>QRDG01000033.1:1510666-2110666 GCA_012064385.1 Puccinellia tenuiflora
AATCCACTATGGCAGGCCAAAAAATTGCTTATTTACAGCTGATGCTGATGCAATACTTACAACAATACAACATCCAGGAGTCGAGATTAGACGGAAAGAGTCCTGATTAGGTGTATCTATCTGCACTGCAGTTGCGTGAAGACGATATTTGTCTGCATGGGAGGACACACTTCAGCTCTACTGCTGATCTCGATTAAATATGGGCACGTAGGTGACACGTATGCTAACAGCCGTGGTTAGTTTGACTGATTAGCCGCTAAATTAAGATGTTATTAAGGGGAACGATCGAGATGGCTCTGGACAGATACAGAGCTCTCTGCTACTCTGACTGCGAGGGTCTATCTTGAGCCAGCGCACGTGTACCCTGTCGCTGTAAAAACACCAACAGATACAGTGTTGCAGTTGAGAAAAATCGGTTGGCTTGCTCCCGACCGTAAATTATTTCTGTCGTCAACCAGAACCATAAAGCAGTGTAGCTATCCTCCTCTATCTTCAGCCTCTGATGCGAATCAGAATCCATTTCTTCGCCGGATAGAAAACGGCAGTTTTGACGAAATAGCAGGACTATGCTGTAAAAAAAATTGTTGTAGAAAATTACAAGGTACAAAGACAGAACAAATTAAAAGAGTTATCTGCCCAGTCAGAGAAAGCGCTATATTTCTACAGCACTGAACTTTAACCATTTTAGCTCTGATTTGAAGATTCCTCTGCACCTGTACATATCTTGCCCCTGATGCCTTGAAAGCTAATAAGTTTCGAGTTAGCCAAATAGACCAGGAGGCAAGGACAATAATCTCCATGAAGAAAGTCTTAGCAATCTTGTCCTTCTGATGAGAGATACAGTCCAAATGAAGAAAGCGGAATGGATTATTCAGCAAAAGTTCTCACCTAGATCAGATGCTTCAGTAAAAGTTCCTTCTTTTTTCTATTTTTGCTAGAAGGGGTGCATTGTTAAGCATAGGCATCTGGTGGAGAAGCTGTTTGATACAATACAACATGTGAACTAAACCAGAAGCAGAGAGACATAACGAATAGAGTGAAGAAAACATAAACCACCAGGATGATTGTAAAACTGAACATTGACACTACTGGATATATAGAACATGGAAATTGGAATTACTTCCATTTTCAAAGCGCTTTCTGTTATAATACTCTGTACATTTTTTTTTATTATTCCTCTTACCACAACTGCATCCTAAGCTAGAAAAACACGGTATTTACAAAGACACGAGGAAAATTGCAAAATGAAACCAGAAAAGATCGACCACTATTTTTTTTTTCTTTTCTACTCCACGAGCGCGGCGAAGCAGCTCTCCGTGCGCGCGAGCGGGCCGCCGCCGGCCCCGGGCCCGGTGACCACGGCAGGGGCGCGGGAGACTCTGGCGCCGCGCCTGGGGCTGCTGGGCGTGGAGCGGACCAACCTGGGCGGCGACGGAGAGCCGAGCCTGCGGCGCAGGAGGAGGCGCAGGGCGGCGATGAGCTCGTCGTCACCGGGGGACGACGGCGACGGCGGCGCGGACGCGCGGCGGCCCTCGCGGCAGACGCGGGCGTGGCGGTCGAGCGCCTCGGCGGGCGAGAGCGGCGTCGGCGACTGCGACGAGGCCGCCGCCCTGCCCATCTCCTCGGCGACGGCGTCCCCGCAGAGGCCGCAGATCCAGCGCCCGGCGTACCGCGCGCGCACCCCGGCGATGTACGGCGCCGTGCACTCCTCCGTGAAGCCGCAGCACTCGCACGCCACCTGTTGCTCCTCCTCCGACGAGTCCCGCGGTCCTGTCCCCGCCTCCATAGCCTCTGCTACCACGACCCTGTGGCCGGCTCCCAGGAGCGTACCTCCGGCGAGGCGACGAGGCGTGGCGGCTCTGCTCCGGTGGCTTCTGCTGCTGCTGCTGGCTGCTGCGACGAGAAAGCTACAAGAACTCCGTGGGCGTGGGCGTGGGCGTGGGCGTTACTCGCGTCGTCTGTCCGTCTGGGCTTTGGCCTTTATCGTGCTCGTGCACGGGCGGGGGTGATTGATTGCTGAGCGGGGCCCACGCGTAAGCGGGCGGGGGGTGCCACGCGGTACGGCGGCGTTGGACGCGGGCGTGGGACCAGGTCTGCCAGCTGTCGCCAGGTGGACGCGTCGTTGCTTGCTTGTGGATTGTGGTTGGGTCGGTGGCCGTGGCGCCAAATTTCGCGGCGGCCACGGCCGTTTCGTGCCACGGCTTTGCTTAGCTTGCTCCAGCTACTAATCCCGCGAATGCTTCGCCATCTCGTGGAGATCGTGGATGATATATATATATAAATAAATATGAATAAACTAGATAATCACGTCGTCGCAGATGATCGAATTCATCAAAATGCGGCACTCGTCGTGTGGCAATCATCATTCCTACGTACATCGCGCGAGTTCTTGTTAAATTAAATTGTGCCGTGCGAAACTAAACATGGAAGTAACTAGCTAGCCAGCTAGTCAACGTCCACTACACCACGCGTCTTGGTCTGGCTCACTGCCTGCTGCTTGGTGATATATACATGGACGCAACCAGTTCTCGTGGAACATGTAAAGCATTTCTTATTAGGAAGGAACTCGATGCCGGTCTATATATATGTGTAATTAAGTAGATAAACAATCAGAGACAGTGATGCTTGCTTACAATTAACTGGCCAGCCACTGCAAATCGGGCACACGCCAGCGGTTGCTTGCATTGCAAGGAAACAAGCCCGACGGCCGGCCGGCGGCCCTCCCCGCTGTTCACACACACACACATACAGCCGCTCGCGCCCGTTGACTTGGATCCTCCGTTCGAAAAAGATAATCCTGTATATATATATATAAGATCATGTTTTTCGTGCTTATCATGTTCTGAGTCGTGGATCTTTCATCCTTGTCTGATTGTTGTCTCTGTAGATCATCTCAACTTCCATGGGCCATGGCACGGCGACGACGACCGCGGAGTGGTCGTCTCTCGTCTGGTCGATGATGAGCGCGTACACGCTCAACAAGGCAACGGCCATCGATCCGTGCCGTGCGCACGTGTGGATGCCGACGGCAGACGCTCGATCCGTGTCTAAATAAACTGTAAACGGGACCGATTTTAGTTGTTTATTCGCGCTCGGTGAGAATGACCTGGGCAGCGCGGACGCGGCCGTCTTTGCGGCAGAGCGGGCGGCGCGGCGAGGTGTCCTGCACTGCATGCGCGCGGGCGGCGTCTTGGGCGGCGCCGGCCACGACCAGGTGTGCCGGGGAACTGGGAATCGGATCGATGCGGGCCGGGTTTTGTGTAGCGCGCGAGGCCGTCAAGTGCTGGATTTGCTATAGGCTCACGAGGAGTGAATTGTCTGCCCCAGGCAAAGCAGCTACTAGCACGCAAACGCTAGTTCTCGCTCTTTGCCTATTACTATTTTTTTAAACAGATTATTAAGCTTGGCCCGTTTGACGTTGTACGGACTCAAGATGGATTTATGCCCGAGGCTTAGCGCGAGGGGGACTAGGTGGGCTGTACAGGCCCATCTACCATATATACTTTTTGGATAAAGTACTCCCTCCGATCTTATTTACTTGTCAGGGGGACTAGGTGGGACTAGATTATTATTATTTTAGTTTGTTGGGGATTAAGGAACTGCCACATCAAGAAGTGAGCGAGTACTAAGCTCATTGAAGGAGTTGTGGTTTTTTTATTCAAGTGAATTTTCATCCTTCTCATTCAGTTTGGTTGGTTTTTTATGATGTAACATACTCTCTCCGATCCATAAAAAGTGTCTGCCCCAGGCAAAGCAGCTACCTATTTCTCGCTCTTTGCGAGCGTTAAGTTCGACTCGCCCGTAGCGTTCATTAGCGGGCTGGCCCATATAGACGAATCGAGTCCTTCGCTGCTCCTTTCCTTCTTCTTCTCCAATCGATCGCGGGCTGGTGTGCCATCGCTGTACCTGTACGTGATGTTCAGCTATGCGCGTTTTCTCAAAAAATAAAATAAATAAAGGCTGTGTGCGATTGAGCTGCGAGCATTATACGTATATCATGTTTGTAAGATTTTGCTTCTTTTTTCCTTTGTATCTTCTTCTTTGTTTTTTTTCCTGTTTCGTTTTACTTTCCATCTTTTTTGGTCGCATTTTTATTTTCACTTTTTCCGTTTTGTTTTGTTTATTTTTTATATGTATTTCTAACTTTTTTTGTTTTTTAATATTTTCTATAATTTTCATTTTTAATAAATAAATAAAATTTGAACCATTTTCAAAATTAAGAATTTTCAAATATGAATTATTTTCAGATATGAATTATTTTTTTTAAATCTAGTTTTCGTTTACCTGTGTTTTTGAATTTTCGTTTCATCCAAATTTTAGTTTCTTTTTGGTTCATTATTATTTTCAGTTCGCCGGTATTTTTAGTTCATTATTATTTTGGTTCGTCGGTAGTTTTGGTTCACTATTGTTTTTGCTTCTTTTTTCCATTGTATCTTCTTCTTTGTTTTTTTTTCCTGTTTCGTTTTACTTTTCATCTTTTTGGTAGCATTTTTATTTTCACGTTTTCTGTTTTGTTTTGTTTATTTTTTTATGTATTTCTAACTTTTTGTTTTTTAAATATTTTCTATAATTTTCATTTTTAATAAATAAATAAAATTTAAACCATTTTAAAAATTAAGAATTTTCAAATATGAATCATTTTCTGATATGAATTATTTTTTTAATCTAGTTTTCGTTTACCTGTGTTTTTGAATTTTCGTTTCATCCAAATTTTAGTTTCTTTTTGGTTCATTATTATTTTCAGTTCGCCGGTATTTTTAGTTCATTATTATTTTTGGTTCGTCGGTAGTTTTGGTTCATCCGAAATTTTTGTTCACAATTTTTTTTTGTTCACATGAATTTTTGTTCCTTTTCGTTTCACTATTATTTCCGGTTCACCAATATTTTTTGTTCACTAATATTTTTTATTCACCGTCATTTTTGGTTTACTATTATTTTGGTTCACCGGTATTTTTCAATTCACTATTATTTTTGGGTTTCCGGTATTTTTGTTTCACAGTTATTTTTTATAAGATTTGAATCATTTTCAATTTTTTTTTCAAATATAAACATTTAAAAAAATCTGTTTTTAGTTCACCCGGAATTATTGGTTCACTATTATTTTCGGTTCATCATAATTTTTAGTTCACTATTATTTTCGGTTCACCCAATTTTGGTTTTGCTATTATTTTTGGTTCATTATTATTTTCAGTTCACCCGAGTATTCGGTTCACTATTATTTTCGGTTCACCCGAATTTTGGATCATTTTTTTTCACTATTATTTTCGGTTCACTGACATTTTTGGTTCATAGTTTTTTTCTGGTTCACTGCATTTTTATTCACTATTAGTTTCGGTTCATCCAAATTTTTGGTTCACCCGAATTTTGGTTTTTTCGGTTCACTATTATTTTTGGTTCATTATTATTTTCGGTTCACCCAAATTTTGTTCCTTTTCCACTATTATTCCTTTTCAGTTCACTATTACTTTCATTTTCGGTTCACCAGGATTTTTGGTTCACTATTATTTCCGGTTTACCGGTAATTTCGGTTCGGTCGAATTTTAGATTCTGAAAATGGTTCATAGTTTTTGGTTCACTATTATTGCTGGTTCACTATTATTTTATCTTCACCCGAATTTTTCTTCTTTTCGGTTCGTTATTAATTTTTGTTCACCGGTATTTTTGGTTCACTATTATTTTCGGTTCACCGGTAATTTCGGTTCAACCAAATTTTAGTTTTTGAATATGATTCATATATGAAAATATTCATTTTCTTAAAATGGTTCATATTTTAAAAAATTTTAGTTTGTTGAAAAATATTCGTATGTGAGCATTATGCTATAGTGTGTCCCAGTACATGAAGCTGATCTTTAACCCAAGATCTTTTCCGTCGAACCCTGGTGTTAATTGTCAAACCCTACATCGGGTTGGCAAAATCTAAAGTTAGTCTTAAAAATCGAGGTTGCGGCCGTAATTGGTTTCCTCGACAATGCTCTTTTTCGTCACTAGCTTTAGCTAGGCTCTCTGTCATGGAATCATCTGAATCACGACGGGATTGCTCTTAGCGAGTTTTTCCATCAATAAATGTGATTCCTCCGGTAACAACCGTTTCTGATACCCTTTCGGCACGAGATGTCGGAAGAGTACTAACAAGGGCTTCCGCGATATCATGAAATTGTTGTTAGCCCGTTCCTTACTCGAAAGCTGTTGTCCGACCTCTATCTGCCTGTTGACCGTCAAGTTTATCGTGCATTGGGGTGTTCTGAGGCATGTTATTCTTGTGAGTCATCAAGGCATTCCACTTCGGGATGTCAGGAGAAACCAAACTCCGGCACCTCTTTCATTTCTCTGACCAGGTCAAAGTATTGTAACTCGCGGAGTAACAGTTTGTCCAGCTTTTGTTTCGTTTCACCTTGGAGTGTCACACTCTTTTATATCGGGAGGTCGTGCTTAGTCTCATGACGTACTCGGTGAAGTAATGCTCCTACCCTTCCTTATCCATCTACCTCCGAGCCTGTCGGGATCGAGAGTATTGAGGATGAATATCGTTGTGGTAATCGAAAATTCTTGGCAAATGTTATTGCTTTGAAATCCAAGGACTTGGTGGCACTCTTGGCATGACTGTCATCATATCATCGAGCTGAGTTGTCTGTGTTGCCAAGTCCATTCGTTCAGGTGCACCCTTCCGGTCAACGAGTTAGATTCATTTCGAAACTCCCAAGACCGCATATTTTCCTTAAAAGGCAAGTTTTTCTCGCAACCCGTGACTTCTGGCTCCATGGGTCCGAGTGAATCTCGCTTGTCTCCCCGGAAATAATCACAAGCTAGTTATGCCTACGTGCATCATTGAGCTGGTAGGTTGTCACCTTCGGTTCTTTGATTAATACAAAATCATAGAGGCAGCAAAGAGAGACTGAGTACGATGTACTCGCAAGTTTAGTAGGGCGATATAGGCCCAATGACTGACGGAGGCTCTAAAGCTGTATGTGTACTTGTTTTTGCATAAAGCCAGTTTTCAATAAAAGACATAAAGACACAAGGCATCGTCTATTCAGAATATTTTCATAAAGGGATAAGAGAGTAACATTTCATCTTCGGTTCTCGGCGAACCTACTTGTAATCATCACCACTCATCTCACACAAAGGCACTCACTCGACTCACCCTCGAGGAAATGAACCTTCATCACAAGTTTATTATGCAACCTCTAGCTGCCATATCAATTAGGTTAATATTCTCTATGGTCTCGTATATCCGTTCCCAAGTCGTCCATAACCGCGGACACGGCTTTTCGAAAAGATTTAACCCTGCAGGGGTGTACTATTTGAAGTCGCCAGGTTCCGAGGGAATCCCAGCTCCTTATCCATTGGTACCGTCCGGCTCACCTAGTTGGCCCTCTTCCGGGGAAGGCCGGAGAGCGGGCGCGGTTAGACCTTTACAATGCATGAGGCTTACTCAAGGACCATCAGTGTGCGGAAGGACAGGTTCAGCGCTCCCAGCGCCCTGCCCCGCGGCCAGATCCTAAACACCACCATCCTCGTTCCTTTTTCCACCCACACAACTCACGCGCAAATGGAAAACTCGAACTAGAGGACCCTTGACAAGCCCCTCACAAATTATTCGGTCGATAAGGCGCCCATACACCCACCAATGGCAGCACGCTCGATATTGGTTCTAGAGACAAGAACTCGCACCTAGGGGCTAGAGTGAGGCAAAACACCATCCCCGATGGCAACTCACCCAAACCGTCTTAGCATTTTAATTAAGCATCACCATTATCCACCGTGCCCGAATCATTCCATCAACATAAACAATTATGGAATTAATAACGGACATAAAGCATTTATCTAAGCATTGCTAAGCATAGCTAAGCATATGAATACAACAATTCTATCTTTATCTCGGCCAACACTTCAACCCTAGGTTTCATAGGTAGGGATACATGTGATTGGCTCGGGGAAGAACATGCATTCATAGGATATTCTAATATTTACCAAAAGAGACATTTGAATCGCATGCAAATAATATGGTGGATAAAATAAGTTTATAAAACATTAGGATGCTAGAATGCCAAGAAGGTTAGGTTATCTCTTGCCTTGCTGCCCGGTCGTGAAGTACTGCTCGTCGAGGTAGCTAGAGAGACCCTCGACTCCGGAATCTATCGATATCCAAAAGAGAAAATACAAAGAACACATAAATCACACGATCACAAGGTGCAATGCGCAAACACATGATGCCATGTCAAATTGATGCAAGGATATCAACATTTGATTGATATAACAATTTAAATGGAGTTCCAAATAATTAGTGCAATTATTTGGAAGCAACCCCATATTTACCTTAGTGACCACAATCTTTTAAATTATTAATTTATTATAGAAGTGGCTTAAGTATGCATGAACAAGACATGAATGGTTAGGGTTGTTCATTCCGATCAATTTGGTATTTTATTCGTGATTTTTGGATTACCGATGAATAAATAGCAAATTAAATAAATAATTGAATTCAATTCATTTAATCAAATTATCAACAACATCAAATAAGGATTTGTGATCATGATGTGATAAGTGCATGATTTAATAGCATTTGAAATGTTGATCACATTGGTATTTTATTTGTAATTTTTGGATTAATTTTGAATAGATTATGAATTCCTCAATTTAGGTATTACTTACCCCTTTTAGGAAGTATGGAATAACCAAAAGAAAATAATTCCAAAAGAAGGTTACAATGATCCCAATGGGTAGAGTTTGTTTTACCGAACATTTTGAAATTTGATTCGTCTAATTTGAAGCATTTTTCAATTAATTATCGATTATCAAACATTGCTTAAAATTAAAAAGGAAAACCTATTTCTTATACAGGCCGGCCAGGCCGGGTGCAGGCCGGCCATTATGGCCGGGCCACAGCCCGAGAGGCCCCGGCCACCGGGCCGGCCCATATGGCCGGGCAGGGACCCGAGAGGCCCCGGCCTCGTGGCCGGTCAGGCCGGGGACCAGGCCGGCGTGCGGGCGATGAACGGCGACGGACGGTGGCGGTGGACGCCGGCGAGGAGAGGGAGAGGGGAGAAAGGGAGAGGGCCAAGAGAAGGTGTGAAAGGATCTATGAGGTTAACTAGAGGGGGGGGGGGGTGAATAGGTTAACTACAAATTTTAATTCTTTTTCGTTTTAAATAGATATTGCTCAAATATAAGTTGTCTAGAATATGCAACTAGGTGAACAACCTTATATGATGAGCAAAAGATCACTAGCACAAGATATAGATATAGTAAGCTAGTGCTAACAAGCAAAGGTAAGTGCAAGGATAAACAACAAGATGACATGAAGATTTATCCCGAAGTTCACTTCCCAATGGAAGCTAATCTCCGTTGGAGCGGCGCGGTGTTCACCAAAGTGAAACACCGAGTAGCCTTGATATGGCACACCGTATCTCCGTTGTGACTTACCACCAATGTGGCGAGGCACTTGTCACTATGTTGCCGTTGAGGTTGACAACTAGAACCTTTACAAGGATGAAGCACACTCCACAAGTTGGAGGGTCTTCACCAAATGCACCGAGCCGCCAAGACTCGATGCCCAAGGCCGGGGCACGCACCACAACTTAATTGGTGGCTCCCGGCAAAGTCTTCGTAGCTCCCAAAGCTCCGAAGGACCACAACCTCTTAGGGTTCCAATGAACACCAAGAGTAGCAAGCCCCCTCTCACAAATCAAGGGGGAAATCTAATTGGTTTGGTTGAAGTGTAGATCTAGGTCTCCTCTCTCAAATCTCCAAAGGACTAAGTGATTGAGTGGCTTGAGAGGGAGATCTATCGATTTGATGCTTTCAAACAATGGTGGTGTTCTTCTTTTGGTCGTGGTAGTTGTCCCGAGGTAGATGAAAGGGTATAAGTACCCCCTCCCAAAATGTAGCCGTTGGACATAAAGGGGGACCCGGTCTGAAGGTCGGCCCAGGCCGGCCAGGGGACCGGCCAACGATCATCGAACTGGAACAACCTGAGCCGCCGGCCTGGAACCCGGCCTGGGCCGGCCTGGGGGCCGGCCACCCTCCAGAAGCCTCCGGCCTGGAGCCCGGCCCAGGCCGGCCAGGGGGCCGGCCATCGATCGGCAGATAGGAACAAGCGGGACCGCCGGCCACCCACCCGAGGCCACCGGCCTGGAGCCCGGCCAGGTCCGGCCTGGAGGCCGGCCACCCTCCAGAGGCGCCCGGCCTGGAGCCCGGCCAGGGCCGGTTTGGGGGCCGGCCACCCACCCGACAGCTCCGGCCTGGAGCCCGGCCTAGGCCGGTCTGGGGGCCGGCCAGCCTGCTGAGTGACTTTCTTCCCTGTTCCTTTTCCGACAATACGCCATTACTTCCTTTTTGCATATTTCCTGTTGATGCTAGAGAGTAGGTTAAATACTTCCAAGTGTTGTAATCAAACGTCAAAACAAGATTATCGGACTATGTCCTTTCAATCTCCCCCTTTTTGATGTTTGATGACAACACAAGGATTTGCAAAATAAATCTCATTTAAGCATGTCTAAGTTTTGAGTGAGACTCCCCCTAGAGTTTACAAGCCAACAAGGTACTCAACAAGAAATTGCTCAAGTGATATATAGACATATATATATACTATATGAGCAAATGAGAACAAATGATAGATAGTAAATAAAAGCATACGGTAGTTCTTACCATAGTCCTCATATGGGAGGAGCACTTTTCTCACCTTGGAATAATATCACTTCGCAAGAATAGATAATAGATGGAGGAAATCCTTACAATAACATAACGAGGATCCAAGATTATCCTTACAATAAAGATTGGAGGTCCAGGATTATCCTTACATAACACATAGAGTTCACAAATAGAGTTCACGAGTAAAGTTCACTTAAGAAACATGCAAATGAGAAGGGAAACACAAACACAAACGATGAAGACGCAAATGTAATGCAAATCCCCGGATAGTAATCTCTCCCCCTTTGGCATCAAGACACCAAAAAGGGAGAAAAAGCAGTGAGAGCCATGATCACTCTTCATCATCATCATCATCATCATCATCATTATCATCCTCCTCTTCATCCTCAACATCATACTCATCATCATGTGCAGCTGGACCGGAGCTCGACTGACCAGGGTCCCCTTGCCAATACGGAGCAAGAGAAGAGGCATCATCACCAAACCAGAAGGTGTACTTATTCTGTGCCATGTAGGTGCCCTCTGAGACTTCCTCTGAGCTTGCAGAAGCAACCGGAAGATTAAGCTGAGTCATAATGGCACGCTGATTGCGATTGTACCTTTTTTGTTTGGCATAGGCCTTGTAGTCAGATTTCCTTTGCACCGCAAAGAAGCAGTTCATCTTCTTGAATGCTTTGATGATAACATTTTGCTTCTTAGGAACCTCACCATCCTCATCTTCAACGTTCTGACCACGATATGGAGGAACATAGACAGGTGCATCTGGAGGAGGAGCAGGTATAGTAACAAGAGAAGGCACATACATATCATATGACGCAATCACCTCAGGGCTTAACTTGGTGTTGAAAAGAGTCTGCAGATAAGGACCATACACGGGAACCTTGTTCATAAGCACCACCAAGCGCATCTCTTGCCACATGTAGTCAAGAATATCAATTTGCTTCTTTCTCATGTAGAGGGGAACAATCTGGTTTAGAAGGTTGATCATCCGCTGGCGAACTTGACCCTTTTCTCCATATTTGCAATTGAGATTGTTTCTCAGGATGCCCTGAACAACTCTCCAGTAGGGATACATCCAAGAAATCTTGGAAATCTTTCCACGGAGCCCTATTCCCGGTGGATAGCAATGGCGAAGCCCAACTTCAGCTGGCATAACTTTGGAGAGATGGAGACGACTATAGCACGGAGCAAAAGGAAGTTCCTCAAGCTGAAATAATTCCCCAAACTCTGCCAGAGTAGCCGTGCAAACTGTAGTGTGACACATCCAAGTCATAGTTCTCTTGGGCACGGTGGAGAAATGAACAGTGGCATAGAATTGTGTGAGTAACTCGGGGGAATACGGAGTGCTAACTGGCATGAGCTTGGAAATTTGATGGTAATCCATAAGCTCCATCACATCTGGCCATACTTCCCTAGTATGATCAACACTAAAATAGGAGGTAGGCACATGCTTGTTCTTCTTCTTATTAATGCATTGATGATATATTTGCTGATGCATCTTGCAATAGAATCTAGGGTCATCCGGACAGGTGCTATTGCCAAATGCATAAGGGTTGAACATTAATCGATCTTGCTCAAACTCGTGAGTAGGCACCTTGACCCAAGTAGCACGTACCGGTTCATCGGGGTTCTCAAGAGGCAGAGGCGGAGGATTTTCCGTTGGCTTGGGAGCTTGCTTGGATTTGCCTTTTCTGACCGCGGCCTTCTTGAGTCTCTTGGTCTTGGGCATGGAGGATTGAGCATCATAGTCATCCACAATATCATCAAGCCCATCAAACGTCTTGCTCCCCTTGGCTGCTCCGACCTTGCTTGACTAAGGGAACTCCTCCCAATCATCACCCCAACCGTCCATCTCAAATCTTGAGAGAGGAACCTCAAGAACACACCAATCTAGGAAGAAGATCCTCCCCAAATCGGTACACAAACGGAGAAACTATGTGGATAGGGTGAGAGATCGGGTGATTCTCTCACCAATTCGTGGAGGGGGAGGAGTTTGTTGTGGTTCAAACGGAGGGGAAAGTGGAGGAGCTTGAGTTTGGGGAGAGGGCAACAATGGGGAAGAGAGGCATGTAGGGGAAGAAGTGAAAGAGTCTAGGGCGAAATCAGCCTCCAGGGGGTTAAGTTCCCAGGCGCGCCGGCCTGGGAACCGGCCTGGGCCGGGCGTGAGGCCGGCCGGGCACCCGAGCTGACCGGCCTGGAAACCGGCCAAGGCCGGGCGGGAGGCCGGGGTAGCGCCCGAGCGAGCCGGCCTGTGTGCCGGCCAGGGCCGGGCTGGAGGCCGGGTCGGCACCCGCGTGAGGGCACGCCGGCCTGGGGACCGGCCGGGGCCGGGCATGAGGCCGGAGGGGTACCCGAGCCAACCGGCCTGGGAGCCGGCCTGGGCCGGGTCAGAGGCCGGCTCACGCCCAAAATCGCACAGATTTCTCAATCTTCATCCATCTTTGCTTGTTTTAATTTCCTTGACTTCCGAGCACTTTGTATCATTAGAAATACCATAGAGCAACCATTGAGTGATCCGGGGGAGATGCAAAACATGATGAAAACTCAACTCAAAATAGAAATTCGAAATAAGAGATATTGAGTGAGGTACAGAGAAAATGGCAAATGAGGAACGGTCGGTGGCCTAGGCCACCATATATGAGTGTATGGCATGCCACCGCGAAGATATATCTTGGGTGCATAACCAAAGCTAATCATTTAAGCTCATATGTGAATATTCTTGAGACATCAATGAAAAAATTGTTGTTTGCATAATGGGGGGAGGGAGAGTCCAATGGATTAGGACAACACTCCCCCTAAATCCATGCCTACATCTAGAATTCAAATAAAAACTCTAGTAGAGGTGTGTATCCAAGATTCTCAATCAAACAAAGTTGCTTGCACACACCACATTGATTTCTCCCCTCAATTCCTTGAATCTCTTCTCGTCAAGGGGTTTTGTGAATATATCGGCGAGTTGATCTTTGGTGTTGATATATGAAAGAGAGATATCTCCATTGGCCACATGATCACGGATAAAATGATACCGTATTTCAATATGCTTTGTCTTGCCATGGAGCACCGGATTGTGAGTAATTCTTATAGCACTTTCATTATCACATAAAAGAGGCAATGTCTTTTTCTTAATTCTGAAATCCTCAAGACATTGTCTCATCCATAATAATTGTGAACAACAACTTGCGGCGGCAATATACTCGGCTTCCGTGGAGGAGGTGGATATGCAATTTTGTTTCTTCGAAGACCAACACACAAGTGACCTACCAAGAAATTGGCAAGCACCCGAGGTTGATTTCCTAGTCACTTTGTCACCGGCCCAATCCGCATCCGAATACCCCACAAGATCAAAGCTTATATTTGAAGGATACCAAAGACCATGATTGGGGGTATCAACCAAGTACCTAAGAATTCTTTTGACAGCAGTCATATGGCTTTCTTTGGGGTTAGATTGAAATCTTGCATACAAAACCACACTAAACATGATATCCGGTCTAGATGCACAAAGATAAAGTAATGAACCAATCATAGAACGATAAAGCTTTTGGTCAACCGGAATACCTTCGTGATCTAGTGTTAGATTCACGTTTGTTGCCATTGGAAATCTCACTGGGCTTGCATTTGACATATCAAACTTCTTGAACATGTCTTGAGTATACTTAGCTTGGCAAATAAAGGTTCCTTCGTCATATTGCTCAATCTCAAAACCAAGGAAGAACCTTAATTCACCCATCATAGACATCTCAAATTCGCTTGTCATTAGCTTAGCAAATTGTTCTACAAAAGAGACATTAGTAGAACCAAATATAATATCGTCAACATATACTTGGCATACAAAGAATTCTCCATTTACACTCTTGGTGAAAAGTGTGGGATCGATTACCCCAAGTGCAAAACCACGGTCTACTAGGAACTCCTTTAAGTGATCATACCAAGCACGTGGGGCTTGTTTGAGGCCATACAAAGCCTTATGGAGTAGGTAGACATGGTTAGGACACTTGGGATCTTCGAACCCCGGAGGTTGTTTAACATATACCATCTCATTAAGTGGACCATTTAGAAATGCACTTTTAACATCCATTTGATATAAAGTGAATTTATAGCTAGAAGCAAATGCAAGCAATATTCGAATGGATTCAAGTCTAGCTACGGGAGCGAAAGTTTCACCGTAGTCAAGTCCTTCGACTTGAGAGTAGCCTTGAGCAACCAAACGAGCTTTGTTGCAAATCACTTGTCCATGATTATCTTGCTTGTTCTTGAACACCCATTTGGTTCCAATCACATTATGGTTCTTGGGTCTTTCAACTAGGGACCATACTTTGTTTCTCTCAAAGTTATGGAGTTCTTCGTGCATAGCATGAACCCAATCTTCATCTTCAAGAGCTTCATACACCTTGGTAGGTTCAAAATGTGATATATGAGCATGGACACCACAAAAGAGTAATAGTTGCCTCCGAGTGGACACACTCCTTCCAAGACCACCAATGATGTTCTTTTGATAGAGAGATTTTTGATGTAATGATACGGCCTTGCTAGCCATTCGACGAGCAAGAGCATCTGAGGGTCTCTCATTTGGAGGTGCATCTTCATCATCTCCTTCATCTAGATTTTGGTTAATCCGAGAGTGGGTTGGAGTTCTTGGTGAGAGATCACCAAAATCTTGACCACCATTATCATTGGGTGGATCTTGATCATTATCATGATGGTTGGTATCATCTTGTAGATCTTGAGCTTGTTCTTGGTTTGCGGCTTGATCAATGGTTGATGTAGAAGGCTCCACTTGCGTCGAGCTTGAGTCCAACTCCGTTGCCACAAGGGGTTCCTCAATGGGTATAAGGGGACCTATACCCATTCTTCCTATGGCGATGGAGGAGGGCTCATCACCTACATCATCAAGATCAACTTGCCCCACTTGGGAGCCATTATCCTCATGGAATACCACATTCATAGATTCTTCAACACACCCGGTGGTTATGTTGAAGACCCTATAAGTGTGGGAATCCTTGGCGTAACCAACAAATATGCCTTCAAAAGTTCTAGGCCCAAACTTAGGTAATTTAGAACCTTTAATGTAAACTTGACATTTGCAACCAAAAACTTTAATGTAAGAGAGGTTAGGCTTTTTACCACCAAGAAGTTCATACGGAGTCTTTTTAGTGAATGGGCGGAGATAGAGCTGGTTGGTTAGATGACAAGCAGTGTTGATGGCTTCGGCCCAAAAATTGTATGGAGACTTGAATTCGGCCATCATAGTTCTTGCCATATCAATAAGTGTACGGTTCTTTCTTTCCGCAACACCATTTTGTTGAGGGGTATACGCAGCGGAATATTGGTGTTTAATGCCCTCATCACTCAAGAATTCATCCATGGTGTAATTCTTGAACTCGGTTCCATTGTCACTTCTTATGGCAAAGATGGTTGTGTCATATTGGCGTTGTACTTGGGTAGCCCAATCAATGAATTCCCTTTGAGTTTCACTCTTCTTCTTGATATAGAAAGTCCAAGTGTATCTTGTATAATCATCAACAATTACCAAGCAATATTTATTGCCACCAAGACTCTCATAAGTAGGAGGCCCAAACAAATCCATATGAATGAGTTGGAAGGGCCTCGTTGTATTGATAGTTGTCACCTTGGGGTGGTTCTTCTCATGCATCTTTCCGGCAATGCAAGAGCTACAAGGACGATCTTTAGAAAAGTTAACTTTTGTTAGTCCTTCCACATGCTCACCCTTCACAAGTGTTTGCAAGTTTCTCATACCGACGTGGCCCAACCGGCGATGCCAAAGCCAACCCACGTCGGATTTAGCCATTAGACTTGTGGCAATATGTGTAGTTTCTTTCGAGAAATCCACTACATACATACGGTTTTCCACAAATCCAACAAAGGCTACTTTAAGAGAAATTGTGTGAAGGATGAGCACATGATACCGTCCAAAGACAACAGTAAAGTTGCACTCGCAAAGTTGCAAAACGGAAAGTAAATTATAACCAAGGGACTCAATAAGGATGACTTTCTCAATGGACGTGTCCGGAGAAATGACCACCTTGCCGTGCCCCAATACCTTGAGTTCCGAACCATCACCAATCGTGACATGAGATACCTTGAGAAGTTGATGCATTAAGTCACTTTACACTTCTTTGCTTCCGGTCATATGTGCGGAGCAACCGCTATCAATAAGCCATGATGATCCTCCGGAAGCACATACCTACAAGGAGTTAATTCCTCGATTTAGGTACCCATGTTTTGATGGGTCCTTTCTTGTTAGTCACAAGGGTCTTGGGAACCCAAATAGAAGCATGATAATCACTACCATATGAAGTTCCAACATATTTTGCATAAACATGTCCATCATTAGATTTCAAAAGCACATATGATGGGTTATACTTTCCCGCAAAATTGTTGTGAGAAGATGTGTTCTTAGGGGCAATGTTTTTAGCAAGGATATCAAATTCATCTTCATCATTAGCCAACTCCCCCTCCTTCACAAAAACAATAGCATTAGTGGAGGGAGTTGGTTTCCTCTTCTCATTGGCCCTCCTGGATGTGACTCCAAATCCAAGTCCTTCCTTACCCACAACTCTCCTTTGATTTCTCAAAAGATTATTGAGGTTCTTTTCTCCTTGGATGCAAGACACAAGTCCTTTCTCAAGTTGAGCCTTCAACCTATTGTTCTCCAATATGAGAGATGCCTTGACACACAAGGGGTTAGTGGCACAAGCATTTTCATTCATATCCTTATTTTGAGAGTTGTCATGTGACTCCTTAAGAGTCTTGAGCTCTTTTGAGAGTCCCATGTGGGCTTTCTCAAGGTGCTCAAAATCCTTAAGTAGTTCATTGTGACCATTCAAATGTTATCATTTTCATCCATGAATTCCTTAAGCTTACAAAGTGCATGATCACGGTCACCCATCATTTTAGATAGATCTAAAGTGGAAACTTCCTCAATAGAATCTTTAAGACATAATGCATTATCTAGGGCTTCCTCAAGCTCCGCTATCCTATTAGCATCATCGCGAGCGAAACCCTCAAGTTCACATATTCTTTCTTCATGTTCTTCTATTAGACCATATGCATTACCTAGTTGAGTCATGAAGGCATCAAATGCAATTTTATTTTCACTTTCAAGTGATCTCATGACTTTTGAAAGATTATTAGCATTCTCATCATCAAGTTCCTCAACACAATTTAACAATGAAGGAGTAGAGGAAATTGAGGGTTTTAGTGAGTGAGTTACCTTTGAAGATGTACCCTTGGCCATAAGGCACTTGTGTTTGGTTGGACCTTTCTTGTCATTCGGAGTTGAAAAGAGAGAGTCCAAAGAAGAGGGAATAACCCCAATTGCCATTGCCGCCATACCGACTTGTTCTTCTTCATCTTCACTCTCTTCACCTCCGGATATATATTCTTGCTCATTTGTCACCATTGCTCTTTTAGATACCTTCTTCATAAAGTTCTTGTTCTTGGGAACAAAGTTGATCTTCTTGATGAGCTGTCCTTTATTATCAACTCTATTCTTGAAAGGACAATCCGCAACGAAGTGTTCACTATCTCCACAATTGAGCACGTTCTTGCTTTCTTCATACTTGGGCCTTCTCTCCCCTTGTTCTTCGTTGCACTTGATCTAAAATCCCCTTTCTTCCACCAATTATGGTTGGCAAGCGCCAAACACTCATTGTGTGACACCCTCTTTTCCCTCTCGGATGGCACATAGGTGGATCCTCCTTCATCACTTGAATCTTCCTCATCATAGGATGTTGCCTTCAAGGCAAGGGATACTTTCTTCATTCCATTCACACGAGTTAGAACATCTTCCGAGGATTTCTTCATCATGTTCATGGTGACAAAGGTGCCCAAAACATCATTGGGAGTTAGTTCCATGTAGTCCGCTCTTGCTTGAACATTCATTACCATGTTCTCATTGTATGGAATCAAGGTTTGAAGAAATTTTCCCTTGAACCAATCATCATCACAATCCTTGAATCCAACGTCCTTCATGTCCACAACAAGAGCCTTGAGTCTTCGATATACATCCTCCGGAACTTCTCCATCCTTCATGATGAAGTGATCAACTTGCCGTTGAAGAAGTGTTTTCTTTGAGCGTTGCATGCTCACATTGCCATCATACATGGCAAGTAGATACTCCCAAGCTTCCTTGGTGTTTGGGAGAGACCGGATGTGCTCAACACCTTCATTGACCATTGCCTTCTCGAGCATGTGCATAGCATGTGCATTGAGTTGTTCATCAATGATCTCACTTGAGGTCAAGTTATTGATATCCTTAGGATAGTATCCCCTCTCAATGATTCTCCATATTTGCATTGAAGAGCTACACACATAAGATTTCATAGAAGCTTTCCAATTAGTAAAACGGGCCCTATCTACCAAAGGTGGATTACCAAGATTGTTCACATGTGGATGTTGAACATTAAGAGCATTGTTATAAATATGTCCAAATTGATTTGGGTTTTCATTTCTAGATGAGTGTTCGTCACTTTCTTTTGAAGGAGTTATGGGATTACCATGTTCATCTAGAGAGGGACTTTCATTTGCATTGCTAGATGTAGAGGCAAGTTTCATTATTAGTTCCTCTAACCTATCCAACCTCTTATCGGTTCTTCCCCCACGGACTCGACTTGCTTTTGAAGCAATTCCATGGGAGTGGGATCCCCCATCCTCCTCTTTAGGCGGTGAAGCCTTTAATAAAGAGACGAGGCTCTGATACCAATTGAAAGGATCGATGAGGTTAACTAGAGGGGGGGGGGTGAATAGGTTAACTACAAATTTTAATTCTTTTTCGTTTTAAATAGATATTGCTCAAATATAAGTTGTCTAGAATATGCAACTAGGTGAACAACCTTATATGATGAGCAAAAGATCACTAGCACAAGATATAGATATAGTAAGCTAGTGCTAACAAGTAAAGGTAAGTGCAAGGATAAACAACAAGATGACACGAAGATTTATCCCGAAGTTCACTTCCCAATGGAAGCTAATCTCCGTTGGAGCGGCGCGGTGTTCACCAAAGTGAAACACCGAGTAGCCTTGATATGGCACACCGTATCTCCGTTGTGACTTACCACCAATGTGGCGAGGCACTTGTCACTATGTTGCCGTTGAGGTTGACAACTAGAACCTTTACAAGGATGAAGCACACTCCACAAGTTGGAGGGTCTTCACCAAATGCACCGAGCCGCCAAGACTCGATGCCCAAGGCCGGGGCACGCACCACAACTTAATTGGTGGCTCCCGGCAAAGTCTACGTAGCTCCCAAAGCTCCGAAGGACCACAACCTCTTAGGGTTCCAATGAACACCAAGAGTAGCAAGCCCCCTCTCACAAATCAAGGGGGAAATCTAATTGGTTTGGTTGAAGTGTAGATCTAGGTCTCCTCTCTCAAATCTCCAAAGGACTAAGTGATTGAGTGGCTAGAGAGGGAGATCTATCGATTTGAAGCTTTCAAACAATGGTGGTGTTCTTCTTTTGGTCGTGGTAGTTGTCCCGAGGTAGATGAAAGGGTATAAGTACCCCCTCCCAAAATGTAGCCGTTGGACATAAAGGGGGACCCGGTCTGAAGGTCGGCCCAGGCCGGCCAGGGGACCGGCCAACGATCATCGAACTGGAACAACCTGAGCCGCCGGCCTGGAACCCGGCCTGGGCCGGCCTGGGGGTCGGCCACCCTCCAGAAGCCTCCGGCCTGGAGCCCGGCCAAGGCCGGCCAGGGGGCCGGCCATCGATCGGCAGATAGGAACAAGCGGGACCGCCGGCCTGCAGCCCGGCCTGGGCCGGCCTGGGGGCCGGCCACCCACCCGAGGCCACCGGCCTGGAGCCCGGCCAGGTCCGGCCTGGAGCCCGGCCACCCTCCAGAGGCGCCCGGCCTGGAGCCCGGCCAGGGCCGGTTTGGGGGCCGGCCACCCACCCGACAGCTCCGACCTGGAGCCCGGCCTAGGCCGGTCTGGGGGCCAGCCAGCCTGCTGAGTGACTTTCTTCCCTGTTCTTTTTCCGACAATACGCCATTACTTCATTTTTGCATATTTCCTGTTGATGCTAGAGAGTAGGTTAAATACTTCCAACTGTTGTAATCAAACGTCAAAACAAGATTATCGGACTATGTCCTTTCAAGGTGGTGCTCACCCACGATGCAGGGGAGCACTCGTCGGCGACGGGGTGGACGAAATCGACGGGATCGAGCTCGACGGGGCTCGGCCGAGGTTGAGGATGTCGAGGACGCCGGCGTCGGCTCAGGGCTCCCTGGCCCTATTCCTTGGACGTGGAGGGAGAGGAGGACGAGGCGAACCTTGCTGCGGCCTTCGTTTTGCACGGGGCGACTCCAGTCAACGACACGGCGCACGGCGGACGGCGGCAACGGAGAAGCTCGGGAGGACGCACGAGAGGGAGAGAGAGACGAGGGAGCAGATGGGAAGGGGTAGGGCAAGGCGTCGCGGTGCAGGTGGGCGACAACAGGCGGCTCCTTAACCTCCCGGGCCACGGCATGGTGCGGCACAGGGGCCACGGCGGCATGGGCGCCGGCCACTGTGACCACAGTGGAGAAGAAGATGCGCTCACGAAGAACTCCCTGGCACCAAAATCTTAATTGCAAAAAGGTCCTTAGCAGGTTTTAGGGATTTAATTAGGGCGTTTAGACATTGTCAATAATTATACAAGAATTCCTGTGGGCTCCACCTAGCCTTTAGGTGCTTCACAAAAATTGGTGAGGCAAAATAAAATGTTTTGGCCAACATTTGTTCACAGCTTTTAATAGGGTCAATTTTTGATAATTGCAAGAATTCATTTATTTGGAGTAATTAACCATTTCAATAAATTATGAAAATATTTATGGATGCTCATATTATAATAATAAATCACCCCATGTTTTTATTTTGGATTTTGGGGAAGTTTATCTTGGTTCCAAAATATAATTTTAATTAAGCCAAATTGAATTCTCATATTTATTTCCCATTGGGAAATATAAAAAAATGAGAAGAGGTGGTAAAAAGCAAAGTTGGAACTTCCTAACAATTTGGAAGTTCATTTAGTTTGTTGACAGGTTGATCAAGGGTATTTGGTTTGGATGTTGGGAAGTTTGCTTCCCCCTTTCAATTTGTTTCCATGTGAAAGTTTGAGATGGCAAATGCATATGGATGCTATGATGCAAACATGGAAACAAAAGTGGAAAAATTCTTCGTATTTTTCATTACCAAGTTGGGGCTGTTACAATTCTACCCCCCTTATAGGAATCTCGTCCCGAGATTCTAGAGTAGAAGTAGGGATGAGAGAAACATGACAACAAACATCTTCCTCGTTACAGAGATTTGGCTAACTAATATGACATGCCAAAAGGCGGAAAGAACAAGAGATAACTTAAGGTGGTACACAAAATGACTCTTGCCCAAAGCCATAGGTTATTGAGAGAAAATGAACGACTTGACCAAACAAAGGTCGAGCCGATGATAGGACAACCGATCACCAAGACATCACTTCAAACCACCCGTTGGATAGACCGTAGAGATTTGGCACCGTGAGGAGAAAAGACACCTTTTGGACTACACGTTGTTGACATACCAAATGTTTCCATAAGGTTGGAAAATCGGCCCCAGCGGAACTGATGAATTGGCCCACCGTCCATAAGATTGGGCAAAAACCTTGGGTTCACGTAGGAAAGATAGATATGGCATTGATTCACATTTAGATGGAGGGGTAAAACCTCATAAATGAGATATTCCAGAGATACAAGGATTAGGGAAAACGACCGAGAGATATTTAGCAACTCCGTGGTGAGGTTCTCATTGAGGTTCTAGATATCACTCGCATGCTTCGGAATAGCCTTCAGTCAATCCTCAAGCGAAAGTCGTACTTGAGATAGAGAAAGACCATACGGAAAAACTACCAGGGTAAATTACACATTACCCTCAGGGATAGTGGTTGAGGTTAAAGATTTGAGAGATTTCGTCAATAGGCCTTCCGGTGAGGTGAATGAGCCACAACATTGGACCACCAAGCATCATTTCTGCTTGAGGTTCAGATTTGGGTAGGCGAGCGGACAATTCAGACTTGACATGTCCGAGGAAGGAGTTTGCTAGAGTTAACCGATAGGTAGATAGCTAGACTCTCAAGCTCTGAGCTACAATGTCAAGCTCCAGAACTCGATCGAGGTTGGGGAAACCATGGGGTCACGATTACTAAGAGAGAATTGAACCAGCATGTACTCCAAGCACTGAAGCACAATTGATTCCTGATTGGGAAATACCGGTAGATGATGAGATTTTGACAATTTCTTCTTACTTAGGAACGACCCGGTCAAGGGCTTGGTGTGCATACATGGCTTAATCAAAGAACCGGAGGTGACAACCTACTGGCTCAATGATGCACGTAGGCATAACTAGCTTGTGATTATTTCCGGGGAGACAAGCGAGATTCACTCGGACCCATGGAGCCAGAAGTCACGGGTTGCGAGAGAAACTTGCCTTTCAAGGAAAAGATGCGGTCTTGGGAGTTTCGAAATGAATCTAACTCGTTGACCGGAAGGGTGCACCTGAACGAATGGACTTGGCAAAACAGACAACTCAGCTCGATGATATGATGACAGTCATGCCAAGAGTGCCACCAAGTCCTTGGATTTCAAAGCAATAACATTTGCCAAGAATTTTCGATTACCACAACGATATTCATCCTCAATACTCTCGATCCCGACAGGCTCGGAGGTAGATGGATAAGGAAGGGTAGGAGCATTACTTCACCGAGTACGTCATGAGACTAAGCACGACCTCCCGATATAAAAGAGTGTGACACTCCAAGGTGAAACGAAACAAAAGCTGGACAAACTGTTACTCCGCGAGTTACAATACTTTGACCTGGTCAGAGAAATGAAAGAGGTGCCGGAGTTTGGTTTCTCCGGACATCCCGAAGTGGAATGCCTTGACGACTCACAAGAATAACATGCCTCAGAACACCCCAATGCACGATAAACTTGACGGTCAACAGGCAGATAGAGGTCGGACAACAGCTTTCGAGTAAGGAACGGGCTAACAACAATTTCATGATATCGCGGAAGCCCTTGTTAGTACTCTTCCGACATCTCGTGCCGAAAGGGTATCAGAAACGGTTGTTACCGGAGGAATCACATTTATTGATGGAAAAACTCGCTAAGAGCAATCCCGTCGTGATTCAGATGATTCCATGACAGAGATCCTAGCTAAAGCTAGTGACGAAAAGGAGCATTGTCGAGGAAACCAATTACGGCCGCAACCTCGATTTTTAAGACTAACTTTAGATTTTGCCAACCCGATGTAGGGTTTGACAATTAACACCAGGGTTCGACGGAAAAGATCTTGGGTTAAAGATCAGCTTCATGTACTGGGACACACAATAGCATAATGCTCACAAGGGCGACAGCCCTCATGAATCATTACCCCTGAGCCCTAGCACAATCCGGGACCTTCGGTTCAAGATCTTGGGCTAAAGCAAAGGAATGTCTTGACGATCCGCAATACTTCTTCTCTTCAGGCTTTAGAATTTGCAGACAAGCAAAGTTAACTAGTAACTAAAGGTAGAACCCAACCCCGTGATCCTAAAGATTTAGAATTTGCCGACGATCAGAAACCCGTTAAAATCAAATAGAGGTAAGATGGCACCGAGATCAGAGTGAATTGGATGAGGAGTAAAAAGAATCCTAAGAAGGTTTTCACAACTCATTTTTAGGTTAGAAGTAATTTTCAAACTAGACCCGACATCGACCAATAGAAAGGGTTTCCTACAGGCAGTCCTGCTCTGATACCAACTTGTAACGCCCCGACCCCGGAATTATACAGAGAGGCTATGAATCCGACACAACCATCAATGTATAAGACAAAGATCGAGACTTGTGGAACAGAACTGGCACAAAGCATGACTCTACGTCACAAAAGTATAGCAACTCATATAACGAGAAGAATACAAATATTACACAGCAAAAGGATCACAGATCCAACAATTCATCAAGCGGAAGCGGGTAGTGTTGTCTAACAACAAGAAGCAAATATATGGCCTAAGAGGCCTACAAATAAACATCACCCAAGCCAGCTTGTTCCACGGTCCCAAGCTGCCACCTGGGAACCCCAGACTAGTAGTCGACGTCAACGAAGAACCCACCTAGCTGCTCGGTGTCATCCTCCTCTAAAATACAAAATCATAGAGGCAGCAAAGAGAGACTGAGTACGATGTACTCGCAAGTTTAGTAGGGCGATATAGGCCCAATGACTGACGGAGGCTCTAAAGCTGTATGTGTACTTGTTTTTGCATAAAGCCAGTTTTCAATAAAAGACATAAAGACACAAGGCATCGTCTATTCAGAATATTTTCATAAAGGGATAAGAGAGTAACATTTCATCTTCGGTTCTCGGCGAACCTACTTGTAATCATCACCACTCATCTCACACAAAGGCACTCCCTCGACTCACCCTCGAGGAAATGAACCTTCATCACAAGTTTATTATGCAACCTCTAGCTGCCATATCAATTAGGTTATTATTCTCTATGGTCTCGTATATCCGTTCCCAAGTCGTCCATAACCGCGGACACGGCTTTTCGAAAAGATTTAACCCTGCAGGGGTGTACTATTTGAAGTCGCCAGGTTCCGAGGGAATCCCAGCTCCTTATCCATTGGTACCGTCCGGCTCACCTAGTTGGCCCTCTTCCGGGGAAGGCTGGCGAGCGAGCGCGGTTAGACCTTTACAACGCATGAGGCTTACTCAAGGACCATCAGTATGCGGAAGGACAGGTTCAACGCTCCCAGTGCCCTGCCCCGCGGCCACATCCTAAACACCACCATCCTCGTTCCTTTTTCCACCCACACAACTCACGCGCAAATGGAAAACTCGAACTAGAGGACCCTTGACAAGCCCCTCACAAATTATTCGGTCGGTAAGGCGCCCATACACCCACCAATGGCAGCACGCTCGATCTTGGTTCTAGAGACAAGAACTCGCACCTAGGGGCTAGAGTGAGGCAAAACACCATCCCCGATGGCAACTCACCCAAACCGTCTTAGCATTTTAATTAAGCATCACCATTATCCACCGTGCCCGAATCATTCCATCAACATAAACAATTATGGAATTAATAACGGACATAAAGCATTTATCTAAGCATTGCTAAGCATAGCTAAGCATATGAATACAACAATTCTATCTTTATCTCGGCCAACACTTCAACCCTAGGTTTCATAGGTAGGGATACATGTGATTGGCTCGGGGAAGAACATGCATTCATAGGATATTCTAATATTTACCAAAAGAGACCTTTGAATCGCATGCAAATAATATGGTGGATAAAATAAGTTTATAAAACATTAGGATGCTAGAATGCCAAGAAGGTTAGGTTATCTCTTGCCTTGCTGCCCGGTCGTGAAGTACTGCTCGTCGAGGTAGTTAGAGAGACCCTCGACTCCGGAATCTATCGATACCCAAAAGAGAAAATACAAAGAACACATAAATCACACGATCACAAGGTGCAATGCGCAAACACATGATGACATGTCAAATTGATGCAAGGATATCAACATTTGATTGATATAACAATTTAAATGGAGTTCCAAATAATTAGTGCAATTATTTGGAAGCAACCCCATATTTACCTTAGTGACCACAATCTTTTAAATTATTAATTTATTATAGAAGTGGCTTAAGTATGCATGAACAAGACATGAATGGTTAGGGTTGTTCATTCCGATCAATTTGGTATTTTATTCGTGATTTTTGGATTACCGATGAATAAATAGCAAATTAAATAAATAATTGAATTCAATTCATTTAATCAAATTATGAACAACATCAAATAAGGATTTGTGATCATGATGTGATAAGTGCATGATTTAATAGCATTTGAAATGTTGATCACATTGGTATTTTATTTGTAATTTTTGGATTAATTTTGAATAGATTATGAATTCCTCAATTTAGGTATTACTTACCCCTTTTAGGAAGTATGGAATAACCAAAAGAAAATAATTCCAAAAGAAGGTTACAATGATCCCAATGGGTAGAGTTTGTTTTACCGAACATTTTGAAATTTGATTCGTCTAATTTGAAGCATTTTTCAATTAATTATCGATTATCAAACATTGCTTAAAATTAAAAGGAAAACCTATTTCTTATACAGGCCGGCCAGGCCGGGTGCAGGCCGGCCATTATGGCCGGGCCACAGCCCGAGAGGCCCCGGCCACCGGGCCGGCCCATATGGCCGGGCAGGGACCCGAGAGGCCCCGGCCTCGTGGCCGGTCAGGCCGGGGACCAGGCCGGCGTGCGGGCGATGAACGGCGACGGACAGTGGCGATGGACGCCGGCGAGGAGAGGGAGAGGGGAGAAAGGGAGAGGGCCAAGAGAAGGTGGTGCTCACCCATGATGCATGGGAGCACTCGTCGGCGACGGGGTGGACGAAATCGACGGGATCGAGCTCGACGGGGCTCGGCCGAGGTTGAGGATGTCGAGGACACCGGCGTCGGCTCAAGGCTCCCTGGCCCGATTCCTTGGACGTGGAGGGAGAGGAGGATGAGGCGAACCTCGCTGCGGCCTTCGTTTTGCGCGGGGTGACTCCAGTCGACGACACGGCGCACGGCGGACGGCGGCAACGGAGACGCTCGGGAGGACGCACGAGAGGGAGAGAGAGACGAGGGAGCAGATGGGAAGGGGTAGGGCAAGGCGTCGCGGTGCAGGTGGGCGACAACAGGCGGCTCCTTAACCTCCCGGGCCACGGCATGGTGCGGCACAGGGGCCACGGCGGCATGGGCGTCGGCCACTGTGGCCACAGTGGAGAAGAAGATGCGCTCACGAAGAACCCCCTGGCACCAAAATCTTAATTGCAAAAAGGTCCTTAGCAGGTTTTAGGGATTTAATTAGGGCGTTTAAACATTGTCAATAATTATACAAAAATTCCTATGGGCTCCACCTAGCCTTTAGGTGCTTCACAAAAATTGGTGAGGCAAAATAAAATGTTTTGGCCAACATTTGTTCACAGCTTTTAGTAGGGTCAATTTTTGATAATTGCAAGAATTCATTTATTTGGAGTAATTAACCATTTCAATAAATTATGAAAATATTTATGGATGCTCATATTATAATAATAAATCACCCCATGTTTTTATTTGGATTTTGGGAAGTTTATCTTGGTTCCAAAATATAATTTTAATTAAGCCAAATTGAATTCTCATATTTATTTCCCATTGGGCAATATAAAAAAATGAGAAGAGGTGATAAAAAGCAAAGTTGGAACTTCCTAACAATTTGGAAGTTCATTTAGTTTGTTGACAGGTTGATCAAGGGTATTTGGTTTGGATGTTGGGAAGTTTGCTTCCCCCTTTCAATTTGTTTCCATGTGAAAGTTTGAGATGGCAAATGCATATGGATGCTATGATGCAAACATGGAAACAAAAGTGGAAAAATTCTTCGTATTTTTCATTACCAAGTTGGGGCTGTTACACTGTACAGGCCCATCTACCATATTTACTTTTGGACTTTTGGACTTTTCACCCGAAAATGTATTTAAGCTGCTGCCGATCTAGGCCAGGAGTAGGACTCCAGGAGGCTGTCCCGAAATGATGGTTGTCTCTAGGAGGTGGAGCACCTCGGGAGACCAGTACCGGAGACTAGTAGGACCTTCTGTCACATTGTGTTGAGGTATTGGTACCGCGAACATCGTGAGGGGTGTCTCAGTAGAACGTGGGGATAAGACAAGAGTAGTCCGGGACGGGGTTGCATACACGTTTACCAAGTTTCAGGTTCCGCGACAGTGGCGGAAACTTACGTGGTGCTATAATCTTACTATAGCCAATGTGCGTACAGGTTACAATGAGTATGAGTTTTTCTAGCCCTAAGCCTTCGGTAGGCCGGCTTATATAGGTGGCCGCACCTAGGGCTTGCATTATAAGGCTCCACCGACTAAGGGAACAAGTCCTAAACTAACACAAGGCGGTTGGATCTTGGGTCTTGGCATCAGGCGCGGTTCGGTCGGGTTTCCTTCCGAGAAAAAGACGCACGTATGACTCGCGTCAAGGTACGTACGCCAGTCGCGACTTGACGTCCTGCCGCCCTCTCCTGCATCGTCCGTGTCCGCCCATGAATGAGCTACTGAGTACGGGGAATGAATGAGCTGATTGTGTGCACGTACGGGAGACGTCGCGCCTGCATATGCACGGCTACCATGCCCACGACGCTCCACAGCGTGGTCTCTCTCTCCATGCTAAGCATATGCATGTCGTAAATATTCCGAGAACATCACTACGCTCCTCCTCCTCCTCTTCCCATCCAAACGATCCACGTACGTACCACCGCCTATATTACGTACCAACCACGAGGCCCTGGCCGCTGCGGAGCAGAGGATCTTCCGCGACACCGTCACGGCGCTCCTGGCCATGCAGGATGTGCGCAATGGTAGCTCCATGTGCGGCAGACACTCGCTGCCGCCGCTCACCCTGCCGACAACGAATGGCTCCGTTCCTTCCAACCGCCCTCCCCAGTCCCCATCCAGTGACCTCTCAGGCCAAACCGACAAATCTGGCTCTCACACGAAACTTCAGCCCACAATAAACCCTTCTCAAATGTTTAGCTAAATCTAACCCTTTTCGGTACCGCTCAACATGCCGAACCCTTCTCAAATGTTTAGCCAAATCTAACCCTTTTCGGTACCGCTCAACATGCCGGCGGTAGGGTCTATCTGGTATCGTCGAGGTCTCCGGCAGTAGCATCTTGGTCCACGGTCTCCCTTCTGATCTCCATCAGCTGACGTGGTGATACGTGTCAAACGTATATATAATTTTTGATTGATCCATTCTTGTTTATTACCATTGTCACATGTTTATACTATCTTTTAATATCATTTTTAGTCATTTTATTGGACTAACCTACTAACAACATACCCAGTGTCCGTTCCCTGTTTTTGCTGTTTTCTATTTCAGAAAATCCACTTCTGAAAATATTCTCGGAACTTTTATACGCCAAGACGAAGCCAGGAACCAGAGGGCGACCC
This sequence comes from Puccinellia tenuiflora, assembly GCA_012064385.1. Taxonomy (NCBI): domain Eukaryota; kingdom Viridiplantae; phylum Streptophyta; class Magnoliopsida; order Poales; family Poaceae; genus Puccinellia; species Puccinellia tenuiflora. The sequence continues at coordinate 1,540,306 of QRDG01000033.1, forward strand.
AGGGACCAGGGCGGCTCCTGGCCGCGGTCCCACCTGGACCCGCGGGTAGGACCCGCCCCTGCTCCCCCTGGGCACCGCCTTAGCCCCCCTCGACGCCTATAAAACATAATTGACCTAATTTCATCGGGACGGTGATTATTTTCCATGAACTCGACCTCCTTGGTTTTGCTGTTTTCTATTTCAGAAAATCCACTTCTGGAAATATTCTCAGAATTTTTATACACCAAGACGAAGCCAGGAACCAGAGGGCGACCTAGGAGGCAACCCATGGACCAGGACGGCCCCTGGCCACGGTCCACCTGGACCCTGATACCCACAAGTATAGGGGATCGCTAAAATCTTTGTTGGGAAGTATTACCCAAATTTATAGTTCGACTTGATGGGAACACAAGAATACCAATAAGACTTTAGCAATTGAGCTGTCACTCTCAACCACACCTGTATATCAATAAACTTGCAGCAGTAATAGTGATGGTAGCAGGACGATTCAAGCAAATAAAACAGCAGTAGTGAACAATGTTTTCCCAGTTTTCACCGGAAAAGTGAAAGTGTAACTCAGAGATTTAAAACGTATGCATGAGGTGACAGCGGGGTGTTGCATGAATAAGATTGATCATATAATAAGATTCATATAGCAATGGAACTTATCTCTAACTCCGATATATGTAGGTATGTGTTCCATAATTAGTTGTGCGCACTAATCAAGAGAATTTGCACAACATCTATTGTCCTACCTGCCCATTTCACCGGGGCCAACTTGGAACTACAGGTAATTAAGGTCTACCCTTTCGAATAGCCCGGAACAACGCATTAACACTTCATGAACACATAGAATCCTCAAACTAAAACATCTCCCCCTTGTTTTCCCTATATGTCACATTTAGGGTTCGCAGGTTCAACATAATAGCAAGTGATACACTTTGCAGATAAATACCAAACTCAATTATATGATGGGGCAAAATAAGTTCAGTACTGAAATCATGCCACTCGGGCCCTTGTAGTAAGCATTAAACATAGCATAAGTGCATCAACATAATACAAAAATATCCTCAAGATAAACCCCTAAGATCTCGGACAACGGGTATCATTACATGATCAATCTCATCCAATCCCCATCCACCTCATGTGCCTACAGCGGACTACTCACAAATGGTGATGGTGAGGGAGCTCATGGTCGATGGAGATGAAGGCGGTGAAGATGGCGGTGAAAACGGCCTCCGGATCCCTCCTCCGGGGGAGAAATCCTGGATCAATCTGACTCCCAAAATGAAGATCGTGGTGGCGGCGGCGCTCTGTTTCGCGAATCGACCTCTGCTCCTAGGGCAGCCACTTTTTCGTATATATGAAGGGGTACGCCGAAGCCGAAGGAGAGGAGGTGCCCGAGGCTCCAGATAGGCTGGGCCCACGCGGCCAAGGAATCTGGCCGCGTGGGGCCCACTCTTTTGGGCCTCGGACGCTTCCTCGTGTCCATTTTTCGCACGATATCCTTCTTTTCCATAAAAAATGACGTGGTATTTTTCTCCGATTTAAATTTCTGCAAAAACAACCAGAAAGGAGACTTTGCAAAAAACAACGTCAGATTCAGCAGTTTTATTCAAATATGGGAAGATTCTGGAGCAAATTATGAGGCAAAGTGATTGGAAAAGTAGATGCATTTTAGGTGCATCAGACCCGCGGGTAGGACCCGCCCGTGCTCCCCTTGGGCACCGCCTTAGCCCCCCTCGACACCTATAAAAACATAATTGACCTAATTTCGTCGGGACGGTGATTATTTTCAACAAACTCGACCCGAAGCCGCCGTCATCTCAAAACCTAATTCGGGGAGATTATGAAGTCAATCCCGGCACCCTGCCGGAGGGGAGATCGATCCCAGAGGGCTCTACATCGTCATGCCTTCCGCCAGGATGATGCGTGAGTAGTTTCACCTTGGACTCCGGGTCCATGCCAGTAGCTAGATGGTTGTCTCTCTCCCTTGTGATTCATTGTTTATGATCTTGTGAGCTGCCTAACATGATCAAGATCGATTATTGTAATTCTATATATGATGTGTTTGCTAGGATCCGATGGATTATGAAGTTATGATCAGATTGTGCACGGTTCTTAATTATATGTTAATTTATGTTCTTGCATGCTCTCCGATGTGCGTAGTTACTTTGTGAAAGGACACGGATGTCGCCTAGAGGGGGGGTGAATAGGCGATTTAAAATTATTACGGTTAAGGCTTGAATAAATGCGGAATAAAACTAACGTTTAATTTATCAAGCCAAAACCTAAACTAGCTAGGTTCACCTATGTGCACCAACACTTATGCTAAGCAATATAATCAACTAGGTGATAGCAAGATATATGACTTTAAGCTCGATGTCTATCACAAAGTAAATAGCATAAGTAAGAAGCTCGGGTATAGAAATACCGAGGCACTTGGAGACGATGATTTATCCCGAAGTTCACTTCCCAATGGAAGCTAGTCTCCGTTGGAGCGGCGCGGTGTTCACCAATGTGAAACACCGAATAGCCTTGATATGGCACACCGTATCTCCGTTGTGTCTTACCACCAATGTGGCGAGGCACTTGTCACTATGTTGCCGTTGAGGTTGACAACTAGAACCTTTACAAGGATGAAGCTGTAACAGCCCAAACTTGGTAACGAAAAATACGAAGAATTTTTCCACTTTTGTTTCCATGTTTGCATCATAGCATCCATATGCAGTTTTGCCATTTCTACCTTTCTCTTGGAAACAATTGAAATGGGAAGCCCAAACTTCCCAACATCCAACCAATGAAAATGCCCAACTTGGAAACCAACTAAATGAACTTCCAAGTTGTTTAGGAAGTTCCATCTTTGCCTTGTATAACAATTTCTCACTTTCCAATTTTTGTCAAATAAGAAATGACATGAGAGCTCAAGTTGGCTTAATTCAATTCCTACTTTTGGAACCAAGTTAGGCCTTCCAAAAATTCCAAATAAAATCATGGGAAGCTCCAGTTTTATTGCTAGGGTCTCCATGAATAATCTCAATATTTTTGGTTTGTGTAAATGCTCCAATTAACTGCCTTTTTGGAAATTGCTCTAAATTGCCCTATTTTAAACTCAATGAACAAATGTGGGGCAAACTATTTTATTTGACCTCAACAATTTTTGTGGAAGTTCAAAAGCTTAAATGGAGACTATGTGAATTTTTCCAGATTTTTCAAACTTGGTTTGGTGCCTCTTTTAAATCCCTGAAGTTGCTGAACTAAAAAGGAAAAAACAGAAATTTTGGAAATGTTCAAATTTCTGACGAGCGGGTCCCTCAGTCAGTCTCCCTCTCTCCCCTCCCTTCTCACTGTACGCCATGGCGCACTGGCGCCATGCCGTCGAGGTGGCCAAGGGCCATGCCGCCCGGCCGCAGCGCCCTGGTGGTCAAGAGCCTGCCGAGGACGCCCACCTGCCCCGCTACTTGCTTCTCCCCTTTCCTCCCCGCGAGCAACCCTAACCCTAGTTCTCTCTCCGCCGCTGCTTGCCGCCGCTGTCCGTCGCCGCTTCGTCGTCGCCTCCGTCAGCCCCGGGACCAGCCGACCGCACTAGGAGCACCGCCAGGCCGCCCTCCATCTTCCTCGCCGACGCCTGCTTGATGGGACGGCCTGACGCGAGCTAATCGCTCGGTTCCCTCCGCCGCCGTCCGTCGCTCGCCGACGTCGTCCTCGCCAAATTGACGCCTCCCCCGACCTCCCCTGCATCCATCGTGCGGCGCTACGTGTCCGTGGTGAGTTCGCCGTGCTGCTGGACATTCTTCTCTCCCCCTCCGCCCCCTCTGCGCTGTCGCCCCACGCGGATGCCGCCGTCCTCTCGCCGCGGCCGTGGCCTGTCGTGCACGCCCGCGTCGCCAGTGTCCTCCCCCTCCGCCTCCGAGACCACGCCTCGCTCCGCCTTCACGCGGCACACGCTTTGCACACGCCAGGAGTTTCATACCGCCGCCGATTCTTGGTCGTCGTCGCCGCCGTTCGTCGCCGTTCCGCACGCCAGCGTGCCCGGCCTGGGCACCGGCCGAAACCGGCCAAAGGGCCGGAGGCTTCCGATGCGTGTCCGGCCTAGCCCCCGGCCTGGCCGGCTCCGTGGCCGGGGCTTCTCGGGCCGTGGCCCGGCCATATTGGCCGGCCCAGTGGCCGGGGCTTCTCTGTCTGTGGCCCGGCCATAGTGGCCGGCCTGCACCCGGCCTGGCCGGCCTGTTTAAGGAATGGGTTTTCCTTTTTAATTTTAGGCATTGTTTGATAATTAATAGTTAATTGGAAAATGCTTCAAATTAGATGAATCAAATTTCCAGATGTTCAGAAAAACAATCTCTACTACTTGAAATCTTTGTAACCTTCTTTTGGATTTATATTGTTTTGGGTATTCAAGGATTCCTAAAATGGGTTATTTAATACCCAAATTGGGAAATTCATAACTTTCTGATTATTTGTCCAAATTTCATGATTCAAATATCACTGTGATCCACACCTCCAATGCAATCAAGTTATGAACTCATTCCATCATGATCACCAACTTTTCTTTGATGTTACTCATAACTTGTTTAAATGAATTAAATTCATTTATTTATTTAATTTGCTATTTATTCATCGGTACTCCGAAAATCACGAATAAAATACCAAATTGATCGCAATGACGAATCCTATCCATTCTTGTCATGTTCATGCATATTTGAACCACTTCTCTAATAATTTGATAGTTTATTAAGAATTGTGGTCACTAAGATAAATATGGGGTTGCTCCCAAATAATTGCAACAATTATTTGGCTCCCCATTTAAATTTGTTTTTAATTTATATATTGATGTCTTTGCATCAACTTGACATGTCATCATGTGATTGAGCATTGCATCTTGTGTTCGTGTGATTTATGTGTGCTTTGTATTTTCTTTGGGTATCGATAGATTCCGGAGTCGAGGGTTCCCTCTCCTACCCCGACGAGCAATACGACGCTACCCGGCAGCAAGGCAAGAGATAACCTAACCTTCTTGGCATCTAGCATCCTATGTTTATAAACTTATTTTATCCACCATATTATTTGCATGCGATTCAAATGTCTCTTTTGATCATAGTATAGAGAATCCTATGATTGCATGTCTTTCCCCGAGCCAATCACATGTATCCCTACCTATGAAACCTAGGGTTGAAGTGTTGGCCGAGATAAAGATAGATTTGTTATATTCATATGCTTAGCTATGCATAGCCATACTTAAATAGATGCTTTATGTCCGTTATTAATTCCATAATTGTTAATGTTGATGGAATGATTCGGGCATGGTGGATAATTGTGATGCTTAATTAAAATGCTAAGACGGCTTGGGTGAGTTGCCATCGGGGATGGTGTTTTGCCTCACTCTAGCCCCTAGGTGCGAGTTCTTGTCTCTAGAACCAAGATCGAGCGTGCTTCCGGAGGTGGGGGCATATGGAACCCCCTTTGACCGAATAAGTTGTGCGGGCGTATCCAAGGGTCCTCTAGTTCGGTTTTCCATTTGCGTGTGAGTGTGTGGGTGGAAAAAGAATGATGTGGACGGTGGTGTTTAGGGCGTGGCGATGGGGCAGGGTGCTGAAATAGGCGCTGAAACCTGTTCTGTGGCCACAGATGACTCTTGGATAGTCTCATGCAATGTAAAGGTCTAACCGCGCCCACTCGCCGGCCTTCCCCGGAAGAGGGCCAACTAGGTGAGCCGGACGGTACCGATGGATAAGGAGCTGGGGTTCCTGCGGAAACCTGGCGACTTCAAATAGTACACCCCTGCAGGGTTAATCTTTTCGAAAAGCCGTGTCCGCGGTTATGGACGACTTGGGAACGGATATACGAGACCATAGATAACTTTTAACCTAATTGATATGGCAGCTAGAGGTTGCATAACAAACATGAGATAAAGGTTCATTTCCTCGAGGGTGAGTCGAGGGAGTGCCTTTGTGTGAGATGAGTGGTGATGGTTATGAGTAGGTTCGTCGAGAACCGAAGATGACAAATGTTTACCCTCTTACCCCGTTTATAAAAATATTCTGAGTAGACGAATGCCTTGTGTCATTTATGTTTCGGTTTATGAAAATTAGCTTTATGCAAAAGAACTACATATAAAGCTTTAGAGCCTCCGTCAGTCATTGGGCCTATATCGCCCTACTAAACTTGCGAGTACATCGTACTCAGTCTCTCTTGCTGCCTCTATGTATTTGTATTTCAGAGGAGGACGACACCGAGCAGCTAGGTGGGTTCTTCGTTGACGTCGACTACTAGTCTGGGGTTCCCAGGTGGCAGCTTGGGACCGTGGAACAAGCTGGCTGGGGATGATGTTTATTTGTAGGCCTCTTAGGCCATATATTTGCTTCTTGTTGTTAGACAACACTACCCGCTTCCGCTTGTTGAATTGTTGGATCTGTGATCCTTTTGCTTGTAATATTTGTATTCTTCTCGTTATATGAGTTGCTATATAAATGTTTTGTGTCGTAGAGTCATGCTTTGTGCCAGTTCTGTTCCACAAGTCTCGATCTTTGTTTTATACATTGATGGTTGTGTCGAACACATAGCCTCTCTGTATAATTCCGGGGTCGGGGCGTTACAAGTTGGTATCAGAGCAGGACTGCCTATAGGAAACCCTTTCTTTTGGTCGATGTCGAGTCTAGTAAAAATTATTTCCAACCTAAAAATGAGTTGTGAAAACCTTCTTAGGATTCTTTTTGCTTCTCATCCAACTCGCTCTACTCTGATTCTTACCCCTATTTGTTTTGAGCTTGGTGTCGATGTTTAGGTTCTCGGGGTTGGGGTTCTTACCGTCCAATTATGCCTCGAGTCCGTTAAATCCGTTTGATATCGCCACGATGACGTGATGTCACCGTGGTTGCCTAAAATCTGTCTTTGGTGTTTATTGCTTCTTAAATATCTATATCTGGGAGCAACTAATGATCTATCTTAACTGTCAGAATTGGTTACTAACTTGTCGTTGTTCCAATTCTTCAGAATGGCTCCTACCCATCGTGGGGAACATAGCAGCCCTGATCCACCGCCGCCACCCACAATGGCGGAGGTGATGATGGCTATCGAGCAAAACCGTCTGCGCAATGAGCGGTTGCTCGAGCAGCTGGTCCAGCAAGGGGCCAGGAGGAACACGGACTGCACCACTCTCAACCAGTTCTTGCGGTCCCAACCTCCCACTTTCTCCGAGGCTAAGGAGCCGCTTGATGCGGATGATTGGCTTCGGGCTATCGAGCGCAAGTTCGCCGCTCTTCACGTTCCGGCGGCAGAACATGTCAACTTCGCCACCTACCTTCTGGAAGGAGCCGCCGGTTCCTGGTGGGAGAGCCACGTGGCTATGGTTGCCGCGGGCCATGTCATCACTTGGGAGGAATTCCGCACCGCCTTCCGTGCGGCGTACATCCCCAAGCCCATCCTCGAGCTCAAGAGGCGGGAGTTCCTGGACCTAACCCAGGGACGCATGGACGTCCAGTCCTATGGACGGGAGTTCAACCACCTCTCCCGTTACGCCCCTCGGGACGTGACGAATGATGAGGACAAACAATACCTCTTCCGCAAGGGGCTCGCACCTCGTCTCCGATACGAGCTCCTACCCTTCAGGTTCACCTCCTACCAGGAGCTCTACAACCAGGCTCTCACCATGGAGCAGGGTAGGAAGGAGCTGGAGGCTTCCAAGAGGCCAGCCCCAGCTGATCACCAGAGCTCCTCCTCTGAGGGCAAGAAGCGCAAGGTCTTCGTGCCTTTCAGCGCGGTGCCCAAGGCGCCCTTCGCGCCGAAGCCTACCGGGTACCTGCCACCTCCGCCTCGCCCAGCTACCTCGACATTGGGTGCGGCTGGAGGCGGTTTTCGGCCTCGACTACCTGCACCACCGGGGCTCACTTGCTACCACTGTGGCGAGCCGGGTCACTACTCCAGGGAGTGTCCCCAGAAGGCACCGGCTCCCTCAGCACCTGCACCAGCACCCTCTACCCCCGCTGCCAAGGCTACCACCATCAGCCGTGGCCGCTTGAACCACGTCTCGGCTGAAGGCGTTGAGGAGGACCCCGGAGTTCTCATGGGTACGCTTCAAATCAATACTTATCCAGCTTCAGTGTTATTTGATTCTGGAGCTTCGCATTCGTTCATATCCATATCATATGCACACAACCATCAAATACCTTTTGTGATGATGGATCCTCCGTTAGTGGTCAAGACACCCGGCTCTAGTTGGCGTACCAATTGGATATCTCCCGATGTTCAAATAGCCGTAGGGTCAGTTCCTTTTCCATTCTCATTGGTAGCCCTGAGGTCAGAGGGTATCGATGTTATTCTGGGCATGGATTGGCTAGTGAAATATCAGGCCAACCTAGATTGTGCTGCCAAGACTGTCACTGTGTTCCACCCAAGGTATGGGGAAGTGCGGTATTGGTCCCCAACTTCTGCAGTTCCTTCCGCAGCCACCCCCCTCTCACCGGAGATCAGTCTTTATTTCCTGGAAGGCATCACCCCGCCTGATCTGTCTGAAGTCGCTGTGGTGTGTGATTTCCCCGATGTCTTTCCGGAGGAATTGCCCGGCATGCCACCCGATCGCAGCGTGGAGTTTGTGATTGAGCTGGTTCCGGGAACCGCCCCAGTTTCCAAGACGCCCTACCGTATGCCAACGGAAGAGCTAGCTGAATTGAAGAAGCAACTTGATGAGCTGCTGGAAAAAGATTTCATCCGGCCGAGTAGCTCACCTTGGGGCTGCCCGGTCATCTTTGTCAAGAAGAGGGATACAAATGTTCCTCGACTGGTCGTTGACTACCGCCCTCTTAATGCGGTGACCATCAAGAACAAGTATCCAATCCCTCGAATAACCGACTTGTTCGATCAATTAGCTGGAGCCACGGTGTTCTCCAAGATGGATCTGAGGTCAGGTTACCATCAAATAAAAATCCGAAAGGAGGATATTCCGAAGACGGCCTTCACTACCCGGTATGGGCTATATGAGTACACCGTCATGTCCTTCGGTCTCACTAATGCTCCGGCTACATTCATGAGGCTAATGAACTCCATCTTCCACGAGTACCTCGAAAAGTTCGTCATCATCTACATCGATGACATCCTTGTGTACTCCAAGACCGAAGACGAACATGCTGAGCATCTTCGACTCGTTTTGACCAAGCTCCGTGATCACCGCCTATATGCCAAGTTCTCTAAATGTGAGTTTTGGCTGAAAGAGCTCATCTTTCTCGGTCATGTGGTGTCAGCTGCCGGAGTAGCAGTGATACCAGACAAGATTCAGGCCATCCTGGATTGGCCAACTCCCAAATCCGTCAAAGATATCCGAAGCTTCCTTGGATTGGCGGGTTATTACCGTCGATTTATTGAGGGCTTCTCCAAAATAGCAAAGGCATTGACTGAACTCCTCAAGAAAGGCAAGCCATTCGTGTGGTCAGACAAGGCTGAAGAGAGTTTCCAAACCCTCAAGGTCAAGCTCACCACCACACCGGTACTTGTCCTTCCCGATACCGCCAAGGACTTCGTCGTCTATTGCGATGCATCTCTCCAAGGCTTGGGATGTGTCTTGATGCAAGAGGGCCATGTGGTCGCTTATGCTTCCCGTCAACTTAAGCCACACGAGCAAAATTATCCAACTCATGATTTGGAGCTTGCCGCCGTGGTACATGCTCTGAAGCAATGGAGGCCCTACCTCTTGGGCAACCGTTGCGAGATCTACTCCGACCACCAAAGTCTGAAATATCTGTTCACCCAGCCGGATCTGAACTTGAGGCAGAGGAGATGGTTGGAATTGATAAAGGACTATGATGTGACTCTCAATTATCAGCCCGGCAAGGCAAATGTCGTGGCGGATGCTCTAAGCCGCAAAGCCTATTGCAATACCGTGATGGTTGAAAAGGCCCAACCTGCTCTTCATGAGGAGTTCGCTAGGTTGAATCTGGAAATTGTCCCTTCTGGTTATCTGGCTAACCTCGAGATCAAATCCACTCTTGAGGATGAAATCAAGGCCGCCCAGCAAAATGATGCTGGCATCCTCAAGATTAAGGAGAATGTCGCAAGTGGAAGGGCCAAGTGTTTCTCTATCGATGACTCCGGTGTTGTCTACTTCGAAGGCCGTCTTGTGGTGCCCAAGAGTGGAAATACCAAGGGGTTAATTCTCCAAGAGGCACATGAGTCTCCCATATCCATCCATCCCGGTAGCACCAAGATGTACCAAGACCTCCGTCCCAAATTCTGGTGGACCCGTATGAAGCGGGAGATTGCCAAATATGTTGCCGAATGCGATGTCTGTCGCCGAGTGAAGGCTGAACATCAAAGGCCGGCTGGTACTCTTCGCCCCATAGCCATTCCTGAATGGAAATGGGATGAAATTGGTATGGATTTCATTACCGGATTTCCAAGATCACAAAGGGGTAATGATGCCATTTGGGTAGTCATTGATCGTCTATCCAAGGTCGCCCACTTCCTCCCCGTTCGCGAGGATATCACTGCCAAGCAACTAGCCGAGTTGTATCTTGCTCGGATCTTCCCTCTCCATGGTATTCCTATAAGCATCATATCGGACCGGGGAAGTCTATTTGTATCCAAATTCTGGCAGAGTTTCCAAAGTGCTTTGGGAACCCGTGTGAACCTGAGCACTGCTTACCACCCTCAAACTGACGGCCAAACTGAAAGGGTGAATCAAGTTCTTGAGGATATGCTTCGGGCTTGTGTCATCTCCTTCGGTAAGAGTTGGGAAAAGTACCTCCCTCTCGCCGAGTTCTCCTACAACAATAGCTATCAAGCCAGTTTGCAAATGGCTCCCTTCGAGGTCCTTTATGGGAGAAAATGCCGGACTCCTCTCAGTTGGTCTGAAACCGGGGAGAGGCCACTCTTCGGTCCTGATGTGATCAATGAAGCCGAAGAGAAGGTCCGTGTCATTCGGGATAATCTCAAGGCTGCTCAATCCCGTCAGAAGAGCTATTATGACAAGCACCACCAAGAGGTCCACTATGAAATCGGTGACAAGGCCTATCTTCGAGTCTCTCCTCTCCGAGGCGTTCGTCGCTTCGGAATCAAGGGCAAGTTGGCACCTCGCTATGTTGGCCCTTTCACCGTCCTAGCCAAGCGAGGGGATCTCTCCTATCAACTTGAGCTACCCTCCAACTTCCCGGATGTTCATGATGTGTTCCATGTTTCCCAACTCCGCCGGTGCTTCAAGGATCCCATCCGTGGGGTTGATCATGAGGCATTAGACATCCAGGAGGACTTGACCTATCGCGAGCATCCTATCCGTATCTTGGATGAAGCGGAGAGGAAAACCCGCAACAAGTCCATCAAGTTCCTCAAAGTTCAATGGTCCAACCATTCCGAGGAAGAAGCCACCTGGGAGCGAGAAACTAGTCTTCGTCAGGAATACCCCGCCTTCTTCACTCAAGCCTAGAATCTCGGGACGAGATTCCTGTAAGGGGGGTAGAGTTGTAACAGCCCAAACTTGGTAACGAAAAATACGAAGAATTTTTCCACTTTTGTTTCCATGTTTGCATCATAGCATCCATATGCAGTTTTGCCATTTCTACCTTTCGCTTGGAAACAATTGAAATGGGAAGCCCAAACTTCCCAACATCCAACCAATGAAAATGCCCAACTTGGAAACCAACTAAATGAACTTCCAAGTTGTTTAGGAAGTTCCATCTTTGCCTTGTATAACAATTTCTCACTTTCCAATTTTTGTCAAATAAGAAATGACATGAGAGCTCAAGTTGGCTTAATTCAATTCCTACTTTTGGAACCAAGTTAGGCCTTCCAAAAATTCCAAATAAAATCATGGGAAGCTCCAGTTTTATTGCTAGGGTCTCCATGAATAATCTCAATATTTTTGGTTTGTGTAAATGCTCCAATTAACTGCCTTTTTGGAAATTGCTCTAAATTGCCCTATTTTAAACTCAATGAACAAATGTGGGGCAAACTATTTTATTTGACCTCAACAATTTTTGTGGAAGTTCAAAAGCTTAAATGGAGACTATGTGAATTTTTCCAGATTTTTCAAACTTGGTTTGGTGCCTCTTTTAAATCCCTGAAGTTGCTGAACTAAAAAGGAAAAAACAGAAATTTTGGAAATGTTCAAATTTCTGACGAGCGGGTCCCTCAGTCAGTCTCCCTCTCTCCCCTCCCTTCTCACTGTACGCCATGGCGCACTGGCGCCATGCCGTCGAGGTGGCCAAGGGCCATGCCGCCCGGCCGCAGCGCCCTGGTGGTCAAGAGCCTGCCGAGGACGCCCACCTGCCCCGCTACTTGCTTCTCCCCTTTCCTCCCCGCGAGCAACCCTAACCCTAGTTCTCTCTCCGCCGCTGCTTGCCGCCGCTGTCCGTCGCCGCTTCGTCGTCGCCTCCGTCAGCCCCGGGACCAGCCGACCGCACTAGGAGCACCGCCAGGCCGCCCTCCATCTTCCTCGCCGACGCCTGCTTGATGGGACGGCCTGACGCGAGCTAATCGCTCGGTTCCCTCCGCCGCCGTCCGTCGCTCGCCGACGTCGTCCTCGCCAAATTGACGCCTCCCCCGACCTCCCCTGCATCCATCGTGCGGCGCTACGTGTCCGTGGTGAGTTCGCCGTGCTGCTGGACATTCTTCTCTCCCCCTCCGCCCCCTCTGCGCTGTCGCCCCACGCGGATGCCGCCGTCCTCTCGCCGCGGCCGTGGCCTGTCGTGCACGCCCGCGTCGCCAGTGTCCTCCCCCTCCGCCTCCGAGACCACGCCTCGCTCCGCCTTCACGCGGCACACGCTTTGCACACGCCAGGAGTTTCATACCGCCGCCGATTCTTGGTCGTCGTCGCCGCCGTTCGTCGCCGTTCCGCACGCCAGCGTGCCCGGCCTGGGCACCGGCCGAAACCGGCCAAAGGGCCGGAGGCTTCCGATGCGTGTCCGGCCTAGCCCCCGGCCTGGCCGGCTCCGTGGCCGGGGCTTCTCGGGCCGTGGCCCGGCCATATTGGCCGGCCCAGTGGCCGGGGCTTCTCTGTCTGTGGCCCGGCCATAGTGGCCGGCCTGCACCCGGCCTGGCCGGCCTGTTTAAGGAATGGGTTTTCCTTTTAATTTTAGGCATTGTTTGATAATTAATAGTTAATTGGAAAATGCTTCAAATTAGATGAATCAAATTTCCAGATGTTCAGAAAAACAATCTCTACTACTTGAAATCTTTGTAACCTTCTTTTGGATTTATATTGTTTTGGGTATTCAAGGATTCCTAAAATGGGTTATTTAATACCCAAATTGGGAAATTCATAACTTTCTGATTATTTGTCCAAATTTCATGATTCAAATATCACTGTGATCCACACCTCCAATGCAATCAAGTTATGAACTCATTCCATCATGATCACCAACTTTTCTTTGATGTTACTCATAACTTGTTTAAATGAATTAAATTCATTTATTTATTTAATTTGCTATTTATTCATCGGTACTCCGAAAATCACGAATAAAATACCAAATTGATCGCAATGACGAATCCTATCCATTCTTGTCATGTTCATGCATATTTGAACCACTTCTCTAATAATTTGATAGTTTATTAAGAATTGTGGTCACTAAGATAAATATGGGGTTGCTCCCAAATAATTGCAACAATTATTTGGCTCCCCATTTAAATTTGTTTTTAATTTATATATTGATGTCTTTGCATCAACTTGACATGTCATCATGTGATTGAGCATTGCATCTTGTGTTCGTGTGATTTATGTGTGCTTTGTATTTTCTTTGGGTATCGATAGATTCCGGAGTCGAGGGTTCCCTCTCCTACCCCGACGAGCAATACGACGCTACCCGGCAGCAAGGCAAGAGATAACCTAACCTTCTTGGCATCTAGCATCCTATGTTTATAAACTTATTTTATCCACCATATTATTTGCATGCGATTCAAATGTCTCTTTTGATCATAGTATAGAGAATCCTATGATTGCATGTCTTTCCCCGAGCCAATCACATGTATCCCTACCTATGAAACCTAGGGTTGAAGTGTTGGCCGAGATAAAGATAGATTTGTTATATTCATATGCTTAGCTATGCATAGCCATACTTAAATAGATGCTTTATGTCCGTTATTAATTCCATAATTGTTAATGTTGATGGAATGATTCGGGCATGGTGGATAATTGTGATGCTTAATTAAAATGCTAAGACGGCTTGGGTGAGTTGCCATCGGGGATGGTGTTTTGCCTCACTCTAGCCCCTAGGTGCGAGTTCTTGTCTCTAGAACCAAGATCGAGCGTGCTTCCGGAGGTGGGGGCATATGGAACCCCCTTTGACCGAATAAGTTGTGCGGGCGTATCCAAGGGTCCTCTAGTTCGGTTTTCCATTTGCGTGTGAGTGTGTGGGTGGAAAAAGAATGATGTGGACGGTGGTGTTTAGGGCGTGGCGATGGGGCAGGGTGCTGAAATAGGCGCTGAAACCTGTTCTGTGGCCACAGATGACTCTTGGATAGTCTCATGCAATGTAAAGGTCTAACCGCGCCCACTCGCCGGCCTTCCCCGGAAGAGGGCCAACTAGGTGAGCCGGACGGTACCGATGGATAAGGAGCTGGGGTTCCTGCGGAAACCTGGCGACTTCAAATAGTACACCCCTGCAGGGTTAATCTTTTCGAAAAGCCGTGTCCGCGGTTATGGATGACTTGGGAACGGATATACGAGACCATAGATAACTTTTAACCTAATTGATATGGCAGCTAGAGGTTGCATAACAAACATGAGATAAAGGTTCATTTCCTCGAGGGTGAGTCGAGGGAGTGCCTTTGTGTGAGATGAGTGGTGATGGTTATGAGTAGGTTCGTCGAGAACCGAAGATGACAAATGTTTACCCTCTTACCCCGTTTATAAAAATATTCTGAGTAGACGAATGCCTTGTGTCATTTATGTTTCGGTTTATGAAAATTAGCTTTATGCAAAAGAACTACATATAAAGCTTTAGAGCCTCCGTCAGTCATTGGGCCTATATCGCCCTACTAAACTTGCGAGTACATCGTACTCAGTCTCTCTTTGCTGCCTCTATGTATTTGTATTTCAGAGGAGGACGACACCGAGCAGCTAGGTGGGTTCTTCGTTGACGTCGACTACTAGTCTGGGGTTCCCAGGTGGCAGCTTGGGACCGTGGAACAAGCTGGCTGGGATGATGTTTATTGTAGGCCTCTTAGGCCATATATTTGCTTCTTGTTGTTAGACAACACTACCCGCTTCCGTTTGTTGAAATGTTGGATCTGTGATCCTTTTGCTTGTAATATTTGTATTCTTCTCGTTATATGAGTTGCTATATAATGTTTTGTGTCGTAGAGTCATGCTTTGTGCCAGTTCTGTTCCACAAGTCTCGATCTTTGTTTTATACATTGATGGTTGTGTCGAACTACATAGCCTCTCTGTATAATTCCGGGGTCGGGGCGTTACAGAAGCTCACTCCACAAGTTGGAGGGTCTTCACCAAATGCACCGAGCCACCAAGACTCGATGCCCAAGGCCGAGGCACACACCACAACTTAATTGGTGGCTCCCGGCAATGTCTTCGTAGCTACCAAAGCTCCGAAGCGAACAAGGTTGGGCCTCCCTCCACAACCTAATTGGAGGCTCCCAACAAATCCCGTAAGCCACCAAGACTCCGAGAAATCAACAACCGTCTAGGGTACCAACGTGCCCTAGAGGAACAAGCTCTAGGGCACCAAAGCACCCAAGAGTAACAAGCTTCTCAAGTTCACTTTCCACGAATCACGAATCACCGTGGAGAGCTCAAACCGATGCAACCGATGCAATGGCAAGAACACACTAAGTGGTCAAGTTCTTCCAACCCAAATCCAACCAAAGCAACTAATGCTTGGGAGGGATTTGAGAGGAAGAACAAGGAGAAACACCAAGAAAACTCCAAAGATCTAGATACAAAGAGTTCCCCTCACTTAGAGGAGAAATCGATCGGTGGAAACACGGATCTAGACCTCCTCTCTCTTTTTCTCAAAAACTAGCAAGAACTATTGGAGGGATTAAGAGATAGCCAAGCTCAAGAGGGTCAACAATGGAGGGGAAAAATAGCTCAAGAAGTTGGCAAAAGGTTAGGGATGAAATGGGGAAGAAGACCCCTTAAAAGGGAAGCCAAAATATGGTCGTTAGGCCAATTTTCATGGCAGAACAGAGGAGCCCGGCCAGACCGGCCTGGCCCGGCCATCATGGCCGGCCATGCAACTGAGAAGGCCCGGCCATGCCCCGGCCATGCTGGGCATGTCCTTTCCCCTTTTTTTCTTTCTTTCTTTTCTTTTCTTTTTCTGTCTATAAAACGTCCGATACCGGAAATGCAATAACTTTTGTATCCGGACTCCGTTTTCGATAATCTTGGACTCGTTGGAATCACCACAACAAGACTAGAAGATTATGCAGAAAAACATCATAGTCCAATAATATATTATAATATAAAATGAGGAAAGGTTAAACCTCTTTCTTGCAAACCGGAACCGTCATATCTTTTGCAAATGAAGTCCGGAAGAGGTGAAACCAATTTTGTTGGAAAGAGGATGATACTAGATATCCTTGGAAATATTTGAAAATAATTAAGAGATAAATTCTCAACACATGTATGTGTGAATAATTTCTCAAGGACAAACCGACAATATTTCTAATATCGAAAATGCAATGAAAACCGTTTTCGATGAGCTTAGCCTTGTCATGACAAGCACGACAAGCACCAAGACCACACCATGATAAGAGACAAAATAAGAACCAATAAAGATGATGCAATGAAATCCGTTTTCGGTGAACTTGGTCTTGTCATGACAAGCACGACAAGCACCAAGACCACACCACGATAAGAGCCAAATAAGAACCAATAAAGATGATTGCAAGAATGCAAGGATGCAAAGGTTTGAGCTCTCTACGACCGATACGCTAAAGCTCACTTGAGAGCCCCTCTTGATAGTACGGTTACCTATCCTAAAACCCGGTCTCCCAATTACACGGCGAGACCGGTAAAATAGAAACCCTATCAAGATCATACCTTTGCCTTGCGCATTCCACTTGAGCTAGATGATGACGATCTTGATCTCCTCTCAAGTGGATCACCTTTCTTGATTACGCTCCGCTCGGTGAAGCCTCGCATATTGCTCCCCCATACACCAATATGGGAGAGACACTCTTTCGCATATCTTCACTTGCCCTTATCTTGTATGTTGATCAACTTGCACTTAGCCTTGATCAACATATAATCTTCTTCTTTTAGCTTCGACTCCAACATATGGAGTTCAAGCATTCCATTCGGACCAACACCTTATCTTGTATGTTGATCAACTTGCACTTAGCCTTGATCAACATATAATCTTCTTCTTTTAGCTTCGACTCCAACCTATGGNACTGTCACCCGGCAGGCCACTGGAGGTTTTTACTGGCAGTTTGGATACTTTCGCTGGCAGTGTATTTCTGTTGCCAGCAGGCAGTTTTGACAGGAATCAGATTCAAAAGCAGATCAATTCATTCAAACTTTGATTGAGCTACAGAAATGAACATGACCATATAAATGCATCCACAAGTCAAATTTTCTTCATAAATATTGCATCCACAAGTCACACATTCAAAATGAACGGGTTTATTCGGTTACACAAGACCATACCACACAAAACAATACAATATAGTGCATAGGTATGTTTCTAAGACATTGACTGTGCAGAAATATGTCATGGCGATGCATTCATCAAAGTCTATGGAGCATCCTACTATTTCTTGCGGTGGCTGATCAATCGCTTGTAGTGTTTTAATTAACCTGAAGAAGAGAAAAGAGATGAGATCAGTCACTAAGCATCTGCCCCCAAAAAATATGTGCAAACTCTTAACTGTGAACACGTAGCTCAAGAAACAAGTGCAATGTTGCAGTTACTAGTGTCCAGCACTAGGTACAAGTCCAAAACAGGAACTGTTGCTTTCATTAGGTTACAGGCAAATTAATTGATCTGACCAAGCATCAGAAGCAAAGCACCAGGCAATAAAACTGTTGGAGACTTTTTACCTCTTGGAGAGTTCATTCTTCTTGTGGCGGCGAGGCTTGCTTGGTCTTTGGTTGTGTCCACCTCCAGCTGCACATATATGACATAAAGAATTTTTGGGAACTTGACTGTCTATTTATCTAAAACTGAACGACAATCCATCGATCACAGGTCAGACTTGTGCAACAACCAAAATGAGACTTTGTGTGAACTACGTCAACAAGCACCGATGAGTACTTGTGCAACACACTGGCAGCCTGTAAAAAGGAAAGGATGAGCAAACTGACATGAATGGCCAAGATGCAGTTTCTAACATTCACACAGAAATTGACTGAAATAAGAATGAAAAGGCCCAAAAAAAATTCTGGTTATGACAAAACGAAGAGCATACATTTATTAGATCAGAGTCATAGATGTTAAGCTTCGGCTGATTATATTATGCATGCTAAGTACTAATGGTCAGAGTCATATACGTTAACCTTCGGCTGCATATATTATGCACGCTATACTGATGGTCTTCACCGGATAATTATACCCAACACGCTACAAAAAAGGACAGACCCAGTGCTAGAAGCTCCCACACCAGGTGGGGTCTGGGGAAGGATTATACGAGTAGCATAAGAGAAAGATTACGAATAAGAGTATGGTACAACTCTCATTGCTGGCCAGTTTGGGGGTACATCAAGCTCGCTGAATTTTCATATGTTCAAAGAAGTAAAGTAGACAAAGATGAGGAAAAACATCTGATAATGGTTGTGTAAGAAGCCAACTTGTCAAAATATAAGAAAATTGCTGGTCAGCATTGAGTTATAGAAATAAAGCTCAAGATAAGCAGAATAATAGGCCAATATTCATAAACAAATTTGTTTCAGAAATTCTACCAGTATAAGACCTTGACAACAAACATGAAAAACACACATACCAAGAGGCCACCAAATTTCACAACAAAAGTATATGAAAATACACCTGCAGCTTTAACTTGTAAAATATTAGCAACATTTGGAGAATACCAATCAAACTTCAAACTATATATTGGTAGCATTAAATATCTGCATGATGAACAAAATAAAAATACACCTGCAGCTTTAAGGTTCTCGCCGAAATCTCGGCAATAGCTTCTTAGGAAGAGGACCAAGATTGTACATCTACATAACCCAAGTATATGAAGCCATGAATTCACTATTTTTTCCAAAGCACGTGCAAATCCAATCTATCTATTTGCTGGATAAACATAAAAAACTCAGTCCGTGTGTACTATACCTCTTACAATTAAAGTAGCCAAGAAATTAGTTTCAAATTACTCTACCACAACAGGAGCTGCATATAACGATGGGAGTTCTAAAAACTGCAGCCCGTCAGCCCATAATTAACATCTGCAACACACAAACGACCCTATTTAACATTTGAACATAAGCAAGCATGTTTTAACAGTGTCGGTCTTGTTAGTTTAATATCGATTGGTCTAGGTTAAACAGAAAACACTGGAAACATATGGCAGTCACCACTAATAAATAACCAGCAAGTATGCAAGAGACATTGTGTCTTCTGTCGAGGACATTATGCAGGCATCAAACCAAACTAATAGGTAGTCCATACTTAGGTTTTGCTCTCAGTAATAGGTAGTTAAAGCAAGTTGTGCTGAGAGGAGAATACCTTACTGCGAAATTCAGATTGACAACCAAACCAATATATTGCTTTCGGCACCCTCATATTGATAATAAGACCATGTCCTGAAATTATCAATCACAGACCATTTGTAAGAAAGAACATTAAAGACAAATTATCCAAAAGTCCTCCTAGATTCAAAGGAAAGAGCAAGAGATTGCACCAAATGAGAAACTAATACAGTGTTACATAGCAATGTTGGCAATGTATATAAATTGCAACAGCTATTTTTCCAAATGCAGCTTTAACAAAAATAAATATGAGTTCTTTTGTTCAGCTTCCTAATTTTCAGTTGCTGTTGAAAAACAATATCCGGTTCCAAAGATAACAAAGCTCCGTCGGTTCCCCATATATNAAGTTACCACAGGCGCCTCGCTATCGACAGGAACGTCGCCTCCCACTTTGTCGCGACGGCTCATCTTCTGGAGGTGCCACCGCGGGGACGACGATAGTGGTAGCGACGCCATGGCGGTATGCTCGCCCACCACCTCTACCAGGCCGGTGACGGTGTGGCCACGCTGTCGTGGCGCGCGCGGCTCGCACGTCCGCGGCCGTCGCCTACCGCCGCGCGCCGCCACACATCCTCCTCGGCGTCGACCTCCGCGCCAAACTCACCGACTTGGGCCTCTCCGACCTGTTTGTTGGCGTAGGATCTTGCTTGCGAGCGGGCACATCCGCCAAGGGAACCGTGGCTCTCCTGACATACTAACTCGCCACCACGTTGTCCCCTCGAGCGCACCCATGGGCCCGCCCGTCCGCATGTTGTCGCTCAGCGCCGGGAGGAGAAGTTCTGCGCCCGGCCGCGCGCCGCCCAGGGGACCACCCACCCGCTTGGCCATTGTTCAACGACGAGAGGAGTGTAGGGACTAATTAAGAGGAGGAGGAGGAGCAGAGAGAGCGTCGTACAGGGACAAAGACGAGGACGGTCAACGGTGCTCGTCCCTTATCGTGCGGGCTGGTTAACTATTCTGATTAAGTTAACTTAAACCGATAATTAAGCTAGCGTGATTTATCAACGGACAGGAAAAATTCTACAGGGAGTACTCGGTAGTACTGGGAAGTACCTGCCAACCACCGTAAAAGCGCTCACACTTAAAAAGGTGCGTATGCACCCGGGAGGTAAAACACTTTCCGTTCTCCTACAGTACACATCTTCTTCCCACAATACATGCATCTTTTCTCAGGGTACACACCATAATACACATCTGTACACTATTGTTTGTCGTGTGCGCGACAAAGCGTATCTGATTACGCGGTTGATGCATAAACCAGAAGCGACCCGATCCGGAATTCAAGCCACGAAGCCAGAGACGTGGTTCCACTCACACGTACCTACATTCTGGGATTGTTTGGCTTGATTCAGCCCGGCCCAACAGCGTGCAAACCGTGGCATCCACGGCGTCAACAGGATTGATCAGTGCTCCCGGCCGTCGGCCTCGCCCCGCCGCCGCTTCGCCACCCGATCGACGACGGCCTCCACCGCGACGTCGAACGCATCCCTGAACCCCGCCCGCCGCGACCTGGGGTCCGCGTACACCACCGTCGGGATGATTCCGATGACCTCCTCCCGCAACCTCTTCACCTCCTCCGGCGGGATATTCCTCAGCGTCCCCTCGATGCTCACGTTCCGCGCGGTCAACCCGGCGTGCGGGATCAGCACGGAGTACCCCCCGTGGTCTCTAGGGAAGTGCAGCGTGTACTGGGTGTACGCCGACTCGGGGTGGAAGAAGACCGGGATGCAGCCGGCCACGATGGCGTCGAACGTTGACCGCCGGGTCGCCGTGTCCCCGCGCGGCTGGAGGCAGAACTGCGAGCTCTCGAAGACGCGCATGACTCCGGCCGGCGAATTACAGTCGGCCGAGCCGCCTCCGACGACGCCCCGCCGCCACCACAGTGGAAGAGGTTGCAGCGGCTCGACGCGCGGCACTGTCGGATGATCTCGGATCGGACGGTCTTGTTGCTGCCGGGTCGCGGGGCGCCGGCGAAGGAGAAGAGCCACCTCCGCTCCGCATTCCGCGCCTTCTCCTGCCAGGCTACCACGTCGGCGGCGGTCTCCGGGTGGAAGTACGTCGGGTATGGTATCGCCAGGTTGGTCCGGTTGTTCCACGGGGACGTCTCCAGGAGGAGGACCGTCATGTTCTCGACGGCCGGGTACCTGAGCAGCTTGGTGCCCCACAGCTGGTCGACGTCGGCCTTCCGCCGGAAGTCCCACGTGGTCCGGCCAGCCACCAAGAAGTGGTCGCGGCCTCCCATGGCGGCCCACTCGGGCCGACGCACCAGCCAATCGATGGCGTCCAGCTGGAGCGCGTCGCGCACGGAGGGCTGTGGTTGTAGAGGTACCTTCCGGATTCAAGGCCGGCGTAGAAACGGGCGAACACGGCGCGGCGAGGGAGGAGTGGTTGGTCAGGCACTCGTAACGCTTCATCCGGCTGTGGAAGATGAGGTCGAGCATGAACTGGTCGGTGGAGTACCAGCCGCGGCCGGGGAAGACGCCCCCCTCGTCGCCCAGCGGCATTCCCATGCCGTCGTTGGCCATGTACGGGCACATGTCCAACCACGGATGGAGATTGCCGCAGTCGCGGACAGGGTCGTCGTTGAAGCGCGCCGGCATGTCGTACATGTAGATGTACCCGGCCGTCGCAACGGTCGGACGGCGCCGCGCCTGAGGAGGGAGCGGTTGCATGCTCCTCGTTCAGCACCATCGGCAGCTCAGCCGCCGGTCCGGAGTTTTCGTCGACGGTGATGCTGGATAGCAAGGAAGAGATGATAGGATGACGGATGCCATGTTACCTTGTATGGCGTATTTGCGCGTAGAATACCAACGCGCAGAAGGTGGAGGTGAGGGACGACGAGATGGCATACCAGAGACGGCCGACGGGGCACGCCGCCGTCAGGCTTGTCTGCGGCGTGCTTATCCATGGGGTCTTGCTGGATCTCCAAAGAGAAAGTGGTGGTAAACTTCATCGCCGATTCGGCTGTACGCCTAGCGGAGCTCAGTCAAACGAGGCACATCTTGAACCACTAACACGCAGACTTTGCACTAAAAAGAAGCAGCTATGCAGAAATATAATACTGTAGTACTATCTGATTACTCGGTTGATCAGAAAAGTCGTTAGTACATAATCCCTGGGCCTAGGTAGCATAGGCCGACAATTAATTGTCCATCGACAACGTTGGTTCTTGTATAATTTACCTCTCCGATTAATCACCCCAACCGCACTCTGTCTGGAAGGCTCTAAGCACATCTCTCTAGAAAAGAAAGCAACGAAGAAGGTAAACCTCTTTCCTAGATGTGCTACAAATATCTCCTGCCTTTATGCCGAAAATCTCTGCCCAATAAATGCTGATATTTCCATATTATATTCTTACTAAATACCTTTTATGTTGATCATTTGTTGTGAGAATAAATATTTATACTGTACTATGATTTGTGGTGGTGGCACGATTGATGAAGCAAGACAAGTTAATTCAGACAACTAGTAATGGTCAAGATGTCAAAGAAAAAGGAAGACAAAATAGAAAACTCAAGGATGAAGCACAAGCAAGGAAATCCATTACAGTGAGAGATATGTGGACTATACATCAGCCCCTCTCCATGTCTTTGCCTTTGTCCGAATCAGCATCATCAGGCTTCTTTTTCCAGATGCATGACACAAAATCTGGCTCAACAAAATAGCTAGGATCTTCTAGCCTAAACTGAAATTCGTATCCCTTCAAAGTGACCAGCACATTGGATTTTATTAGAGGCCCTAGCTATATCATCCCTTTTCTTGTGTGTTCTTCGTGGCACAGCTACAACGAAATAGTTGGGCGGGCCACACTAAGTTAGAGGGAATTTTTTTTATTGGCTAACTAGGAAATTAAGAAAATTTGGTGAAAAATCATGCTATTAAACCGCTTACAAAGAATTTAGGGTAACAAAGAATTTTACATGTGCTAGACTAGCGAAGGCACCGACTACCTTGCTACCGACTAACACTGTTTAAGAAAACAGTACTAACGAAGCAATCAAATCAATGTGGACTATTTTCTTATTGGGCTCTCTCACCACCAAATTAACTAAAGCTTGACGCCTGACTGATGACCCGCCTGGTGAGGGCCTCCCTGCGCGTCGCGTTGCTGGCCGTTAGATATTCCACATAAAGTGATTTCGTACGTCCGATTTGGCTGGTGGGATGACTTTCTATTACCACTGCGATCGTCCTTCCATGGTTGTCAATGGACCCATTTATTACTGCCCCACCTTACAGCACACAGGTGGTCATGAGCTGGGTAACTCTCCTTATCGCGAAGGCAGCCGCCGCCCCCAGTCTCCCTCCCCCGTCGGACCTACCCCGCGTCGCTCCTCCAGTCCCAAGGCGGCTCGGGAGGAGACACAGACCACCGCAGCCGCCGCCCCCATTCTTCCTGCCCCACGCCGGTTGGCAAAGCCCGCAGGCGGTCGGCGCCGACCGGATCTGTTTTTTCTTCACGGCGCTTGAATAGTTTGCTGGTCTTGGCGGCTGCTTGGCGCAGGCCGGCGTCGCGTGCTGACGGAAGTGCGCTGCGGCGGCACGGTCGTCCTTCGTGGTGCTGGTGTGCAGGTGGCGGGAATCAGGCGCGAGGTGGACTTTTGGGCCCGACCTGGACCTAGAAGGATCATGGGAGGACCTCACATGGAGGTCTGGATGGTGGCAGGTAGGGGTGTAAACGGATAGGATAATTTCCGCACCGAATCCTGTTCCGAAACCGTTTTAAGCAATCCATATCCGTTTGAAGAAATCCGACGGATAAGGATATCCAATTCCGAATTTGACACCGGATACGGTATAGGATATGTATGAAAAATAGCCCCGAATATGGATTATCCGAAAATTAAATAGGATTATCCGATGATTTTAATCCGAATAATCCGATTTTCTACCAAAACATCTAACCTAATAGAACATAATTAGTAGGTTAGTGAGTTGTAAATTTTGTCCATTAAATAAAACTCACTTACATAGTGATTGATATGACTATGGAGTACAACTTTGTTAGGTTATTAGCATATTGAACTATTATTTTTGGTTGTATGGTTTGCCGATATACTTATACGTGTACATATCCGATTAAAATTTTTCCTTACCGAATCCACTCCGTTTTCCGCCCCCGAATCCATGATATGATATATCCGATCCCGAATCCGCAACCGGTCATTATCCTCCGGTCCGAATCCGATGAAAAAATATGTTATAGGATATGGTAACGACAAATTCCGATCCGATCCGTTTACATCCCTAGTGGCAGGTCGGGGGTTCACTACATTTCGTGCAACATCATTGTGTACCGGCATCAACTCTGTTGCCATATATCTTAGTCTTCTAAGATCACAGATATCAGATATGTGATTTATATATCAATCTTCCTCTGTTAATCCAAGAAAAAACAAAGTTGTGTGCTTTATACATCTTTATTTATTCTTTGCTAATCACATAATCGTACTTTGAACTCATTTGAGTGATTGTTTTAGTAATATTAGCAAATGACGATGTCAATTAGGCACATATTCAGAGGTTCTAACTGAAATTCAGTTAGGTTTTTGTTGGAATTCAGGAATTTTTAAGCTGCGTGGTTCACTGCTTGTCTTGGATTCATTGGCAAAATCATGATTGATTTTCACGGATATGTGGCCAGGTATTAACTGTTATCTTGCATATAATACACAGATGAAGTGCTAGAAGCCAATCTGAAATGGCCTCTGCCTCCACCGCCATCGGCCACAAGAGTAGTAGGAGGAGAGGTGCAACAGGAGGAATGTGGTCTGGGAGGATTTAGTGGACGAAGACTGGTTGCGGTACTCACCCCCTCCCGCCTTTGATCTCCTTCTTCGCTTCTGACCTCGGAACTTAGATCATCCAATAGCTCAATTTTGTGTATACCAGGCGTTCGGTTCCGGTTTAACTCAGCCTGGAATAGTGGGAAACTGGAAACTGTACCATCAGTTGA
Organism: Puccinellia tenuiflora; assembly: GCA_012064385.1. Lineage (NCBI taxonomy): Eukaryota > Viridiplantae > Streptophyta > Magnoliopsida > Poales > Poaceae > Puccinellia > Puccinellia tenuiflora. Next base: position 1,565,877 of record QRDG01000033.1, read on the forward strand.
ACTTCTTGATATATGCAACCAAAGGGAAAGAAAAATTGATCGAGACAAAGGTCATGAGTAAGCTGTGTGAAGTTTATCCAGAGGCCCCTTGCTAACTTACCAACCTCCGAAAAACTGCTTACATGGAAAGGTATGACCCTTGCTGCCTAAGTAATGGTTTCACTTTAGCTCCAAAGATTAAATGAAAACTATTTTCAATATTTATAAATTATGTTAACCTTCTTATGTCGCCCAGAATTCCAGTAAAACAATTTTAAGGGTGAATATTATTCTTGCAGATCTCAGTTATTTGTGTTAGAAAACAGGGTCAGTACTCTGTCTTTTTTGCATTAATGAAACCATCATCAGTTTTACAATGTGAATGATCCCAGGCACAGAAGGATTTCTATGCAAAACTGAACGTTTTTGCCGGACAATGAACAGTGATGAGCATCGCATATACATAATGGTTAACTATATTGCCCGGGACCTCAATCATGTTTAGCCCCTTGTTCAATTCCCGACGTGATCCTCATTAGTTTGCTCGCTTCTTCTCCACCAGAAAAATACAGCGATTTTTCAGCTTAGATTGCATATTCTTGCATAGCAGCATATTCTGCATCTGAGTTGCAGTATGCTTTTCCAGCAGCACCCCTCGAAACATATATCATTATTTAGCTTCCATAAACTCCGTAAAATAGCCGAGGTACATGAGGCAATCGTCATTAATCACCTCATCCCAAGTCTGCAGCCATTACACAGCTAAAGAACAGTTGGGAATGGTAAAAAACCGATGCCATGAACCTGGCCCCTTCTATTGACTCCTATCGTTGGTCATGCGGAAGAAGAAAACATTGATCTGTGGAGGTACTGTAAGCTCCGATAATGCAGGGATGTAGATATGAACAATCCCTCCAAGATATGATCAATTGAATAAACTCCAGAAGAATGAAAAGTGTTCATGCTGGTGGTACATAACATTTCATGTCTAGCTTCTTAGCTTAGCTAATAGTTGGCTCCCCTATCTTACTGTCATGCATTTGAGTAGGTGGTCTAGATATACAAGAAATCATGTTGACACTCTCCTCCTGCTTATTCATATCCGAAGCCGTTCTACTATTTGTGTGTCCCTATCGTATATGCTTTCTTTCTGATTTATTTTTTCGATGAAACTCTAGAGACAGCCATATATTACTCTATGTTGTAAGCCCGGCTACGGCTGCGAGGCTGCAGAGGGCACTAAACCATCCCGTGTCGCTGGTGTGTGGTGGGCCCAGGGGTTCTCATGCGTTGACCCATCTGTATCTCGCGCCCTTCTCTCGCCGGCAATCGTGGCGCTCCTACGGCTCGCCCCTCCATAATTCGCCACCTGCTTGCTTATCCGCACACATCCGTGGAGCTCCGACCGAAGCCTCCTGACTCACCTCCGGCCGCGGCCACGCCCGCTGCAGGCATCTTACCCTCTCTCCGCTATCTTGTGCCGGACATGTCGCCGCATCCCCTGACATCCACCGATGGTCACACACCAGATCCGGTCACTGCCACGCCCGCGCATAACTCTGGCTGCAGTCTCCCCATCACCCGGATGCACGCTCTCTGGCTCCGAATCTGGTGCTCCGTGCGGCTGTGCGCGCTGGAGAAGCGCGGCCGAGTTCGCCTTCGCCGGTGGTGATGCGAGTATTGTTCTAAAGAAGGTTACTTTCCTCATCTTCTGCTCTTATATTAGGTGAATGCTTGTTCCTCATGCTTTTTATTGCAATTCGCACTAATTATTCCTATGGAAACCCACTTTCAGTGTTTCAGTACAAGGTCTCATTTCCTCTATTTCATATATGCCATATTTCCTTGTATTTAAAATCTCTGTAATAAGTTTGTGCTAAGTCTTCTCTTGGCTCTCTGTGAATGCTCGAAGTCCATATGAGCTTCCTTTATATTAAAAGAAAGATGGTATGTACTGCACATTTGTAAAAGTTTAGATACGTGTGCCCTGTGGTTAATGCTATCCATTATCGTTGTTGATGTTTTGCAGGATCTTCTGACTTTATTATTTGTGCATCTTAATTCCAAACATAGTGTTTTCCAGTTCATTTTGAATGTCATTGTAGCCTCTTATTTGCAATCACGGTTCTTACAATATTTATCCATTTGGCATGTGGTTATAATATTGCGCAAGAATCAAGAATATTTCATCAAGAGAAAACTGTGTATATGCTTGGAGTGGTATGAATGATGACATGCTCAGCCAACAGACTTCAAGCTGTCCCGGTCCGAACTCAGATTACAACCAAAATGAAAAGGGAGTTCTGTATCTACCGTGGATCAGTTACCTTTACTGTTTGCATGACTGATTTCTTTCTTGATATGCTAGCCACTAGGTGTAGAATTAGTGGTCTTGTGTGAATGTAAGTTGGATGTTGGCCTATCATTGTAGTTAGTTGCTTGGCTATTAGAAATAAAATACGGAGTACATGATATGAAATAATCCATGTCTTGGTTTGTATTTTTATTTCTATGCCTTTATTTTGACATTGCCACCCATAAACTATGTGAGGCCACATCGCTATCCCCACACCCCCACTGCATTCAGGCCGATAAAACACTAAGGAGGCTCCACACAATTACCAGAAGGCCCATTTGCTGATCACATTATTTAACGTGCTGTCGGCGCGCGGCGAAGCGCGCTGAACCATCTAGTACCATGTAAGTGTCTTCTGCGGGGAAATAAGGGGGCACTCCTACTCATCGCTCCAGCTACCACTCCGGAAGGGAGTACGCGTTTGCACCAAGTTATCTGAAACATTGTAATGCACAACGGCGCGGCTCGCCGCGCGGCGGTTGTTGCTTCTTTGAATTTTTTGCCCGTGGTTGCCATCATTTTTACAGATCACTTAAAAGATATTTATATCCATATGAATTTGATCCCAAGTATATATGGAAGCGTAATCAGAACATCATACAACAAAAGTCTTAAGCAACAGGAAGATCAAAGCAATGGTGATGCACACTGCGGAAGTAATATAGAAATTCACACCGCTTTTAATACATAAGTTTGATCACAATGGCAAGAGCCTAATGGTTTACTATATGAACTTAACATATGATGAACGATGAGAATTAACATCGATCACCGCAAAATAGACAGAGCCGTAAACCCCGCTGAATTCACATCCACAATCATAGATTAAGAAACTGAGTAACCAAGCATACAATGAACTAACAAATCAGAGCAGTGTTGAAGCACAAGGGTAGTAATTCATATAATCATACCATACTGACTTAACATAAGATGTATGAGTCGCATCTAGATACACATTACAGGCACACATAGAAAGTACCAGATACTTATGTTCTGATCAGATAGCGAAATAACTGATCTAAAGTAGACAGGGAGACATGATCTCAAACCGAATGAGTTTCATGTGACTAAATATGATTTCAAAAGGCAAAGGTAGCTGGTCTCGGATGGGTATGGGTGCCTAGGTGAGGTGCAAATGCAGCGAGATATGGTAGGCAGGAGATATAATCGTGGATTTTTTTCTACAAACACAATGATGGTAGCTGCAAGAAAGAAACACCAGAAAGAGTAAGAAACACATAGCAGGATATTGTGCAAATTGTATCATCACTCATCAGACCCTAAACTTAAATGATCAATTGTGGTATTATCAATGTTCATGTGATAATAGTCTGACAAGAATTAGAAGATACCAAGCAGAAAGAGAAGTTGCAAGCTTTGTTCCTCTAGAGATTTTAGTCAACCATATAACAAAAAATATAAAGAATATTCTGTAGATTTTAATATTAAGGAAAACATGCACCAAAATGAAAATAAATCTGAAACAAAATAAGAGCAAGCACATAGTATAAACATCAACATGCCTAGAGAACCATGCAGTGCTTTGTTCAGATCAGTCTGCACCTGCACGCATGTTATAACGCCAGCATGGATGAGCTCAGTCTAGAATACATTGTAAAATATGTACAAATTCTAAGGAATTGAATAAACAAAGTACATAAATGTAAATAAGAAAGTTGATCTGGCAGGAACAAAAATGACATGCTCTTTATTTAGATAGAAAGAGATACCGTACAAATAATATTTGAATTCGGCAAATATTGAAATCATCCTATGCGATTCATGAGAATAAATTTGGATGTGATAGTGCAAGATCTTCACAAAAAAACCTGAAATGATGCAAGCCAATTATCTTTTTCAGATCTCAAGAGAAAATCTCTCAGCCACAAATTCCAAATAAGCTTGACAGGCAAATCAAGTGGCCTAGAGAAAGAACTTCATTCTATTATAAAATTATAGGCGAATATGATTAATTCAAGTTCCAGAAGACAATATGAAAATACATGTAGATCCTAACAGCCAAATCAAGTGGCCTAGAGATGACGAAATCGGGCATCCGGTTATTCATCAACAATTTCTTGCACCATTCACAATGGAAATACACGATACTATGAAATATGCAAAATGAGCAGTGTAAAAGGAAATATGTAATGCATAAAAATAAGGCAATATGTGAGGATATAGCAGCAAGTAATTTCCACTATGATTCAGAGCATAAAGGTCAAACCTTCACATGCACGCAGAGCCAGATTTTGGTCCAATCTTTCAGTGCAACGCTTAACTGATTCAAGTAAGTGAAATAGTGAGCATTGGCACACAACAACTACAAATGCCCAAATGTTTTAATCATAGTTACTAGATCTGAGAGAGCTCCTCCTCCGCATCCTCCGCACCGGCGGCTACAAAATAAGCTCCACGTAATCGTTCTCCTCCTCTAGCTCCTGCCTCTCCCCAATGGCCCGCTCGATAAGAATATCTCTATGTTGGCTTTGAGTACTGAACACAATAGAGAACTGAAATACATTGCAAAATCCTCAACTTCGGATCCTAAAACAAATTAAGCATTCATAAAAATAACTTTGAGGAGGGAGCAACGGACTTTAAATGAACATTGAGAATAGACAAAATCATCATTGTGTAATATGTCGTAGCTAAAGAGGCATACATCCATAATCATCAAGTTAAACAAAGTTGAATTCTTGACTTAGGTGTCATTGTGCATCCTATCTTCTTTCCTATCACCAATAAATGTGTCACTATAAGAAAAGTATCACAGAGAAAGACAAATATAAGGATTCCACAATGCCAACAATAATAAAAGGCAAAATTCATCTCGATTCATAGTAGCTCACGGAGTAAAAGAAGTAACAATTTAGTATATTGCTCCTTATGCTGCGAATTAATTGTTATAGACCGGATGAATACAAGCCAAATTATAATTGTTCAAATTTACAGAGCTCATAAAGCAGACATAATAAATTTATTATTATTTTTGCTGAATCTTGAGGAGAAGAAAAGCACCTGCTAGCTGCAACTGTAACATCAATATTCAATAAATTCAGTGTGACCATGTTCAATGCTTCCATTATAGTTCTTTCACTGCCATCCTACGGAAAAGGAAAATAAGGTTAAAATCGAAATAGACCAGTAGCATATACACTTCTTTCACCTAACAAATTGTAATCAAGAATTTTCAGCCTCTATGCATTGGGTCTGTCCTTTAAGCAAGGATCATAAGAAGCATAATAAATGTGACACTAATTTTCATGCTAATCGCCTTACTTCGACTAAAACCAGGGAGGGAAAATTAAGTTTACCAAACCTTGGGAGCAAATTTTCATAGATATAAATATTAGCTGTTAGCACCAGGCCATAACATAATGATCTCGGAACCCAGCATGCAAGTGGCAGTCTAGACATCAAATTGAAATGGTAAGTTTGCCGCTTGGCATAAACCTAAAGACCTTATACTATTTGGGGACAATAGAGTAGCATAGTAATTTCTCTCCCACTACTTCAGTATCCACTCCTAACAACGTAGATAGAAGTGATAGTTGTAACAACACACAGGGTACAATCCAAAAAATAATCAGGATTCCATCAAGAATGATGACTATAAACAGAGAAACATATATTATGGAAAGTGAAATGGGCCCAGCTACATTTTTTAAGGCAATGACTGGACTCATTTATCTATTTAATGGCAGTGACAGTGGACTGGACTAATTTGTTTAAGTATAACGACGTGAACTAATTTTTCGATGCACACCTATACAAACCGACATCACATGAATAGTTATCTTTTTATTAATATCGAGACGAATGTAGGCAGAACAAAGAAAATCAGGGGGGATTCTGTACAAACCTGCAATCTGAAAGTAAGACTATTGGAACTAAATATAAACCAAACAATGCAAGCTGAGGCCTCAAGTGGATTATCCAAGATATATGTGTGTTTAATCCCGTACATGATGAAATTATCAAACAATGAGCAGGGTGCAGAAACAAAAAAGCAAATAAAAGCTGTAAAAGAAACATTCCTGATTGGTTGTGCCCAAAAGGAGCACATGAAAACCAATCCAAATTTTGCAGATCAAATTGGTAGCTCAGATTCTGACAAACAGAACATACTTCTCCATAGAAATGACACTAAACTTCAGAGAATAACAGACTGCCAAACCGAACAAATTAAAAGAAACCAGAGCATCTTCATTACTTACCCCTTTTCCAGTATCCAAACTAACAGGCTAATCAAGTATCACATACATTTAATTGGTAGTGTGACGAAAACCTATTAAATATGATTTTATAAATTTTTTTGGCTCATTAACTATTCTATTCACATAACTACAACAAAATCTGACTACGTGTGGGCAAAAGGTTGTTGTAAGAAAAGGTAATAATATAGTGAACACCAATAGCCTAGAGCAAAAACAGAGCAAAAAAGAGGTTGGTCAGTAAACAATTGTTGGATAGCATATTAGCAAATTAGAATAAATGAAAAACCTGCATATTTTTGTGCTCACTCTCATGAGCTTAAACTGAATTCACAAAAAGATTACCTCGCCTCGCGGAGCTACCCGTCGTCGTCGACGTCGAGAACATGAAGTTGTCTGGCCCATCCTCGTCATCCTGATCTCTGCAAACTCGAGAGTATTGATACTGAACATTGATAGTTGCATTCAAGCTATAGAATCTACTCTAATTTAATTTTAAAAATCTGTATAAACCAATGAGGGCAATTTAGTTTTAATAGTACAAATATGGGATGAGAGCTACCTAGCATGTGCATGTCTGAGAAGAAACCAAGCAGCTTGGCTTTTCACATCCAATCTGCAGCAATGTTCTACAATTCGTCCTTGCATCCTCGCTGGGTAGGCGACGGTAGCCTTAGGTTACATGATTTAATGTCCCTGTAAATTATTAAGCAGGCTAGTCATAATGCAATATATAAAAAACAACACCAAATTAGGAAGAGAGCTACCTAGCATGTGCATGACTGAGAAGAAACTGAGGAGCTTGGCTTTTCACAACCAATCTGCAGCAATGTTCTACAATTCATCCTTGTATCCTCGCTGGGTAGGCGACGGTAGCCTTAGGTTACATGATTTAATGTCCCTGTAAATTATTAAGCAGGCTAGTCATAATGCAATATATAAAAAACAACATCAAATTAATCTCAAAATTATGCAGGGCATTATCAAAAGAACATAAATATTTTTGTGTAGCCTAACATCACATAGAATACCGTGAGCGTTTGATCTACGTAATTATTTGTCTTACCTGCTGTAAATGTGTGTTGCTGCTGTCTAGAAAGGATGGAAAATTGTGCTTCCAAGTTCCAGTAACCTACTCCAAAGCTAATGCACACATACTTATGTATTATCGATATGCAGCAAACTAATCCAGGCACACACGAAACACAAAAATGACACCATTAAGAGCAAAAGAAATATATTTATCTTGAGCACAATAGCTTCAGTATATTATTTATCTTGCAATAAGAAATCTTTGTAACCAATTAAATCCAAGAAAGGGTGACAATCTCTGCAATATTTTGTACAGCCTGGGTGGTGTGCTATTGCTTGCACGAACAAAATCACATGGCTTAGCGGGAATAAAACACAAGGAAAATTGATCCATAGCATGAAACAAAGAGGAGAGGGAGACAATTATGTTGACTAAAAAACATGAGAGGACTATGACTCACCATGCAAAAGTGATCTATTTGGCAATGGATGTGGCTCCATGCTAAAACTGAGATGTAATCTGCACTTGCTTTATATGAGAGGTTTCAGCTAACAAAATCTTTTGATTTTGTCTTGCATCCCCTCATCAGCAAGGCTCCACACCTCTGTTGCTAGTTTATCGACCTTGCAATTTTATCAATCTCAACAGCTCAAATATAGCTTGGTGATGTACCAGACATTTCAATGCCAGAAGGAAGTCTAGCTATGAGCATTAACACCTAAATAGTCTCAAATCAAATCCTGCAGATCCAGTATAAATAGTTAAATACACATAATTCTAAATCCCATAATTCTTCGATGCTAAAATATACATGGGAGTAAAACGATTAAAGCTTCAGAATATAGTGTTCCAAACAAAATAGTAATCATTAAGATCCATACATGATCTAGCAAGAAGACTTTTATCATCATTCAATCAACAACATTTAGGCCACTGTCAAGCGATACTTAAAGTCTATCATGAAAATTTCTAGCAGAGTAAAAGAATTCAATGTATGCAAGTGACTTTGGGACAACAAAATATATTTCAGCCATGAATTTTCCGAAACTGGACAATCTGCTACTGTACCTTAATAGAAACCATAAGCAACCAACCAATGGGCAGAGAAAATAGCTTGACTACACTGTTTTTTTGCGTTCTAATAAAAGCTCTTGTTTGCAACCACATAATAAGTACACAAATACTCCCAGAAGAACATTTGAAAATGATGATAGTTGAGGACAGACCTACAGAAATATCAGTGATGCAAATGATCTAAAGAAAAGAAAATGGCCCTCGACACCATGCCTCGGCCCTCACAATATGGCAACCTGATAAGGGAAAAGAATAATTGACGTAATTGAAGGAGAACACCATATCGATTCTCCATACAGTTGCAACTAAAAAAATGACAATTTACTTGATCCCCATGCCATAGACAAAACAATACAGCAAGTTGGACCAAACAAAAATAAAGAATACATAAGAACCAAGAAAGCACTAAAGAGATGAAGAGTACTGGAGCACTACCTTTCAGTTTTCATACAACATAATTCCTTAACTATTCTGCAGGGGACCAATTATCTGCAGGGTTGTCACAATATGACAACAATATTAATTGTTCAAGGGATGACAAAATTAAACAATGATACAAAAGTAGCCTATGCGGTATTCACTTAATTCAGGCGCAAAACCTCTCACGCGGGTGCTCTAACCTGGGAGACTATATTTGCTGCTCTTCTCTAACCCCATGCCTCCTAGGGTGTTGTAGCCAATATAAATGCAATGTTCTACCAAAATCTGCTGCATAATGAAATACAGAACGATTAAAATAGAATTACAATACAGGTCGATAGAATTGGTAGCCACTGCCTAAGTTAGTTGACAGAGCAATTCACTTTTGGTTCTTCGAATATGTTCAACAAAGGATGAAAAAAATCATGAAACAATCTATGAGAATAACCTGCTTGGATTTGACAGAGCAACTCACTTTTGTTTCTTCGAATATGTTCAACAAAGGATGAAAAAAATCATGAAACAATCTATGAGAATAACCTGCTTGGATTTCTGCCGAACACCTTATGGGCATACATGATTAGAATCTGCAAAAATAAAAATATTTGTGGTGATTAAATCGGGAGGGAGAGATCGAAGCCAAATCAAAAAGGAAGACAAAAGGAGAAGGAGGCTATCGATGTGCAGCAATCTGGATCCACTGACCTCTTCTGCTTATGTCCAAGGAAGTGATGGTGTGAGAGGAGGCCCGCCTGCATCCTCGCCTTGAGTCCTGCAGCCTTGCCGACCAGGCCAAGGAAGTGGCGGAGGAGGTCGTGCTCGAGCTCGTCGGAGGCAAACCACCGCGGCGACGGCGCCCTGGGACGTCCCGCACGAATCCAGCATAAGAATAGGCACAACGCAATGGATCCATTGACCTCTTCTGCTTACGTCCAAGGAAGTGATGGTGTGAGAGGAGGCCCGCCTGCATCCTCACCTTGAGTCCTGCAGCCTTGACGACCGGGCCAAGGAAGTGGCGGAGGAGGTCGTGGTCGACGGGTGTGAGGCATGGTGGTGCTCAATACTTTGCAGGAGGTAGCAACTCTGTTGATTTGGTAACCAATCTACAACAGCAAAACTCAAGCCCGAAAAAAAGACACAAATCAAATGAAACTTTGGGATCCAGAAATCAAGGGGATAGGTGCACACCAGGATCTTCTCCCCTCGAGCGAGTGGACGGAGTCGGACGAGACGACCGTGGTGGCGAGCGGGAGAAGGCGCTGGTGCCTCGAGATGGTCGTCCACCTCCGTTTGGGGCTCGAGATATCCTTCTCCGGCAGCGGCGGGGATCGGGCCCGGCTGCGGTTGCACCTACGCCGGGACGGAGAGCTCCTTCGGGTGCTGCTGGAGCTGGTGCAGCAGCAGGGGATGAAGAGAGAGAAGCGGCAACGATGGATCTGTGCACGGAGGCGGAGGGGCAGGAGCGTGGCGACGGGAGTGGAGGAGTATGAGACGCGAGGGGATTGGTGGGGAGTGGAGAAGCGGGGATTGGCGGCTAGGGTTTGTGACCGCTGGGCACGCATTATATAGCAGACGCGTGGTAAGAAATCGACGGTGAGGATCGAGTGGCAATCCTATGGCAATCCTATAGGACGGTCGGATGACGCTGAGCTCTGGGAAGCCTCAGGTTTCCCTCAAGGATGTATTCTTTAGATATTATTTCAGTATATATCTTTCAATGCCAGAACAAACAGTTTGTGCGACGTATAGACCCAAGTGCTTTGCTTGTATGTCAAAAAAAAAAAAAGTGCTTTGCTTGCACTTGCACTTGGCGCTTGTTTATTGTCTTCTTTGAGCTTACTTTATAGATAAATGATGTGTGCATGGCATTCATGCCCAATCTGATGAAGCTCAGCAGAAGTTCAGTTCATAATTTTGATCTGGTTTCTCAGTTTGATGCCACTTATGCGCTTGCTTCTAACTGCTGGAATCGTAATGTCCTCACATTGCCTGCTTTCGTCTTCTCGTTACACAATTCTTAATTCTCTGTCAAGGCACTCTTGCCTTGGAACAAAGCTCTATCCTGCGGGGCGTGGATAATCGTTGGCAATGATTAACTGTTAGAATATCCCCTTTGATTACTTCAGGACGATGTTATTAAGTATGGATCTGATACCAGATGAAATTGAAACAGAAGGTAGGTTTTTTGCTGCAAAATAAATATCCAGTATGTGCTGTGTTCAATTTTTTATATCTGAGTAGTATGTGTTGTACCTGCAGCGTTAGTACTATGAAGAGATTACCGAGTGTTGTACCGCTTTAAATCAATTATTAGTCATTTAATTTTACACAATGTGGAGCTTTTGAACTTTTTTAGCATTGAACTTTGACCATTTCTTTTAGCAATATATAATTGTATGGAAGTACTTCTGATATAATTATAGGGAACTAGGGCCAGATTCGCCGATTCACAACAAAATATACTATAGGGTTCGGTCTTGGGGGTACTCATGATATCTTCATAAAGAGGGGATATCTTGCAGAGCGAAGTTGTCCAGAGTAGAGAGGAGTGAAGGGGGTTCATGATGGCGAGTTTGTGGAGCACGAGGTGGACGGGAAGCTCGATTGGGCAAAAGGGTGGTGCTCGCGTCCTGGTCCAAGGCATTGTAGCAGCGCTCTGGCTGTGTTTATTTTTGAATGTTAGCGCTGCTAAATTCATTGAACAGATAGAAAATTGGTCCAGTTTATAAGGAAAACTGGACCCAAAAACCATACAGGTGCCTTTCGACTTACAACGCACAACCACATACATACAACAAGGGCTCGCCTTGCCTAACCCTAGCCGGAAACGGCGAGGGGGTCAGGACATAGAGTCACTAGAGCCACTAGACCGCTTCACAACCGAAGCAAGACAACTCACAAACACAACACCAACTCTAGGAAGGCACGCATCAACGTACCGCCCACTCTTGACGCGAAGAAGTAGTGGCAAGCGGACGGCAGGACCTGACCTGACCTGGGGAGAGCGTCGTCAAAGAGATGTCGCCTCAGTGTACATTGCGCCCTAGGGGCTCACGCTCCAAGTGGCGACCAACCCGGCCTCCAACTGCCCTCAAGGGACTACTCGAGCAACCCGGACAACGCCTCCAACAAGGTAAAACGACGTCGTAGCGCCGCCACTGCCTGAACCAGCAAGCTAGATTTGGGGTTTCCCCCGTTGCACGGGAGGGGGCAATGAAGAGGGCCTAGACGATGCCTTCAAGAAGGTGACGGCACCGCAGGCGTCGCCGTCATCCGCAACCGCATGGGGATTTCTCCCAGCCCTAACATCAGCCCCACCGTCCGCAGAAGAGGCCAGCCGGAGAAGGGGTCGGACACCACACTACTGGGGAATAGCCTACCGCCGGCGCACCAAATATGCCTACCGCCGGCACACAGGCCTGCGCCGACGATAATCACGCCGGTGGTATCGAAGTTAGCGCCGACGCGCAGCCCACTGCGCCGGGGGTAAGTTTGTTAGCGCCAGCGCGTCAGGACATGCTGAAAGGACAAACGATGTCGCCTAGAGGGGGGGGGGAGGTGAATAGGCGAATAAAACTTTTCCGGTTTAAGGCTTGATAATTGCGGGGAAAAACTAGGTGTTTAAATTAACAAGCCAACAACCTAAATAAACTAGGCTCACCTATGTGCACCAACAACTTATGCTAAGCAAGGCAAGCAACAAGGTGAAAGCAAAATATAAAACTTCAAGCATGAAGGCTATCATAATGTAAATTGCATAAGTAAAGAGCTCGGGTATAGAAATAATCGAGGCACGTGGAGACGAGGATGTATTCCCGAGTTCCTCCTTGTTAAGGGAGTACGTCTCGTTGGAGGGGTGTGAGCTCGCCACAAAAGGCCTATTCAAGACGCCACAAAAGGCCTCACCTTATTCCCCGATGAACCTCACCCCAAGGGTTAGGTTCACCTTCCACTATCGGAATCCTTCAAGGCGGAATCCGAAACCTTTACAACGATCTTGGGGACACACCCACAACTCAATCGGGGCCTCCCAATCTGATCATAACTTTATAATCCATCGGCTCCCAGCAAACACATCACATAGTATTACAATAGTCGATCTTGATCACGTTAGGCAGCTCACAAGATCATAAACATGAAGCACAAGAGAGAGAGACTACCATCTAGCTACTGCCATGGACCCAAGGTCCAAGGTGGAACTACTCACAAATCATCCCGGAGGAAGGCATGGAGATGAAGAGCCCTCCGGGATCGATCTCCCCTCCGGCAGGGTTGAAAGAACAAACGATGCCGAGATGTCACCTAGAGGGGGGGGGGGGGGGGGTGAATAGGCGATTAAAACTTTTCTGGTTTAAGGCTTGATAATTGCGGAATAAAACTATGTGTTTAAATTAACAAGCCAACAACCTAATATACTAGGCTCACCTATGTGCACCAACAACTTATGCTAAGCAAGGCAAGCAACAAGGTGATAGCAAGATATAAAAGTTCAAGCACGAAGACTATCACAATGTAAATTGCATAAGTAAATAGCTCGGGTATAGAGATAACCGAGGCACGCGGAGACGAGGATGTATTCCCGAGTTCCTCCTTGTTAAGGGAGTACGTCTCGTTGGAGGGGTGTGAGCTCGCCACAAGAGGCCTACTCAAGATGCCACAAAGGCCTCACCCTATTCTCCGATGAACCGCACCCAAGGTTTTGGTTCATCTTCCACTATCGGAATCCTTCAAGGCGGAAACCGGAGCCCTTTACACCGTTCTTGGGGTACACACCCACAACTCAATTTGGGGCTCCCAAATCGTGCCGAAGCTTCACAACTCGAAGTCTTCGCGGCACCACCAACCGTCTAGGGTACTGGGTACACAATGCACCCAAGAGGCACAAGCTCTTGGGAACACAATGCACCCAAGAGTAACAAGCTTCTCAACTTCGATCCCACGAATCTTCGTGGATAGCACAACCCGATGCAACTAATGCAAAAGGCAAGAACACACTAAGTGGTCAAATCCTTCACTCCAAAATCCAACCAAAGCAACTAATGCTATGGAGGGATTTATGAGGAGGAACAAGAGGATGAACACAAAGCAACCCCAAAATCTGGATCCAACGAGTTCCCCTCACTTAGAGGAGATTTTGTTTGGTGGAGTAGTGGATCTAGATCTCCTCTCTTGAATCCCTAAATTTGGGCAAGAATCATTGGAGGGATTGAGAGGAAACAAGCTCACAAGTTTGCAACAATGGAGGAAGGAGAGAGAGTGAGTGAGCTCCAAAAGTTCAAAAAGGTAGAGACCATTGGGGAAGAAAGCCCCCCAAATAGGTCCCTGAGAAATCTGGCCGTTGGGCTCAGATTCCCGCAGGGCCGGTAGTACCGGCCTAAAGGGCGGTACTACCACCCTACACAAAAGTTTCCTCCAACGACACTCTGCAGAAAAGAACCCGCAGGGCCGGTAGTACCGGCCCAAAGGGCAGTACTACCGCCCTACACAAACTGCTCGCCAACGGCTAGAAGAGAAAACCCGCGGGACCGGTACTTCCGGAAAATGGGCCGGTAGTACCGATTGGCCCGGTACTACCGGAACCACTTCCGGGCAAACTTCCGGTTAAAAACATGAGGGTCCAGTACCGAAAAACTTAAGCGGAAGTAGCCCCGGTACTACCGGCCATGGGCTGGCTGGTACTACCGGCTAGAACCCCGGTACTACCGGTCAGAGAAAAACAACACATCCTGAAACTGAATAACTTTCGCCCACGAACTCCGTTTTCGATAATCTTGGACTCGTTGGAATCGTCACAACAAGCACTACAAGAATATGCAGAGAAACATCATAGTACAACAAGATATTATAAAAACAAATGGGGAAAGGTAAAACACTTTTTCGTAAACTGAAAATGCCGTATCTTTTGCAATTGAAGTCCGAATGAAGTAAAACCAATTTTGTTGGAAAGAGGATGACAAATGCTACCCTAGGAAAAGCCAAACAAGCAATGGAGATTTTGCAAAGAAATGGAAGAGAGAAATCTTCCGCACGGATGAACCGGCAAAATCTCCAATACCGAAAACGCAATAGAAGACACATATGAAAACCGTTTTCGGTGAACTTAGCCTTGTCATGACAAGCACGACAAGCACCAAGACCACACCACGATAAGAGACAAATAAGAACCAATAAAGATGATTGCAAGGATGCAAGGATGCAAAGGTTTGAGCTCTCCACGAACGATACGATCAAGATACTCAGTCGAGAGCCCCTCTTGATAGTACGGTTAACTATCCTATAATCCGGTCTCTCACTAACATCATGAGACCGGTAAAATAGAAACCCTATCAAGATCATACCTTTGCCTTGCGCATTAATCCACTTGAGGTCGATGAAGACGATCTTCATCTCCTCAAGACGAACCACCTTTCTTGATTGCGCTTCGCTTGGTGAAGATTCACATGTTGCTCCCCCATACACCAAGATGGGTGAAACTCTTCGGCATATCTTCACTTGGACTTGAGTGTTAATCAACTCGCACTTAGCCTTGATCAACACATATAATCTTCTTCCCTTAGCCTTGACTCCAACAAATGGAGATCAAGCAATGCAAATGGACACACCTAAAAGTAGCTCAATACAAACATTAGTCCATAAAGATTGTCATTAATTACTAAAACCACACATGGGGGAAACCATGCACTTTCAATCTCCCCCATTTTGGTAATTGATGACAATTCCTTTTTAAGAGGGTTTATATAATGAATAAAGCAACCTTGCAAGACAAACAAGCAAGGATGCAAGCGCATTAAAGGCAAATGCAACAAAAGCATAAGACCCAAATTCCCTTAAACCCTCTAAACTTCTCCCCCATTGGCATCAATTGCCGAAATGGGAAGAAAAATTTAGAAAGCCAATATAATATGAGTTCCTCAAAAAGGTGTGCATTTCTCAAGATATGAGTGGAATCAAATGCACATATCCATTGACGAATAATTAGAGGAAATCAAACTATATTGAGGATCCAAAGATTGCAAAAAGATGAAATCATTCTAAACATCTTCACAAAGGAGACAAGCAATCGATAAGATCCAAAACAAGAGTTCTAAATAAAAATGAAGAAGCTCCCCAATGTTCATGCACTATTGAGGAGTGCACAAATATGGAATCCTTACTCTCCCAAAGTCATCTAGAACACGCAACAAGTGCAAGTGTGCATAAAGCAAAAGCAAATCATAACACTTGCACCAAAGATATGGTTGAGCCATAAGAAGATACCAATTTTCAAAGATTCAACATAAGATAGGCCTAACCGAGATAAAAGGAAGATCTTTAAAGGCGTATGTTCACAAGCTTAGGGATACCAATTGGAAACTAAAACCAATTGACAATGCCAAAAGCTAGTGAGAGCATTTAGCCAATAAAATCAACATACTCACCATGGTAAGCATGAGGTAAAATATCCTCAACAAAAACATGAGTGTGCAAAGATGCAAATAAAATTAAGATAGGCACTCATGAAACAAATTTGGAGCCACCAAAGAATTATAGATAAAAAACAAGGTAGCTCAAAGAAAATAGGATACCAACTAAAAGGTGACCTCTCTCATATGTATAGGTTTCTAAGTAGACAAATCATTGATGATATACATCCACAAAGAAACTTGCACATATGAAATGGTCGATGAAGAGGAGACCACGGTGTCCAAAAGGGAAGTCATGAATATACAAACGAGATTATTGCATAAAAGCATAACACATAGCTCAAATTTATGCTGAATAGCTTGCGAGTGTCAACCTCAGCTTTGAATACCTCCATGAATTTCATTGTGAAAACACCACAATCATGGCTGCACGCCCAAAAAAAATTCGAAAAAACAAAAATAAGTAAATAAATAAAATATAATCATGGTTCAAGAAAATAATATATAATCACAGCAACTACTAGAAGAATGGAACAAAAATTTGCTTACGGATTATCTTGTTTCGGGACATTAGCATACATGGCTCCGTAATTTTTAAATGGGTTGTCATCAGTTTTGAAGGTCAGCTGCCAGAGTTTCACAAAGTTGTTGATCTAGAAAACAACAAAGAATATAATCAAAATAATTAAATTCAATTAGAGACACTGAATCAAAAACCTGCTTATGTATACCAAAAAGGAATCATGAAAGAAAAACTTACAAGAACATTCTTAATGGACGTGTGAAAATAATATTCTTTGCCGAATAAGGAATCAAGAAAAATGAAGACCTTATGCTTCAAGCAAACAACAAAAGTGAACCAATGTTTACTCCGACAGATAGGGAAGAAGAGCTGCACACAAAACAACAAGAATAAAAAAAAGATAAATATAGACCACTCAGATGATAAACAAAAAAAATTGTCTCTGAAAAATTATTACATAGTCGGAAAGCTCCAATCGTTTCCCTTTGCTTGCCGATGCAGCTCCAAGCAAAGCCTTCGAAATCACTTCTGACTGCACGTTATTATTGTAATCCAAGATATTTTCCTTAAAAAATGACAAAAAAATAAAACTAAAACATAAGATTATAAACAAAAAAGCCAAAAAAAAGTATTAATAGAAGGGATGAGAAAGAAAATGATACTAACCCCAATGAATGAGAAGAAATGATGCCTCCCAGACTTGGAGGGGTGGCAATCCTCAAAAAGCTTGCGGCAAAACAATGGGATCAGGAAGTTGTCGACATGACCTTCGCGCAGTAGAGACTACCCTAGAGATATGTAGCTGCAGTGAACCTTACTAAACTTAACAGCGTAATTCCTGGCAAAAAAATACATGAAAAATAGCAGAAATCAAAACAATAATCAAACAAAAAAGAACAAAAAAAAGAGAAGTATACTGATAATGAAGAGACAAAAAGGACAGTACTTCTGTAAACCGCGCGTGTATGCTATCTCCACAATAGCAATGTGATTCTTGATGTCTGAATCAGAGACTGGGAAACGGTTATTCTGAACCAATGGAAGTATAAGAGAATTTTTAGCTTGCAAAATCACTAGATCATCTTTTGCAATGCGCTCTTCGACTGCATGCTGGGACAAATCAATGATGTCTGCAGCAGCCTGATGGTTACTCGCAGATGCCCTCATACACTGATTACCGTTGATGTTTGCCATACTATTGTACAGGTCATCTACACCCCGAATCAACTCAACATGTCTCAAGCTGCAGTTCTTGGTACCAATTTTCTGAACTTCATCAGAATTGTGAGCCTGAAATGAAAAGACAATGACAAAAGTTTGGTGAGACAAAAAGGTACATAACACAACAGAAAAAGCTAACTGGGACACATTGTTTCTGTTGTTTTTGGTCATGAGAGACTTACCGGTGGTAGGTTGGGAAATGAATCAATATTTATGGGGGTCTTCTCCGTTCCGATGGTGCTAAATCTCGCACCAACTTGATTAGTAGCAGCTAGAAAAATTTCAGACTTATGAAGAGTAGTGACCTGTAGCAAAAATGTCATTACTCAATAAACAACGAAACAAGCAAACACCAACAAAAAAAAGATAAATGTGCATGTTAATGTATAGCACGCATATACATGATCCATGGACAAAAAAAAAAGCACCTTCTCATTTGGAGATTCTACGAATGAAATCCGAGAGATAGGAGAGACATTCTTATTTGCTAAAACAAAGCCTCCCACAGACTGAGATTGCATTACTTGAGGTTTTGACTTTGTGAAATCAGGGTACAGAAAAGACGTGGTCTCTTTTACACCAGCAGGGAACGTTTTTGCTGCATGGAACCCTTGCTCAAATCTTGCCATGATTTTCTTAGTCGGTTGCATTACCGGAGCTGCAGAAAAAATACCAAAAAATCAGATACATTAATTTCATAGCACAAAGGAAAAAACAAGGAAAAAAATATATAGAAGGGAACACATTCAACTGAAGCAAAAAACACAAAAAAATGAAAATGAGGGTACCTGCATTCATAGCACAAGCCTTGACTTCATTTATTATTGAACAGTCTGGGCTATCCACAAGTTTGGCAGGTTGACAACTATGCATTTCTGAACAGAAGGATACAAAATAATTAACAACACACCCAGCACATCGCATACAAAAAAACATGAACAAAAATAATATATGATCATTATAGATAGTACCTTTTACAATGGTTTCTAGTGCTGGTACTTTAACTTGTAACAAATTTGACTCTTTCAGAAAGTTCAGCACATTGTTTACACACAAAACCCACTTGGATACATTATCATCTTTTGCGTTGGCTGCGGCATCGACTGAATTTATAATGCCATCGATGAACTAGTGTGTAACCAAAAAGAATATACATAAGATTTGCAAAAACAAAAAAATGATAGATACAAAACAGGAAAAAGCGAGGAAGAAAGGTAGGGAATTACCTCTGCATTTAATGGACTCTCAAACCTAGCATGCAAGTTCTCCCTGAATGTAGCAGGAAAAAATGATGACTCAAATGGCCCATGTGATACGCCTTCACAACCTCCAATTCGACCAAACTACAGGAAAATTAACAAAAAAGAAAGATGATAATCAAAAATAAGTCCAAAATAAATAGAAAAAAAAAGATGTCAAGAAATAAAAATGGACTGCAAGGTAAAATACCTCTCTATAACAACAAGGCAGATTTTTCTTCAACTGCCTCTTCCCGAAAATATTCTTCTTCTTATGATCTAAATCTGAGAAGAATTTAAACATATTCCCGTTCCAAACAGATAGCCTAGGCAAACTCTGGTCAATGATTCTAGCACCAAAATCCAATGAATCAAGATACCAAACCTGACAAACCAAAAAAAGGATTATAGTTAGAAAAAGAAAAGATAGTTCAAAAAAGACAACTGTGAGAGAAAAAACAAAGTAGGAGTAACAAGACAAAAAAACGTAGGGGCTAGCGAGAACTCACAGCAAGGATGTAGTAGCAGAACTCAAAAACTTTGGGTTTCCTGCCATTCATTTTGCAAGTATTGTTGAAATTTGCTACTCCACAAATAGTATATTCATACACAATCTCACATAAGTCAAAAGTACATGCTGAATCGGGTTCTTCCAGAATATGCATGAATTCGGTGTTTGGGTACCCATCAGACGAAGGCAACAGAAAGCACTTAAAAGCTACCACAATGAAACAAACAAGAACTTCTTTGTCACTCAAAACCTCTGAAGACTTCAACTTGTTCGCAAAAAAGTTATATGAGGAAGCTCAGACAGTCCAAACATTAACAATATCAACCTAGCGCCGCGCTCACTATCTGGCAAAGGAACATTGCCGCTGTTTGGCAAACCAATGACGTGAAAAACAGAATCCTTCGAAATGGGAATAACCTTGCAATCATCAACAATAATTTGAGACGACACAGGATCTACTGAACCAGCAAGCCAACAAACAAACGCTGAAGGGATATCAGATTTCTTAAATGATAACAGGCAGCCAAAACCAAATTTCTGGATAACCTCCTTCCGATGTATGGACAATGATTTCAGAACTTCCCAGAAATACTTGATGAGTATGAAAAGAAATAATCTCTGTCAATTGCATGTTCCTTCGGCCTTTTTCTATTCGGCGAAACATCATGTTCTTTGCAAAAATTGGCGAAGTCACCCTTGAGCGATTTTACAGCCTAGAAACAAAACCAAAAGCAAAAAGCCGTAACGCGCGAGCAAAAAAATAAAAAAAGGTACAATGAATAAGCGAGAAATCTTTTCAGATTCTAGAAAAATAGTTATCAGTAACAACCTCTTTTCGAAAAAACTCAAACAATGCATCATCAAGATGTCTCTTCCTCCCGGGTGGCACATTCTCCTTAAGAAAAAAAGGTAGAAACCATCAGATATTGAACAACACAATGCAAAAGATATTAGAGAAAAAAAATGATAAAATAGACACAAAAGGATTCAAAAAAACATACTTTCCCACTGGATGATAAACTGTGCTCAAAGCTATCAATATATGACATTTCATTGTCACGCTCGTAATCTGGTGATCGTTGAGGAATGGAATCAATATCACCAAACATTCTGAATGATTGACGGCTGCAATACAAAAAATAACAAAGTAAACAAATGGGATGAACCATTGACAAGAAATAATATAAGATGGTGTTCAAAATTAACAATGCCTAACAACAAAAACTCAAAACCTAAACACACACAAGAGTGGCTACCATTTTACCATATGAGGCCACTAAAGCAATGGTCTAAATGTCTGAACCATTGTACTAACTAAATCATCCAGATAACAGAAAAAAAAGAACCATCATCACCACGAAGCCTCAATCAGACTGTCAGCTCAAAGATGAATTGGCTCTGTGTTGGGTCCTAATACGTCACAGGGCGTCGTGACTGAATCACACTAACCTATATTGCATGAAATTGTAACCCATACATCACAGTGTATTGACACTGAAGCATCACACTAAACCATTCATCACACATAGATATAGAATTTGACTGAAAATGGACATAAGAACACGGCACACGCAATACCTTTTGCCCCCTACAAAAACCATCAACTCCCTGAACCCTAACCCTACATCAGCAAAAGGTATCATGACAAAAATGCACAAAAACACTCAAACCTGAATCAACAACCTATACTAACAAACCCTGCATCATCAACTCCCTGAATCAACAACCTATACTGACAAACACTGCATCAAACACCTATACTAAACAAACCCTACATCATCAACTCCCTGAATCAACAACCTATACTGACAAATATGCATCAGACAATAAACCACCTTCGGGATCAGGATATAATCATCAGCAACCAACAACAGCTACCCTCGCGTGCATGTAAGACGATGAACACCATTGACATAAACACATCGCAGAAAAAAATCGAACAAGAGATACATGAGAGGGGGCAGATAACTACGCACGGAGGATAGCCGAATATGGGGAGCAGAAATCATACCCCGCTTGACGGCGGCGCACAGCCTTCGCGCGGTGGCTAGTCTACGACCTCGACGACGTTGGGCGACGATGGACGGCAGCGACGACACTCTCAACCGGATCCAGCCGCCCGTCCGCAGCCCTCGCTCTCCCCGTCGACTTCGTCACCCGCTCGCAAAGCACATCTCTCCCCGACGGCTTCTTCACCGGCGCGGGAAGCATCGCCTCCTCCGTTGTCTACTTCGCCAGATCGGGAATCACCGCATCGTCCGCATCCCTCGCTACCAGCGACGGCTTCGTGACCCGCTCGTGAAGCCCATCTCTCGTCGACAGATCCTTCACCGGGTCGGGGAGCACCGCCTCCTCCGTCCGCTCTTTCACCCGCTCGGAAACCACCGCCTCCGCGGCCGACACAAACTGGGCCGGCGGCGAAAACATCGCCATTCCTTTCCCCACCCTCGCTCGGACAGAGGCTCCCTCGACCACGAAATGGAAAAATTCAAAAATGAAAAAAAGGGAGGAACTCAAGTTGGACTGCGGGACTCAACAACACAGCGGAACTCAGCCGCGCGGAGATTCGTGCGAGGATGATCCGACGGACGAAAAATCTGTCTATTTCCCAATTAAAAAACAGACAGTTGTTTTACAGGAAAAGTGTTCCTCAAAGGCTAGCTACCTCTTAGATGACCGCCTCTGACTGTGTTTCTTGCCACAAAAGGGAGAAGAGGTAGGGAATAGGATGTCTAGTAGGTTCGGGGTCCACTAGGCAGTCATTTGGGGGCAAGAGAGAGGGTAGGAGGTTGGGTGAGAGGATCAAAACATCAATGCTAAGATTTGGGCAGCACAAATATTTGAAAATATTGCACAGGATTCTGAAGATCTTGAAAGGAAGAAGATGTCTATTAGATAGGACAAGATGAGGCGCATTTGCTGGCTTTTTCTTGATTTTTATAAGATGTTAGTTGAGGTTTGATCAAGATTGGTAGAAGTGTCCAAGGTGTTTGATAAAATGCACCACATGAATTTTGAATATGACCAGGATGGTTTGTGACTCCAAAATGTTTGAAAAACTTATTTTTAAGGCAAAGGTATTTTCTTAGAATTTTAGCGAGAAAGAAAATACATAATATATAATTTTCCCGTATGTCTTGTTGGAAAATAGAGAAAAGATATAAGCTAATAGATTTAATAAATTTTATTTTTAATAGGAAATGAGATGATAAAGTCATCTCACCATATTCCTGACTTTTAATAAATAGAGTCTCAAAATATTTGATCAGTATAATTGATTGCTAGTCTATATAAAGAAATTTTTGGAAATAAGGTTTTATAAGCAATAGGAATTTTTGTAAATGCTTTTGCAAAAATGTGAAATGATGGCTTACCTCATTTCTTCTTTGATTTTAAAACAAGTACATGTTTTGAAAACAAGTGGATCGGACTAGAGTAGGAATACTATGAACAAGTTTCACATGCCTTTTTGGAGATATTGAAAATAGGGTGTAATAGGGAACATAGTTTTTATTTTTGGTCACATCCCAAATTTGGTCATATTAAGGACAACTGATTTTATTATTTAATGGTGTTATAAACCACAACCTTGTAAATTTGAGCAAGCAAGGCACACAAGTAAGCAAGGAATTCAAACTTGACAAAAAGGTTCAACATCCCAAGCAAGTCAAACACAAATCAATCAAGCAAATGAGATTCAATTTAAAGCCAAGCACTCACTATGGTTGGGAGATGGTGGTTAAGCATGACCATGACAAGATGATTGAAAGTATGATCAACTCATAGGTTGATATTTTTCAATAGGTTTCAAGGAGAAAGAATATATATATAGTTATGCAATCGGCACCGTTGGTTTCATAAGGATTGGTGCCAGATTTCCAAACCGGTTCCTTTTTGGTGGGCTTGTGAGCAGACAAAAATCAAAAGAGGAAAAGAAAGGGTTTGGATCACCTCTTGTGGCTAGGGCTGACCGGAAAGGAAACCTGGCCCACTGTTTCAGGACCGTGACCGCTACATACACTTGCTAGCCTCCAAAGAAGCTGTGTTCTGGCAGGCCAAGAATAGTATGCGCAGACCGGCCCGTCCACCCCCCCTGACGGGCCTGTTACCGTTTTTGCACCCGATGGAAGCCCCCCGTTCAGCAATTTTCCGTTGCAGCCAGCAGCCGTCGACGCATACGGTTCCAGTCGAACATACGGTGCCACAATTGTTTACCCTCTGATCTGACGTAGTTGGATGTTGCATTTACTGTTCCCGTATAGTGAACCAACCTCGAATCAATGAGCCGGTCCACAGGGGCGGACCCAAGTGTAGCTGAGTGGGGGCATATGCCCCCACTCAAAATTTTGAGTTCCTCTATGATTTGGTCATATTTCAAGTAAAAAATTTCAGATTTTACAAAAATTTACATGTAATGCCCCCACTAACTTGATTTGCCCCCACTCCTGATTTTTTCTAGGTCCGCCCCTGCCGGTCCAGACCTGTTAAGACGGGAGTTTCCACCATTGCTGCTCTCCGTCCTCAATGGTGCCAGAGGAACCATGGAAGCCCCCGGAGGTGATGGTGCCAGCCGTGCCGTCGTTTCGTGCTCAGATGGTGCCGGAGGGATGCACCCGGCTCGTCCGTCTGATCAGGTACACGAATTAGAGTTCTGTATCGATTTGGTATACACAGAGAGCAATATTCGTTCAGATCTAACAAGGATATTTTTTCAGCGACGAGCTGATCTTCTTCCGCATCGTCCCATTTGGAGGGCAGATGGCTGATTGATACCGACATGTAAATACCAATGAAAGATGGAAGCTGGCAAGCTGCGGAGGGATGATGCCAAGTCTAGTAGGTAATCAATTTTCTTCTTCTTCCGCGACCTGCTAGTCAGATGCATGCATGCATGAAATTTCCTGGTTATGTCTTGCTACTCTCAGGTCGCAGTATTGAAATTAGGCAACCGGATCGACGGCGGAGACGGCATGCATGCGGCCGGCGGCGGCTCGACGTGGTGACGGAAGCACGCGCCAGACGGCGCTTCGGCGTGGCGACAAAGAAGACAGATGCATGCTGCAAACGGCGACACGACGTGACGGAGACCAGATGCACGCGGCCAACCGCGGCACAACGTGGCGACGACGAAGCGATGGGCGCGTGGCAGTTTCATGTATACGATCATTACGGACTCCTAGACGAGCACGCGGCCGGGATTCTGGCCGGAGGGTGAACAACATGTACGTAGATCAGTATACCCATCCAATTATTTAGCCCTCGGATCCATCCAATATAGATTTTGAGCACCCGTATCAATTTTTTAGTGCATGATCAGGATAAACAGCTAGCAGCCTAGCACTACCCACTACCCACGGGACATGCACCAGGCCAAGTGCTACATTATTTTCTTTCGTTGTGTGATTTTTGAGTTGCAATTTTCGCCTTTTCTTTTTGTTGTTATTTTCTGGTATTTTTTTTGAAACCGAATTCAAAATCTTATGGTGTTGCTAAAAAAGACCAATGGTTCTAGTAATATAATCTAACGGTGCCCTCGTGTTTCACAAATGGTACTAGGAATACATTCTAAAGGTGCCCATTTATAAAATTTTGTAGAAGTCGTCGGAGAAATAAAAAACAAGTGGGCCTAAGATAAAGTCGCCGCATCACACGCAGAACCGACACCTACACCATCCCCCATCCATCGTCCACCGCTGAAGCGGAGCAAATAACCTCAATGACATGGCAACCACCGCGCAGTATTCTAACGGTGCTTGTATAGCATAGTAGTTGAACTTGCACTCGAAAGCATAGCTGAGATTGTAATTATCAAGTTGAACTTGCATTTCTTCAGAAAATATCCACCCGATCACCTTAATCAACAAATCAAATTGCAGGGAGTTGTGACCTTAGAGAACATTCAGAAGTTAAGTCTAAGTTGCAAAACCATCACATTTCTACCAACTGCTTTATATATGAGTGAAAGAACAAGCATCACGGCACCTAGTAACTCAATTAGAGTCTGTTCGGTTCTGGGATGGACTGGAATGGAATGGAACCGTTCCATTCCCAGAACCCATTCTTCCATTCGGTTGGAGCGAGGAACGGAATTATGTGGTTCCACAAAAGGGCATGTTCCCTCTAGATGCGGAAGCAACCAGTCCGGCCGATTCGGCCGCACCAGGTGGAACGGTACTGTGTCTCCCTCTAATTTAATCAAGTTTAGCTATAATTAATCAAGATTAGGAATAATTAATCAAGATTAGGAATAATTAATCAAATTTAGTAATAATTAATCCAGTTTAGAAAATAATTAATTAAGTTTAGAAATAATTAATCTAGTTTAGGAAATAATTAATAGAGTTTAGAATAATTCCATTCTCACTCCATTCCATTCCATTCTCATCCCATTCCAAAACCGAACACAGGGATGGAACGGTTCCGTGACAATTTTTTGTCCAATCCGAACACAGGGATGGAACGGTTCCGTGACAATGGAATGGAACCCCATCCAAAAAACGAACACACCCTTAGATCAAGCCGAAGAAGAATGTGTTCTCTGCTGCTGCCATAGGTCAGCTACAACAACTAGAAAAGGGAGCTTGTTCACTGCATGAACGGTCCTCGGTGACACAGTGTTAAAAGGTGCCTGAACTAAGCAAAGAACCAACACGTCTCTCATCTGTCTCTACATCCTCACGGCAGCAACATCATCTTGTAAGCTTGGACCAAAAACGGCAAGTGACTTCACGTGCTAACAATTTGAATTTTTGGACAAACAATTACAGGCTCCACTAATCTCTTATCCCTTCTCATGAACTGGAGAGAAGAAAAGGAGCCCATTAGTGCTAGTGACTAGACAAACAGAAATGACATGAAAAATGGAATAGATATTCCTCTTTATCATATTGGAAGAATAATATGCATGGAATAGATTCGGTGCATACTCAAAAGCATTCGGTGCCTACACGAAAAACGAAACGGTCCTCATTACATATCCAGAGGGTGCAGCAGCAAATGACACAAACAGATATAGGCATCAAACACCAAGCAGAAAAATTAAGCAAACAGAGCAATGCTTCAGCACACTAACCATGAGAGGACATCATACACGCACAACAGCAAATCAGAAAAAAAAATAGAATAAAGAAGGGATGGATGCAAAGCATCAGCACGCTGAGCTCTCCGAGCAGCCGGCCGGCGCTCAAGCTGGGGAAGCTCATCATCCTGGTAGGAGCAGACAGCCGTCACACACAGGCACACAGCAGAGGAACATCCAGAGGAATCGAGGAATCTCAGGCCGCACCGCTCGCTCTTTCAGGAAATCGGGAACTTTTGGGTCATACTAATCATCTCAGAAAGAAAACGGAAAAGGGAGACAGTGAAAATAACCATGCCGATCCAAACGAAATAGACCACCCAAAATTTTACGCCTAGGATTTAACACTCGCCCGAGATCTGGTCCAGACGGATCTGTTCGTTTCCAGTGGAACCGGGTACGGAATCGAGGTGGGAAGACAACGTCGAGGGCGCAACCCACGTCGGCGGCCTAAGACATGGGAAGGCGGCGCTCGTGACCTGAGTGTGCGCAAGGCCGTCGTGGCCAGGGCGAAGCTCGACGTTTTGGGACTTTATTTTCAAACCGCTTATCGGATTGATGCAAATGATATATCATCGGATAGCTATTGAAATTGCGCATATTTGTTATCTCTACCATTTTATCGAAATTCTTTACAGAATAGGAGCAGTTTTAAAAATAGCTAGTTCTGTTTTTCAATTTTTTATGTACTGCGGACTGTTTTTTGGTTGATATTTTTGAACCATTTGTTAGAACGAAACAAATGATATGGCATTGGAAATATATTGACTAGATGCAACTTTTTCATGAAGAAATAATTTTCAAATTTGTTACAATTTTTGTTTAATTTTAGAAATACAAAAACGGATAAACGAACCGACGCCTGTAGCGCCCCGACCCCGGAATTATACAGAGAGGATATGTAACTCACAGACTATGCTACATAATCGAAGGGCATGGAATTACCGCTCCCACGCAACACATTGATCGTGCCATAAACACTGGCATAGCTATCAATGTATAATAAAGAGATCAAGACTTGTGGAACAACTCTCATATCACAGACTCTATGACACAAAGATCATATAGCAACTCATATATGAGAAGGATACAAATTACACACAGAGGTCACAAACCCATCATGCGGAAGCGAAGTAGTTGTCTAATACAACAAGATCCAAATTATGGCCTAAGAGGCCTACAATAACATAAACTCAGCCAGCTTATTCCGAGACGTCTCAAGCTGCCACCTGGCAACCCCAGACTACTCGTCGATGTCAACGTAAAACCCACCTGTCTCGTCGGTGACGTCCTCCTCTGAAACAATTAATAATCAACAAAGAGAGACTGAGTACGACGTACTCGCAAGTTTAGTTGGGCGATATAGACCCAATGATGACAAGGCTCTAAAGATGTATAGCGGTTGTTTTGCATAAAGCTAGTTTTCATTCTTACAGACGTAAATGACTCATGGCATCGACTACTCAGAAGGTTTTCATAAAAGGGATAAGATAGTAAACTTCGATCCTTGGTTCTCATCGAACCCATAGTAACCATTTCTCATCACTCATCTCCACCAAGGCACTCCCTCGAATCACCCTCGAGGAAATGAACCTTTTATCACATGTTGAGTTGCAACCTCTAGCTGCCAAGTTTTAGTAATTATATTCGGATTCTCTATGATCTTATCGTCTATTCCCAAGTCGTTCATAACCGCGGACACGGCTTTTCGAAAAGATTAAACCATGCAGGGGTGTACTGTTCAATTTAAATCATTTTAACCAATTCGAAAATGACATCAAAGGAAAAATTGGTTTCATGCTGTGATCTTAACATAGCTAAACAGTCCTTGAGTTGCTGATCATTTTGGGCTATTAAACATAATTTTTGAGTCATTATTTATCAAGTTATGAATTTCCCAAAATGTGATTTAAATCTGCCATTTTAATTAATTATTATAAACAGCACCAAATTTAATTCTACAACTATCTCAAATGACATAAACTTGTAGTTCATTAGTTACTGAACATTTTGATACCTTATTCATAATTTTTGGATAAGTATTTTTCAAGTTATGAATTTCTAAGTTGGACTTTAATTCTGCCATTTTGTAATTTAATTAATAAGCAATAAAAATTATTTAGTTGGAAATGAAATTCATGCTAACAAAGAGAGTTTATTTTTCTGAGCATTTTGACATATTGTTTGCATTTTTCTGATAAATCATTTAAAAGATATTGCAAATCTAAATTTATGTTAAATTCTGGAAAAATTTAAACAAATGAAAAGATGACACCATGATGACGTCACCGGGAAGCTGCGGCGCTGTCGATCACGAATCCGTCGCCTCGGGTTGAAATTGAACGCGGGCACTGGCTTTAGGATCTAGAGGAGGCGGAGAGGAGCACGGGGAGCGGCGGCACGGACCAAATGGTCGCCGGAGTGACCGGCGGCGACCATGTCCGCGGCGGCGGACGGCGGCACACGGCGGTGCGACGACACAGAATGCGGGGGAGGGGGAGGAGATGACCATCCGGTCGAGGAGCTCACCCCGGAGGCGATGGTGCGGATGGCGAGGCACGGGGAAGATGGGCGGCGGCGATACCGTGCGCGCACGGCGGCGGCCGGCGGCGAGGTGGTCGAGCTCGACCTCGCCACTGGGAGCGCTCCAGCTCGATTCGCTCGACGGGGTGGTAGAGGACGGCGCGGCAGGGCTTCTGGAGATCTTGCTAGGGCTTGGGGAGGCTGGAGATGTTGAGCTCGATTTATGGCGCATAGCTCGATTCCGTGGGAGGAGAGGTAGCGCGTGACGAGGTGGATAGGATGGCGGCGTCAGATTGAGGTCGGGCGGCCGAAGACGACGCTGCCCGTGATGGCGGCGGCGGCGGGCAGAGGCTCAGTTAGGGTTAGGGTTGCGAGCCGGGGATAAAGAGGTAGAGGGAGGAAAGAGGGGGGGCAGAGGGCGACGGCGTGCTCCACTTATCCACGCAGGGGTGGGGCCCAGAGCGAGGGCACAGGGCAAGGACACGACGGCCATGGCGGCAGTGTCGCCACTATCGCCACAGGGAAGAAAGGATTTTTGCAAAAAAAAAAACCTCGGCCCATTTTTCTTTTAATAACCTGCAACTTTGGAAATTTTATTGAGGGACCAAAACACTTGTGAAAAATATGAAAATATTCAGGGATTCTCCTACTAACATGATGAAGCTCCCCATATTTTTATTTTTTTGAATTTTTGAAATGTTTAACTTGGTTTCAAAATTCAAAAGTGATTTGCAACTATTTGAAGTCCTCATTTTTAATTGAGGCCTTTAAACCTTTTTATAAAATCTGCAAAAATTCATGTGGCCTCCCCATGACATGTAGAAGCTCCACAAAATTTGGTGTTGCAAAAATAAAAAGTTTTGCATAACATTTGTTCATAGGGTTTACAT
The DNA here is from genome assembly GCA_012064385.1 of Puccinellia tenuiflora. Lineage (NCBI taxonomy): Eukaryota > Viridiplantae > Streptophyta > Magnoliopsida > Poales > Poaceae > Puccinellia > Puccinellia tenuiflora. The sequence continues at coordinate 1,596,343 of QRDG01000033.1, forward strand.
AATGCAACTTTGATCAATTCCAACTATCATTTTTATAGCCTTATAAAAGCACAAAGCAAGAATATTATTTTGCACTCTTGGAACTTCCTGGACAAATATGGAAGCTCAAGAATATTTTGTTTTGCCAATTTGAGCAATTGCACTTGGTTTGGAAATTTGGGAAGGGTTTTGCTTCCCTTTAATGTTTTCCATTTGTTGCTTTGATTAAATTTAGCAATTTAATAAAGGATGCTATGATGCAATGCAAAGCAAAAAGTGAAAATCTGGCTCAGATTTTAGGGTACCAAACTGGGGCTGTTACAACGCCTTAACAATTTTAAATTGGCATAGTTGTGGTGTTCGAGGTGGAGTGTTGCCGCAAGGGATATTCATATTAGCCTCATCTAGTATCTAATTTCATGTGAGAACGGTCAATTTGGGCAATGTTACTTCATAGAGATGATTTCTTTGTGCAAAATTTCGCTTTAAAAAATAGAGTATTTCGAACTTCCTCAAATATGGTTGTGAAATGTCCGGTATATGTTAGTGAACTTCATGTGGTGTTTTTGATTTGTATGATTTTCATATCCGAACCACCTCAGAATTTCACTCGCCATGGCAGTGAGCCTTTATAGATTATATATAGTGAACTTAAAAAAAAATCAGAGCGAGCTTCTATTATATATAGTGTTATTTGGAGTAGCCTCAGAATGTTGTTATTTGGAGTAGCCTTTATAGATTATATATAGTGAACTTAAAAAAAATCAGAGCGAGCTTCTATTAATTGTGAACATCGTAGCTAAAATTGTGAACCTTTTTTTCACATTAATGGTATAAAAATAATAATCTAACAAAAAATGAACTCTACACGTCATAGAAACTGAACTTCTCCGAATAGAAAGGTGAACTTCACGGCGGCACCGCACTTTATGTATTTTTCTTTCGAAACGATTTTCCAAACTTCCTTGCGGTATGTAAGTGAACTGGCTTTATAGAGAGTGAACTTTAATTTATTACAATGTGAAATTTTCTGTTCTTTATATAAAATCATCGATAGTTTACAGAGTGAACATTTTTTGTATCGAAAGAGTGAACTTCTTGAGTCTGAAAATATGAACTGTGATGGCTGCACTTTTTTTACAATTTTTTTATGTGAATCGCTACAGAAGAAGCACTAAACTTCACCGGTACTGTGCACTGAATAAAAAGAAAATATGAACTTCACGACATTAAAAATATGAGCTTTTCCCCATGCTAATGAATTTGAACATTTTTCATTCACAAAGAAAGCAAACTCTCGCGACAGACAACATTGTGTGCTCAGACTAAAAATAAAACTTCGTTTTGAACTCTGTTGATTAAAAGTGAACTTCGTTGCCACACTCGTCTCATGTTGGTTTTTACAATTCATTGTGCGCTCTGACTAAAAATGACACGGTGCATCTATTCAACAAGTGAATTGGCAGCATATAATCAACAAGTGAACTCCGCAAAATCGAACAAGTGAACCGCTACAATTAGGGATACTACTGCAAAGTTGTAGTTTAGAGTCAAAATCACAAGTTCACAAAGGGATCTGCTCTGGCCACCAACATATTTGCTACTGGAATAAAAAACAACTTCATACAAATAAAATTAAGAACACAAGGCAGCAAGGAGTGCTTGGGTAGCCAGTGATACGTCCATTTTGCATCACTTTTTTACATCATAATTTATCTTTATTCATTGATATATTTCATATTATGATGCAATACTTATGTTATTTGATCTCATTTTACATGTTTGGCAATTATTGGGGATGCATCTGTCGGAGCCGGAAATTAGCTGAAAAAGTACCTGTCAAGATACTTGACGTCGGAAGCTCAGAAAATTCCAGAAAAATTATGAAGTCAATATTTTGAAGAATAAGTCACGGAGCCAAAAGGGGGCACGTTGTGGAGCTCCAGGGGGCAGGGGCGCCAGCCTGCCACGGGTCCACCCCTGGCCGCGGGTGGGGCCCGCCCCTGGTACCTGTGCCCCCCCCCCCCCTCCGGCTCCTCGGTGTATTACCTCCCCTTGACCTAAAACATTGGGGGTATCGACGAATAATTTGGGGGAGGTTTACAACTTTTGGCCACGTTAAGGAGAAAGCATCGCTCAAGCTTGGGGGAGGTTGAAATCTCTAATGCTCAAATGCCCCAATCATGAGCTTCCTAATGATATAATTGTTAACAATTTTTATGCAAGGCTATCACGTCGTGATAAGGATATGCTTGATGCTTCTTCTCTCGGATCTTTTACAAACAAGAAGGTAAATGCTAAATGGGATCTCATTGAAAGGATTTATCGCAATGTGGAGGATTGGGAGATCGACAAAGGTAAGGAATCAGGTATAAATTATGAGTATGACTGCATTAAATCTTTCATGGAAACTGAGCATTTTAATGTGCTTAGTACTAAGTTTGGGCTCGATTCTCAAATTGTTGTTGATCTTTATAAATCCTTTGCTGATCATATTAATATTCCAAAAGAAAAGTGGAATAAGTACCTTGAAACTTTTAAAGACGTTTGTGAAAAAGATGTGCTTGTTAGTAATGATGCACCTGTGCACACGGTTGAATCTGTTTTACCTGTTGTTCACTTTGAAAAACCAACCTTTCCTACACGAATTAAAGAACACTCAATTGGTGCTAATGTGGTTAATAAAAGTGAAAGAAAAGCTTATGAACCTTATGAACAACTTGAAATTGCTTCTCCAGTAGCTTCGGTTAAAGATGTTGTAACTGAGAACGTCGATGGAGGTTCTATTAATTTTTTGTGAAGCTGCTACTAACATTGTTAGGCAAGATAAGAGTGCAAAAGTTGTTGGTACTCCTGTTGTTTCTGTCAAAATAGGTGATCATTGCTATTATGGACTATGTGATATGGGAGCAAGTGCAAGTGCTATTCCTTATACACTTTATCAAGAAATAATGCGCGAGATTGCACCATGTAAGCTTGAAGATATTGATTTGGAGATTAAATGGGCTAATAGAGATGTCATCTACCCGATGGGAATTGTCAGAGACGTTAAAGTCTTATGTGGTAAAGTAAAATATGCAACTGATTTCCTTGTCTTGGGGTCAGTTAAAGATAAATTTTGTCCTATCATATTTGGTAGACCTTTCTTAAATACTTGTAGTGCTGTTATAGATTTTAAGAAAGAAAAGGTCTTTGTTCAATTTGCTGGAGAACCGTATGAATTTAATTTTTCCGAATTTGCTAGACATCGTTATGATAAAGAATTACCTAATGAGGATCTTATTATTGAAAGAATTGCTTCTATTGTTGTGCCTCCAAACGATCCTTTGCAACAATTTATGGAGGAGCACGAGAATGATATGTTTATGCAGGAAAGGGAAGAAATTGATGAAGTCTTCTTTAGGCAGCCGGCTATTCTGAAGCATGATCTACCTGTGGAGTCTTTGGGGATGCCCACGCCTCCAAAAGGAGATCCTGTTTTTTAATTAAAAGCTCTTCCAGACACTCTCAAATATGCATATTTAGATGAGAAGAAAATATATCCTGTTATTATCAATTCTAAACTTTCAGCAAAACAAGAGGAGCGATTATTGGAGGTTCTTAGGAAACATCGAGCTGCAATGGGCTATACTTTGGATGATCTTCAAGGGATTTCTCCAGCTATTTGTCAACATACAATTAATCTTGAGCCTGATGCGAAGCCCGTTGTTGATCATCAACGAAGATTGAATCCAAAGATGAAGGATGTGGTAAGAAATGGGATACTTAAGCTTCTCGATGCAGGTATAATCTATCCTATTGCTGATAGTAGATGGGTTAGTCTTGTCCATTGTGTTCCTAAAAAGGGAGGTATGACTGTTGTTGCTAATGATAATAATGAACTCATCCCTCAGAGAACGGTTATAGGATATAGAATGTGCATTGATTATAGGAAGCTTAATAAGGCGACTCGTAAAGATCATTATCCTTTGGCTTTTATTGATCAAATGCTTGAAAGATTGTCTAAGAATACTCACTTTTGTTTCCTTGATGGTTATTCTGGTTTCTCTCAAATTGCTGTTAAATATGAAGATCAAGAAAAAACTACCTTTACTTGTCCTTATGGAACTTATGCTTATAGACGTATGCCTTTTGGTTTGTGTAATGCACCATCTACTTTTCAGAGATGCATGTCTGCTATTTTTCATGGCTTTTGTGAGGAAATTGTGGAAGTCTTCATGGACAATTTTTCCGTCTATGGAACTTCTTTTGACAATTGTCTCTATAATCTTGATAAAGTTTTGTAGAGATGTGAGGAGACTAATCTTGTTCTTAACTGGGAGAAGTGTCACTTTATGGTGAGTGAAGGCATAGTGCTTGGACATAAAATTTCTGAGAGAGCGATTGAAGTTGACAAGGCTAAAATTGAAGCAATTGAGAAGATGCCCCATCCAAGGGACATCAAAGGTATTCGTAGTTTCCTTGGTCATGCTGGTTTTTATAGGAGGTTTATTAAAGATTTTTCTAAGACTTCGAGGCCTCTTACTAATCTTCTTCAAAAGGATGTTCCATTTATTTTTGATGAAGATTGTAAGGAAGCCTTCGAGATACTTAAGAAAGCTTTAACCACCGCTCCTATAGTACAACCACCTGTTTGGAATTACCCTTTGAGATTATGTGTGATGCTAGTGATTATGCTGTAGGGGCCATTCTAGGCCAAAGGATTGATAAGAAGTTAAATGTCATTCATTATGCTAGTAAAACTTTGGATAGTGCTCAAAATAATTATGCAACTATTGAAAAGGAATTTTTAGCAGTTGTTTTTGCTTGTGATAAGTTTAGACAATACATTGTAGACTCCAAAGTAACTATTCATACTGATCATGCTGCAATTAAATACCTTATGGAAAAGAAAGATGCTAAGCCTAGGCTTATTAGATGGGTGCTTTTGCTGCAAGAGTTTGATTTGCATATTGTTGATAGAAAAGGTGCGGATAATCCTGTAACTGATAATTTGTCTAGAATGGAAAATATACCTCATGATCCTATCCCTTTAAATGATAGTTTCCCTGATGAACAACTTGCTGTTGTTAAGGTAACCTCTCATGATGCTCCTTGGTATGCTGATTATGCTAACTTTATTGTCTCGAAATTTTTGCCTCCAAGTTTTACTTATCAACAGAAAAAGAAATTCTTCTATGACTTGAGGCACTACTTTTGGGATGACCCACATTTATACAAGGAGGGAGTTGATGGAATTTTGAGGAGATGTATTCCTGAGCATGAACAGGAAGAAGTGTTGAGGAAGTGCCACAACAGTGGTTATGGAGGACATCATGCAGGGGAAAGGACTGCACATAAGGTTCTTCAATCAGATTTTTATTGGCCTACTTTATTTAAGGATGCTAGGTTTGTTTCGTCTTGTGATGAGTGTCAAATGGTTGGTAACATTAGTAGACGTCACTAGCACAAAAAAGCTTAGCCGTGGCGCACCAAAATGGCTTAGCCGTGGCGCAGGGGCCTACGCCACGGATTGCCATGCCACAGGTAAATATTACTCGTGGCGTAGGCAGCTTGGTGCGCCACGGGTATATTCCCTTAGCCGTGGCGCAGGGGCATGGGTGCGCCACGGATAACTATTGGTGGCGCAGGGGCATATGTGCGCCACGGCTAATGGAGCATAGCCGTAGCGCATGGCCTGGATGTGCGCCACGGCTGACGTGCGCCACGGCTACTCTGTCTAATGCGCCACGGCTAAGGTTTTCTGTATTTTTCCTAATATACTGCGTATTTCTTATACAGTTATTTATACAAATGTATTCTATAATAGATTTTGCAAAACAATATAATTAGACAAGATACATAGATCACATGCATTATAACTGAAAATAGATTATATACATCACATGCATCTCCATCGAAATCGAGTAGCAAGTTCGATCATCACATTACAAACTAAAGAAAGTTTAATTACAATACGAATTTCATCGACTGTTTGAACATAAGCTAAACAACTAGATAAGCTAGGCGTCGATGGTCTTCGGGGCCGGGAAGGGGCGGACGCCTTCTTTCGTCGTGAAGGGCCGGATTTCGCCTTGTGCCTTTATACGCCGTTCCACCTCCGCATTATCGAGTGGAGCGCCGTCGTAGTAGAACATCCTCCCATGGTGCAGACATCGTGTAGTATGATCCGCGCGAACGTCTCCTGGATGCGATAGAATTCTTGTCGGAGATCACGATCCTGGATGGTTGCCAAGTTTTCGGCCCAGCGTTGGAGTTGATCTGGCAACTTGAGTTTCTCTTCATCCCGTACGAAGGCACGGATCTGATGGATGGCGCAGTAGGCATCCCTCTCGCTGTTCTTTGGTTGCGAGACGCACGCGAAGTTGATAATGTGGTGGAATGATGGCACACCTCCTCTTCCCTTTCTCCTCCTTTTGAAGACACCTTCCCTCATACTGAAGCCAACTAGAGCATTATCCAGAGCCTTCTTGAGGTTGGTGTAGTCTTTCGGCTTGTCCTCCCTACCCGAGTCCAAATATGTGACTACGGAATATGTCGGGCAAATAGCGAGCAGGACGCAGTACTTGTCTCTGGGCAAAACAATTTAGACAGAGTGTTAGAAAAATAATGATAGAAATCTAATGAAGCATCTTCATTATGGCGTAGAGACTGACTACTTACTCAGGATAGTAAGGCAAGAGAATGTAATCCTTCCACTTATTCTCTACCATGATTTCTTCGAGGTGTTTCGACATAAATTGCCAGCCATCATGGCTTCTGAAGTTGGTCTCGATCATGTAGTAGGGGTCCGCTATCGCGACGCCCCCGATCTTCTCTTTTAAGACCTGGTGGGCCGTACTGAGACAGAATAGGCGGACTAAATGAGGATGGAGCAGCTTGTGGTTGAACATCTTGAAGATGTCATCAAATCGCAAGAATATCAAATCCGCCGGTTTTTTTTTGCAAAAGCCAACTGCCTCTGGCACCTTGGCAGTGAAAAGCGGGTGTGGGTGTGTTGGATCTTTCATTTTAAGAAGATCCAGCTCTCGTGTCAGAACACGCTCATGCAGCATCTGCATATCCCCACTCATGAGTTGGAGCACATCAGGCGGTACCATCGGTCGACCCGCAATATGCATTTCCCGCGCAACATCTTTGCTCGGTCCTGGTCCTATCCTTAAACCGGATCGGCCGCGGAGCCGCCGGCTGGCTGCTAGAGGCATTGGCACCCTGCTGCGGCTTTGGAGGCAGCGACGGATGGCTGGCGGATGCATAGTCGCTCTTCCTATTTCTTTTCCGCCCCTTCTTAGGCTTCGGAGGGATGCCTCCTCCGGCCGCTAGCGCTTCACGACAGGTCCCAAGTAGTGTGTTGGGGCTCAGGATAGCTTGGGTTGTTTCTTTCTGTGTGAAGTCGTCGGCTGGAGGCGTCTCTTGAGAATCGAACAGACGCTTCGTGCACGCGGCTTTATCTGCTTGACCAGCGGGCTCGTGAGTGTGTGGAGCAGTCGGCGGTTCATCAAGAGGAGCCATTAATCCTCCGTCTTCGCAGCGGTCATCATCGATGTAGCAGTCATCGAAGATGTCGTCTTTCTGTGCCACAGGCTCTTTAAGTTGTGGTGGTGCTGGTGCGATGGCCTTGACAGGGTTTTGCCCCAACCCGACTTGCGGTGTTGCCTGTGGAGTGGCCGGGCTTAGACGGATCTGGGTTTTCGGCCATGGCCCAGGGGATGCATTCACGGAGGAGCAGATGGTCCTCGGCTCCCACGGGTTGATAAGGAGGATCCACCTCATCGCAGCCCGAGAACACCCTAGTTAGTGAAACCTTAAAGCAGCCATCGGGTATCGGCCTGTTGTGGTGCATGCGATTTTTGGGCGCAATGATGGTAGCCCTAGCAACATCCTTCAACTCTCCATTCACATGGTGTAGGAGAGTGCATCTAGTGTCGCCCTGCGAAGAACATGCATGTAGGGCGTTAGAGATGCAAGGCAAAGGAAAAATGGATGAAGTAATATGCGTTGAGCCTACGACGCTTAGATACCGTGAGGGCGTCGAGCTCGGCCATTGTCGAGACACCGCCGACGGCTTGCAACACGGAGTCGGAGTGGGCGCCGCTTGGCATGGTGCCGGCCGGCGAATTCTCCGAAAGAGGCGATGGCGTGGTGTGGACCGGCAGATTATCCCGAACAGGTGGAGGTGACGGTGCGGTGTTGGCGGACGAAGCCGCCGACGCTGTGTTGGCCGTGTTGCCTCCAAAGTTGGGCACTGGACACGGCCCTTGTCGACCTCCGTCGATCCAATCCGTTACCGAGGTCACGACAGAAGGAAGGAAACCGGCGAGCGCCTTGGCCACTAGTTCGTTGACTATATCCTCCTGCTTGCGCTTCTTCCTCTCCTTCCGCGTGTCCTTGTCCTCGGCATAATAGTCACACCATAGGGCCTTGCCATGGCCGACAACACGGCCACCTGACGGTGGCTTGTCCAGATCCCACCCCTTGACCTTGTTCAACGCCGCGTTGAATGGAGTGTCCCACACAGGCTTCTTTGATCCCTGGGAGGATCTCTCATCCGTGGCTCTAGAACTTTCTACATCCTCCAGAGCCTTTTAGAACTTCACGACTGCAGGATCCATCTTAAGTTCCTTGGTAACCGGGTCCTCCGTGAACCGAGCCCTGACAAAATTTCTAGTCTGCTTGTTTTAAAATTTGTCGTAGGGGTTAGGGATGCCTTTAGCTGCCCACTCAGCGTCCTGCTTCTCCCATTTGGGCTCTGTCGCGAAATAACCACCACTTCCGAGATGGTGGTGACCTACATTCTTCGAGTTCATCCACTTCCCCCATGCACTCATTTTCTTGGATACAGGTAGTCCGAGCCTGCCCCGGAAAATCCTAAGGTCTTCTTCGTTGACCCACTCCTTGTTCCAGATCTGCTCGGGACTTTTATCGTCTTCGATCAATTTTTTGAACCTACCTCTCCAGCTGGACAAGGCCTTTCTCATCTTCGTGAGGGCAAAGTTGTTGATGGCATTGAGTTTTTTCATATCATGATTACCGTCTTTATCGGCCCTGTAGGCCTGGCAGGAACTCATACCGTTCGTGCAGCCTCTTGATGAGGCGGAGGCGCAAACCCGCTTTATGAGCATCCCTTATGTTATCCTCATAGACCGGGACGACCTCTCGAAGGATGCATGCCACTTGGAGGCCATACCCTGCGGCGACCCCTGTAGGCTCTAGAGGCGCCCCACCGTCGGATACTTGGGTGATCGCTTGCCTCAAGGCCCGGACCTTGTTCTTACTCCTCTCCTTCCTAGCCGTTTTAGCTTGGCTACCATCTGTGCGTTCTCCGCCATCAGTGGTCGCGTCGCCATCCCCGGCGCCACTAGTAGTGGTATCGTTGCCATCCTCGGCGCCACTATTATTGGCGCCCTCGTCGCCATCCCCGGCGGCACTATTATTGGCGCCCTCGTCGCCACCATGGACATCCTCGGCAACATTCCCGGTCGGCTCATCATAGTAGCTCCAGAAGTCCGCGTTCTTCTCTCTGGCTAGTTCTTACACGCTTAACTGCCGAGAAGAAGCTCCGGCCTCATCGTTGTTAGCCATGTGTTCTGCGTGTGACAGCAAAATGGAACGTGTTAGTTAAAAGAAACAAAAAAATACATATGCCAATGTTTTATCAAAATGTCGAATCATTTCCGTTCCGGCAAATTTCCGGCAGCACTCCTATTGCCAAAAATTAGCAAAGGTCATGCCGTGAAAAATTCTGCATGACCTTTGCTAATTTTTGGCAATAGGAGTGCCGGAAATTTGCCGAAACGGAAATGAATCGACATTTCGGCAAAACATAAGCACTCATCTAAAATCCCTGCAAAGTTCACAACCAAACCGGCACACAACTCCGGCAAGATACAAACATTCATCACACATATAAACCGGCACACAACTCCGGCAAGATACAAACATTCATCACATACGAACCGGCACACAACTCCGGCAAGATATACAAACATTCATCACACACATAAGCATACCGACACACAACTCCGGATTAATTTCGATCACATCCTACCTTGCTTCAACTATATGGGATAGGTTGAGCCTCCAAGTGCAGAGTATGTAGAAGTGGAAGTTTTTTCCCCACGAGGGTGACTCGAGGGTTTAATATCGAACTCTCGGGGAATCAGTAGTAGGGATTTTATCTCCTTGTCTTCTCTAGATTTCCTGCAAACAAAGTAGATTGCTTTGTGCCCTCAACCTCACCAAGTGGTTGTCAAGCACAAGGTGTGAGAATGATATTTAGATAATAATGAATGCAAAACAGTAAATAAATATGCAATGGTGGTAAGTAGTAATGCAAGGATGATAGTAATGATGATGGATGATATTTTTGGGGTTTTTATATGTGTATGCAATGAATAAAAGTGTTTTTGTATTTTCTGATTTTAAAATGGCTGAATGTAGAAAATACTTAAAAGTGGTTGGAAAGTTGTTTCTTATGATTAAAAATGGACCGGGGTTCATGGTTTCACACATGCACTCTCTCTTTAATATAGTGTGGCAAATAAGTAGACATAGGATTAATATATGAGATTGCAAACAAATTTAATGACATGTTACGTCCTAACATAGAGACCTTTTGATTATTAGTCTCACTTATACTCCACCAAGATGCGAACTAAATCATAACACCTCAGTAATTAAGATGACTCAGCGTATAGCCTTAAGATTAATGACATGAAGTGAAAATAAGAACATGCTGGATCTAGTCATAGGTAGAGGCTTGTCACTCCTCATACCTTGCAACATGGTATTTTGGTTTATCCCTAGTGAGGCAACAAAGTAAGGTAAACACCCAACGGATCGCGATATTAAGTTGTCAGTTTATCACATCACCACCCCCGTTACTCCAACTAATGCACACGTTCCCCCTCACACGCTCTCATAAACATGCTTGATCAAAATAAGGATACAAGAACGGGGTACATAATATGCATCTACTTTCATAACTGAAATAAACATTGCAATCTCAACATACATTAACTCATAAAAAGATCCACCACAAAGGTAATACAACGATGACCGTAATCATGTTCAGCAGCTCATACGGTGCTAATTAGTGAAGCTCAAGAAAGAGAGAGATACATATGCTACTGCCACAAACCCATAGTCCAGAGGTGGACTACTCCCTCTTCATCATGGAGACGGTGGAGATGTCGATGGAGAAGAAGGAGACGTCTCCGGCAGCGCTCCGCCGGAGTTTTCCCCCTCCAATCTGCAGCCTACTGGTCTTTGTTTCTTGTTTCTCTCGTGTGGCGGCCCTCCCTCTGAAAAACGTCGGGGGGCTCTTTATATAGGCATTTTTAGGTCACGAGGAAGCTTCAGGAAGAAGGATCGTCGCAAACGGGGCCACGAGGCCGAAAAGAGGTGGGCCCACATGGCCCCTGTACCTGGCCGCGTGGGGCACCCTCTTTTGCCCCTCCGGCCACCGTTCGCTTGCTTCTTTCGCTCCTAGGTCTTCCTCCTTCCAAAATAATGATCCCCGTAAATTTTCAGCTCATTATGACGTCGTTAAGGCCCTGAAATAAATAAGGAAAGAAATAGGGCTTTTCTGCCTGCGCAGGATTAATTCCATAAAAAGGGGAAATCATTATTAATTACCAAAAATCATTAAATAACAATAATATACCCCTTATATGATGCAAATATGAATAGAATACAAGTATTATAGTGCAAAGTTCATGTATGCATTTTACATGCATCAACAACCAATAAATATGATGCCAAGGATGCAAAGTTTTAATCTCTCTACAAATGATACGATCAAGATACTCGCTCAAGAGCCCCTCTTGATAGTACGGCTATCTATCCTATAACCCGGTCTCTCAACTAACATTATGAGACCGGTAAAATAGAAAACCTATCAAGATCATACCTTTGCCTTGCACATAATCCACTTGCGCTTCTCTCGATGAAGACTCGTATATTGCTCCCCCATACACCAATATGGGAGAGGAACTCTTCGGCATATCTTCACTTGGCCTTTGCGTTGCGCATAATCCACTTGCGCTTCTCTCGATGAAGACTCGCATATTGCTCCCCCATACACCAATATGGGAGAGTCACTCTTCGGCATATCTTCACTTGGCCTAGAGTGTTGATCAACTCGCACTTAGCCTTGATCAACACATAATCTTCTTCCCTTAGCCTTGACTCCAACATATGGAGATCAAGCAATGCTTATAGACACACCTACAAGTAGCTCAATACAAACATTAGTCCATAGAGATTGTCATTAATTACCAAAACCACACATGGGGGCAACTATGCACTTTCAGCCGCTGCACTAGCTTCGTCACGGACGCGTCATGCGCCCCGTGTCGCGCGGCCGCTGCACCAGCTCCGTCGTGGACGCGCCCTGCGCCGCACCGCCGCTCCTCCTGCTGTCTTGCGCGCCGCCGCTCCTTGTCGTCTTGCGCCACGTCGTCGATCCTCGCCGCTTGTACGTGCACGCCATAAGTAGGCGTCCTACACTGCGGCGCCGCCGCCGCTCCTGCCGTTCTCCGCCACGTCGCTGTAACTTGGCGGGTACCCGTCGGGTCTCGCAAACCCAGCTGGTCGCGGGTCCGGTGGAGTTTTGGACACGCCGGCAGGTATGGGGGCAGGTCGTGGGGGTGGGGAGGAGGGTCGGGTGCGGGTATAGGGGGGCCAAACCCGGCCCCGAACCCGGCGGTTGCCATCCGTATCCTAGACGGTTGAAACTAATCATGAGAAAATATGAACTCCCAAGTGTACATTACCAATACAACTATGTAACAAGACGAGCCAAAGCATGATCATCCGTACAAGTATATGTACAAAAGAGAAAACAAAGAGAGTTCATACCAACCCATTTATCATGTCAACTTCACCATATGTCGTCATTATTGCTCTTTCACTTGCATAACCGAATGATATGAAAATAAAGTCCAAGCCCAAGCAGGGCTGCGAGAACTGGTCGAACCCTGCATCCACTATAAAAAAATAAAAGAGAAAAGGGAAAATATTTTTGGCTTTTCAAATGTTAAGAACAAAGAGAAGAAGTCAAATAACCAGAGGAAATCTTTTTGGGTTTTCTAAAAGGCAAGAAAAGAGCAAAAAGAAGAAACCGAAAAAGAAAAAAGGGAGAAAAACAATAACAAACCGAAACTAAATAAAGGAAAATAGTTTTGGGTTCTTGAAACTTGAAAGAAACAAACTACAACAAGACTAAACCAAGAAAAATTGAAAATGGATATACAGAGAAAGGACGTGTAAACCGACTAAAATATGGAAATGTGTGAAGTGTCGGTGAGAATACTTACTCCCCCAAGCTTAGGCTTTTGGCCTAAGTTGGGACTCAGTGGTCAGGTGGGGTTGGTCGGCTCCTGTGGCTGTGACGAGGAAGTCCCTGCGTCCTGATAGTAGTACGATGAGCCTTCCCCAAAATAGTTTGGGGTATATTCCCCTCCAGTTGGTGCAAACTCTCGTTCAGTTGTATGCTCCTCATTACTCCCCTGAGACTCCAAATAGGCAGCTATCTCCTTTTCCTCAAATGCCCATCCTCCCCTGGCATCACGATTATACAAAAGAGGTGCTGGGAGATGAACTAGTCGCTCAAAGTTAGAGGCAGACAACAATTCATAAAACCTGTTATCAATGGTGGAAGAGCGGGTAACAAAATGATGAAATTCATGGAACGGAGATCAAGTCTAGAATCTGGGAACCTAATATCAGTTGGGTCAAGACTTAAACCAGAGTAAGGAAGCAAACGTGAGGCAATGATGCCTCCATAAAAAAGGTCCTTTCACACTATTAGTGGAAAGACGCTGAGCAATCAAAGCACCAATATTATATGCTCTGTTACCAGTGAGTGCAGCATCAAGAATGACCAAATCAGGAGTTGAAATTTACTTCCATTGCCTCTTGCTAAAATACCTCTAGAAATATAGTGAGCAAGATACCTTATGCCAGGAAATTGAATATTCCGAATCCTACCCTTATCGGCGATGCGGTTCTCTCCTTGGCAAAATTCTAGGAAGAGGGACTTGAATTCCATGGAGCCCTCCTTAATTCTCCCTCAGGTTCCCCATCTTGGAACGTTAATCTCCCTACAAAAATCAGAAAGTTGCATATCCACAGCTTTGTAGTAAATGTTAAACGACACAGTGGGATTATCCTTTGAGTTATGGAATTTAAAACTTTGCACAAATGACATAGTAAGTTTTGCATATTGTGGAAGTTCATTAGTCACAAATTCTTCCAAACATGCATTAGAGATTAGCTTATTGAAATCTTCTAAAATACCTGCAGCTCTCAGAAAATCCTTGCTAGGAAAGATTGACGGGTACACAGGTTCTTCACGTTCAACTTCCATAACCTGAGGTTCCACTAAGCTTGTTGGTACAAATGGAGGGTTTCCATAGTCATACCAATCCATCTTCTTATTCTGAAATTTTTAACAAACCTCATAAAACTTGATTTCAGAGCACAAAATTCATGGATAACACCAACATTCCGGCAAAATATTGGCAACTCATTTTAATGTCACATTTTCACACAACCACAACATAATTTCACACACATATATAGTCCATTCCGGCAAAATCCGGTCAAATTTCACAAAAAAAAAACAATAATTTATATATAGTCGGTCCACCATAATCAGATGACCACACGTACGAGATAGAGTCAAGTTCACCGAGAAAAGTGGTGTGGAATGTTTGTCGGATGATGTTGGAGCTTTGGATCTTGAGAGATAGAGAGAGATGGGTAGATCTAGATCTAGAATAGTTGTGGGGGGAATCCTTTGGTGGATAGGATGTAGAGAGGGAGATGAGGCTAGATCTATCAACTAAAAAAGTTTTGATTGGTTAAAACTAGTGGACAAGATGGGAGGATGGACATTTATGGAGGAGCTTTGAGCTAGCGTGAAGGGGGAGAGTGAGGTGCAATAATGGAGTGGTATGGTTGTTGGTCGAATTTGAAGTGAAGCACCAGGTTACCGCTAGCGAACAGGGAGTACGTTCGCTAGCGGTATGTATCTTACCGCTGGCGAATAGAGTGAGCGGTGCACCAGTAGTAACTACGGGCCCGGGTGTCCCCAGCGACGCCACATACCGCTGGCGCACCACGCACCCTGTTCGCCAGCGGTAAGATACATACCACTGGCAAACGTGCTTGCGGATGCGCCAGTGATATTTATCGCTGGCGAATATGCTTTTAGCTGCGCCAGGGGTAGCCTGGCGGCTATAAGCAGTCTCCTACTAGTGTAAAACTATGGCCCTGGTCATTTCTTTTGCATTGAATACAACCTCGTTTACTCGCTTTCATAATCATTTCTCGTTGGTCTGTTCTCGTTTAATCATCATTTTCCACACCATTCATTTAATCACTTGCAAGACGTAAAGATTGACAACCTTCCTGAAACATTGGGGCATAGTTGTTTTTGTGTTGCGTGTAGGTCCACGCCGATCAAAGCGGTGGTTGGCACATTGTTGGAGATTCCTAAAGTCCTACTGGTTCGATAAACCTTGGTTCCATCACTGGGGCAAAAAGCTTGTCACTACTACTTCACCTTCCTCTTGGGGTTCCTCAACGGGTTGTGACGTTAGTTGCACGACCTGTTGTTCTCCGGATCAATTTGAATTTAAACTTCATTGTTCTAATAACTATTTTTCCTATGTTATTATTGGACTACATTTTCTGTGTTTGGATAGCAATTTGGATATATTGAGAAAATTTAATATGGGTGTTGATTGAGGGGTGCCGCTGTGAGCGGCACCCCGAAATGTGTCGTACAAACGTCCGACACCTGCCCAAAGCGGACACATATTGAGGGGTGATGGACCAATTTGGGGGTTACCGCTGGAGATGCTCTCGCGGCCCTCAAGACCCAAATTCACTAATTCCAAATCCCTCAAACCATACACGTTCCCCAACAACCAACCAAATGCAGGACTAAGAGAATCTCTAGCAGATCCCAGATAATCCCCCGACCTAGAAAATAACTGGCTTTTACCGGGTTCAGGGAGACAAAACGACCCGACCAGGTACGGCAAAACGGGCCGGACCGGTACAACGTGTTTGACGATACGTCAATGATGAGAATTTCTTTCCTTTCATCCGAAGCTTGCCGAATTCGTTCAATTGATTAGTAACTAGTATGTTATAATTGTGTAGCTACTCCGTGCATACGTCATATGCGCATATGTTGAACAAGAAATCGGTGGACATCACGAGTGCTCCAATTTAAGCATTCGATTCTAGCATGGCAGCCGAGGCCGAAACGGAGGTCGAAGAAGGGGTTGCCGATGATGAAATCGAAGAAATTGGGGAGGAGGTGTTCGATGCAAGCCAACCAAGAATTGGAAAACAAAGCAACGACTACACCGACTTAGAGGATGTTACCTTGATCCGAGCATGGGAGAGCGTGTCACTTGATGTGATTACCGGCAATGATCAAACGAGGCGCTTCCCCTATGGTAATGTTGTTCAAAAAATAATGATCAAACGAGAGCAAGATATTGACAATGCATCAAGGAGAAGTATCATAGGCTCATGCCAGAGCCGTCCCCACCTTCATTGAGATCACATCAAGACTTGTACGATTTCATCAAGCAAGCATGTTCTCGTTGGGATGCATATATGGAGCAAGTGAGGAATGCACCTCCTAGTGGTACTACAGTTGACGACTATGTGAGTGTCTTTGCCCACATTTTGTGTTCATGTTATCTTTGATGGCAAGTGAGCTCAAATATTGTCTATTTTGCAAATGTAGGATGACATTGCTCATGAAAGGTACAAGAAAATGGTGACATCGAAAGGCAAGCTTTCCATGCTCCAACATTGTTGAAAGATTCTTGAGCATACGAAGTGGAGGTTGAGGGATCAACAAGATCCACCGAAGAAAGGTGCTCTTTCGAAGATGGAAGATGATGAAGATGGTGATGATGCTCCAAAAGGAAGAAGAAACAAGAATAGGCCGGATGGAGAAAGATCATACTAAGAGGTCGGCTGAGGCCTCAACTTTGAGGGACCAAATTGCCTCAATGGTCAAGGCAAAGGAAGCAATGATGGAGAAACACTTTGACCGAGGTGGCCTTGGACGAGAAGAAGAATCGACAAAAAGAGAAGAAATGGGAGTAGAGATGTACCTTTGAAGAGCACAAGAT
Source organism: Puccinellia tenuiflora (assembly GCA_012064385.1). Classification (NCBI taxonomy): domain Eukaryota; kingdom Viridiplantae; phylum Streptophyta; class Magnoliopsida; order Poales; family Poaceae; genus Puccinellia; species Puccinellia tenuiflora. The sequence continues at coordinate 1,613,490 of QRDG01000033.1, forward strand.
CCTACTTAAGGAGCAAAAGATGAAGGCTGACAGATAGCCGAAGAGAACCAGCTCATGATGATGAATCCCAATGCCATGCAACCGATGGTAAGATAGTTTTGGGAGATAAGAAGAATGGAGATGAAGGCCGACAAGATAGCAAGATAGCCAGCTCATGATGATAGATCCCAATACCATGCAACCAATGACAAGATAGTTTTGGGAGATGACGAGAATGGCGATCATGTATCGGAGCAGACAAGAGCTTCCTGATCTTATGGTTGGTGTTGTTGCTTCAGCCTACAGAGCAGGGGAGGTAGTCATGATGATCTTGCTAACAATGTTGTAGCTTAATTGACTACGTCTTGATTGATGGAGAATTCTTTGAAACAATGTTAAAACTTGTATCCGGTACCGCACGGGTTGGGGGGTAGAACAAATATGCTAAACTCGTACAGGTTTCTGGTTCGAGTTTAGTGCATCTGTTTTGCCGAAACCCACACAGTACCCGATATCAGTTTCTACCAGATACTAGCTAAATGCCCGTGCTTTGCAACGGGACGGTAGAATATGCTACATAAGTTTGTTCCACATGTGATTTCTTCTCTGTTTAACCGATCATCAATATATTTCTTCTCCCATTCTGTATGGCTCCTCACATGTTGATTATCTTAAGTGGTTGCATGTCTCACTTTTTTCCTCTTTCTTCTTGTTATAATGACTCATTTGTTTGCAACATGATGCTACTCTGTATTATTTACCGTCTCGGTAACATACATAAGATGTGATATTACGAATTATTATTTCACATATTAAGTTTTCCTACCGAATACTACATATTTAAGGAGTTTACGTCCCCGGTGGCATGAAGGAAGGGTTCGTGTCGTCCCCTTCCATGCGGATGAAAATCGAAACGTCTGCATTTCTAGCCACAAGGAGATGGCGGAGGCGGCGAGGCCATCCCCATCGTGAGGATGGGCGACAGGTTATGTGTTTTGGTCGCATAGGAAAATAACGCATGCGCTTCTACTCCTAGCACATGGCCGAACAATGAAAGCGGAGGGTAGGGCGGAGTTGGTCCGTACACAATTTCGTAAACAAAAAAAATGCACTTATCTAGAAAGAGCTCACCACCACAATATCTAACTCTGGATGTTGCTTATTAGGCACACACAGCTGCATGCAATTGCTAATTGCAGAACTACGTGCTGCAGTCTTTATATTTTTTTCCCCTATGATTGTGTAGTAGCAGAGTTGGATTTTTTACAGGACTTTTCTTCAGCGACTTTTAGAAATATTTTTTGTGCAGCAGAAACATAATTTCTGGGCCGGAACCTTACATGGGCCACAGGTGACGAGCGAGCGGTCTAGCTCAGTCGCGCAAGGCAGTAGTATGATTTTTTCTTGCCGTCACATACGGTTTCTTTCAACTTTTTTTTTCTTGCAAGTAAGAGAATCCGTTTTCTTTTCGTGCCACGTACCACGACGTACCACGGACCCATACCAGACCTGTTTCAATTTAATTTAATATATACTAGCACAAAGCCCGTGCTTCGCTACGGAGCAAACGTCACTTGTCATGAATCAGGATTGGTCGATTATTGTTCGATCTTGCCGAAGTTTAGTTAGCACAGCAGGTTGTGGGCAAATGAAGAATTTCTATTTACCAGAGCGTGAATGCAGAGACCATCCTTTTATCGGTTTGTTGGATGCGTGCCTATGCCTGGTATTCTTGAGCTGGGCGGGTCGTCAAAAGGTCAGCCACCAAACCTAAAGTCTGATTTTTTACCACAATGCAAGTACGAGCCCCACTTGACACAAAGCCCGAGACCGGAACCCGGGCACAAATGCCCGTGCCTAGAAAATTTGTTCTTCGAACTGAAAATTTGCTTCGTAGATATAGATTTATATAAATATAGTCAAACTTAATATAGTTTGACTTAATATAAATTCAGAATTTTAAGAAAAATTGAAAGATAATGTGCTACTTGTTTTTCAGCAGGTTGTTGCCCAAAAAGTCTTCTATAAATATTTGAATGATCTCAAATCTTGATACGCAACACAAATTTTTTTTCGACGAAGACGGGGGGGGGGGGGGGGGGGAGACCCCACCGTTTGTTCATTACCCGAAAAGAGGGCTTTGCTGCCCGTACAAATGATGTTCAGAGAAAAACATGGGGGGGAGCAAAAAAGGAGGCGAACTACACACTTCTGTTTACAAGGAACGCGCGAAGGCGTTCAAGAGGGGGTGATAACCCATACAGAAACGCCCATTCCTGAGCAGGAGGTCAGCGGCGGCGCGACGGACGATGACGGCCGGGGTGGTCGTCTTGTTGTTGAAGACGAGATCGTTCCACGCCTTCCAGATTTGCCAGAGCACAGCGACAATACCAGACCGCCAAATATGGAGGGGGACCGGGGTAGGAGAAGCCGCAGCCCAGAGCAAGCCATCGATAGGCTTGGGGCGGGACTCCCAGCAAGCGCCAGACAGCAGCAGCCGAAGGACACGCGAAGAGGAGGTGGTGGCCTGTCTCCTCAATTCCACAGGCTTCACAGGAGGCGGAGGGGGCACAATGCTTGCGGAACAGGTTGGCTCGGGTGCTCAACCTATCGATGGCAGCAAGATAGGTGATACGCAACACAATTCACGCGGAAAAAGAAGTGATCATGTGGTATTCAGAAGCTACCAATCAGATCCATCCACAGAGAGAGAGCTAGCCAGCAATCAGATTCACATGATCCACACACATCCATAGCTAACTACCAATCACATCCATCCACACACAGATAGGTAGTAATCAGATTGACATGAGCCAGCGCTTCAGCTAGTAATCAGATCGAAGTGAGCATCTAGTAGGGCAGCCAAAGCAGCGACGTTCGAAAGCTAGCCAGAAACGGGACGGCGCCGCCGCGCCTGGAGGCCGCCGCCTAGCAACAACGCGCACTTTCGTCGGGAGGGCGCCGCCTAGCAACAATGCGCACTTTCGCCGGAAGCACGCAGGACCTGGGCGTCGGCAGATCGGGGAGAGGGCGGTGACCTATGTTTGGACGTAACATCACGGCCGATTCCCTCCGATTTTTTACCGGTTGCTTTCTTTGGTCTTTTTACCAATTGTGCGGAGACGTATTCTCTCCGGGTTTTTTCGATCGATTCCTTGGTATTTTTACCAATCGTGCTGCAGAAACGTACGTACCACAGACGTACCATCACCACCTGTTTCAATTTAATAGTATAGATAAATAGTAAAGAAGATAAGTTTTCCGGTAGGAGTTTATCCGAGATATGCTAGACTTGCTGTAATGCAGAGAGCAAATTCATACCACAAAAAAGAGGTTAAGGTCTGGCAACACTCAGCCACTGAAAAACGGAAATAACATCCCACACGCACTGAGCAACTCGTATGTCAAATGCGGTCATAAAAATACACATAATACACATACACCTACTGAATCACACATTGTTCCCACATTCCAAACACGTTTTCTTCCTGGGTGTCCGGCTGGTAGCTTCGAGGCCCAAATATCCGTAGGTTTTGGTCCGTCGAACCTACAGCAATGTACTTAGCGTCGGCCCCAAACTTCATTGAAGTTACTTTCCCTGTGAAAGTACAATTGTCACAACACTTAGTTAATCGGCCCCATGTAGAACTGACAACCAAAGAAACTGACATACCTGTTCCTGATAGATCCGGCAGTGTATTTATGACATTCCATTCGACCTTAGGATTGGCTACTTGGTACAGCCTATAAAACAGACAGAAGGTTATAATCCTAAAGTTGGAAATAATATGACGATCAAGAAGATTTGGTACTGTAAAAACACATAGTGAAAGAAAGTGTGTTAGGGAGGATTTGAATATGCATAAGATGTTATGGAGTTATTAATATATAGAAGTACAGTCATGATGGAGGCACAAGACTGAAGGTTTGTACTTCTCTAAATCAACGAATTAATGCATATAACTATGGAGTGGATCAATCTAAAGCACTGCATCCCGAGCATAGTCACTGACACAATAAGCAAAAGATTGTATCACATGAAAAAACAACAAAACCAAAAGTAAAACTCAAAAATGTTCAAACAGTAAGGAATAATGCCAAAATTAATGCAGTGCACCATAACCGTTTTACGCTCAACAACTAATAGAAAGAGAAAAAACAAAGAGGTAATTGCACCACTAGTAGAACTTGTCCTGCGTGTGCATATTCATACAGAAAGTTGCAAGGTGTGGTGCGGTGGTACAAATATTTTCACCCTATGTGCAGTTTCACACAAAACCAACCAGGAGACGACACACGGGCCACGCTGGAAAATGTTTCTGGCAGTGCCTGGCCATTCTGTGAAACCCCCTCCCTTGTATCTCTCTTTCGTTTCGGTCCAGCACCTCTATCGATCGCGGCAGTTCTGTTAGGGAGGTTTCCTTTTTCACGACCCGCAGAGAGGCCGAAGCCGAGGAGGACGCGGGCGACAAGGACAGAGGTTGTAGGAGAAGTTGGCATCCGGTCCGCACCGCCAGCAGTGGTACGAGGACCCTCCGCTGTACCGTCAGTACCTTCTCCCTCTCATTACTCTCATAGATGAGCTCTGCCCCGTTCATGGCGTGCGCACGGTGAGGGATTTAATTAGGGTTTTCCCCTCTATGATCAAGTCGAAAACAAGATTATGTAGCTACTGTTAGTGTGCAGGAACGGTTCCCCGCAAGAATTGTGCAAAGATTACGGTTTTTGATGTTGTCCTGTTTCGGTCTGGTTTAATGTAAAGTTGACAAATTTTGTGGCTAGAACCTGTCATTTGAGAAGTGTTTCCGGTTGAGTTATATGTGGTAACCTTGTAGTCCAGTTCTATGAAGTAATTGAGGTGTACCATCACAGTTGTAGGGATTAAACAAAATGACTTGTTTCCTGTACTTGTTAGGTTTGGAAGTGTGACACTTTGTTTTTTAACTGAATTTTAGAGCCTCAAGTACAATTGCATGAACTGATTAGTATGTGTATTGTGACAATCGCAGGATCTGAGTGCCTCTTTTGTACTGATGTTGATGTTATAACTGAAACAACTGAAGAATCTGAGTGCCATGTTTCATGCACATGTTAAAAGTTAAAACTGAATTATAGGAATGAATTTCCATGACTGTGTTTCAGAAATGTTAGAACTGAAACAATTGCAAAATCTGAGTGATATGTTTCATGTACATGTTAGAATATGCTTCGGCTCATGCTTTTGCTAATGCTTAACTGAATTTTGAACTTGCTTAACTGAATGTTAACTTGCGTAGTATAGGTTATTTTAGCTATTCTTTGCTGTATTTTTGTTCAACTATATATTTAATTGGTTCATCTAATGTAACATTGTTGTGCTGGTTCCAGAAACATTATGGCTTTGTCATGTGTTGTGACTAACTGACAAGGATGGCCGGCTCGACACGCGCATGCGCATGTCCCACAACTCGATCTCCAGTGCAGTGTTCATTGTGGTGGCCTCGACCCGGACTAGCTCCTGCTCCACCCCCACCGACCGTGCCGCCCACCCAGACTTCACCTCCACCAAGAACATGCGGATGAATCGGAGGTCGCCTGACAGGGAGGGTTACGGGTGGCGGCAAGCAAGGGCATCGACGGCCGCCAATGTGTGGTAGACGCGGAGAGCAACCATGCCCCTACAGCGTCAATGAATCGACAAAACGGAGGGCTTAGGGGCGGAGGCGAGCACGCGAATCGCAAATTCACTGGCAGAGAGGGGTTATGGGCGGCGACGAGCGACGGAATCAGCAGTCGCCGGTCGCCGGTGTGGGGGAGAGGTGGAGAGCACACAAAGTTTTGTCGTCTCCTGGTTGGTTTGTATAAAATTGCACATAGGGTGAAAGTATTTGTATCACCGCGCCACACGTTGTAAATTTTTGTATGAAAGTGCACCTGGTGGACAAGTTCTTGTATGTCTGGTGCATTTAGCTCAAAAACAAACCAGCCTCCATACTGGAGGTCTATTTTGCTTGTCTGGGATAAATATGGGATTCCACCTCAATGCAGTGCCGGAAATAAATATATCTCATAGACTAGTCCTTGCAGGTTTACTCGAACATACCTTATATCTGAACCACCAATGGCAAGATAGCTTCCACTAAAATCAAATTCCGCTACAGGACAAACAACAGAGTCAGGCATCATATGAGTTAATAATTTAGGGGGAATCTAATTAGAACAGGTATGTAAATTAGTGTTCCGGTGCAGCGGGTGTGTGCAAGTGAATTCCCTTTTAGAAAGAGCACATGCATGCATGCCACCTCATACTGACATCATCACATTAATTGCTAAATCCAAAAATTCAAAATGATTTATCTCCTAAACCATTAATCCGATTAGCGATCCGTTTACACCGCCGTTCGTCTCGCAAGCAGATGAACCTTTCTTCTCTTGTTTTATTTTGAACTCCTTCAAAATCTTACTTAGGTTAAACATCATGACATAATGCTTTATCAAACATATCTATCCTCCATAGATACATCCATCTCCATGGATATTTGACGTTTCAAACTAACTTCACAAGTTATATGTTGGTTCCTGACTTATTTATAACATTTATGAAATCTCCATTTCACACAAACAAGATGTTGTAAACTCCCACTCAAATATACACCATACACATATTAAATTGTGAAACCACTTTGGCTCCCACTCAGAAATATGTTATCCTTATATTTGACCATGATTTAATTAGCTCCCACTCAAACATATGTCACCACATATTTTGATCTTTGGAAAATAGTTTCTGCTCTAACTTAACATATGTCACCACATATCTTAATTAGATCACACTCGTGTATTTTCTCGATATTTTGGACACCTCCAAAATTCTTAATTAACTATTAATATCGAGAACTCCTTATACGAATACTAGTACTTTGCTAGCATAAATCCTTTTTGACCTTAAGCACAACTACACCATGTAGTTAACAACATTGAATATGTTAAAGAGCTTTACCTCTTGTGCTTTTGTCCAGTAAGTTTTATTTATTCCTTACAAACCCTTTTGAAGAATAAATATGTGAAACAACGCTTTCACAAAATCAAGTAACAATTACTTTGTGATTTAAACTTAACATAGGATGACTCTCAGTCATTTTCGTATTTAAAGTTTCTATTTCTTCTTTGTAGTTTCGTAGGTATGTCTTGTTTCTCAAACATGACAAGTAAATCATGAATATTATTTTGTAACCTGACAAAATTTTATATTCTTGAATCCTACTTTTCTTTAGACAAGCTAAACCGAAATTCAATGATCACCATCATTAATTCCTTTATGTGTCAAGTTTTAACCAACATAGCACTTTACATATGTGCCACTTGATACATAAAAAAACAAGGTTTTAGCTTTTCAATTTATTCCATCAATTCCTTTATCAATGAAACCTTTTCACGATAAACCACTAAAATACTTAGCACAACCAACAAATTGGTTTGCCCCTTTTAGTCTCATATTGTGGAATCACATTCATAGTCGTACTTATGAATATACTATAAACTTTATTTGCAATAGTTTCTAATTATCCCATAATTATTGAAACCACTGTTTCACATAACTCATATGCGAAATGCAAATCATTAAATAGACCCTTATTTAAAACAGAGTGTTCATCAAATAAATCTAAATGCTAGAAATAAACCCTAATAAGAAGAAAGACCCCTTTTATTTTATCAGACCACACAATGTCAAATAGTGTGTGATTACAATATCTTAGGACATATCAAATGCCTTTGAAATATTCTAAACATTGTAATTTGTGATAACACTTCTCACAAGTCCACATACTAACATATAACTCAAATATTTTGTCTCTTTTGATCAAATCAAAAAGACTCAATTTTCTTGTTAACTTAATATCCTAAACTCCAGAAATTTATTTGATCTCATCAAATATCATAACTCGAATAAATACACCTATTTACTCATATCACTTATGATGGAGCGCACAAAATAATGACATCTCACATTTGCTGAAAATACAACCAACACTTGTGTTTATTTTCGGCAATTCATGGCACTCTTCCAAAGGGTGGCATTTTAGTCATACTCCTTACAATAAGGCGCATTGATAAAACATCAAAATGTTTATTCAATATTTAGCACGACTAAAACAATTGTCATTATTAAGTTTTGGATATCATTAGCATGTCTTTTATTTATAAATGTTTAACCAATTTATCATTTAGATTATAATAAGAATAATACACTTATAATCGAAACTTGTGATTTCCAAAAAGGATCACTCATGAAAATAGAACAACCATTGTCTTTAACATGAATAACCGTCTCACATAAGCAAGACACACTATTCAAAATCACACTTAATTCGATTACAAAACTTATTCAAAACCTTTAATCAAAAACGATAAATGTAGAGACAGATCGTTGCCAGCATCAACTCCTTGATTGCCACCATTCCGCAACGTCTTCCCATATCCTTTATGCAAATCTCAAGCAGCAGGTTCTGTTTTCATAAAATAGAATGAGTATCAAATACTTATTGAAACCGCCACAATTGCAATTTGGACTTAAACACTTATAACTTGTATATCGCTATATACATTCTGCATTGTCAACTTCTCTTGCTATGGGTTCCACTTTGACATGACGCAGCCAAGACACAAACTCACAGAAAGTGATCAAATCCCTTCCCATGACATAGTCTCCGGCATAATTCTTGAATTTGGGGAGAAGCTAGCGTAGCACCCCATCTATCGTGAAATTGTCATTCATCTCGTGGTTCCAAACAAGCACTAGCCGATGATGTATCTCATGCATTATCCTCAGGTGTTGTTCCAAGCAAGTGTTCTCTTCCATCTTGAGTGAAAGAAAACCGTTCAGACATTCGAACCTTACAATTCTAACTTGTGCTGAAAAACTATTTTTCAGCTTATCAACAATCTCCATTGCAATCAAGTTCTTGAACTGTTTACTTAGGTCAGAATTCATGAAGGTGCACATCATCCACTTGACTTTCAAGTAGGTGGTTCAAAACCACTCCATGTACTCTTCATAGCTTGCAGAAAAATTTAGGTTTATCTCCTATTGGTTCTTCTAGCACGTAGAGCTCAGCATTGGTGTGTAGGACTTCTCTCAGACGCAGGTACCACTTAACAAAATTGACCCATCGAGACGCAGTTTTTCAGCAACGAACAGACTACCGTAGTCAACCATGATCTACAAGGATTTTTGCAAAGACATCTGGACTTTTGTTTATGATAATTTTAGTTCATCTTAATGAACTCCCACTAAACTCAACATCTCTCTGGTTGTTTAGTGACACACGATCCAAATCCACTACACCACAACCGATCATCACGTGAGATGATGTAGCTTCAAAGGTGAACATCGCCATGTTGATCATATCGTCCATATGACTCGTGTTTAACCTTTCGGTTCTTGTGTTCCGAGGCCATGTCTGTACATGCTAGGCTCGTCAAGGAAACCGTAGTATTTTCGCGTGTGTAAATCTGGCTTACACCCGTTGTATGTGAACGTTGAATCTATCACACCCGATCATCACGTGGTGCTTCGAAACGAAGATCTTTGGCAACGGTGCATACTAGGGGAGAACACATCTTGATATTAACATGAGAGATCACCTTGTCATGCTACCGTCGCGATCACATCTAAGCATAACAATAAGGTGCATAAAAGGATTAACATCACATGCAATTCATAATTGTGATATGATATGGCCTTTCTTCTTATGCTTTTGATCTCCATCTCCAAAGCACCGGCATGATCTCCATCTCCGGCATGATCTCCATCATCGTGGCGCCATCACCATGGTTGTCCACCAACTATTGCAACTACAACTAATGCTACTCTTAGCAATAAAGTAAAGCAATTACATGGTGATTCAATGACACGCAGGTCACATAAAATAAAAGACAACCATATGGCTCCTGCCGCCGTACTCATCGACATGCAAGTCGTGAAAGATTACAAACATGATCATTGCATACATTATCACAAATCACACATTGGCCATACCACATCACATGACCCCCTCTGCAAAAACAAGTTAGACGTCCTCTACTTTGTTTATGCAATTTTTACGTGGCTTGGGTCAATAAGATAGAACCGTTCTAATCTACGCAAAACCACAACGGTGATATAGTAGTTGCTTATTTACTCATCCTTTTGAAAGTCCTTCCATTGAAAATTGCATCTTCACTAAAGCAAGAGAAACAGACACCCGCTAGCCACTTATGCAAAACAAGTTGCATGTCAATCGTGGAACCGGTCTCTCGTGCGTGGACGAGTAAGGTTGGTCCGGGCCGCTTCATCTCACAATACCGCAAAGACGCAAAGTGCACGCGAGAAGGTAGCAACATAAAATATCAACGCCCACAACACTTGTGTTCTAATTGCACCAACATCTACGAATAGATCTAGGCTCTGATACCACTGAAGGGGACATTGCATAGAAAACAAAAATTTTCCTACGAAACAAGCGGAAGAAACCCCAAGGATCTAGATCTATTAGACGAAGGTAGCGAAGGTGACATCCAATCTCTTACCCTTGAAGATCAACAAACGTGTTTTGTCGGTGCAGGGGTTGGCTAGTCGATCCCCGCAACTAGACTCATCTAGTCGCGAGGAGATGTATTTCCTCGAAGTCCAATCCGACGAAGTGCCACAAGGGGTAGCACCTCCACGGTATCCACACGTACGGCTCGATGTAGATCTCCGCCTTCTTGATCCCGCAAGCAAGGTGGAGATGGCTAGATGGATCTCGGCACCACGACGGTTGTGGTGGCGTTGATGGTGTAGTCTCCACGAGCAGGGCTTCGCCAAGCCAAGCAAGAGGAGAGGGAGAGGAGGAGGTGCAGCAGCAGCCCTACATCTAGGGGTGGTGCAGCAGCCATGGTGGTGGAGATGGCGGCAGCCCTCCGGGGAGAGAGATGGCGCCGGCTTGGTGGAGGAAGGGGCCGACGGCTAGGGCAAGGGAAGGGGTGCGGCTAGGCAGCCTTGGATGGGGCGCACCCCTCCCCTCCCCTCCTTTTATATGGGGCGGCTAGGGTTTGGGGAGGGCTGGCCGGCCCCCCTTTTCCTTGGCCCCCAAGTTGGGGCGCCTCCCCTTGGGCCCTTTGGCCCGCATGGGCCCCTTTGGGGCAGGTGGTGCGGCTGGCCCTTTAGGCCAGTCCACCACCCTTCATGCCACGTGGTCCCCATACTCCTATGGGCCCCACTTCTAGACTCCTCTAGAACCTTCTAGAATATTCCGGTACTCTGCCGGAAAATTCCCGGAACTTTTCCGATACCTCCGGAAACCACTTTCCTTATATGAATCTTATTCTCCGGACCACTCCGGAACTCCTCGTGACGTCCGGGATCCTATCCGAGACTCCGAATCACCATTCGTTCATACCATCAATTATCTCATCGCTAACCCTAGCTACATCGGAGCGTTAAGTGTGTGACCCTACGGGTTCGAGAACATGCAGACATGATCATATCAATAATCAACAGCGGGACCGGGATGCCCATATTGACTCCTACATATTCAACGAAGTTCTTTATCGATTGAACCACGATGCCGGAGATTCTTAATCTCGTATACGATTCCCTTTGTCTCACCGATATTTAATTTGCCCGAGATATGATCGTCGATATCTCCATATCTAGTTTCATCTCGTTACCTGGCAAATTCTCTTTACTCGTCCATAATATAGGATCTCCGTGATTAACACTTAATCACATGGTTGCAACCTTTCTTGATGCTATATTACCGAGAGGGCCCAGAGATATCTTTTCCGTCACAAGGAAGGACAAATCCCACTCTTGATTCATGTCACCCAACAAATACCATCGGAGATACCTGAAAGCCACCTTTATAATCACCCAGTTACGAAGTGACGTTTGATGTCCACAAAGCATTCCTCCGGTAAATGGGAGTGACATAATCTCATGGTCTAAGGAAACTATACTTGGCATACTAAAAGCGTTGGCAATGAAACTTGTGTGACACGATCAATTGCAACTCTTTATTATCGGGTCTTGTCCATCACATCACTACTCCTAATGATATGACTCCGTTATCAAGTGACTGTAACAAGTCCATGGTTAGGAAACTCTAACCATCTCTTGACTAACGAACCAGTCCGGTAGAGGCTTACTAGGGACACCTGGTTGTTTATATTCCACACATGTATTATGTTTCCGGTTAATACAATTATAGCATGGATAATAAACTATTATCATAAACATGAATATGCTAATAAACCATTTTATTATTGCCTCTAGGGCATATTCCCAACATCCTCCTCTGGAGCCTCTTCTTCTTTGCGCGTGTCCGTCCACTCGGCCATGAAATCGGCCAGCGCCCTGCCCTTGATGACCCTGGTGGTGTCAAACTCTAGCTCGAAAGGTTGTAGCTCAATGCCCCAGCCTGCGACGCGATCTGTTGCATTTGGATTGCGCAGGACTTGCTCCAGGGGATATGAGGTGACCACCTTGATGGGGTGACCCTGGAAGTAGTGGCGCAACTTCCTGGAGGCGATGAGGAGCGACAAGAGTAGCTTTTGCTGAATGGGGTAGCGCTCGCGAGTGTCTCGCAGCACTGTGCTGACGAAGTAGACGGGATGCTCGACGAGGGTAGTTGTTGGCGTGGCAGCAGCTGGCTCCTCTCTAGGCTTGGTGGAGTCCTCGGCAAGGGCTTCTTGAGGCTTTGTTTGGGGAGGCTCGGCAGGAGGCTGGGTGCTTGACGAGGGTGCTTCCTTGTCGGGTGGTTCTGGGCTTGGCGAGGCGGTGGTCTGCTTGGCGAGGACTGGCTCTTCCCTTTCAGCCACCAAGACCGCGCTTGCCGTCTGGGGAGTGGCTGCAAGATACAGCTTCAGAGGCTCGCGAGGGCGTGGGGCAACCATGATGGGTGGGCTCGCCAGGTATTTCTTCAGGTCCTCAAAGGCCTTTGCTGCTTCAGGGGTCCACTTGAAGGGGCCGGACCTCTTCATGATCTTGAAAAATGGCAGCGCCCTCTCGCCGAACTTGGAGATGAAACGGCCAAGGCTGGCCATACATCCCGCCAAGCGTTGCATGTCCTTGAGGCGACGAGGAGGCTGCATCTGCTCTATGGCCTTGATCTTGTCGGGGTTGGCCTCGATGCCGCGGTGGGATACCAGGAACCCGAGGAGCTTGCCTGAAGGGACCCCGAAGACGCACTTGGCGGGGTTCAGCTTGATGTTGACCTTGCGCAGGTTGGCAAAGGTCTCCTCGAGGTCCTGGATGAGCGTGTTTTCTTCGCGAGTCTTGACCACGATGTCGTCGACGTAGGCCTCTGCATTCCTCCCCATTTGAGCCCCCAAGGTGATCCTCATGAGGCGCTGGAAAGTGGCGCCGGCGTTCTTCAAGCCGAAGGGCATGCAGACGTAGCAAAACACACCACAAGGGGTGAGAAATGCTGTCTTCTCCTCGTCCTCCTTCGCCATATTGATCTGGTGGTAACCAGAGAAGGCATCCAGAAAACAGAGGAGCGTGCAGCCGGCAGTGGAGTCCACGATCTGGTCGATCCTCGGGAGGGGATAGGGATCCTTGGGATAGGCCTTGTTGAGGTCGGTGAAGTCGATGCAGAGGCGGCTTCCTCCGGTGTGCTTGGGGAAGACCACACCGTTGGCGAGCCAAGTGGGGTGGACCACTTCCTTGATGATGCTGGCCTTCTTCAGCTTCTCTACTTCCTTGACGATGAAGTCTTGTTTCTTTGGTGCCTGGCGCCGCGCTTTTTCCTTGACGGGGCGTGCGTTTGGACACACGGCTAAGTGGTGCTCGATCACCTCCCTCGGTACTCCGGACATATCTGACGGCGTCCACCCGAACATGTCAGCGTTTGCCCTGAGGAAGGCGACGAGCGCGCTTTCCTATTTGGGAGGCAGGTTGGCGCCGATGGTGACGCTAGCCCCCGAGGAGCCTGCCTCCAGAGGCACTTGCTTTGTCGCGGCCTTCTCCTGAGAGAACAACTGCTTCTTCTTCGCGGGGGGCCTCGGGAGGGGTTCCTCGTCCTCGTCAGCGGGTGACGCCACCGCGACAGCCTTGTAGGCCGCTTGCGCCGCGTACAGGGCGTCCGAGACCACGCCGCGGATGACGATGGTGCCACCCGAGCCAGGGAGCTTGACGAGGTTATAGGCATGGTGGGTCACCGCCATGAACTTGGCGAGGGTGGGGTAACCGAGGATGGTGTTGTAGGGCAAGCCGATGTGCGCGACGTCGAAGTCGATTAGCTCGGTGCGGTAGTTGGCCTGGGTGTCGAAAGTGACGGCGAGCCTCACCTGCCCCAATGGGGTGGTAAGACCCTCCGTCACCCCCGAGAAGGGCCTGGTGGGCATAAGCCGCTCGTAGGGCACCTACAGCTTCTCGAAAGTCTCGACGGAGATGACGTTGAGGCCGGCACCCCCATCAATGAGCGTCTTAGAGACGGCGATGTTGTTGATGGTGGGGGTGCAGACCAGCGGGATGGTGCCGACGGTTGAGGTGGACTTGGGGTGGTCGGTGGAGTCGAAGGTGATGGGGCACTGGGACCACTTGAGGGGCCTGGAGGCCTCGACTCCAGGAAGGGCTGCCGCGACCTCGCGAGCGAGTTGCTTGAAGTGGCGGTTGGAGCGAGGGGCCTGAGCCCCGCCAAGGATGCAAGCAGCCCACGAGGCACCTGGTAGCCCTCGTCAGCCTCGGCAGGCAGATTGTCGTTCGCGGGTTGGACGGCGTTGGCCTGGGGGTTTTGCTGGTAGTTGTCGTTGGCCTCCGCGGCCCTGCTGCCGATCATTTCCCTCGCGAGCCTCGTGAAGCCTCTTGAGGTCGTAGCAGTCCTCGGTGGCGTGGGAGTGCCTGTTGTGGTAGATGCAGAAGGGGCAATCGTCCTTCTTCTCGGGTCCTGCGGCTGGAGTGGCAACTTGGCGAGGCTGCTTGGCATCGGGTTCGGCCGCGTGGACCGCAGTAGTCTTGCGCTTCTCGGAGGATTTCTTCTTCTTCTTGGACTCCTCGGCGGGGTCCCCTGGCTCATTTTTGACGAACAAGCGGCCCTCTTCAGCCTTGGCGCACTTGTCCGCCAAGTCGAAGAGCTTGACGACGGTGGTGATGTTGTCGTGGATGCCAAGCTTCTCGAGCATCCGCACGTCGGTCACTCCAGCCTGGAAGGCCGAGATGACCTGCGCGTCGGTGGCGTTGGAGATCTTGTTGCGCACCTGGCTGAAGCGCTGGATGTACTTGCAGAGGGTCTCGCCAGGCTTCTGGCGCACGGCGCGGAGGTCGTTGTAGGTGAGGCCGCGCTCGTACGTGCCCTTGAAGTTGGCAACGAAGCACCGGCAGAGGTCCTCCCAAGTATTGATGGACTCGGCGGGGAGGTTGGTGAGCCATGAGGATGCGGAGTCCTTGAGGGCCATGGGGAACCAGTTCGCCATGACCCTGTCGTCACCCCCGGCGGCCTGGATGGCCAGAGTGTAGAGCTGCAGGAACTCCAGGGGGTTGTTCTTGCCGTCGTAGCGCGGAGGAAGATCCGGCCGGAACTTGACCGGCCAGACGACGCGACGGAGGCTACGAGTGAACGCGGCCGTCGTGCCGTAGGTGACCGTGCCGTTGGCGAGGGTGGCGCGGAGGTGGCGCCCAGCGGTGGCGACGTCCTGGACGGCGCGGTTGCGGCGGTCCTGCCCGCGCTCGATGCTCACGCGTGCGTCCTCGGGGGCTCGCTGCACGATTTGGCAGTCGTGCGGCGACGACGCGTGCGATGCAGCGCGGCCGTCGCGAGGGGGAGCCCCCACTGGAGCAGGTTGCGGTTGAGCCGGTGGAGCTGGAGCAGGAGCGGGAGCGGGGTGACGAGGAGGAACGAGAGGAGCGTGCGGCGCGCCGTGCGCCACGTCCCCTGCGCGGGCAGAGAGGACCAGCGAGCGAGACGGTGCAGGAGCGGCGGCATGAGCGGCGCTGATGAGCTCGGAGACGCGGTTGAGCCAGGCCTCCTGGGCCTCCGGCGTGGGGCGGTACTGCAGCAGCTCCTGCGCCATGAGAAGCGCAGTCGCCGGGCTGGGCGCAGGGCGGCCCAGCGAAGAAGCAGCACGGTCCTGCGACGGATGCAGGGAGGAGGCTTCCTCCTCGCCGAGGTCGTCCTCAACGTGGTCGATGTCGTCGTCCTCCGGGTGCTCGACGCGGGGCTCGGGGTCGACGTGACGCTCCGGAGCAGCACTCCCACGCGGGCGGCCGCGCGGGCGGCCGGCAGGAGGAGCGGTGGCGGCGCTAGCCGTCCGGCGAGCGAGTCGTTCGGCGCGAGAAGGGCCGGCCATGGCTGTGTCGAGGATGAAGACGCGCCTCAGCCCCCTACCTGGCGCGCCAAATGTCGGAGATTTTTCCCAGGAACTAGGGATGTCTCTCAAGGTATCGTGTAAGGGGCTGAACGCGGAGTCAAACAACCCTCAACTTGCTCCGGCGACGGTGCTCGTCGGTGCTCGCTGCGGGACAACACTGCAGAGATGAACACGCGGTCTTACCCAGGTTCAGGGCCCTCTTTGGGAGGTAAAACCCCTACGTCCTGCTATGGTGTATTGCACTGCTTGGAGAGGTTTACAGTACAAGGAGAGCTTGCCGAGCTCGGTGGTGTCTAACAATGGCTAACCCTAGATCTCAGGTTGCCAAGGATTGAACTAGATGCGAACCAAAGATCGAACCCCTAGCTTGGGCGTGCTCCCCCTCCTTTTATAGGCGTCCTGGACCTCTTCTGCCCAAACATTTGGGTGGGAAGGGCTACCACATGACGACGAGGGAAGGAGCGGGGTGCACGATAAAGGTGTAGTCCACCGTAAAGGTGAAGCCCGTGGACACGGTCCACGGCAGGGGAGCGGCGTCACCAAAGCTGGAAAAGGCCACCGACCAACCAGGACGGTGGGCTGGCGCTGCTGAGGCGGGAGGTGACCCACGGTGACGTCGCCCTTGGAGCATAGCTGCAGACGGTTCCCTTATCACCAAAGCGGCAATACTCGTTGTCCGCTTTGCTTGGCGCTGCTTTGTTGACTACTTTATACATGGAAACAGCAACTGCGGCGTCGTCGTCATCGCGCGCAGGCGCGCGCGTCACTCTGCACATGGCGCAGAGCCCATGTGCGCTCTGCCGCGGAGGCAGAGATGGCTTCGTGAGGAAGGAGCCTCGCGAGGCAAAAAGCCTCGCCGAGCCCTTCGGCTTGGTCCTTAGCAGAACTGCGGGTGGCGTCGGAGGTGCCTTGTCGAGGAGTGGTCCCTCGCCAAGGGAAAGAACCCTCGGCGAGGAGAAAAGATCCCTCGCGAGGCTCGCCAGGCTTGGGGAGCCTGGTCCTTAGCGAAAAATCATCCAAAGAATTTTGTGGGCCCTAGCAGGCCGGCCCGTGGTACCCTGGTTTCCACTGTGCCGCACACACCTTATGCCAGATCGCTCCGACTCACAGGAAAACCCCACGGCTCCTCCGAGTCGTTGGTTTCCCTACGTGGCAGAGCACCTCTGCTTGACGCCTCGGCTCCTGTGCACGGATGGACATGCCACTGGCACGCACGCCACTTGCGTCACGCCGGTCATCTTGAAGACTGTGCGCATGCAAGCACTCAAGTGCGGTTGGACCGCACCGCTCGCGTCGCCTCGGGTCTCGCCCGATCGGGTGCGCCGCACAGAGCCGTTGGCTCGCTGTGGCCCCTCGTGGGGTAGATCGTGCGGCCGTTAAGCCGTTATGGGGATCGTGGCGGAGATCGTGGGGTGGTAACTCCCCGTCCGTTACGGGATCGTGCGCAGAAAATCACGCGCCCACGATCTCCTCCGGCCGTTCATAAATAGCAGAGAGGAGCAACTGTTTCCCCCTCCGCATTCATTCTTCCCTTGCCTCCTTCTTCCTCCTTCTCTCCTGCACGCAGAGCACCGCACCGTCGCACATCTCCGCGCACATCACCGCCGCTGTTCGCACCAGCGCACCGACGCTGCCGACGCACGTCACCTCCGCCGTACGCCACAGCCCCACGGTAAGATTTCCTCTTCTTCCCTCCTGCGCATTAGCACCTTGCATCTAAAGGTGCTTTCTGCTCTTGCCTTTTGCCTCTGTTCTTCCTCACTGCAACGCATCGAACACCGCTGGTGACCTTGTGGTCGTGGTTGCGGTTTGCCGCCGGTGAACTAGCCTCCGTAGCGCGTTTTCTTTCCTTTTTCCTTGCGCATTAGCGCTTTTCGCACCTAGATTAGACACTCGCACGCTCTTCTTCCTCTGTTTCTCGCTTTGCTCTTATTTTTTCCTTTTCACCGTAATGATTTTAATCTTCCCGCCGGTGACCCCTTTTTCAGATCTCTGCAACTCTTGCCGATTATGTCGGACAACTCCAACCTTGAGGTGGTTGAGGTGGTAGAAGAAGGGGTTGCGGAGGAATCCACTCGGGCCGCCTGGGAAGGCTCCTACGTCGCCCAAGCCGACATAGATTTGTTGATCCGGACTCGGCGGATCCTAGCCGAGGTGGAGTGTCGGCTTCCGGGTCTAGAGACCACGCCGGATCTGCAAGAAGGGAGAGTACGTCGTCTTCATCACGCATTTCGAGCGAGGATTCGGTCTACCCGCCAGCGCCTTCTTCCGTAACTTCCTCAACAAATTCGGCCTTCAACCCCATCAGCTTCCGGCGAACGCCATCACCACACTTTCTGCCTTCGTCTCCTTCATCGAAGGTTACCTCGGCCTTTGGCCCACCATCGACGCTTGGTCCAAGTACTTCGATTCCGGAAGCAGGTCATCCCGAATCCCAATCATCCGGACGCACCCAAAGAAATGACACAATGCGGGGCCGCCACCGTCACACCTCGGCGCGGCTCCATCGTTCCCCGGATCCTCGGTTTGGAGTCATGCCGAAAATGGCAACGCTCCTTCTTCTACGTGAAGAACACGATCGAGGTTGACATGATCAACCTGCCGAAGTTCGCCATCGGCCCCCCTACCGCACAACTTAACTGGGGGTACAACCCGACGGATAAGGTACTGGAGGTCAACCACATCCACCAAGTTGTCGAGCAACTCAAGGGCGAAGGGATGTCGGCTGACGACCTGCTCGCAACCTTTATCAGCCGCCGGGTCTTGCCCCTCCAGCGCCGAGTCCACAAAATATGTCACATGAGTGGCCCGCTGGACCCGACCCGGGTCAGCACCATTGAGCTGGACAACGACTAGATCTGGCGGCGCATCAAGGCCATAGCCCGGACAAAGATGCCAGAGGAATGGGAATGGGGCAAAGAACCCCACAGCCGGAGCAATCTTCCACCGAAGGTGAAGTGCCCTCAGCCGACATAATCTTTTTTGCCGACATAAACCCTTATGTCAGTGCAACTCTGTACTTGGTATTAATCATTTCCCGCTTCCATTACGCAGAGATTCGGTCGTCAGCTGACGGAGGACGGAGAGAACCCATCTGCCAACTGGGGTAAGGACCGGGTCGAAGCCGACTCGGAAGACCCGGACGACGAGGATAACATGCCAATTCCCGACGTCGGCTCAATTCCTGCCACGGGTAAGACTCGTGCCTCCTCCCTCCGAGACTGGTCTGAGGACGAAGACGACGATTGTCGGATTTTAGAGGTGTATGACCCTCGTCCCGTTGCATACTCATATCTGGTGTCCCCGCCCCCAGCTGACTCGGATGAGGTACTCGAGGTGGCACCCCTCGCCACCGGACCCAAGGGTGCAGCTCGGAAGCGCCCTGCGGGAGCGGCCGCATCCGCAGATGCCGGAACCTCCGGCACCTCTGGCCCCGCGCAAAAGAGGCCGCGCCTGAAGACAGTAGTGAAGCGCCGCGAGCGCCCTGTCTCCAAGGGGTAAGAATCCTTCTTGCTGACACTCTCCTCTTACACTTATTTATACTTACTTTTCTCCTCTTGACAACATACTTTGCTGTCTGGCTTTTCAGCATGGCTCCTCTGAAGGTCCCCACTACCGGGTCAACCGACCGGGTCCCTCCAAGGACACCGACGCCGCCTCGGCCCGATGACACTCGGGTGCCAAGCCCTCCGAGGACGAGTCCTGCTGCAGATATTTCGGCTCCGGGATCCGGAGCCGGGAATGTAGACTCGGTCGAGACCGCAACCTCGATGCCGACCAAACCTCAGCGCCCGGCCAAGTGACGCATCTCGGAGCCAGCTCTTCGGCTCCCGAGGTAGAGCAGACCGAGGTCCAGAAGGACTCGGCACAGCCGAATCAACCACAGCAGCAGCAGAAGAAACAACCGCCACCACAGCAGCAGAAGCAACAACCGGCTCCACAACAGAAACAACAACAGCCTCCTCCAGCGCAACAGCAGCAAAAACCAAAGCATCCTCCATCAACGCAATAGCTGCAGAAACAAAAGAAACAGCCATCGCCGTCCAAATCGACGTCGACGGCAAAGCCAGCCCCGCCACCGGCACAGCCGTAGCCACAGCAACAGACATTCAAAGCCCCAGTTCCAGCAACTGGGGTAACAACTGGAAAGGCACCGGTGAAAACGGTGTTGGCTAACCCGGAAAGGCAGTTGATTGTGCCCCCAAGCCAAGGCGCAGCGACATCCGGCAGTATCCAGACCGCCAGCTGGGGGTTTGCCCCCTTGCGCACCCTTAGCGGGAAAAGCTTGGGCTCCCTTGAGCATTATAACATGGATTGGAACGCTGCCGACCTGAGCGAAGTGAGCTCGCAGTCACCAGCGGGCCTGATCTCGGAGCATCCGGCGGGACCAAGCTTGGTGGCCCAAAAGATGTCTGCAGCCAAAACTGCTCTTCTCGCGGCCGACCAAGCAGCCGCGGTAAGTTTACCGAATAATGATAACTCGGTTAAATTTTCTTAACGTAGATATCATCTATCCCCAGTCCCCGAGATTAGGGTCGAGTGACCGAGACTCGGCTAAGTATACTGACTTGGTCGAGTAAGGATAACTCGGCCTGAATCTTCACCAACAAAACTAACATTTCTTCTTTCCAGGCCTGCATGTCCAAGCGTACACAGGTGCACCGCAAACTCCTGCTGGAGCACAAAGCACTTTCCGACAAGTACAAACTGCTGCGAGCCAAGCTGAGCCAATTAGCTGACTCGGAATCCAAGGCTGAGGGTAAGTCATATTTCGTCTTTCAACTTATATTTGCATTAGTCTTTGTATTCTGACTCTGCTACCTTGGCACCGCCGCACGGAAGGAATGCGAGCTTGCACACCAGGCTGAGCTCAAGAAGGAGCGGGACGAAGCGTCTCGACTGCAGACCGAGCTTGAGAAATCTCGGAGCCGCATTGCCGAGTTGGAAAATACCGCCGCCACAGAGAAACAGCTCCGAGAAGAGGAGACTCGGAAGCTCAAGGAGTCTCTTCAGGAGTCCGAGTCACAGGCAACCTCGGCCGAGAGCGAGCTCCAAGCTCTAAAGACCAAGATTGCGTAGTGGCTGGTGGACATCTCAAGCATCAACTCCGAGATGGACAGTAAGCTCCTTCCCCTTCTGTCTTTATTCAGTCTTCCACTTTTATCCTTATGTGACTTATTTTAGCGTTAGCCATTCCCTACTCAGAACGCTTCCCCCACACCAAGGCCGCTGCGGACCAGAGCGCTCACGAGCACCGGAGTAAGAAAATCCAAGATGGCCCGATCTCGGCCGATTGGGATGTGGATGCTCACTTGGTGGCCCTGAAGGCGCGCTTGGTACCAATGAGGGCTATCGGGATGAATCTCCTTGGCTCTGCGATCCGGGTCTACAAGGTTCTCTGGCCCGGGTGTCAGGCCCCTGCGATTGTTGGTGAATTGGCCAAGTGCATGATGGCCTCCGAGGAAAGGCTCGATGATTGGCGATCATCCGCCGCTCGAGTCGGTGCGGATGAAGCGCTGACATATGTACTGTCTTGGTATGAAGAACTCGACCTCGAGATGCTCAAGACCGTGCGTGACGGATCAAAGTGGCTCTCTGATCCGGAACTCATCCGGCGTCGCCAAGAGCTGGCTCATTCCCTCATCCAGTATGCTCCGGTGCATAGCTTTGTCCCGGGTGAGCGAGTTCCTCAAGCAGAGGAATTGGAGGTCGACGAGGGCGAAGAGGAAGACGAAGAACAAGTCGACAAGGAGATCCAAGCCGACTCTCCTCCCGGCACAGCCACAGGCACCGCTCCTGCACCTGTGACCGAGGCCACGACCGAGGAACCGGCCTCGACTAACACTGCTCCTTCTGCTCCGAGTAGCTAGGATCCTGCTGCCTAGACTTAGAAAAAACTGAAATCATCAAATCCCCGGGATGCCGGGTGCAAATGTAATATAACCTTAAGCTGTTTATGTTTGGCACTTGGTTCTTTACTTTGCACATTTTTAGCATTGTTATTAGTGTGCCGGATCATTCTGAAAAGAGTCCCCGAGTTCATTTTCTTGTTTACCATACTTAACAACCTTTGCTCTTGTCTACCTTTTTCGGTGTTTTGACAGTCGAGTCACAAGATTACCGAGATACGGCATACAATACTAAAAAAACTCTGAGTCAAAGCTCGGAATCATCCGACATATAAGTTAAGAAAGAAACAGCTTATGCCGAATCGCACTTGGGCCGAGTCCCCGAGTTCGTTTTCTTGTTTACTACCCCTTGCAATCTCTGCCCTTGCCTACCATTTATGGTTTCTTTGGCAGTCGGGTCACAAAATCACAAAAACATAGCATACAATACTCAAAACTTTGAGATATGGTCTAGAGCCATCCGACATAAAACAAAAAGACAACAGAAGGAAACCGAATCGCTCCTGGACCGAGTCCCCGAGTCAGTTTTCTTGTCTACTACCCTTTGTAATCTCTGCCCTTGCCTACCATTTATGGTTTCTTTGGCAGTCGGGTCACAAAATCACAAAAACATAGCATACAATACTTTCAAACATGGAAGCACGATTTTTGGAGCCATCCGACATACAGGAAACAGACATGAGCATGCACACAGCAAATTCAGAGCAAGGCAGTCCCCGAGTTTCATTTCGGGGTGCCGACATATCATTTCAGGGTTTCGAGATACATACAGTGAGTCCTTAAGAGTAAAAATGGCGAAGAAGAGCTACATTCCAAGGTCGTTTGGTCTCCTCTCCGGATCTGTCCATCCTGCTCTTCACCTGTGCCTGAGCATCAATAAGATAAGATGCATCATTGTTCAAAGCCTTGCTCACAATAAATGGCCCCTCCCAGGGAGGAGATAGCTTGTGCATTCCGGCGGTGCGCTGCACAAGCCTAAGCACCAAATCTCCTTCTCGAAACTTGCGAGGATTTACTTTTCGGCTATGGTAGCGTCGGAGATTTTGCTGATATATCGCTGACTTGGACAATGCCAATTCTCGTGCTTCCTCGAGCAAATCGACATCATTTTCTCGGGCTTCCTTTGCCTCTGACTCGGTATATAATGTAACTCTTAGCGAGTCATGCTCTAGGTCGGTTGGCAGAACTGCCTCCGCTCCATAAACCAGGAAGAATGGCGTATAGCCGGTCGAGCGATTCGGTGTAGTCCTTAGACTCCACAACACCGCTGGAATTTCATCCAACCAACAACCCGGAGCACGCAGCAAAGGCTCAATCAACCGAGGTTTTATGCCGGATAAGACCAAACCATTTGATCTTTCCACTTGTCCATTGGACTGTGGATGTGCAACCGACACAATGTCCATCCGGATCCTTTTTTCCTGGCAAAACCGAGCAAAGGCTCCCTCGGCGAAATTGGTGCCATTATCCGTGATAATGCTATGCGGGTGACCATACCTTAGGATAATACGCCTGCATCTGTTTGTTCTTACTAGAGTTTACACTCTGGCCACGGCTTCCGCCGACATGTGGCGAAGAGGCTTGTCCCTTGGACACTGCCCCGGCCCCACCATTCGAGTGAAGGTACCGAGACCCACCTACATCCGGGTTTGCATTCCGGAATGCTTCATTCTGGCGGTTAGCAATAGCCACTAGCTCGTTGACTCGGTCCTGCTGCCTACGACGAGCATCTCCGGATAAGCTTGGTAACTCAGCTGCGGCTGCCTCTGCAGCCCTAAGATTCTTGGCGGGGGTGCTGTACTTTGGCCTATCTGCCGACACATGGCTAGCAGCTCTACTAGATCTGGCTCTACCATCTCTAGCTATCTCGGCGTTGAGGTCTCTGCCTCGATTGCGCACCTCATCTATGCGACTAACAGGATTTGCTACCGGAGTAAAACCATGAGCCTTGTTATACTCACGGAGAGAGATGTCAAACTCTTGCCTGACTCGGGCCACCTCTAGAGCCTCCTCGAGTATCTCCTTGCGCTGCTGTTCCAACTCCGCCTGAGTTAGAGCAGCATCTGCGCTTGGAGCCACTGGGGTTGCCAGCTTCTCGATCATGTCCTGAAGAGGACTCGGCGTCGCCGGCACACCAGATATACCGGCCTGCTCCTGACGGTTCTCCGACCTCTCCAGCGGTGGCATGCCGTCCTGGCAGACCTTGTACTGACCTCGGCCACCCCGGCCGCGGCAAGGCCGGCGCCAGCAACCGGGGCGGTCATCATGACCTCTGCACAGCTAGCGGGGCGGGCGATATGCCGGCCGCGAGCTGCGCAAACTGCGGGAGGATCCTCCGCAACCTGCACCCTTTCGGGAAACTGGCAGGGAACCTCGGTGGCGACGTAGACGGTGAACGAGCCGAACTCGACGAGGCACCCGTTCCGGGGGTAACGGCCTGCTGCCGAAACAGTCGGCGTTGTTGCTGATGATGTTGAGTGAGCCGAACCTGTGGACGAGGCCACAGAGAACACGCTCACCCGACGCGATGAAGGAGCCCGTCCGGATGAACACACCAGCCAGCGCCGCTGCTGGCCCCACGGTGGGCGC
This sequence comes from Puccinellia tenuiflora, assembly GCA_012064385.1. Lineage (NCBI taxonomy): Eukaryota > Viridiplantae > Streptophyta > Magnoliopsida > Poales > Poaceae > Puccinellia > Puccinellia tenuiflora. Next base: position 1,638,275 of record QRDG01000033.1, read on the forward strand.
CAACTGTCGTGGTGGTGCACGGACAGATGCCATGGGTAGGCTTGAGTTGGGGCCGATGGACGCTGGAGGTACCGGGGAGGGTTTGCACGTGAAGACGTACACAGAAGCACACACACACACACGCACGGTTTTACCCAGGTTTTGGGCTCTCGTGAGGAGATAAAACCCCTACTCCTGCTTGTCTGATCTATATATGTGGAATACAACCGGGTTACAAGCTGCTCCTTGAGCTGTATGAGAAGAACAATGAGCTTAAGGCTCGGTACCGAGTCTCGGGCTAGCGCTCTAGCTCTCTGTTGGCTCTTGAGCAAAATATCTAAGTGTCTAGTGAGGCGTCTGGGAATCGTCCCCGTAAGAGGAGCCCCTGGTGCTCCTTATATAGGGAAACCCATGGCACAGGGTTAGGGCTGACGTTGGTGCTGGCGTAAGCAGCACTGTGGTCGCCACGGGGCCTCTAACTGCTTCCGTCACCCCTGCATGGCATGTCCAATCCATCAACTCCTGTGCACTGCTCCCCCGTACTGCATCGGTCAGCAGCATGGAGGTCTGACTGTCCATCCCATGACCACCGAGTCAAGGGTTAGGCAGCGCGTCCCATCGTGTCTGTGGCAGGACGCCTGCCCCGTGATTGTAGGGACAAGACGTGAGCCTTGACCAGCGCCGAGGTAGAGCTTCATTCCTCCCGATCCGGCATAGGCATGCCGGATATTTCCTGATTCGGTTTGTCCTCTCCTGCACATAAGAATATCAAGGGAGATTCCGACATATAATATGTATGATCCGACATAGGGCTATGTCGGTAAGCCTTGACCCGGTCGACTCCGGGTAAGCCGGTTCGGCATGTCGGTTTACCATTGACTCGGTCAACTCCGAGTCCACGCGTATTTCGCCATATTGACCCTACTCGGGGGCTGCCCCCCGATAACGGTTATCTCTTTCCCTTAGTTGTCTTTACTTGTATCGTATTAATTGCCTAGTTGCTTTAGTTTGCTCTTCATATAGGTAAATTCACCGTAGTTGCATATCTAGAGAATTTACCTTTGTGTTAAGCGTAAAATCAAAAAAGAATTAAAATTTGGTGTAGCACCTATTCATCCCCCTCTAGGTGCCCATACGATCCTTTCACAATGCATGTTCTTGCTACTGCTAGCGTATTTGCTACATAACATGATGATGTCTGCATTGATCACTAGAGACTCTTCGCCTCGAGAATAAAAACAATGGTACCTTTATTTTAAAATATATATTATGTTTTGGTAGCCTAAAATAGTCTAACGAAACATGTTATATTTTGAAACGGGGGTAGTAATAAAACTTTTTGAACAATTTATTCTATTTGCACGGCAGGTTTTTCTTATTTCCATGTGTTTATTTGTAGGGTCGGTTGTACATTACTCCGTTGAGCTGAGTCCCCCCTTCGTCCCCCGCGTTGCCTCCCCGAGTGAGGCGACCGGGGGCTCTCTCCCCCGCCTCCCCCCGACCCTCCCTCCCCCTCCCCGGCCCCCTCCCGCCGCCGTCGGCAGCCGCCTCCGGGCGTTGCTCGTGAGGTGCCGGCGGCGGCGGGCCTGCTTTTCCCCGCGCGCGCGGCGCGCCGACTCGGGCGGGCGTGGCCGGCGGCGGTGCAGATCGGCGAGCAGCGGTTCGGCAGGCCCCAGGTGGCCTTTGGAGCGACGGTGCCACCCCTTGGTGGCAGCTCAGCGTGGCGGCGTGAGGGCAGCTGGCGGAGCTCGTTCGGCCCAGATCTGGGCCCCTTGGGCCCAGCTGGGTTGGGGCGGGCCGGCTGTTCTTCGCGCAACGACGATGCTCCCTGGAGGTGGAGGTGGTGAGCCGGTGATGGCAAGGTGGCGGCAGCGCTGGCAGCCGGCCTGCTGCAGCGTGGCGGCGGGGACTTCGCCGGGACAGGCGGGCCTGGTGTGTCCCTGCAGCCGCGTCCGGTCGGCTACCGCGTCGGCGGTGGAGGTAGTTCCCTCCCGCGCGGCTGCTGTGCTGCTACCCCGTACCTACTACGCTCCCCGATTCTTTCCTCTAGGCCTCGTGACAGTGACCACGGTGAGACGATGAGGGTGGCGTCAAGACCGTGGTGGCGCATGTTGGTGGGCGGCAAGCTGGGTGGAGCGCTACGGATCATCCGGGTAGTGGTTGTATGAGGGTTGGGAGAAATCCCTGTTGGCTTGCCCGGCTCCGACGCGGTGACGCCTGTGGGTGCCGCCTTTCCTTCCTGAAGGGCGTCGGGTGTACCCCGTCCCCACTACCCCCTCGCGTACCGAGGGAAACCCTAGGATCCGTCCGGGCAACAACGTCGTCGTCGTCGCACTCCTTCTTGAAGGTGTTGTTTGGTACGCGGTTGGTCGGAGTGCTAGGAGTGTGGTGGAATTCTCCGGAGGGCGCAATGGTTGCGGGACATCCTCGTTTAGTCGATCTCCCGTTGTTGGCATTAGTTTCTTTTTTTTGTTTTTTCTCTCTTGGGCATTTTTGTGCTGTTTACCCTCAACGGTGGTCTCAAGTTATATGGGTGGTTGCTATATTAATATAGCTGGGCGCAAGGCTGTTTCGTGTACATTACTCCGTTATCCTGGGCTGGTGCTGGTGGACACTGGATAAGAATCGGCGTTAGGCCGTATCGGATAGCAATTTGGGCCTAGCGGCTTATGTTGTGGGCTTATATTAGAACCCAGAAGGTTGTGCTACTCGAGGTCACGAACGCGATGACAAAAACAAACACAGTCGACGTGCCGCTCAAGAGGAAGTGGGCGTGGCGGTACTGCGGGCGACGTGCCGCTGATTAGGGATGAAAACGGAGCGGAATCTTTCCGACTTTTCCGCGCAAAAAACAGAAATGGAAGGGAAATATGGAAACGAAAACGGAATTTTGCAAAACGGAAACAAAAACGGAAAATTTTATACGGAAACGGAAACAAATACGGAACAGCGTATTCTGGCGGAACTATCACGGAAACGGAATTTCTGTTTCCGATAATACGGAACTTTCCGTTATTTTGCTACGGTTTGCAAAGCCCAATCTAACAGCCTAAAAAAATCTAATGAACACATTTAGACCCAATCAAGAATATGAAAAACGGCCATGTTTGGCATCCCTTAAATATAAGACCACGTTTAGAACGAGTGTATACTCACATCTCATCTCCCTCTATAGTCGTTCCTAATTCCCCGCCAGTTCTTCACCGCACTACGGTTAGAACAATTCCATATTGTTGTTTATAAAATTGCTTGGTTAGTTATTAGTTGATTATATTAAGAGGTTCTTTATGTGTAATTTCATCTTATAAAATTGATAAGTTTGTTGTTTTACAGAAGTTTTCCTACATGATTCAAGAGGTCTTTTGGTTCTGTAAATATCCGCTTTATGTTCCGAGTCCGTGCCGTATTCGGTCTGTATTGTTTCCGGCAATATTTGTTTCTGTATTTATTTCCGGGGTTTCCGTATTTGTTTTCNGGCAGGGAACCTCAGTGGCGACGTAGACGGTGAACGAGCCGAACTCGACGAGGCACCCGTTCCGGGGTAGCGGCCTGCTGCCGAAACAGCCGGCGTTGTCGCTGACGACATTGAGTGAGCCGAACCTGTGGACAAGGCCACAGAGAACACGCTCACCCGACGTGATGAAGGAGCCCGTCCGGATCAACACACCAGCCAGCGCCGCTGCTGACCCCACGGTGGGCGCCAACTGTCGTGGTGCTGCACGGACAGATGCCATGGGTAGGCTTGAGTTGGGGCCGATGGACGCTGGAGGTACCGGGGAGGGTTTGCACGTGAAGACGTACACAGTAGCACACACACACACACACACGGTTTTACCCAGGTTCGGGGCTCTCGTGAGGAGATAAAACCCCTACTCCTGCTTGTCTGATCTATATATGTGGAATACAACCGGGTTACAAGCTGCTCCTTGAGCTGTATGAGAAGAACAATGAGCTTAAGGCTCGGTACCGAGTCTCGGGCTACCGCTCTAGCTCTCTGTTGGCTCTTGAGCAAAATATCTAAGTGTCTAGTGAGGCGTCTCGGAATCGTCCCCGTAAGAGGAGCCCCTGGTGCTCCTTATATAGGGAAACCCAGGGCACAGGGTTAGGGCTGACGTTGGTGCTGGCGTAAGCAGCACTGTGGTCGCGCCTGGGTCTCTGACTGCTTCCGTCACCCCCGCGTGGCATGTCCAATCCATCAACTCCTGTGCACTGCTCCCCCGTACCGCATAGGTCAGCAGCATGGAGGACTGACTGCCCATCCCATGACCACCGAGTCAAGGGTTAGGCAGTGCGTCCCATCTTGTCTGTGGCAGGACGCCTGCCCCGTGATTGTAGGGACAAGACGTGAGCCTTGACCAGCGCCGAGATAGAGCTTCACTCCTCCCGATCCGGCATAGGCATGCCGGATATTTCCTGATTCGGTTTGTCCTCTCCTGCACATAAGAATATCAAGGGAGATTCCGACATATAATATGTATGATCCGACATAGGGCTATGTCGGTAAGCCTTGACCCGGTCGACTCCGGGTAAGCCGGTTCGGCATGTCGGTTTACCATTGACTCGGTCAACTCCGAGTCCACGCGTATTTCACCATATTGACCCTACTCAGGGGCTGCCCCCCGACACGATGCTAACGTGATATTCTTGCAAATGCATCAAGAAATTCATGATCCATATAGTTGATCTAGTCGCATACCTGTGGACGCGCCATGCACACGGCGATGCTAAGGAGCCCGAAGTTGTTTCAAGCCGAATTTCAATTTAAACTTAATTGTTGTAATAACTATATTTTATTATTGGACTATGCGATCATTTTACTATGTTTAGATAGAAATTTAGATATATTAAGAAAATTTGATTGGACCGACCGTCTGGATGGTGTGGGGAGGCACCCAGAAATGTGCCCCAATCTCCTAAATTTCACAACTATATGGCCTACACATTTACAAGGACTAAGCCCAAGCTTTCCTTGCTAACTCCGTACAACCCTCTCTAGCTAGCCACCATAGGAGCTAGGCTCAGCTGAGTCCGGGGAGGGGGGGGAGCGATGATGAGAGGCGCAAACATACGAGACCGGGGCGCCGCACATGGAGGCGGGGGGGGGGGGGGGCGATGAGAGGTGGTGACGTCGGGGGTCACCGGCGACGGCTTACCCTCGCGCCGGGACCGGTGTCCGGTGGCGGCCGTTTTGGCATCCTCTCCTCTGACGATGGCGCTGTGGAGGGGGTGGCGGAAACCGCTTCTCGGGCGGCGTTGGAGGTGCTGGAAGGCGACAATCTCGAGGATGGCGGCGGCTGGATCCCGGTGGGCCGGCGACGCGGACAGTCGGAGGAAGGAATCTTGCAGGAATTCTGGGACTACGCCGGGTTCCCTACGCCGGCGTCGCGTCCATGGGAGATCTCCGCTTCTTCGTCGGATCCAGGTAAGGTCTCGGTTTTTGAATGCAGGTCAGAGGCGGCGCGTTCCGATCAGGCGGTGGCTACGTCGGTGACCAGTTTGGCGGCTGGTGAACGGCGGTGGTCTGCTCCACCGCGGGCAGCAAGGTCGTCGAGGCTGCTCGTCGGCCCGAGGGTCCGCGTGGGGTGGAGGGGGCCGTTGCCTAAGCCGCGGGTCACGCCGTCTCCGTGCATGGGAGAGTTCTTCCCGGCCTCCCTATCGGCGGCGATGGAAGCGGTGTCCGTCGGTGTAAGCGAGGGTGCTGCGCCGGTGATCGAGGCGGGGATGGCGGGCGCAGTTTTGATTCAAACTTCAGGTGTCGCTGCTGGTGGGCCTTCTGGTTCGGTCGATCTTGGCCGTCGGCCCTGGGAGCATCTCCGGTGCAGGTTTAGGGGGTTATGGAGAGTTTCTCCAAACCCTAAACGCATTGTTGCTAGGGCTGCCGCCGCGTTGGGGAAGCCTGGTCGTTCCTGCTTCTCGTCGGCGGGAGCTTCTTCACCTCCGTCTACTTCCTCTTCGCTGCCGCCGGTCTGCTCTTCTCCTTCCGCGTTGCCGGGGCAGCGCTCGTTCGCGGAGGTCGTCGCCTCTCCGTCCCGGGCGATGGCGGGGCAGGTGCCTGCTGGTCCTGGCCGGGCTCCGCCTGCTAGGGTTCCGCCGGCCCAGCAGCTGGGGACGGCAGCCTCCGGCGTGGCGGCTGTGGCTTCTTCTTCGGCTGCAGCGGCGCCGCAAGCGAGGAGGGATGCTTCCGCGGCACCGACGTTCGCTCCTAGGCGGCCGATCGGAGCTCCGGTGGTGGTGCAGCCCCCGCTGCCAACTGTCGCTCCAGCGGGTGGGCAGCAAGGGGGTGTCGCTGTGGGTGCGCAACCGCCGGTGCAGGCTGCCGGCGGGGCTGCGCAACGTATGCCGGGGGCTGGTCAGAAGCGGAAGGTGAAGAACCATCAGCTACGTCCTCAGGTGGTGAACCAGCCGGCGCGGCCGGCTGTGGTGCCGCCGGTGGTGCATGTCGTGGCTCCGGTGCCCGTGGATGTTGCTGTGCCGGTGGCCGCGGATGTGGTGATTCCGGCTCCATCTGAGGTGGCTCAGGTTGGGAAGAAGGTCAAGGTTTGGTGTTGGAAGTGTGCCTCTAGGTCGCATGCTGTTCGGGATTGCACGGCTAAACATTACTGCTACATATGTGACAATGAGAAGCACCCCATGGATCGTTGTCCGGCGCTGAAGCTGCCGAAACCCCTCACTTTTGTTGCAGGGTTGGGTCATCCGGATACTGGCTTCAACATGTTTCCGGACTGTGTGTTTAGGGAGAATTTGGCTCCGGAGGTGGCACCGACAGCCTTGGTTATGGTTGAGGGGGGGCCGGCCTCAGCTAAGGAGGTTGCTGCGCAGGTGGCTCGTATTTGTCCTGTGCGTCCGCCTTGGACCTGGGAGGCTGTTCCGAATGGGGCTGATTCGTACATGGTGGCGTTCCCTTCTATGGATGATTTGCTTCGTGTGGATGGCTTGGTGCTTGGGGTGCCTGGTAAGGCAGCTCGTCTGGTTTTCAGCCAATGGAGGGAAGCGGATATTCCGCATATGATGGAGTTGTCTCAAGTCTGGGTTCATGTGATTGGGGTGCCATGGCCTTTGCGTCACTTTCTTGGGCTGTGGGCGGTGGGCTCTCTCATCGGCACTACTCTTGATGTCGACCTGCTGGCTCTCCATCGTCGAGGTATCATTCGTATACTGGTTGGCATGGCTGATGTGGAGAGTTTTCATAAGTGTGCTGATGAGGATGGACCGTGCCTCAAGTCTGATGGGGTTTTGCGGATGAAGGGTTATGAGTTTACCTTCAGGCCTGAGCTGGCGAGTTTCGTTCCGGATCCTGAGTTCATTCCATTTATTTGGCGACGTAAGGATAAGGATGACTCTGCGGATAAGGGTTTGGAGGATGGTGAGGGAGATGATCCGATGCAGGGAGTTACTCCATCGGCACCTCCTTCGGCTGGTTCTGCTTCGGATATGGGACCTACTGTGCAGGGGTCTTCTTCGTCTACTCGACAGGTGCCGCTGGGGTATGCAGTCACACTCGAGCGTGCCAAAAATGAAGGCCTTTTTGAAGGGGTGATTCCACATCTTGTCTATGGTGGTTTATCTATCCTCCAATATGCAGATGACACAATTCTCTTCATGGATCATGATCTCGAAAAAGCCACAAAATCTGAAATTAATTCTTTCAGCATTCGAGCAATTATCGGGTCTTAAGATAAATTTCCATAAAGGTGAGTTGTTTTGCTTTGGCGATGCCCAGGAAGCGGCTGTGCAGTATGCCGAGCTTTTTGGCTGTGCACAGGGGCAATTTCCTATAAGGTATTTGGGTATTCCAATACACTATAGGAGATTGACAAAAGCTGAATGGAAACATGTCGAAGAACATCTGTAGGCTAGGTTGAGTAGTTGGAGAGGAAAGTTACTATCCCAAGGTGAAAGATTGGTTCTCATAAACTCAGTATTAAGTAATTTGGTACTGTATATGATTTCCTTCTTTCAATTACCAAAAGGTGTCTTGAAGAAAATGGATTATTTCCGTTCAAGATTCTTTTGGCAAGGGGATAGTGAGAAGAAGAAGTATAGACTGGCTAAATGGGAGGTTGTTTGTCGTCCGAAGGACCAAGGAGGGTTGGGAATTAATGACCTCCAGGTGAAGAATACTGCTCTTCTTGGCAAATGGTTGTTTAAGCTATTAACCGAGGAGGGGTATGGCAAACACTTCTCAGAAGAAAGTATGTCGGCTCAAAAGCATTGTCTCAGGTATATTAGAAACCTGGAGACTCTCACTTTTGGGCTGGCCTCATGGCGACGAAGAAATCTTTCTTTCGCTATGGGACTTTCGATATTAAGGATGGAACGGAAATTCGCTTCTGGGAGGATAAATGGTTAGGAAATACCACACTTCGAGAACAATACCCGACTCTATACGATATTGTCCGACATAAGAGCGATACGCTAGCTTCGGTTATGCAAACGTCGCCTCCTAATATGTCGTTCAGACGCACTCTCTATGGACCACGTCTTGCATTGTGTAATGCCTTGTTGGGGCGACTGGCTTCAGTTCAGTTAACACAAGGGTCTGATGAGTTTCGCTGAAACCTAACTGGGAATGGTATGTTCTCTGTGGATTCATTGTATAGAGCTTTGTTACATTCTGATGTGCCAGTCGATAATAACAAAAATAATTGGTGTATGAAGATCCCACTGAAATTAAAGATTTTTGCATGGTATCTTCGTAAAGGGGTAATCCTCACCAAAGACAACCTGGTCAAGCGTAACTGGAACGGGAGTACTAAGTGCGTGTTTTGTACACATGATGAGACTATCAAACACTTATTCTTTCAATGTAAAGTTGCACGTTCTATATGGTCAGCCATTCAGATAGCTTCTAACCTTTATCCACCTCGTTCGGTTGCAAATATTTTCGGCAACTGGCTGCATGGTGTTGATAGTAAGGAAAGAACGATTATTAGAGTGGGAGTGTTAGCCGTTGTATGGTCGCTATGGCTATGTAGAAATGACAAGGTTTTTAATGATAAAGATATATCTCTCTTTCAGGTACTTTACCGAAGCACAAGTTTGCTCCGTTCGTGGTCCACATTACAACGGGTGGAAAATCGAGACCTTTTTATGGTGGCGTCTGCATGACTGGAGCTCACGGCGAGGGATATTTTTATCCGACATGGGTGTCCTAGGGATCTTGGTTTAGGCCCTCCGTAGTCATAGGTGTTCTTGATTACTGTTTTGGTGACTGTGTGCTTCATATGTATTTTCTGTTTTTGTGCTCTTTGGCTGTGTGCATCTTGTTATGCATAGGCCGGGTATAGGCATACATTGTATCACTGATACATTGAAATGAAATTCCCTTTATCAAAAAAAAAAAAAGCTAGCCACCATATCTCGAACTTAAAGCTTGGTTTCTCAAAGTATGCTCATGTCCAACAGAAAATATACATGGTCAATCCCAACTCCATGATTAAACAATCTAAGACAAGGACCAGATATTGAGATAAAAAAACGGTTTATCTAATCAGAAGCAGCTTCTCGTTAGCGTATGTCGACGCGGCCGCGCGCACCGTTGATTTTCAATCGAACGGTGGACGTCGGTCAAAACTTATCCTCTCATCTGCAACACCCTTCTCGCCGATCTCAACTTCGTCTTCCCCGGTTGGCCGCCGCCGCGTCTTCGATCTCTTCCCTCGCTTCGTCCCGTTCGTCGTCCTAAGTTTCCTCGACTCCCCGTCGTTCTCCTAAATCCGCGGGTCATGTTTCCCGAACTCGCGCCAATCGGGGCCAACCACACCGCGATTCCCCACTTCGGCCGTCCACTCTTAGCGAGGAAAGGGTGCCGCTCGTTCCGCCGCAACCGCCGACGCCCACGTGCAGCTTCTCGTTGCTGAACATCCTGATGGTTGGGACCGGCAACGGTGCAAGCAAGCAGCTAGCTAGAGCAAAAGCTTGTAGAAGTAGATGGATGGAGATCAGGAGATGTGAGCTGACTAGTAGGGGCGTGGATCATCCTACTTTCGCGGTGCGCATCGGCGGCGGGAGCGCGGCCATCAATGGCGGGAAGCTACACGCACGACCGGCGGATGATCATAGAGTGCACTGCCCCCGTCGCTGGTGACATCTGCCCGCAGTCCTTGTTGTCGGTGGCGACGAACCGCCGCTCGCGCGACCGACTCAAGTTTTGCTCGAACTGGTTGGTCGTTACTAGTATCAAAGAAGAAGTTAGATATTAGTAACATCACTCAGTGACAGTGTACACTCGTAAGTTTAGTTGAGATAATTCTTGTAGCAGATGTTCAGGTTTTAAATACTTGGAACTCGTTCAGCTCATATGCATGCTATTTTGAGGAGAAATACAATTGTGTTCAACACCGTAATACACCAGCTCTTTGGTCTTGTGAGTCGAAGTTACTAGTACTAGTACCCATGCGTGTCAAGTGAAAGAGATGATTTGTAATGTTTTGCTGAATGTCCAAGCTTTTTCACTCATAATGTATCGGAAAATCTAATCAGAAACAACTTCTGAATAGTGTAACTCCACGCACCTACGCGGACAGTTCGATCCAGAGCGAACGGACGAGACTCCTCTCTCCCATATCCCCTTATCCTCTCTCTGCCTTGCGTCCCTCGCGAGCTCACCGGGGCCTTCGATGAGCGTCGCCGTCACTCCGCCTCGCCTAGAGTAGTCCGAGGAAACCATCGGCGCCGCCCCTCCCTCGCCTTCCTCTTCAACGACGAACGCGTGTCGGGACGCTCGGAATCAAACAGATTGAGGCCTTCTTCTCCAACCACGGCCGGCGGCCGCCGCGGTCGATCCCGATGTCTCCGACCTCCCATGCTTCCTCCGAGCCCTGCACGGCGTTCAGGTTGAGCTACTGGTGCTCCGGCACCTCTTCGTCGTCTTCCTCACTCCGTGCAGCTCGCCGCCGCGCGTCTCCGAGCACTGCCGCTGGAGCCCATCACCGGAGCTTCTCCGGTGACCCAAAAATAGCGGCTCCACCGTACCCGCGCGCGTCTAATGCGCCTAGTGGCGCCTGCTCACGCACTCTCCTCCGACTGGAGCATGATCGATAGGGGCTGGGCGACGAGGTTGACAGCGGTGAGGGACACGTACACCGGCACACACACGTTGCCCCAGTACCCCTCCGGGAGCGGCGGGTCGAGGAGCCCGCTGATGTTCATGGAGTAAACCATCTTCACCACCTCGTCGGGGCTGGTCCCGTTGGCCTTCACCCTGCGCGAGATGATGGAGCTTGAGGCATGCGTCGGCGGCGAGCTGCGCCCTGAGCGCCTCCACGCGCGCGTCGCTGACATGGAAGCACACCCTCGCGAGCCGCTCGTGTCCGTCGTCGCCCGCCGCGCCATACGGCCCGCGCTGCGCGACGTCCTCGTCGGTGGCGACGACGGCGTCGAACGGGGTCACTACCCGCGGCGGGCCATGAAATTGGTGCACCCCGCATCGTCGCAGAGCGCGTGCGCCACCCGCATCCCGAGCGCGACGCCGCCGCACGCGAACCATGTGGCCTGGAGCGCGAGCACTGCCGGTCCGCCGTCTCCGTCGCGCGGCACGAGGCAGTCAAGCAGCGGCGAGTCCGGCATCTTCGTGTTGATGTCTGTCACCGACTGGTCTGATGCCGCGACGACGAGGGTCACGGCGTCGAGTCGTCGCTGGTCCCGGAGAAGATGACGTCATTGATCGAGAGCGAACGGACGAGATGCGGAACCTGCGCCGTAATTTTAATGAAATGCTAGGAGTGGTTTTTGTAGGGATGCCACACACCCGTGCTGCCATGCCGTCGTCCCCGCCGCGGCACCGCCTGAACGCCGCAGCTGCCTCCCGGCTCTACCGCCGTCGCGCCGTCCCCGAGCGAATGCGTCGGAGCCCACGGTCAAAACTTATGGAGTTACCCACCCTAGACTGATAGAGTTACCACCCTGTAGTGATAAAGTTACCATCCTAAACTGGTGAAGTTACACACGTAGCAGTGATGGAGTTACCCACCCTAGACCCATAGAGTTACCACCCCCGTATTGATGGAGTTATCCACCATAAACAGATAAAGTTACCCACCAAGCAGTGGTAGAGTTACCCATCCTACACTGATAGAGTTACCACCCCGTAATGATGGAGTTACCACCCTACGATGATGGAGTTACCACCCCATAGTGATGGAGCTACTCACTCTAAACTGATGGAGTTACCATCCTAAACTAATAAAGTTAACCACCAAGTAGTAATAGAGTTACCCACCATAAACTGATGGAGTTACCCACCCTATAATGATAGAGTTACCGTCCCCGTAGTGATGGAGTTACCCGCCTAAACATATAAAGTTACCCACCTAGCAGTGATAGAGTTACCCATCCTAGACTGTTAGAGTTACCACCCAGTAGTGATGGAGTTACCATCCTACGCTGATGGAGTTACCACCCCATAGTGATGGAGCTACTCACCCTAAATTGATGGAGTTACCACCTTAAACTAATAAAGTTACCCACCAAGTAGTAATAGAGTTACCCACCATAAACAGATGAAGTTACCCACCCTAGACTGATAGAGTTACCTTCCCTGTAGTGATGGAGTTACCCACCCTAAACATATATAGTTACCCATCCAGCAGTGATAAAGTTACCCATCATAAACTGATAAAGTTACCATCCTACGCTGATGGAGTTACCATCCCATAGTGATGGAGCTACACACCATAAACTGATGGAGTTACTCACCAAGTAGTGATAGAGTTACTCATCCTAAACTCATTAAGTTACCCATCAGTAGTGATGGAGTAATCCATCTCTTTTTAGGGGTGTAGTTGTCACGATGGAATGAACAAAATTATCTCCCTAATATTCATGGAGCTACACATGCGTTTTAGTGTATATTTGTCCATTTTTACATGATATATGTTCACCGTCCCAAAGTGTTGTCTCACTTATGAAACTAGTTGGTAAATTCAGAACTCGGAAAAATAAAAAAAACAGAATTTGAATATAATTTCGAACAAAAATGTAATCGTTGCTTGGGGTGGTAACTTGCATACTACAGCCTGGTAACTCACGTGTTAGTGGTTGGTAACTTTTGGGTCAACAAAAAATATCGCCGGAACATATCAACATGGGATCTAGTTTCGAAGATCTCGTCGCGACTAGTCCAGCGGTGAAAACGGATCCTAAATCGGATAAACGGTTTGAGCTAAAAAACATTTTAAATTTTTGAATTTCACATTAAATGCTGATGATGTCAGCAATTCTGTTTTTTATGAATGCATGCAAAACAACTTTGTTTTCTCACGATACGCTGCTTACACATTTGCCAAATTGAAGCATCTTCTACGTAGCAGCGTCCTAAAAAAATTCTCCTTTTCGTGTGTGATAAAAATTCATGAATTCACAGCTGCTGCTTCAGATGGCTCGGTACACGTACATTAATTTTGCTATACAAATATGTATCAACATTTATTTAAATTACTGAACATATGAGCACTCAAACGATCAGGGATTAAGGATCAGCCAAAACTTTCCCTGCAGAAAAAAAAAGGATCATCTAAAACTTTTTACAAGAAACGTTGCCTAAAGCAGGCATTAGCCCGTTTCTGAGTTGTCAACCCCTCATTGTAGAATTGCTCATCATACTCGATGGAGGCAATGGAACTACAAAATTTACACCACAGATCACGCATGCATGCAATCCCATGTGCGAATGAATCAAGAGCCACTCACAAGTCACAAGAGCATATATGCACAAATACATCCGCTTGCGCACATGGTACATGTGCTGATACAAGGAAGAATTGTACGCCCTGGCCTTTTTCGCTTCTCGTTCTGAATTTGCTCTCTGCACAAACCCGGCTAGGCCCAGAGAACAATTATGTTCATTGAGGTCAATGTTTTGTTTTCGTTGCTATGACCCAAATTCCTCGGCACCCATGGGGTCAGAACTCTTCGAGTTACATGTACTGAACCAGCCATTGCTTGCACATATCAAGAACCGGCAATGCATTTGCATGTAATGCCTGTCAAAGAAGAATATAGAAGTCAGGAAACACAACAAAGCGCAAAGGGCAGCGGCACTGGTTTCACTTCCATTGATTCAGTTATGTGGTTGTTATATGTCAAATGTCTTCTTTAGTTCCTCGAATTTAAGGGTCACATCTGTTATACGCCGTAAACTTTTCTACAGTTCAGCTTGAAGACAGGTCCAAATCAGTCAATGGACCAAATAAGTAACACTGAAAAGTTCAGGGCCAAAATAGACCTAATCTTGTCATCAAGGGACCAAACCAGTACATTCCATTTATTTACTGAATTGACCTCTGGTTTTAATGGACGCATGCAAAGGAACACATAGGGTGTGTTTGGTAGATCGACCTCGTCCTCACCTCCACTCTTCAACGACAGCCGGCGAGCTTCAACGACCAGATCGATCTCCTCCTCACCTCTAGCAGCAGCACCGGACCAGATCGATAACACTTGCCATACCGAGACACATCCAGATTTGTACAAGGCTGTCATGGACCTTCCTTTCGAGATGGATCAACGTTTGGGTGTTCTAGATTACTTGACAGAGCACAAGGGTAAAGGCCTTAATTTCTTGAAAATGGAAGTAAATGTTCGTGAAGCCTCATTCAAGCGCATTCTAGCAAAAAATCCTGATCTTGTTTGAGTTGGAGTTGAGATATCATCTCTTTTGTAATGCTAATTAGTACTTTTCGATGTATGCAACCTTTCTAATATGGAGTTATTATGGATGATCATATATTGCTGGAATGTCATATTTGGGTGTTGGATTGTCTTTATTTTCGTGCTGGAATTTATTATATATTGTTGAAATGTCATATTTTGGTCTTGGAATTTATTATATACTGTGGAATGATATTTTGGTGCTACAGTGTCCTGTTTTGATGTTGTCTTGTTGCTGGAATGTCATAGTATTGCTAAAACGTCTTATTTTTGTGTTAAAAATAATGATGTCCTTCATGAAATGCGTATTTTATATCTCAGCTCAGAAACAGGCTACCAAACAACATCTCAGCTCAGCTTGTGTGAACTGATACAGGCTAACAAACAGCATCTCAGCTCAGCATGTCTCACTTGATACAGGCTGCCAAACACATTGAAAAATCTCAGCTCAGCTTGTATGGAGTGGGCTTGTATGAGGAGAGATAGGAAGGGCAGGGTGGCACAGGCTACCAAACACACCCATATAGATTCATTTGATCATCAAGTAGAATGCATATGTAGATCTGTGAAGATAACTGACCTGATGGGCAACATATTGAACATCAGCTACACTTCCACTTCGTGAGGCTATCTGGAATGCACTTTTTAGACGGCCACAAACAACACAGGCAAGTACTTTTCTGCAAAAATTAGGAACAGTTTAGAAAGGGTGAGAAAGAGTTGTTCCAGTACAGAATCGTGTGTGTTTATGTAGGTAACGCTTGTTGACAGGCTGTCATAAGCATGCAAGAGGTGACCACGGTGCTGCTTGCTGGACTGCCTAACAGTTCTGGGGAAGTGGGTTCGGTACAAGTACTTGCTACAATGACTTTTCGGGATGATTATAGTGGAAAAGGTGTAACGTGCAGACACACTTATGAACTTAACTCTCTTCTCTTCTGCATAGACCTGCCTATAACTACAAAAACATTGCAGTTGAGTTGAAAAACAATGTACATGAAGATGCAGTTGAACATTGTGCAGTATGCAGTTGAGTTTTGAAATCCAAAGTAAAGGGGGGACAATGTTGTTTGTACTTCCCATACAGCACCATTAACATGCCCTACTTGAGGAACAAATTACATGATAACGCCTAGAAAGCAAAAGGATATAGTCCAGTCGCTGATAAACAATGAATTCGTAGTTCAACACTTCAACTGCAATTGCTGATCATAGCTAGTAAAATGTATATGAAAAAATACCATCACTGGTACCTGTGATTGCTAATTAGCATGTCAATAAGTCGATCTGGCCTTTCTTTATGCTTGTTAGCATAAACATTTATAGCAGCGCCCAGAACCTATTAAAAGCAAGTGAACAAATACATCACCAGAGCATTCACCTAGAGAATTGCCATATAGTAATCTCAACCAGAAGAAGGATCTTATGGAGTTTTTATATATTGGAATAATGATACGGCATATCCCTTTTCCTTTTGGAAAAGAAAATCTAGAGCATCACTACACATTTTTGTACTGGTAATGACTTGTTGAATTTCCTGAATGGCCAATGAAATATGCTGGAATATAGGAATATAACTGGATAGTACTAACTATAACTCAGATCTGTGATACTTTGGATAAGTAGTGAACTTCAGAGTCAAACAATGTCGTATGAACATAGTGTATATTTATATAGTTTACAGGTCTAAGCACTTTGGATAATATTCCAGAGCCAAATAATATCGCATCAAGATAGTGCATATGTATATAGGGCTAAATATTACTCCCTCTGTTCCACAATGTAAAAAGGCTTACATAGTGGAACAGAGGGAGTAGCTCAGATCTGATCAGGTAATTAATAACAAGGAGAACTCGAATTTCCAAAATACCCTCCCATTTAAGTACAATCAACTGCAAAATATATTATAATTTCTGAGATTCATAGCCTGTAAGCAAAGCTGAAGGCTGCAAAAAAAAAAACATAGTACACATCACCTGATCCCATTCATCATCTTCTATGGTTCCTCTTATGTTCTTCAAGAACTCCGTTAGTTGGCCACCTTTTTTCCTCTCTGCAAGGGATGCTGCTACACCGGCATAAATACCAACAACTGAAAAGAATTTGGGGAAGTCAGTAATTCAGAGTATATAGATCCTATTTCCAAATATTGTTCCCGAATAAGCATCATTATTTATATCAACTCCGCAAATTTAAGAGCAAATAGAATGAAATATTAGTAACCTGGAAGATCAAACTCGTGAAGCATTCTATAAGCCAAGTCAAAATGTTTTTCAGCCAGAGTTTCCACAACCATGCACCTTCGCCTGTAAATAATGCTAGCTTATATTACAATAAATAAGTACATCAGCAATAAGAAATAGACTAGTCAACTACTGGTGCAAACTAAAAGGAGAAACCAGTAGTGATTCAGATAAAAAAGATAATAAATTTAAGAAGCCACTGCAAGTGTCAATGTATGGTTGATAGCTCCACTTGAAACAGCTTAGTAAACGTACATTTAAAGCTAAACTATGACACAAGAAAAGTGAACTGGACATCGCCATGCGATAATAGGGATCATCCAGGAGAGGTGTATCTTTCAGACAGCAATATGTTAAGCTGTGTAGCCTCTTCTAAGATCAGTTAAAATAAATTTTACATTGAAAAGCAAAAGAGTGGTACAAACCTCAGAGTTTCAGGGTCAGTTGGATTACCAAATAGGGAGGTTTTCCACTGAGGACCATCTACACTGTTCAGGGCCTTCACTACATCCATCTACAATGTCAACATATGCAACCAAATTAGCCTATTAAATTCTAAAATTGCAGACTTTGCACAGCTAAAGAGTCTTCATGCATATTGGTCAACAAATGATATCGAGCTGGCTCCCAGAGAGCCAGCCTCAAACATGCATACACAAAATGATAAAAGGGAAATAAGTCATGTTCGCCCAGAAATTTATCTGCTTCGACAATTTACTAACCTGATAGGAGACCCTAGTAGAAAATTTCATTATCATCTCTCTAGTTAGTTTTTCCGATGCACTCTTATTGCGAGCAGTCCGTGATACCAATTTTGTAGCCTCAATTGTTCTATCTCGTACAGATAAGGCTTCCTCAAAATGTGTCTGCATTCAGAAGAAGCTGAGCATAAGAAACACAACAAACTATTATTTATTAATCAATATCATCATGTAAACTGGAAACATTCATCCAAAAAAATATGATCCCCTGTGACCTGTACGAAAAGTCAAATTTGGGCTATATCATGGGGCCCTAACCATTTTCTCGTATTTTTTGTCTAGGTCACAAATGGTCAGATTTTTCCGATGACTTTTTGAAGGCGCACATGTATGATTGTAGCAATGTTTTTTCCCACTTTTTGGAAGGGGAGGGGGGACCAAGCTAAACCTGTCAATTAAAACATTTTTTGGTACTGTCCTAAGAACTGCAGTTTTTACGTTTCCATTCTTCCTCACAGACTCCCCATCAAGCCCAGCCCATTACTCGCACTCGGCGTACTGACCCTGCTTTGGTCCCCCATGCATTACCCTAACAGCCCAGTTCTCTAACGCTAGCACTAGCAGACACAGGTCCTACGCCAAGTGTTTAATGAAATGATGTGATCACCTAAAATATTTGCTGCTCGCTTTGTGCTACTTTCAATGTATAGCTGCCTAGAAGGTTCTTTCTACTATTAGCTAATTGCTTAACTGGTTCTTCCTACTGTTGTATAGCTGGTTGCTATTCTGTGTGGTCAATAATTAATGATGCAGTGGGTTTTTTAGAAGCCTAATATTTCAAGAAACCATGATTCGGTTGTTTGTGACTCTCCTCCAGAACTATGTCCCAGATGGCTCACTTTTCAGTTGGCAGACTGCTTGCTGGTTTCATGTGCTAGTAGTGTTCTGTGTCCAGTCCATGACTTCTGTACATATGTAATCATGCCAAGTGACTTTCTAGAGAGAAGCTACTACAAGCCATTGCAATATAACTTCGGTATATATGCTAGTCACAGAACCATACGGGGACATTTTGGTACTTACTGATACTGAATTATATTGTCAATGATACCGTATCTGACAGTGCTGCATAGAGACCAACTATTGCATTATAACAAATTAACAATGAAATCATAGATACCTTGGCATGTCCCAAATGCTTCAGAGATTCGTCTTGAGACATTGAATTCACAAATAACTGAATGCAGCAAAGGCCAGAAGCAACATGGTCACCTTTTAGAGCCTGTACACCATGTTTCGTTGTAAATTTTAATTGGCACAAAAACGGACTCCAAAGGGAATGGTACAAAGGAAAAATTGATGACAGTACCAGAAAGCTGTAAAGATAATTGAAGTGCCGATGTGTTTCACAATAGTTACATATGCGAGTGAGAACAGCATTCATGTACTGAATCACAGCTGTGTCATGATACGTTGGTGATTGAATTACTGCGAATATTGTATCCTCCAATACAGACATGGCGCCATATCCAAGACATAGATCACACAAGTCATCAATTGTCCCATAATCAGTTGTTAAAGGATCACTTCTTCGAATTAAAGACAAAGATGTTTCGCCTTCTACGGTTGGCTCATTGGATGGGAAGAATAGAGAGCATGCTTCTGCATAATGACCATGCCTGAACATGAAAGCAAGCATTTGTGGGCGAGCATACTGCAAGTATAAACAAAACATTATTTACTAAGGAATTGTCGAATCAGAGGATCCAGTGGCTGAAAAAAAAATTCAAAAGGACTTGAAAACTGAACATGGTTCAAGTTTGTGGCTTTAATTGCCACTGTAAGAAATTGCAGAGTCTAGAAAGCGCAAAGAAAAATCTAGGGCAAACTCCGTAGACCAGAGTTTGAGCTATTAAGGAAACATAGGAGCACATTTGAAGGACAAATCTTACTTCTTGCAAGTAATGAATACACTCTGCATATCGGATGCTATCAAGATTGCTGCGTGGTCCATCTTCAAGGTACGAGCTAGCAGATGAAATCTGGCTATCTAGAGAATCTCTGGATTGTCTGGACCTCTCAGATCGTGGGAATGTGGATGGCATATATAAAACATTAAGATAAGAATCGGCAGAAAGGGAATCATCAAATATGGTTGCTGCACTTTTTGCTAAATGTTCGTACCTGCAATGCAAGTTCGGTAGCAGTTATTTTAAAACAAGCCCAAGCAACAAATTTACTTTACAAGAAGAAAAGCACATTTCATTTGACTAAAATTAACTATGCTAGGTGACTGGCAAGTTTTCATCTCAGGGGTAATACGATCAACCAGTTCTCCACCTTAAAAATTAAAACAGATTAATGATACAAGAGCTAAGGTTAACTGGTGAAAATAATATGAAATGTATATAACCGGAATAACTTATGTAATTGTACTTTGCTCTGTGAAAGAATGGCTTTTGATTAAATGTTCCAAAATATGTAAACCAATTTATGTTAATCCCTTACATAGAGCGGACAGAAGAAACATCGACAGGAGGACCTCCTTCAATTGTGTTAATGATATCAAGGACAACAGGAGGTGCATCACCTTTGAACTGTTGAAGAGCTTGCCTGTGTAAATAAACATGAAGGTTTATACAACAAAAAGTATAACTTCAGTTAACAAGTTAGAAGAATTAACCAAACTAACATAAAGCAAATACTCTGTCCCTGAGGTCAGCTTTTGCAAACTCCTACCGGACAGTCTGCATGTATGAATTACCTATTCCTACAAAATTTCCAATGCTCGATCTGATTGCAACAGTTTTAGCCCGCTAATCTCCGTGAAAAATGGAGTAAAATTAACATATTTTATCAGGTTGTTAGTGATAAAGCCGATAGCAGAAATAAATGTGTAATTATATGTAAAAGATGTTCCATTAACCACTGGGCTTCGCATATCCTTACAGTTATACTAAGAGAACATACTAGGGCATACTCTCCATCTGAAACCATGTATAGATTTAGGAACAAGTGCGAGATCACTGAAACTTAGAAGAACTAAATGATGAGAAACAATTATTAGTTCGTCAATCCTCTGATTTTTTTTTTCTAAATCCAGAATTTGTGTGTTTGTTTTCTAGATTTTTGCGCTTTTAACCAAATCTTCCCTTTTCTTCTGCAGGCAGGAAATTACAAGAGAAACAACAGAAAAGAGGCTTCCCTTACTTAAATTTCACACGGGCTTGAGCGTAGTGCTCCATTCGAACTAGAGCATGGCCCCATGCAACCCACACTGGAAAAGGATCAATCTGAAAACGACCACTTCATTAAATTACCTTACTGTCACTTTTATGGATAATATGAAGTATAGAACAGAAACAAGCTGTAACATTCAGTACCTTGCACTTCTTAGAAGTATAAACAGCCATGCTGTATCGCTCATCGCTGACCAGCCTATCACGCAGACTAGTTGAAGATTCTTTGTCAGCGATATCATCAAGTGATGCAATAATACCTGATCCCAGCAGGCTTTGAAGAAGCTCGGCACGCCCTAGCCACATATCTGCTTGAGCAAGGAGATCAAACAGCTCATCTTGATGTTGGCTCCCAGTGCTTGAACTGCCAGCGTCCACAGATATATCATCAGCATCTCTACTTCTTTCAGAACCACTTGACAAATCACTACTCCCCACGAGCCTTTTTAGCAGATTTTTTGCATAAGAGATTGCCTGATAAAATGTCATTAATATTAATTTATCAAGTTATGATACTCAAAAGTGCCATACTGCTACTCCTTTTCATACCTGCACATAAGTTTCTGTCGCATGATAAGCCCGGGCTACGTTGTCCATAGATGCATTCAGAGGCAATTGTAGGGAGCTTAATACAACCTTCATCTGACTCATACATAGTTCAAGTGCACCTTTTCCAGCTACTAACTCATCGGTGCACAGTGAAATCAATGCCTAGAAATGATTGGCAAAAAATTTACACAGATCGAAAAAAACAAAGTTGAAGCTATCTCTTGTATACAATTCTTAAGTTGAACCATTTGTAAGATTTGCTAGTAAAAACATTGTGAAAAACGCATCCATCCTTCTCACTTTATCAATATGTCTGAAAAATGAAGTATAGGAGAGATTGCTGAATCATCTCGTCTAAAGAACAGTAGTCAGATCATAGGCCAGACATGATAACAGTCCATATGGACAAGAGAATTAGTACACGAGACAGAAAAAACAATAAAATGTTAGCATGTATATCAGTGGGTCACTATCTTGCCCAGTTTAACGTCTCACTAACCAAAGGAGCGGAAATTCTGGATTCATTTTGAAGCACTAAAGATAATCAATTATTTGCTGGCAATTAGGCTCAGCACTCAAGATTCACTTCAATTTTATCCTCCTATGTTACATATTAATGAATTAGAAGCCTGAATAATTCGAAAATCACTTCCAGTGCATAAGGCTAAAACAATAATCTACCCCATTGCTTAACAAACCACCAATTTTGTTGGGGACATATAAAATGTTAAAAAACAAAGTACTAAATTCCAATAGCTATCAAGCACAGCATTTAGAAATCAGCAATACACATCTAAACATGACACCAACAACCTATTTGAACAAACATACGCATAACACATATATGTTCAAGTTTGATCTTTTAAAGCTTATTATCACTTCAGCTTTTTGTCATAGTATCACTTGCATCAAACTAATATATTTTACCACGCCATATGAATCTTATGAGAACTAAAATAAACATCAAGGTTCAAATTAGATAATCCATATTTTCTCATGAAAAAGCATAACTGAACAAAATTTAAACTAAACCACGCTAAATCATACAGGCACAACTGAACATTGACCAAACACAAAGGGAGGAATAAGTTCGGTTTAGCAAAATTATTCTAAAACCAAGTTCAATTTAGCAAAATTACAATTCAAATGGTAAAAATAACCCATCAAGAGATATGGATAGGTCCATCATATTTCAAGGTACCAGCTAGCAAGGCCCTTGACTCATAAAACGGGAACGAGCAACTACAGGCAAGTAAAAATAATGCAGGAGAACAACTTGAAAATCAGTAGCATTCACAGAAAATTAAGCCTGGTACATTGGAGAAGGTGCACAAATGACACACCTTAAATAGTGTGATATCTGGAGAGGATTCATATCTATGACATGCACGGGTTGTGTTATCCCTGTCAGGATCTCCAGTAAGCACCCACTCCTCAGGAGCAGAAACAAAAGGCGGTCTATCTTGTCCTTCAGATGAGTATATAGGTGTCTGCTCCTCCTGTACAACAGGCATCGTTTCCCAGGAGGATCTATCACCCCCTGAACCTGAACTCTTTCTTTTCCGGGGAGTGTCTTTTGGGGGTGTTTTCGCACCACCATCGCGGGGCACCCATGAGAATGCTTTGCGTGCCTCTCTCTGAAAGTTACCGAAACTCTGTACAAATGATTTAGCTGGTGCGGCAACCTTTTTTTGTTTTGCTCGTGATGCAGAGATGGTTAGTCGAGGTTCCCTATTAGTAGGATCAACATTGACGGAGATTGCTTTCTTAGCATAAGCAATAATTAATTTGTCATCCCTCAAGGATGGAAATTCTTTCAAAACCTGTATTCACAAAGAAAAATTTCCATAAGCGCAGTAGGTTAAACATGTCAGCAAGGGCAAAATGAAAGTATAACAGCAGCTGTAAGGAGCTTATTGCAGATATGAAAGAATCGTTTTGTTCTCCCAAGGTTTTGAAGATATGAGAGTAAACAAGCATGAACTTAGTTGAGAAAGAATACCGAAGAAGCAGACTCGAGTTGCTTCATCATAAATAGTACTTCCACAATCAACTGAGGATGTTCATGCAAAGAAGAGCAACGCTGTTGTGATGGCAATGGCAATAAGGAAAGAACACGAAGACCTAACGCCCATGAATTAAGACGAGCAATCTCAGCATCTGATAAATTTCCAACTGTACGTTTGAGAAAAAAATGCACCTGAAATACAACTAATCAGTATTATTTTCATAGTTGTCAGGAAAGCTTTAGTACAACTAACTCATGTTGTCAGATCTGGCAACATACAAGAAGCTGCTTTGAACGCAAGTCGGGTAATAACTTCATGGCGCCAATGGCAACAGGAAGGGCATCATTCGAATCTCGTAAGGTTGACAGAAACCGTGATGCTGCAGCTGGGCCTCCACCATTAAGTGGATCGGTGGTAAGAAGTTTGACAAGCTGGCGGCCTTGCAGTTCCCTCCGCAACTCAATTGACAGAGAGGCACTTTCAGCAACTTGTAGAGCAGCAGATACAGCACCTTTGGCAGCAAGCCTAAGTGCTAAGCCCTCTGGATCATCTTCGCAAGCGATTTCGACCTAGTAAGATTAATGTCAGTCTTCCAACATGGAAAAGTTTACTATTAAGAAGTGACACATACTTTTAGGGCTCCTTTTGATTCATAGGATAGGAAATGGATAGGAATAGGAAACTTATAGGATTGCTATGTCATGTCTACTTGAATCCTATGGAAAGAGGAATTCCCTTTGATTGTAGTGAAGGAATTTTCCATGAGGTATGACCTACTGTTTTTTCCCTATAGGATTTACACTACACAATTCCTATGGGATATGATCCTATGAATCAAATAGCTTTTATAGGAAAAATTCCTATATGATTCAATCCTCCAAAAATCCTATAATATTCCTTTAAATAAAAGGGGCCTGGGAACACAGTTGAAGCATGTCTTGTCACAAAATCAAGAATAGTGGGAGGCAGGGTCAGCCTGAACCAATCAAAATTGTATGCCATCCATTGGCTTACCTCTTGCCATCTGGTGTAATAGTCATCAGCACTCATAATATGACCATACCTCTGCAGACATTGTTTCATGTGTAGGACCTGTTACAAAATGACACAAGGAAAAACTGATGGATACTTAGAAGAATATAATTAAGAACAATAGGCACCCCAAATTTGAGTTGAAGAGGGCTGGGAATTGGTGGTGGGATTGAACATAACAAACAAAGAAATGCTAGAGTAGGTTGTAAATGACAAGATTTGAGAAGTTGAACATGTTGCGTCATAGCATGACGCAATGGCGCATAAACGTAACCACTCAAGAACATATGGTTACAATTAAACATTATATAGAAAACACAAGCCATCAAGCCCTGCGTAGTGTTGGCTTGGATGGTGATATCTTTTAGGTGACTTGCATAAATGAAAACTAGAGTTTTTGTTAAAACCAAGTAAAGTCATGGCTTGACACACAATAACAATATGACCTTTCATATATGAACTTCAAATGTAAATGGATGCAAGTCAAGCTACCTTACTCCGTGCAGGATCATTGTCAGGTAAGTGGCAGATGCACATCGTTAGAACATTAGTTGCAGCATCAAGGTCCCAACTGTGAAGGTACCTAGAAATGATCATATGCACTCAGTAACTCATTGCCTATACGGAGAACTATTGTGATGCAGATGTTAAAATGGACATGTGTCAAATATACTAAAACTGAATGAATCCCTTAGCTATGCAAAACAAAAGGCTTATCATGCTAATAAAGGGCTGAACTGAAATTGCTTGACGTACTTCAGAGCAAGCTGAGCTGCAAGGCTTTTGTCCCTCAGCCTCAAGCAATACTGCCAAGTATTACTCCCCGAATTACGGGATCCATATGAGCGGAATTGTCCTGTGCCTAGACTTATTTCTTCCGTTTGATCAATGAGCAATTGAAGTAATTTATCAGATGCACCATTGCGTAAACAGCGGTCGGATACAGCAAGAGCATCAGTTAGTTTTCCTTCATTAATTAGCCTGCAAAGACAGAGCAAATACAATTATCACACAATAGCCAAGTGCAAGAAAGAAACTTTAAATGTATGTAGAGCAAAAAAACATGATAGAGAAAAGTAAGATCCTGCTACCTCTCAACGGCTTTCTCATATGGTCCTTCATTCTCCCAGTCAAATGAAATAAAAGCTGTTGGCTCTAGTTTAGCATCATCTTGTTTAGGGGATTCTAATGTACTTGGAGCGGCATTTAAATTTATGACAACATCTTCAAGCTCTGATTCAGCATCACTGTCAGGTTCACGAGCTCGCTTGATAGAAAATTTTCCTTTGGATTGATGCACTGCGACTTCATTTTCAGTTTTAACTGCGACGGCAGACTCAGATACCCGATGAAGGTTAGACTGCATCTGTATCCACCGGTTCAAGGTTGGATATCTGCAAATAACTTCGATAATAAAAAAATTGAAGTTGGTTGGCACATGATGCATAAAAGACCATTCATTACCTCTCTGATTGCTCAAGAGCAAATTCATAGAATGACCTCTCAACTTCAGTTGCTTGCATTGCATCTTTCACGTAAGTAGGACATGATTCATTGTCACTAGATAGTATGCTACTTCCAAAAACACATGCCAAAACTGCCCGTACTGATGATAGCTGGGCCAAATGCTTCACTAAATTTAACTGGAGAGGGTAGAGGGAATCCTGACGAGAAGACAATGATGAATCATGTGGAACTGCTGATCTGTTTTCTGAAATAGTATTGGAAAGGGTTGTTAAAATGGGAATGCATGCCCATCCATGTCCTGTTCGTGGAGGAAGAACTGGTGGTACACAAGCTGATATTATCTCGTGCACAAAATCGACACCCATGGTGTCAGCTACCTTCGCAGCTGCGTCAGTACTTCCATGCTCAAAAACTAAACGGGTTAAAAGCTGCATGACAGATAATCATCATATGAGTCCTGAGTAATTCTGGAACCAGTATGGAATGATAATAACAGATATTAGCAGTGACATTTAGAATGGTATAAAAAAATAAGAAAGGATGTATAAAATATTCCATAGCTCTGAATATGAACACTGACGACAATAATCCTGTTTCTAAAAGGGGTTCACTTGATACAAATGATGATGTGCCTCTAGCTGGAGTGTATTTCCTATAGTAGAGCTTTGTTTTAGGTAAGTATAAATATAAGCAGCACTATGTTTCCAAATAGTACTAAATGGCATTCTAAAGAGGACAACTGCTAAGGACTTTCATGTCAAGTTTTCATTAGTAAAAAAAAGTTACATATTTGAGGTGACTTGTGAAGAGCTTACATCTTTGGGCCGTTCGTACACCAATGAGAAGTAGTTGAAATCATGAGTCGTGTCAGCTCCATCAACTATGTCACCAATGGTGGCGACATATATTATGAAGTTTGATAAATATGTCGACGGCTTGGTAGATACAGGACCCAAGTATCTATTTGTGGAACCTCTGTGTTCTGGACTGCTTTCGGGAACACTTGAAGCTGTTGGTTCAGTCCTGGATGCTTGTTTCAGGATTCTTAGTCCATGACCAAGGACTACACCTTTTTCAGACATCAGAACATCTTTCTTTTCTAACTTGATACCTTCTTTCGAGTAAGTTTTATCTGAATCCTCATCAACAATAGCTCTTGCAACATTGTGAAGCTTACCTGAAATACAAATGTTCAGAAGTGCCTCTAGAACATCGTAGCAACAACAATTTACAGTTCACCTGAATAAAGTAGGCATTACCATTTAAGAATTGCCGTTTTCCTTTGAAGGCGTCATCAATCATCTGATGCAGGAGTCCAAGTGGACGTTGCTTTTGTCCAACTCTGCTAGATTCAGTTGACAAAGAGGCACTCACTTCGGTAAAAACTACTTGAAGATATGGATGACCTTCCTAGATGAGACCAAAAAGTATGCCATTCTTGGTATTAAAAAAATGCATAGTTGTTTTTATTTGTTAAACATGGAGCAGTAGGGACATCATAATCACACATTTCTTTGCTTTGGTGCGACCACCAGAATAAAATACACCAAAACTAATTAATTAATGCTGTTCTTTTAAGAAAGAGACTGACATTGGATTATCCTATTAAACGTGTAAAGAACTGAGAAAGGCCTTTCATACATCCTCCGGTAACAATATTGTAAGTCAAAATTCGTAATCACTAAGCTCAGGGAAATAAACGAAGGTAAACAAGGGGAAGAAGTTCAATAGAAAAATGATATGTGCATGGTTTACATGGGCACAAAGCAAAATAAAAGCTCACCAGATCCAAGATGCCAGTCAGGCGCTGAAGGATGCGCTTGATTACTGATATGATAGCAACTTCTTGAATCTGATCCCAATAGGCGGGACCTATTTTTGGGGAGCTTCCAGGAAATATTTCAGATAACAAACTTGTGGCCTGTACATGAGAAGAACAAAACGTCATCTTACATACTTTCTTTCCGAGATTGACAGTTCACACACGCTACTAATAGCAGTAAGTTATGTAACTGAACCTGGCTAGCTTGTACAACTAGAACTGACATAGATGGCATAAACATTTCTGGTAGCAAGAACTCAGGTACCATATTTAAAGAGACAAAACATGGAGACAGACGAACAATGTTCTAGCCAGTCACAGGCAGGTCGAGAAAAGGGGTCATGTGACGTCATAGCGGGTGGCTAGGAATGTGGACCACAGGGGGTAGAGTTCTTACCGGCGCAAGTTCAGAAAGAAACCGACAAAAAATTGAACTCAGAAGATCGCTACGCAACTAAACAAGGAAAAACAATAGGAGAGGCTATCGTTCCACTAGAAATATTTCAGCTTCCCAAAAAATTATCAGTGGTAAACCATCTCTCCAGTCTCCACTAGAAATTCTACAACAGAAGGGAGTGACGATATGTGCCAGACAAATTAGATATTATGCTAAAAGTGTGAATCTTGAAAGTTTAGGAATGCATAACAGTCAATACTTACCTCATCAAGAAGAAATCGACACATATCTCCTGACCTAGCAGAAGTTGCAGCGACATCAATGCAAAGCAGAATCTGAAAGTCCAGATTTATTGTCAGGTAAAATACCACGAATGAATATCATTAACAACATCTAATATGCAGATCATAACTAGAAATCCTCACTGTAGTTAGAGGACCAAGCTGAGCACGGAATGACAAAATATCTGATTCATGTGCAACATTTGTGTTATCCGTGGCCCGATTTACAGCATCCTCAACCTGGAGGAAACCAAAAGTATTTGTTTAGCTTCAGGCAAATAAAACAAGGAAAATAACCTAACAAGTATGACACAAATTTAAGATATTTTATATCATCAAACATCATTTGATTGTTCTGAAGAAGCAAAAAATTAGGCAAAATGCTGCACAAAACCATTTTGTTATTTTCCCTTCAGTCGTGCCACGATCAAGTATTCATCCGAGGGAGATTGATAACAGATCACAAGATTGTATATACAGAAGGTGCAAAATAGTTTAATTGTCCGGTTAAGAAAAAGTGACATCCTAGAATGTGTGCAGTCAAACATTTAGGTTGGTCGGGTTTTTTTCCGAGGGTACTTTTGTATATTTCAACAGAATGTCGAAGTCACTATTTTTTATGACTGGAGGTAGTATATGGCACTTGCACTTCAAAATAAAAAACTTCTGCCACTTCCACACTTTCAATTCCCTTGCATCTCATTCCCTCTACTGAGAGAGTTGCTACTTCTTTCCGACTGCAGGTAGTATATGGCTCTTCAAATTCAAAATCATACACTTACAGTCACTTCCACACTTTCCTGCTGAGAGAGAGAGGGCATAGGGAAGTGTAACATTCTATGTACTAATGTGCATGGACAAAAGGGGGATCAAGCCATAGGCAAGAAAAGGCATACCAATGCTCTTCTGTATGCACCAGCTACCCATTCGGCTAATTCAAGAGAAGCTTTATCCTCAGCAGGCAACGAAAATCGTTGCACAGCTTCCTCTCCTATACCATAATTTGCCCTTTGCATGCATCTGTCAAGAAATTCAATGATAAACTCATCATCAGACCATGTGTGTGTGTGTGTGTGTGTGTGTGTGTGTAAGTAGTGTGTGTGTGTGTGTGTGTGTAAGTAGTGTGTTTGTGTGTGTGTGTGTGTGTGAGAGAGAGAGAGAGAGAGAGAGAGAGAGTTTGCTAGAAGTGTCTATGCATGTTATCACATTAGATCCCTCGCCCTCTCCTTCTCCTTCTCCCGAGAGAGAGAGAGAGAGAGAGAGAGAGAGAGAGAGAGAGAGAACTGCAGAAGTCTCAAAAGAAAGCAGAGAAAATAACTAGCAACATTTACCACCATGTGGCCTTAATATAGTGAATAAAGATGTAGTAATATGCTAATGTACATGATAGATACTTCTAGAAAAAACTAAGCCTACAATTATGTTGGGCAATGTGCAAAGAACCCACATTAATGCCTTATCTTTAGGATGCATAAACGAGTTTACATAGTGAAATAAAGCAAGAAACCAATGTGCCATGTAGATATAGAAAAACTCACACATTCAATAATTTAGAAGGAGCAGCACGTAAAACAACTAAGGCCTCCTTCCAACTCCATTGTCGTCCAGACAGAGGTGGGAGGCGTTGTAGAACAGATAGACGCCAATCCATGTCTTCAATGGAATGTCTAGCATGTTTGAATCGCCACTCTAATGCTTGCCTGCCAGCAGGGGACAGACCAGTACTTGAAAGCTGATCCATATCAGGGCCTTTTAATACGACATTTTGGCGAAGTATGTCAAGTAGAAGCCCAACAAAAGATATCACCATGGTCTTCCCTTCAGATTCAGTATTACTATCACAGTAGTCATGATCAATAGAACACTCTGAAGGAGCAGCTTGCGGCAACTTGATACTGTCATCCATATGTAACAATGATAGTACAATGCAGCCCATGAAAATCTGCAAATGAGGGTAGCCCAATGAAGCTTAACTGCTTAAGGAATTGACGACTCTCTGAAGCTTTCAACAGTCAAGACTAGCATTTTAGCATGAGTCCTGAAAATATCGATATGACAAAGAATGGCCAACCTTTCGTGGAGTGCTTTTGATGGCCTCCATAAAATTTTGCATCTCCTTCAAATATGACAGAGCTATGTGATAATGGTGCTCATCCCCAACATCACACTTCTCCATCTCTCCTAAAGCAAGGGCAACTGACTGAAGAGCATATCGCATGTGCATCAGCTCAATGTCATGCATCCTGTCATAGGTACAAGAAGGCTACATGAAACAAGCTGCTCGTGAAAAAAATAATGTCAGTTCATCAGAATGATAAATAGAACCAAGCATTTTCTTGTGTTTTTCGGTATAGTAGTGTTAAGAAGTCTTCTACAAGGCTTAAGGCATCAGCAAAGTAGCAGAAGGCAGCTAAGGATACTCAGGTCAGAAACTAAAGAGGAAAAGACCTTATGCAGCACGAAGCATTGGGCATAAAAGTAAAGAATACATGCCATTGATGGTTGTGAAGGACACTTTCACAGCCCTCATCGAGCAGTAGAAGTGCAAGAACACTCTGAAATCCTGGAGCTTGGCTGGGGCTAGAGAGATAAAAGTTTCTGTTGTAGGAGCGTTTCTTAGGAGTGGTCGCTTCTTCTCATGTTTTGTACAGTGTTTTTGTTGTATTTTACTATTTTTGTTAGAACTTGTTGTCGGTCACTCCCTTGGGTGTAAGAGCTTTTTTCCATCTTAATATATATACATATACATGCAGCCCTCAATTCTCATGCATGGTTTAAAAAAAAGATGGTTGTGAACCTCTTTGAAGCTGCAGTTGCCGAAGAAAGTGGTTGCATACCGACAAGCTCGATTGCATCTTGAAACTTTATTCCTGGGACCACATCAAACAGCACCTGCAAGTAAAAAAAAATCCGAGGAGCATCAAGCTATCAACAAAAGGACGAAATCTAACTTCTGCACCCAAATGGGAGACCGAAAATGCATATTAGAGAATGGTAAAAGGTGCAAAGGACTGATGAAAATATGTCCACGTGTTAGCATAGAGAAATGAGACGACAAAATTGATATAAGAGAACTCACTCTCATGGGAGTCTGAACAGCTAACCGCTCAAGTATCATGTTCTCAACAAAAGGGTCTAATGTTTCTGCATTAACAACTGCATCTTGCTCTTGTTGGGAGAACAACAATGAATTCCTCAAATTCCAGGGGTTCCCAGAATTCACACTGGAAACAAAACATGCAAGATCCAGATGAAAGCATAAAAGATCACACAGGTACTCCTCGCAGGATGTCTGCGAATGGGCAAGTCAAAATCATTCACATATTTCTGCTAAACAGTACCATAGAAGCAAGATGATTCAAGAGCAGCGGAAGTACCTCATCTGTCTGCGTACGATAATGTGAATATTCTTGTAGTCGTAGAGCTTGGGATTTGCTTGTCCAGAACAACTGCATTAGCTTTCTCCGCAGTGCTGTCTTGCCCTTCAGAATATCCCAACCCAAAACAGCAACCAATGGCTGGAGAAGGGGAAATAAAGAAACAACCTGCAGAAAGCGACTTGCTAGAAAATATTAGTGTGGCAAAAAACTAGTGGAATTCGTTCTGCAGTGCTCATAACATATCCAAATATATATTAATGGCAATATCCAATTGGAAAATGATGACATACATTAACAGCTTCTTGAAGTTGTTCTCTCTTGATTAATGATAGAGCAGTTTCCATAACAACTTCAAGGACATGTTTTCCAGATAGTCGAGAATAATGGTAAAGATCTTTCTTGCAGGATATGATAGCTTCAGTCAAGATGGTCCTGTCATCTGAATCGACATCCCTATCCAACGCCAATGTTTCCAGAAACTTTTTGAAAGGAACAGGCATCCAATGAGCATCAGAGACACTGTGATCTTCAAATTCTTCAGAAAGAATGTCATCCAGGACAGTCTGGTGACAGTAGCAACAAAAAATTAGCACCAGATACCACCATCTAAGACCTAATATGTATGGTACATTAATGCTAAATACTGTCAATATGTTAGAGCATCCGCATCCAGTGATCTACTACCTCTGTTCCAAAATATAAGATGTTTTAGCTTTTTTCTGATTCGTATGTATCTAGGCACGTTTTAGTGTCACATTCACTCATTACAGACCGTATGTAGCCCATATTGAAATAGCCAAAACATCTTATATTTAGGAACAGAGGGAGTAGAATCTAAAGGATGGATAGATTAGCTATCATCAACACCAAAGATGGGAGGGCAGAAGCTAAAGCAAAAAAGCTTAGCGCCAGTGCGGAAAGTCAAAAGGTAGCCCGGGCTACATGTAGCCCTGTATTTCAAAAAAAATTGAAACCGACATTTTAGAGTTCCAAAAATTTCGAGAAAAAATTCTAGATGATGATAATGATGTATTCTGCCAACATGCAGATTTTCAACTCGAAACACCTAGTTATGTGAGCCACACAAAAAAGACAAATCCGACAAAATTTGGAGGGTTCAAATTTTGGCACTGTTCACTATTCCAGATCTTCACTTTTGTCATTTTTACACAGCCTAGAATATAATGTATTTCGAGTTGAAACTTTACAAACTGATAGAATACATCATTGCCTACATCTAGAAATTTTTCCAGATTTTTTTGAAACTCTAAAATGTCGTTTTCAAAATTTTCGAAATAAAGGGCTACATGTAGCCCAGGCTACAAAACGCTGCACTCAGCGCCAGTGCTGCTTCTTATTTCTCTGAAAATTATTTCTAAATAATCAAATTTGAAGTATTAAGCATTTAAGCATCACCTCGGTGTCTATATAATTGGTGCCAAGGCAGGTGGTATAACTTAAAATGTTATTACACGAGGGTTGATGTGTCCACCTTAGCATCTAAATTAAGTGATAAGAGATGTGGATGCTCTTAGAGAGAATGGAGAAGGGCGTAACCTGGGAAAGTACAATGGGCCACCACCATCTATTTATTGTTCGCCTAAAGCACAAAATAATCACAACAAAGGAAAAAAAACTCGGAGTATAGTAGTGTTAAATGGCCCAGAATTTGTGTGCACCACAAAAGTAAGTCAAATTTCCCGTGTGTAGGTTACATGTTATCAAAAAGGAAAGTCTGGTCAAAATTGAAAAGGTAGCTAAGTTCATAATAAACTACTTTAACAGAAGAACCATGCCAGTAAGAAATGACAATATTGGAATTACCTGAACTAGTTGAACAAGCTGGGGACTGCTAGACTGAAGAGCTGCTCCATAAATTTTAATGATTCTATTACGTGATCCAAACCATGTTCCACAATAATTTGATGCTTTTTCCCAGCCCTTTTTGACAAGATCTCCTACGACAACCCTGTACAAAGAAATCATATTCAAAGTTTGTTGAACATTTTAGCATACCAAGATCTGTCACCAAAAAATGTGACCAACTGTTTTTATGAGAACTGAGATCAAAAGCTAATCACTTAAACATGTTAATCAAAACTACAAACGCAAACATGGTGAGGCCACATTAAAAATCGACAACTTTTCTCTGCATAACACCTGGTGGCTAGCACTGCAATAAACACTGCAATACTTTGCCATGTTACTTCCAAGGTTTATACTACTTGCGCCCATTGAACTGTCATGATGACTAATTGTAATCAAGCATGTTTGAAGAATATAATACTTGTAATTTGTAGATTTCAGTACAAACATAGATTGCAACCAGAGTAGAGGGGATCATTGTTTCCGTCGAGATATTAATATGGAATGGAACTACTAAAGAGTGTCCATGACATACACATGGATCTTAACTGAAGGATGCCAATTAGCTCGATGTTTCATGCAACTCTTACAAATAATAACTAAGGATGTTCACGCTATAAATACAGATTGTATCTAAAGCTATAACTGACCCCACCATGTCCCACATATGTTGACAACTTGAGATGCCCATTAATTCTCAGCTTGCAACTTTAGTGAACATATGTTGAGACATCCCATGGAAAAAGTTGACTGGGTTCATATTTAGAATTTAACTAAAGGTGCTGAAATAGAGCTTACTTATAATTGTCCTCCTCGACGCCATTCTCCAAGCAGAGGAAACGGAGATGCCCGGTAGCACTTTCGAAATCACCGGCCACGACAAGCGCCTTCATGGCGTCCAAGTGGGCGAGCTGCACGCTTCGTCGCAGCCACATGAGCACATTTGCACCAGAACCCCCGTCTAGTCCAATCTGCCTGGAAACGCCCGCACACAGCGCATCGAACAGCTCGGCATTATCGAGGACCACCCCCCACAGCCCCATCAGATCATCCTTGGAAACCAGGACCTCCTCGACACTGGCCGTCGCTTCCCCACGGCTCTCAACCTCGCGCTTCAGCCTCGCCACACCCAAGTCAAGCAGCTTCGCAAGCGTATCCCGGGCCTCGGCGCCGATGGCGGGGTCATCAGCGACGGACTGGAGAAGGAGGAGAAACTCAGCCTTGAGGCGGAGCGCCTCCGGGTTGGGGGTGGAGGGGAGGGCAGCGAGCTCAAGCGCGGCGAGCCAGGCGAGGTGGGAGGGGGAGGGGCAGGCGGGGGGCGCCGACCAGAGCACGCCAGGGACGCGCCCCCCGGAGGCGACGACCGCGCGGAGGAAGTCCGCGGCGAGATCGGGGTCGGCGCGGCGGCGGAGGCTGAGCAGAGCCGCGCGCAGGGGCTCGAACTGCGCGAGGAAGAGGTGGTTCGCGGCCACGCGGGCGAGGAGGGCGGCCTCCCGCTCCGGCGCCGCCATGGCGAACTCGGGGTGCGGACTTAGGGGCTAGGAATCACGAGGTGGCGGTGAGCATGGTGCGGCGTGCGGGAATTGGAGCGCAGGGCCGGGGGTGCGGAGAGTTCAGTTTTGAGAAGGGTTTGCTAATGCTCGCCGTTTTGGAGGAGGAGGGAGGAAGAAGAAGAAGACGAGAGCAGCAGAAGAGGAAAAACGGAGGCCTCAATTTTTCCGTGCGACCGGATGAACGGACGGATATGACTGGAGCAGACCGCGGCCCGAGCAGATCAGTGTCGCCGCGAGCCCGCGATGAAGCAGGGCCGAGACGAGTCGAGCTCGTCCTCGCGCCGCACGTCGTCGTCTGGTAAGAGCATCTCCACGCGCTACGTCTCGGCGCGCTAAAAAAATTTCAGCCCCAAATTAACGGTTTTAGCAGCCGGCGACTGATATATATCGGTTTTTCACACGTGGTAAAATATAACGCGCAGCGTGTAGCAGTTTACCAGACGCACAAAAAATAGAGCACCACAACATATTTTTTCCACAAACACAAATAATAAACCTAATTGAAGGCAATTGTAATTGTTGCACTTAGATTGATTGGATTCCTTGATGAGATTATATAGTAGTATAAGGAGGTAGCTTGGACGCAAAGGAAAAGGATTACAACTTAAAAATAATCTAAACTAATTCTAAACCTCCTTAAATACGGCTGACTTGACGTGTGCTTGTAATTCACGTCTCCCCCCCCCCCCCCCCCCCCCCCGCGCAGTCGGAGCGGGAGCAGAGCGAACGTTCAGACTGGAGCGAAACTCTGTGAGCACAGTTGACGGCAATCCTTTTGTGAAGATATCAGCATACTGAGAAGACGTCGAAACATGAAGAACACGGACATCTCCAAAGGCAACACGTTCACGAACAAAGTGTAGGTCAATCTCCACATGCTTGGTTCGTTGATGTTGAACCGGATTCGTCGAAAGGTAGACGGCAGAGATGTTGTCGCAGTAGACCACCGTAGCTGTCGTAGCCAGCAAGCTTCAGCGACGACATTGGCAACACCGCGGTATTCAACCTCCGCACTTGACCGAGAGACAGTTTGCTGACGCTTGGACGACCAAGAAACCAGATTATCACCAAGGAAAACACCATAGCCCGAGATGGAATTGCGAGTATCGGGGCAGTCAGCCCAGTCAGCATCAGTGTAAGAGGTGAGCGATGTCGGCGATGAGCGGTATATCTGAAGTCCATGGTCGACGGTGCCACGTAGATACTGGAGAATTCGCTTGACCGCATTGAGATGCGGTTCCCGAGGGTCATGCATGTATAGGCAGACCTGTTGCACAGCATAGGTGATGTCTGGTCTTGTAAAAGACAAGTACTGGAGAGCACCCACCAGGCTTCGATAGGCAGACGGATCAGCGACGGTGGCGCCAGCAGCTGAGAGTTTGGATTGTGTATCAACGGGAGTGGAGCATGGGTTGCACTCACTCATGCCTGCACGGTCAAGGATATCGATGATGTACTGTCGCTGGGATAGGAACATGCCATCTGAGGATCGTGTAACTCGATTCCGAGGAAATAATCCAATGTGCCAAGATCCTTGAGAGAGAACTCACGCTCGAGAGCCGTGATGGTTCTCCGAAGAAGCTGCGCAGATGAAGCTGTGAGAACTATATCATCGACATACAACAGCAAGTAAACAAGCTCAGTGTTGTTGTTGTAGATGAAGAGTGAAGGATCCGCTCGGGAGCTGACGAATCCGAGGCGCAGCAGGTGATCGGTGAAGCGGCTATACCAGGCACGCGGCGCTTGTTTAAGTCCATAGACAGACTTATTGAGACGGCAAACATGGTTAGGCTTGGAGATATCGACGAATCCTGACGGTTGTGCACAGTAGACCGTCTCGGCAATAGTACCATGTAGAAAAGCATTGTTGATGTCAAGCTGATGAACCGGCCAATCTTGCGCGACGGCAAGAGAAAGTACAGTGCGGACGGTGGCCGGTTTGACAACCGGGTTGAAGGTTTCTCCATAATCAACACATGCACGCTGAGTAAAGCCACAGAGGACCCAACGGGCTTTATAACGATCCAATGAGCCATCCGGTTTAACCTTGTGCCGAAAGATCCACTTTCCAGTTACGATATTGGCGCCAGGTGGACGAGGAACAAGATCCCATGTCTGATTACTCTACAGAGCACTGAATTCGTCCATCATAGCATTGTGCCAATGGGGGTCCTT
Source organism: Puccinellia tenuiflora (assembly GCA_012064385.1). NCBI lineage: Eukaryota > Viridiplantae > Streptophyta > Magnoliopsida > Poales > Poaceae > Puccinellia > Puccinellia tenuiflora. The sequence continues at coordinate 1,675,617 of QRDG01000033.1, forward strand.
GAGATCGCCCCGGTAGCTCTTGGGTAGCGGGCTAAGAACATCAGCCAAAAGATTAAGACGGTCAACAGTTTTAGACATGCCACGTTTGCCACGGGTGAACATAGAGTGAGTATTATCAACCAGGGGAGGACCAACAGGGGCTAAAACCACAGACGAAGTAGGAGGAACGGATTGAGAAGGAGGAGTGTGGGGTTCAGGTGTCGATGGTGTAGTTGGTTCGGGTGGAGGTAGCATGAGCAGGGGAAGACGGACACCAGAAAGGGTACAGGTCACCGGATCTATTGCACCTGACGATCTCGTTCTTGGTGCGGAAGTCCTTCACGGAAAGACCAAAAGGATCAAATTCGACAGAAACAAGATTATCAGTGGTTAACTTACGAACGGAAATTAGATTTTTTATGAGGTTAGGTGTAACTAACACATTGTTAAGAAAGAAAGAAAGAGTGGTTAGGAGTAGAAAGGGTTGTGTGGCCGATTTGTGCGATGGGAAGGGATTGACCATTGCCTACAATGACATGTGGTAAAGGAGAGTTAGAGGGGATGATGTGCGAGAGGTTACCCTGATTGCCGGTCATGTGAGTGGAGGTGCCTGAGTCCATGATCCACTCGTTGGACGATGGTGGTGTGATACGTCTCAAACGTATCTATAATTTTTGAGTGATCCATGCTAGTTTTGTGATATTGTCATATGTTTTTACTGTCATTTATATCATTTTTATGCATTTTGTCGGACTAACCTATTGACAAGATGCCCAGTGCCAGTTCCCTGTTTTTGCTGTCTTTTTGTTTCAGAAATTTACTTCTGAAAATATTCTCGGAATTGGACGAAAATTTACGAGGATTATTTTTACGCCAAGACGAAGACGGAGTCCGAAGGGCAGCCTGGGAGGCGACCCATAGGGCACACGCGGGTGCTAGGCGCGGCCTAGGGGTGACCCGCGGGTGGGGCCCGCCCCTGCCCTGTGGGCACCTCCTCGGCCCCCTCTGACGCCTATAAAATCACAATTAACCTAAAAACGTCAGGGCGGCGATTATTTTCCAGAAACTCGACCCCGACGCGCCGTCACCAAGAACCCTAATTCGGTGTCCAATCTGAAGCTGATCTCGGCACTCTGCCGGAGGGGAGATCGATCCCGGAGGGATCTTCATCGACATGCCTTCCTCCGGGATGATTTGTGAGTAGTCTCACCTTGGACTACGGTTCCATGGCAGTAGTTAGATGGTAGTCTCTCTCTTGTGCTTCATGTCTTATGATCTTGTGAGCTGCCTAACATGATCAAGATCGACTATTGTAATGCTATGTGATGTGTTTGCTGGGATCCGATGGATTATGAAGTTATGTTCAGATTGTGCATGATTCTTATTTGAGTAATTTATGTTCTTGCATGCTCTCTGATTTGCGTAGTTACTTTGGCCAAGTGATTGTATGTATCTCCAAGAGAGGGTATTTATGCTAGATAGTGGGTTCATGCCCCCTTTTGTTCCTGGGCATTAGTGACAAAAACGTCTAAGGGCGAGGGTGTGCTGTTGCTACTAAGGGTAAAATAGCGGTGTTAATCTCTATTTTGATATTAGTATTGCTTACATCATGCACTTTACTTAATGCAATTGTCTGTTGCTTGCAACTTAATACCGTTGGGTGACAGGCTGGATAGCGATCCCACGGTGGACTATTTAGACAAAGACGCAGTTGGACTCAACGGTCTTTGTTCCTTGTCGTGATGCCTCCATAAATATTATCATGTCCTTTTTGTCATAGCTAAATTGGGTTTGTGTCATAATCTTGTCAATTGACTAGCTGTAATTCGTTCACCCATCACATGCATATTTTATCTACTTGAGAGACTCCACTAGTGAACCCATGGCCTCCGGTCCATCTTTTTACATTGTTTTCAACCTCATTTACTTGCTTTTAATTATCATTACTCCTCTGGTCACTTTTCATATTTTATCTATTTCATCATACAATTAACCGCTTTGTGTTCTGCGAGACCGGAGAGATTGACAACCTCTCCGCCGTTGGGGACAAAGTATTTGGTTGAGTGTGTGAAGGTCCACGTCTGTTGAAGGTATCCCTAAGCGCCAGAGATCTTGAACATTCACCTCATTGTTGATTTCAAAGTCCTACTGGTTCGATAAACCTCGGTTCTTAATTGAGGGAAAACTGCTACTAGCTACAATTCCGCCTTCGCTTGGGGCACCACCCAACTTATTAATATCTACCATCAAGCAGTTTTCTGGCGCCGTTGCCGGGGACTTTGGAGCTACAGCAAGGGGAGTCTCATACTCTCAATCTCTTTACTTTGTTTTTGTCTTGCTTGCTTTATATCTCGTTTAGTTTATTTTGCTGTTTCAAAATTTTAAAACCCAAAAAAATTAGTGTAGTCTTTATTCATGCCTTGTTATTTCATCTTATCATCATGACTAGTTCTTTTCCTCCTGTTGAGACACCCGAGTCTGAAGTCCTCACCTTCAAACAAAGAGGTGAGGAAAGTTTGAAAGATGCTTGGTACAGAATTAATGATGCCCGTCATAGATCCACTAAAAAACCATTGGCCACTGTTCTCCTTAGAAATTTTTATATTGGCATTCCAAGTTTGTATAGGTATGTCCTAGATACTATCACAGGTGGAAACTTCCTAGGAATTAATGCTTTGGAAGCTTTTAATGTTATAGAGGGTCTTGTGGGGATTCCACCAACTAATGATCGAAAAATTGAAATCACTTTAGAACATGTCATGCAAAGGATAGAAATTATAGAGGATAATGTACCAAGTGTGGATATGATAAGAGAAATAGATAAGGGAATTCTTGATGGTATTAACAAGCTTGATGGGTACCTAAAAGACATTTCTAAAAGCATTAAGTCCCTTGAAGCTACAAGTGCTATTAATCGAATTGATAAATTTGGGGAAGCAATTGATACCTCGGGAGCACCCTTTTCTCCATATAAATTTAAAAAGAAAGAGGCTTCGGCCCCTAAAGTACCTAAATTTATATTTGTGCCAAATAATACTATTAAAAGTAATACATCATTTGCAGGAAAGGAGGAGTTGAGGATGGTGAAGGAAGCTCAAACTTCCAAGGATTTTAAGGGAGGAGCCCTAGTGGGTAAAACTACTTTTGCTCCACCAATTGTTGGTACTAATAGTATTGCTAGAGGTCCTTTTCCAAGTTCCACAACTCATGAATTTGATGATAATGATGATGCCTTTGATCCCGAAAAAACTTGATATTTGGCATTGCGCCTAGCTAAAAGGCGTCAAAGAAAAGCGCTTGTTGGGAGGCAACCCATCTTTTACTTTCAGTTTGCTTTTTGTTTTTCTTCAGTCATGAAGTTATTACCTCTATAGTAACTTCATTGTATCTTTTGCTTTTAGTTTTTTGTGCCAAGTTTAACCTCTAATGCATTGAAAGTGCGAGGTATTGTGTTGCTGTCCAAAAACAGATTATGTGCGCCTGTTGCATGAAAATCCTAAAATCGCCATAATTTTATCTTTTTCTGATAATTTTTGACATCAAGCCTGATGCTTTTATATATCTTTCGTTAGTTTTAAGTTTTTTATTTGAGCTGCAGAAGCACCTCGAAAAATTCAATATTTACAGACTGTTCAGATTTTGACAGATTCTGCTTTTATTTTGCATTTGTCTCTTTACCATCGTCATATGTGATACTCTAGGGTGGAGTGCCACATTGAGGCTTAGTAAACTGTAGCTAATGGCTAATAAAGTTTGTTTGCAATTTGTCATGAGTTGAACACATGTGCGTTTTAATTTATGAGCACTAACCCTTTAATCAAATTATGAGAAGTTTTGTGTGAAGGGAGTTTTTAAGTTCCAAAGGAGAGGAATATGAAGAAATCGAGGATGGATCAAAACTCAAGCTTGGGGATGCCCCCATGGCACCCCCTCTGAATATCAAGAACTATCAAGAGTCAAAGCTTGGGGATGTCCAAGGCATCCCCTCATCTTCATCGACTATCATAAGGTCGTCTTCGTTGAACTTCGTTTTTACCACTTTACATATTATGTGCTATGCTTGGAGCGTCTTTTTACTTCCAGTTTTATTTGTTTGTTTGCTGGTCATATCTTTGTTGGATCCTAGCTTTATTTGTGTGGGAGAGAGACACGCTCCGCTTTTTCGTTTGAATACTCCTTTGCTTCGCTTATATCTTTTTGAGTATTCTTAGCTACTGTTTATTTTCTAGTAAGCTCTCGCTTTTAGCTTTTATCTTGTTTAGAGCTGCTAGTTGTTAAGTTAAACTCTCTTGTTCTTCACTTATATTTGTTGGAGAGTTGTTTTGGTTGCTTGGTTAATGTGTTTGATCGGAAAAATGCTATGCATGTGGCAGTAGTATGAAATAGAAAAAACCTGCATAGTCTTGTAGATCACTATGTGGATAATTTGATACTCTTCAATTGTTTTGAGGCACTAAAATAACTAATGGTTAAAATGTGTTGGTTAATGGTGTTAGAGCTGATTAGTGGAGAGGTGTTATTAAGCATGGAGCTGTACTTTTCTGAACTAAACAACCTAAGTCAACAATGCTAATATGTCATGAATTATACTAAGTTGAAAATAAGTCCCTAGTGGGTAGTTACTGCAACGGTCGGGGAAGCCAACGAGGCACTTCTGTCGCCGCCACGATCCCTCTCGGGGTGTCTCTAACCATTTGTGGAACATTGAAACTGCTAGTTGTTTGCAATATACGAAATGCATTGTGACCTTTGGTTTTTGGCATTTCCACTTCCATATTTTGCTAGCCTCTTCGGTGCTACGCAATGCCCTCTCTCACATTGAGATTGGTGCATACTTCGCGAGTACATCCAACTCCGTGGGGGAACTTCATCCTGTTCTCCTACACATAAGCCAACTATCTTTCTCAAAACAGCCACCATACCTACCTATCACGGCATTTCCATAGCTGTTCCGAGATACATTGCCATGCAACATCCATCATTACATTATTACTTGATGTCGTTCTTCATTATCATATAGTTTGCTTGATCATTTGAGTTAGTGTGTAGCGTGGCTTGCTATATGTTCTACATTTTTTTTCCACACTACGCTCGATCATGCATATCTTCTTTTATACATCATGTATTAGTCTTATGAGTTATGAGTACCAAAAGTGTGATGATCATCTTGTAAAAATGGAGTGTTGCCCCTACCTGTGAGCATATTGAAAAGAGTCCAAAGTGGCCACATAAAAAAATCCAAAAGAGACCAATGAGAGAAAATTTAAAAGAGCCAAGGAGGCAACAATAAAAAAAAGAGAAATATAAAAGAGAGAGGGGGCAACACTACTATTCTTTATTCCACACTTGTGCTAGTTAGCACCTACACTTCATTATAGAGAGTTTTCATGTTTCATTTGTATAACTATATGGGGAATTAACGTTATAGAACTTGGCTTGTATATTCCAAGGATGAGCCTCCTCAAGTGTGTTCTAGGTCTTCATGAGCAAGCAAGTTGGATGCACCCCCACTAGTTACATTGCAGAGCTTTCATACACTTATAGCTCTATGTGCATCCATTGCATGGCAATCACTACTCCTCATACAGTGTCAACTACGGGACTTCCTTCTGTCTTGTGGTTACCTTCTCCACTGTTTGAGCCTTTCTTTTTGAACTTCCAAACCTCCATTATTGTTATCTTTGCCATAACATCATGGTGCCAAAGCCATTTCTTACTTGCACTAGTTAGACTTCAAAACAGTTGATTTGTGAAGTAGATGGATTAGGACACCTGACTTGAGCTTGGCTATTTTCATGAATGACTAATTAGATGCTTTGAAGAATGATTGATACTTTACATTGGAGACATAATTCGCAATTCTTTTTTCTAAACCTTATGTATGGCTCCATGTCTCCAACGCACTTATTCATGAAAAGTTTCTAGCATTTGTTAGCTAGCGTTTGTTAATCATTGTTTGCTTAATGTCAACTATAGACAATTGTTTTGGATCACCTTATTCACTTCATGTGCTTTGCATTACTATCTTGATCAAGATTGTGTTGGTAGCATGTCTCATCAAAAATTATTTGTTATCACTTACCTACTCGAGGACGAGTAGGAGTTAAGCTTGGGGATGCTGATACGTCTCAAATGTATCTATAATTTTTGAGCGATCCATGCTAGTTTTGTGATATTGTCACATGTTTTTACTGTCATTTATATCATTTTTACGCATTTTGTCGGACTAACCTATTGACAAGATGCCCAGTGTCAGTTCCCTGTTTTTGCTGTCTTTTTGTTTCAGAAATTTACTTCTGGAAATATTCTCGGAATTGGACGAAAATTTACGGGGATTATTTTTACGCCAAGACGAAGACGGAGTCCGAAGGGCAGCCTGGGAGGCGACCCACAGGGCACACATGGGTGCCAGCCGCGGCCCAGGGGTGACCCGCGGGTGGGGCCCGCCCCTGCCCTGTTGTAACAGCCCCAGCTTGGTAATGAAAAATACGAAGAATTTTTCCACTTTTTGTTTTCATGTTTGCATCATAGCATCCATATGCATTTTCCATTTCTACTTTCACTTGGAAACAAATTGAAATGGGGAGGCAAACTTCCCAACAACCAAACCAATGAAAATGCTCATCTTAGCAAACCAAATCATTCTTGGACTTCCAACTGGTTTAGGACGTTCCAAGTTTACTTTTTGAAACCAATTCTCAATTTCTAAATATTGTCAAATAAGAAATGGAGTTGAGAATTCAAATTGGTTCAATTCAATTTCTATTTTTGAAACCAAGTCAAACATTCCAAAAATTCAAACTGAAATCATGGGGAGCTTCTTTGTCATTGTTAGAGCATCCCTGGAACTTTGTATAAATTTTGGAATAATTTGGGTGCCCAAATAATTTAGCCTTTTCTTTTTTGACTGGGTTAACCAGAACTACCGGTCCAATGACCGGAAGTACCGGGTCGCCGTCGTCCCTGTGGCGATAGTGGCGAGCACTGTCGCCATGGCCGCCCTCTCCCGCACGCTCCCGTGGCCCGAGGGTTAAGTGGTTGCACCACAGGTCTCACCTGCTCCCCTCACTCTATCCCCTCCCCGTTTTCTGGATCGTGGTCCTAACCCTAGCTCTCCCTTTTCCGCCTCCCTGGTCGAGCTCTAGCTCGAGCTCGTCGTCGCCTCGCCATCGATTGAAGCACCGGAGAACATATCGAAGACGAGCAAAAGCTCCGCCGCGACGCCCTCTTCCTCTCCGCCGAAGGAATCGGCCGGAGCCGCTCGGAATCACCGCCATTGCCTCCGTTCTTCCCCGCCTCCGTCCGCCGTCGCTCGAGCACGCCTTCGTCGCCGTCTGACCTCCCCGCGCCGCTCCGTCCATGGATTCGTGCTCCTGGTGAGCACACGATCCTCCTAAGGCCTCCTCCTCTCCTCTCTTCCCTCCCCTCGCCGTAGCGTGCCGTGCGCGTGCTCGCCGTCTCCGCGGTCACCCTGCGCGCTCATTGCGGTCGTACTCAAATCCTTGACCGGAACTAACATCGGTAGTAGCGCTATACCAGAAGTAGGTCCGGAAGTACTAACCCTAGTGCCGGTCCAGCTCTGTTAGTTTCTGTTTATAACCGGAAGTAGCACCGAGAGTACCGCTAAACCGGTACTACCGGGCACTTCACCGGAAGTACCGGTTATCCTTTTTCGGTACTGGATGTTTCTGACCACAACCGGAAGTACCGCTAAACCGGTACTACCGGCCCTCTTACCGGAAGTTTCGACTATCTCTGTGTTAAGTTTGAGTTTTTCATAACTTAACAAATGTTATGTCAAGTCTTACGAATGTTATGTCAAGTTGTTTAGCAATATAAATGCTACCAAACCATGCTAATATCACATCATGATCACGAATCCTTATTTGATGTTTTCCATAACTTGTTTAAATGAATTAAATTCCTTTATTTATTTAATTCGCTATTTATTCATCGGTGCTCCGAAAATTACAAATGACGTACTAAAATGATCGGAAGAACAAACCCTATATAATCATGTCATATCCATGCATACATGAGGAAATTCTAAATAATGTAATCATTTATGACATTGGACATTAAGTTAAATATGGGGTGTTTTCCAAATAATTGTCTAATTATTTGGAACTCCATTTAACTTGTTAGCTAAATTAAATGATGGTATCTCTGCATCAATTTGACATGTCATCATGTGATTGCGCATTGCACCTTGTGTTCGTGTGATTTATTTGTTCTTTGTGTTTTATTTTGGGTACCGATAGATTCCGGAGTTGAGGTCACACCGACCTACCCCGACGAGCAGTACTACAGGCCCCGGCAGCAAGGCAAGAGATAACCTAACCTTCTTGGCATCTAGCATCCTATGATTTTTATCAACTTATTTTATCCACCATAATATTGCATGCGATTCAAACGTCATTTTTGAGCAAGACATAGAGTATCCTATGAATGCATGTTTTTCCCCGAGCCAATCACATGTATCCCTACCTATGAACCTTAGTGTTGATGTGTTGGCCGGAGTCAAGAATATAATTGTTGTAGTTATATGCTTAGCTATGCTTAGCCCTGCTTAGCCAAATGCTAGAAATGTCCGTTGTTTAATTCCATAATTGTTGTTGTTGATGGAATGGTTCGGACATGGTGGATATGTGGGGTGCTTAATTAAAATGCTAAGACGGCTTGGGTGAGTTGTCATCGGGGATGGTGTTTTGCCTCACTCTTGCCCCTAGGTGCGGGTTCTTTACCTCTTGAACCAAGACGAGCGTGCTGCCATTGGTGGGTGTATGGGCACCTTACTGACTGAATAACTTGTGCGGGCATATCCAAGGGTCCTCTAGTTCGGTTTTCCATTTGCGTGTGAGTGGAAACGTGATGTTGATGAGGATTTGTGTTTAGGACGTGGTGATGGGGAAGGGGCTGAAATAGGCTGGTTAAACTTGCCCTGTGGCCACAGATGACTCTTGGATAGTCTCACGCGAGGTAAAGGTTTAACCGCGCCCGCTTACCGGCCTTCCCCGGAAGAGGGCCACTCAGGTGAGCCGGACGGTACCAATGGGTAAATTAGTACACCCCTGCAGGGTTTAATATTTTCGAAAAGCCGTGTCCGCGGTTATGGACAACTTGGGAATAGACGATAAGACCATAGAGAACCTTAACCTAATTGATATGGCAGCTAAAGGTTGCATAATCAACGTGTGATAAAGGTTCACTTCCTCGAGGGTGATTCGAGGGGGGTGCCTTGGTGGAGTTGAGTGGGTTTGGCTACAAGTAGGTTCGCCGAGAACCGAAGATGAAATGTTACCCTCTTATCCCCTTTATAAAAACTATTCTGAGCAGACGAATGCCATGTGTCAATATTGTTTCGGTTTATGAAAATTAGCTTTATGCAAAAGAAATACATATATAGCTTTAGAGCCTCCGTCAGTCATTGGGCCTATATCGCCCTACTAAACTTGCGAGTACATCGTACTCAGTCTCTCTTTGTTGCCTTTATAATTTGTATTTCAGAGGAGGACGACACCGAGCAGCTAGGTGGGTTCTACGTGGACATCGACTAGTAGTCCGGGGTTCCCAGGTGGCAGCTTGGGTCCGTGGAGCAAGCTGGCTGGGTTTATTTATGTGTAGGCCTCTTAGGCCCTATAATTTGGATCTTGTTGTATTAGACAACACTACTTCGCTTTCGCTTGATGAATTGAGGGTCTGTAACCTTATGATGTGTAATATTTGTATCTTTCTCATATATGAGTTGCTATATGAGTTTTGTGTCGTAGAGTCTGCAATGCACCAGTTTGTTCCACAAGTCTCGGTCTCTTTACTATACGTGAAAGCGATGTCTGAGCTTATGGCATGATCGAGGTGTTGTGTGCCGATGATCCATTCCGAGCACACCTGTCAATGAGTTTTGGCCTGGGATTGGTAAACCCAGTAACCCTCGATTGTGTAGCATGACCGGTTACACAACGTTTCACTGTATAGTTATGGGGTCGGGGCCTTACAAGTTGGTATCAGAGCAGGACTGCCTGTAGGAAACCCTTTCTATTGGTCGATGTCGAGTCTAGTTGAAAATTATTTATACCCTAAAAATGAGTTGTGAAAACCTTCTTAGTATTCTTTTTACTCCTCGTCCAACTCGTTCTACTCTGATTCTTACCTCTTTTGTTTTATGCTTGGTGTCGATGTTTAGGTTCTCGGGGTTGGGTTTCTACCGTCCAGTTATGTCTCGAGTCCGTTATATCCGTTTGATATCGCCGCGATGACGTTATGTCACTGTGGTTGTCTAAATCTGTCTTTGTGATTGCCATCTTCAATATCTATATCTGGAAGCACCTTAATGATCTATCCTATCTGTCGAAGGTGTTTACTAACTATGTCATTGTTCCAATTCTTCAGAATGGCTCCTACCCGTCGTGGGGAAACAAGCAATCCTGATGCACCACCGCCACCTTCAATGGCGGAGGTCTTGATGGCCATCGAGGAGAACCGACTGCGCAGTGAGCATCTGCTCGAGCAGCTGGTGCATCAAGGGGCCAGGAGGAACACGGACTACACCACTCTCACCGAGTTCTTGCGGTCCCAACCTCCCACTTTCTCTGAAGCAAAAGAGCCGCTTGATGCGGATGATTGGCTTCGGGCTTTAGAGCGCAAGTTTGTCGCTCTTCACGTTCCGGTGGCGGAACATGTCAACTTCGCCACCTACCTGCTGGATGGAGCCGCCTGCTCCTGGTGGGAGAGCCACGTGGCAATGGTTGCTGTGGGCCATGTCTTCACTTGGGAGGAGTTCCGCGCCGCCTTCCGTGCGGCGTACATCCCCAAGCCCATCCTGGAGCTCAAGAGGAGGGAGTTCCTGGACTTGACCCAGGGACGCATGGACGTCCAAGCCTATGGGCGGGAGTTCAACCACCTCTCCCGTTACGCCCCTCGGGACGTGACGAATGATGAGGACAAGCAATACCTCTTCCGCAAGGGGCTCGCACCTCATCTCCGATACGAGCTCCTACCCTTCAAGTTCCCATCCTACCAAGAGCCCTACAACCAGGCTCTCACCATGGAGCAGGGTAGGAAGGAGCTGGAGGCTTCCAAGAGGCCAGCTTCCACCGACAACCAGAGATCCTCTTCTTCTGAGGGCAAGAAGCACCGGGTATTTGTGCCCTTCAGCGCTGTGACTAAGGCACCCTTTGCGCCAAAGTATTCAGGGTTCAAGCCACCTCCGCCTCGCCCAGCTACCTCGACCTTGGGTGCGGCTGGAAGTGGCCTCCTCCCTCAGCTGCCTCCACCACACCCGAGGCTCACTTGCTTCGCTTGTGGCCAGCCTGGGCACTACTCCAGGGAGTGCCCCAGAAGGCACCGGCTCCCACAGCACCTGCACCAGCACCCTCTACCCCAGCCGCCAAGGCTACCACCGTCAGTCGTGGTCGCCTGAACCACGTCTCAGCTGAAGACGTTGAGGAGGACCCCGGAGTACTCATGGGTACGCTTCGAATCAATGATTACCCTGCTTCAGTCTTGTTTGATTCTGGAGCATCGCATTCATTTATATCAATAGCTTTCGCATACAACCATCAAATTCCATTTGTGAACATGGACTCCCCGTTAGTTGTCAAGACCCCAGGCTCTAGTTGGCACACAAAGTGGGTTGCTCCGGAAGTCCAGATTACCATAGGCTATTTGTCCTCCCCGTTCCAGCTGATAGCACTGAAGTCAGATGGGCTAGATATAATTTTGGGGATGGATTGGTTAGTCAAATACCAGGCCAACCTGGACTGTGCTGCCAAGTTTGTCACTGTGATCCACCCAACCGTCGGGCTGGTGACTTATTGGTCACCCTCGTCCGCTTTTCCCTCCGTTGCCACTCCCCTCTCACCGGAGATCAGCTTATGCTTCCTGGAAGGAACCACCCCGCCTGAATGCATGAAGTTGTTGTGGTGTGTGATTTCCCCGATGTTTTCCCGGAGGAATTGCCCGGTATGCCACCTGATCGCAGCGTGGAGTTTGTGATTGAGTTGGTTCCGGGGACCGCCCCAGTTTCCAAAAGGCCCTACCGCATGCCAACGGAAGAGCTTCTGAATTAAAGAAGCAACTTGATGAGCTGCTAGAAAAGGAATTCATCCGGTCGAGTAGCTCACCTTGGGGCTGCCCGGTCATCTTTGTCAAGAAAAGGGATACCAATGTTCCTCGGCTGGTTGTTGATTACCGCCCTCTGAATGCGGTGACCATCAAGAACAAGTATCCCATTCCTCAAATAACTGACCTTTTCGATCAACTAGCTGGTGCAACGGTATTCTCCAAGATGGATCTGAGGTCAGGCTACCATCAGATAAAAATCCGGAAGGAGGATATTCCAAAGACGGCTTTCACTACCCGCTATGGGTTATATGAGTACACTGTCATGTCATTCGGCCTCACAAATGCTCCGGCTACTGTAACAACCCAGATTTGGTACCCTAAAATTTGAGCCAAATTTTCACTATTTTGCTTTGCATTGCATCATGGCATACATATTTAATTTGCTAAATTAAATATTGCAAACAATGAAAAACATTAAAAGGAAGCAAACACTTCCTAAAATTTCAAACCAAATGCAATTGCTCATTTTGGCAAAACAAAATATTCTTGAGTTTCCATATTTGTCCAGGAAGTTCCAAGAATGCATTTCATAATTATTTGGCAAAGTAAAATTCTTGCCAAACAATTAAATAAATTGGGACTTCAAAATTGAGTTAAACCGATTCTTAAATTGAAACCAAGTGAAACATTTCAAAAGTTCCAAATAAAAATATGGGGAGCTTCATTATATTATTGGGCCCCTCCAGGAATATTTTCACTTATTTTGGAAATGTTTAAATACCCCAAGTAAATATATTTCAAAATAATTAAAAGTTGTCATATTCAGACCCAATGACCAATTGGTGTTCAAAACTTTTTATTTTGCAACACCAATTTTTGTGGAGTTAATAAATGTTATGGGAAGGCTACATAAATATTCTCATAATTTTTGGAAATGAATTGATGCCTTAATTAAATAGGAAAAGGGTGCTGTTTTCAAATTTGAAAGAAAAACAGAAAAGGAAATAGACGCCAGGTTTTTTTTTAGGAAAATGGCCTTCTACCCTGTCGCCACAGTGCTCTGCACTGGCGCCATGGCCCGGGCTGCCGTCGCCATGTCCTCCTCCCCTGCGCCTCGCTGCGCCCCCTGGTGGATAAGTGGATGCCCTGGCGCCGTGCTCCTCCCTCTCCTCTCCTCCCCTGGTCTCTGCTCCCGTGCAAACCCTAACCCTAAGACCTAACCGCGCTCCTGCCGCCGCCTTGCCGCGCCAATCGCCGCCGTCCTGCGCCACGTCGAGCTCAACGGATGTGTCCCTCCGGACCGCCTCGTCCTCCTCTTCGTCCCGGTGCAACCAGCCCGTGCTGGGAGGCCGCAAATCACCGATGTCGTCGCCTTCCTCCCCACTCTGGCCACCGCCGTCCGAGCACTGCCGCCTCGCCGTCCAGCCTCCTCCGGCCTCGCCGTGCACGTCTTCACACTCCTGGTGAGCATGCGCACCTCCCCGTCCCCATTGCCCTCTCCCTCTCCCTCTCTATCGTGCCCACGCCGTCGACCGTCACGGGCCGCCACCACAGCTCGCCGCCGGCCATGCTCCGGTGACCATTTGGGTCATGCCGCCGCCCCTCCTAAACCCCCTTGATCTCCTCTACCTCGTGCACTCCTCGAAATCGCCAAATTTCAAACCGAAGACACGAATTGATGATCGACAGCCCCGCAGCCCTGCTGATGACGTGTGATGACGTCATTGTTCATCTGTTTTGTTTTCCAGAAATTAACAGAGAGTTGGAATTTGCAATATTTAATAAATGGTAAATCAGAAAAATGAAATTGACATACCAGATTGTTCACATTTTCATAACCTATTCAAATATGTCACTCACACATGCAAATGAATTTTTGAATTTGAAATTTAAATGTGAAATGCAAATCATCTGTGAATTATTCAAATTTTGGAAATTCATAGCTAGAGTTTTACAATTCAGAAAAATGCAAATAAGCTGTTAAAATGCTCAGATAAATAAACTCTACATGTTAGTGCCTTTATTTGAATTAATTGGTTAAATTAAATTGCCTTTATTTGTTAAATATAAAAGGGCAGATTTAAATAACTAATTGGGAAATTCATAACAATTTGAATATTGCTCCCAAAATTGCAAATAAGATCCCTAAATGTTAAGAGAATTAATATCTACATGTTAGTTATAATTACATGTTAAAATGAATTTTCTAAATTGCTGTTAAATTGAAATAACTAAAATGGCAGATTTAATTCTAATTTTAGAAAATCCACAACTTGAGTTTCAGTTGCTCAAAAATTATGTTTAATATCTCAAAATGTTCAGTAAGCAATAAACTACAAGTTTATGTCATTTGAGAGAATTCTAGAGTTAATATTGGTGTTGTTTATTAAAGATAAATAAAATGGCAGAATTAAATCAATTATTGAAAATATCATAACTTGATGAATTTTGATCCAAAATTTGCAAATAAGATCTTAAAATGCTCAGGAAAACAACATCTAATTACTAGTGCTATTTCCATGAAATAATGAACCTTTTAATTTGTTGTTTATCTAAAATTATTAAAATGGCAGATTTACTTCCAATTTTGGGAAAATCATAACTTGAGAAATAATCACTCAAAAATTGTGAATAAAATGTCAAAATGATCAGCAAGGCAATTGCTATCTATCTATGTTAAGTTCACAGCAAGTAACCAATTTTTCCTTTGATGTCATTATCGAATTGGTTAAAATGATTTAAATTGCATAACAGTTTAAATCACCATTTGTTCATCGTTAATCAGAAAATTGCAAACGAAGTACCAAAATGATCAGTAGGTTAATACCTATCTAATAATGTCATTTTCATGCATGTAGACCCCATATTTCAGCACTGGACATTTTGAATAATGCTTAATTCACTAAGTTAAATATGGAGTTTTGACCCGTTAATTGCGATATTTATTTTAGGGGTTCCATTTAACTGTGGGACATGCCCAATATGATTTCAGTGCATAAATGACCATCTCATCATGATTGTGCATTGCACCTTGTATTCGTGTTATTTATTTCGTTTCCTGTTATTGTTGTGTTTCGTTAGATTCAGGAGTCGAGGTTCCACCACAATACCTCGACGATCAACGCGTCCAGTAGTATATCAGCAAGCCAAGAACTAACCTAAACTTCTTGGCATCTAGCATCCAATTGTTTTTACAAACTTATTTATCTACCATAATATTGCATGCGATTCAAATGTCTCTTTGATCAAGATGTAGAGTATCCTATGAATGCATGTTTATCCCATGAACCATCACATGCTTCCCCTCCTATAAACCCTAGGTTTGATGTGTTGGCCGGAGACAAAGATATAATGGTGGTATTTATATGCTTAGCTATGCTTAGCCATGCTTAGTCATATGCTAGTTATGTCCGTTGATTAAATTCCATACTGATGATGTTGATGGAATGATTTGGGCATGGTGGATACGTGTTGATGCTTAATTAAATTGCTAGAAGGCTGGATGAGTTGCCATCGGGGAGGTGTTTTGTCTCGTTCCTGCCCCTAGGTGCGAGTTTCTTTACCTCTTGAACCAAGACTAGTGTGCTACCAACGGTGGGGGTATGGGCCCCTTACTAACTGAATAACTTGTGCGGGCGTATCCAAGGGTCCTCTAGTTTGCGCTTTCCATTTGCGCGTGTGTGGTCGGTGATGATGGTGATGATGATGTGATGAGTATGGTGGTGATAGGAGTGGCGATGGGGCAGGTGTTGAAATAGGCACTGAACTTGTCCCGTCGTCACGATGACCCTTGGATAGTCTCATGCGAGGTAAAGGTTTAACCGCGCCCGCCCTGCCGGCTTTCCCCGAAAAAGAGCTAAATGATCAGGCAAGGGGTCGGACGGTACCAATGGATAAAAACAGTACACCCCTGCAGGGTTTAATCTTTTCGAAAAGCCGTGTCCGGTTATGGACGACTTGGGAATAGACGATAAGATCATAGGAAAACTGAACTTAATTGATATGGCAGCTAGAGGTTGCATAATCAACGTGTGATAAAGGTTCATTTCCTCGAGGGTGATTCGAGGGAGTGCCTTGGTGGAGATGAGGTGCTTCTGGTTACAAAAGGGTTCGTTGAGAACCACAGATGAAAGTTTACGCTCTTACCCCTTTTCGGAAAACATTCTGAGTAGAGGATGCAAAGGGTCTGATGTCTTTTAAAATGGAAAACTAGCTTTATGCAAAACCAGCTACATTATACAGCATTAGAGCCTCCGTCAGCATCGGGCCTATATCGCCCTACTAATTCTTACGAGTACGTCGTACTCAGCCTTGCTTTGTTGATTATTATTTGTTTCATAGGAGGACGTCACCGAACTGGAAGGTGGGTTCTTTATTGACATCGACGAGTAGTCTGGGGTTCCCAGGTGGCAGCTTGGGACGTCTTGGAACAGGCTGGCACGAGATGTTTATCTGTAGGCCTCTTAGACCATAATTTGGATCTTGTTGTTTAGACAACTAAATTTGCTTCCGCTTGATGTAATGATGGGTCTGTGACCTCTGATTGTGATATTTGCTATCTTTCTCATATATGAGTTGAACTATGATCTCTTGTGTCATAGAGTCTGTTATGTGCCAGTTGTTCCACAGTCTTGGTCTCTTTGCTATACGTGAAAGCGATGTCTGAGCTTATGGCATGATCGAGGTGTTGTGTGCCGATGATGTATTCCAACCACGCCTGCCAATGAGTTTTGGCCTGGGATTGGTAAACCCAGTAACCCTCGATTGTGTAGCATGACCGGTTACACAACGTTTCACTGTATAGCTCTGGGGTTGGGGCGCTACAGCTACATTCATGAGGCTGATGAACTCCATCTTCCACGAGTACCTAGACAAGTTTGTCATTATTTACATCGATGACATCCTTGTCTACTCCAAAACTGAAGACGAACATGCTGAGCATCTTGACTAGTCCTGACCAAGCTTCGAGATCACCGCCTCTATGCCAAGTTCTCCAAGTGTGAGTTTTGTCTAAAAGAGTTCATTTTCCTCGGTCATGTGGTGTTAGCTGCGGGAGTAGCAGTGATACCAGACAAAATTCAGGCAATCCTGGATTGGCCAACTCCCAAGTCCGCCAAAGATATCCGAAGCTTCCTTGGGTTGGCGGGTTATTACCGCCGATTCATCGAGGGCTTTTCCAAGATAGCCAAGGCACTAACTGACCTCCTTAAGAAAAACAAGCAATTTGCGTGGTCAGACAAGGCTGAAGAGAGCTTCCAAACCCTCAAGGTCAAGCTCACCACCACTCCGATGCTTGTCCTTCCCGACACAGACAAGGACTTTGTCGTCTATTGTGATGCATAACTCCAAGGCTTGGGATGTGTTTTGATGCAAGAAGGCCATGTGGTCGCCTACGCCTCTCGTCAGCTCGAACCACATGAGCAAAATTATCCAACTCATGATTTGGAGCTTGCCGCTGTGGTACATGCTCTAAAGCAACGGAGGCCCTACCGTTGGGCAACCGTTGTGAGATCTACTCCGACCATCAAAATCTGAAGTACCTCTTCACCCAGCCGGATCTGAACTTGAGGCAGAGAAGATGGGATGAATTGATCAAAGACTAGATGTGGACCCTCAATTATCAACCTGGCAAGGCCAAAGCCTACCAATAGTGGAGCCGTGGAAGAATAGAACAGACATTCAAAGCAACCGATCAGAAGATAAGTATGAATTGGGACAAAAAGACTTGTCATCTCCCTTAAGAAATGAGCCCGAAGCGATAGCTTGATGCGTTTTCCGTGTCGATGCTTTGAGTCGCAAGGCCTATTGCAACACCGTGATGGTTGAAAGGGCCCAACCTGCTCTTCATGAGGAGTTTGCTAGGTTGAACCTGGAAATTGTTCCTTCCGGTTTCCTAGCTAACCTCGAGATCAAGCCTACTCTTGAGGATGATATCAAGGCCGCCCAGCAAAATGATGTTGAAATCCTCGAGATCAAAGAGAAGATAGCTAATGGGAAGGCAAGTTGTTTCTCGGTTGATGAGAATGGCGTTGTCTATTCCGGTGACCGCCTAGTGGTGCCCAAGAGTGGGAACATAAGGGAGTTGATCCTTTCAGAAGCTCATGAGTCACCCATCTCTATTCACCCGGGTAGCACAAAAATGTACCAAGATCTTCGCCCTCAATTCTGGTGGTCTTGCATGAAGCGCGAGATCGCCGAGTATGTTGCTGAATGTGACGTCTGTCGCCGAGTGAAGGCTGATCATCAAAGGCCAGCTGGTACCCTTCGCCCCATAGCCATTCCCGAGTGGAAATGGGATAAAGTTGGTATGGATTTCATCACCGGCTTTCCAAAGTCACAAAAGGGCAACAATGCTATTTGGGTCATCATCGACCGTTTGTCAAAGGTTGCCCACTTCCTTCCGGTCCGTGACGATATCCGAGCCAGCCAACTTGCCGACTTGTATATGGCCCGGATTGTTCCTTTGCACGGGGTTCCCTTGCGGATCATCTCCGACCGTGGAAGCTTATTTGTGTCCAAGTTTTGGCAAAGTTTCCAAACGGCTCTTGGAACCCGTCTCAACTTCAGTACCGCCTATCACCCTCAAACCGATGGTCAAGCTTAAAGGGTGAACCAAGTTCTTGAGGATATGCTTCGGGCTTGTGTCATCTCCTTTGGCAAGGGTTGGGAAAAGTACCTCCCTCTCGCCGAGTTCTCCTACAACAATAGCTATCAAGCCAGTTTGCAAATGGCTCCCTTTGAGGTTCTTTATGGAGAAAATGCCGGACTCCTCTCAATTGGTCTGAAACCGGAGAGAGGTCACTCTTCGGTCCTGATGTGATCAATGAAGCCGAGGAGAAAGTCCGTATCATTCGGGATAATCTCAAGGCTGCTCAATCCCGTCAGAAAAGCTATTATGACAAGCATCATCAAGAGGTTCACTATGAAATTGGTGATAAAGCCTATCTTCGAGTTTCTCCTCTCCGAGGCGTTCGTCGCTTCGGGATCAAGGGCAAATTGGCACCTCGCTATGTTGGCCCTTTCACCGTCCTAACCAAGTGAGGAGATCTCTCGTATCAACTCGAGCTACCCTCCAACTTCCCGGATGTGCATGATGTGTTCCATGTCTCCCAACTCCGTCGTTGCTTCAAGGATCCAATCCGTGGGGTCGATCATGAGACGTTGGACATCCAGGAGGATTTGACCTATCGCGAGCATCCTATCCGCATCCTGGATGAAGCGGAGAGGAAAACTCGCAACAAGACCATCAAGTTCCTCAAAGTCCAATGGTCTAACCATTCCGAGGAAGAAGCTACTTGGGAGCGAGAAACTAGTCTTCGTCAGGAATACCCCGCCTTCTTCACTCATGCCTAGAATCTCGGGACGAGATTCCTGTAAGGGGGGTAGAATTGTAACAGCCCCAGCTTGGTAATGAAAAATACGAAGAATTTTTCCACTTTTTGTTTTCATGTTTGCATCATAGCATCCATATGCATTTTCCATTTCTACTTTCACTTGGAAACAAATTGAAATGGGGAGGCAAACTTCCCAACAACCAAACCAATGAAAATGCTCATCTTAGCAAACCAAATCATTCTTGGACTTCCAACTGGTTTAGGACGTTCCAAGTTTACTTTTTGAAACCAATTCTCAATTTCTAAATATTGTCAAATAAGAAATGGAGTTGAGAATTCAAATTGGTTCAATTCAATTTCTATTTTTGAAACCAAGTCAAACATTCCAAAAATTCAAACTGAAATCATGGGGAGCTTCTTTGTCATTGTTAGAGCATCCCTGGAACTTTGTATAAATTTTGGAATAATTTGGGTGCCCAAATAATTTAGCCTTTTCTTTTTTGACTGGGTTAACCGGAACTACCGGTCCAATGACCGGAAGTACCGGGTCGCCGTCGTCCCTGTGGCGATAGTGGCGAGCACTGTCGCCATGGCCGCCCTCTCCTGCACGCTCCCGTGGCCCTAGGGTTAAGTGGTTGCACCACAGGTCTCACCTGCTCCCCTCACTCTATCCCCTCCCCGTTTTCTGGATCGTGGTCCTAACCCTAGCTCTCCCTTTTCCGCCTCCCTGGTCGAGCTCTAGCTCGAGCTCGTCGTCGCCTCGCCATCGATTGAAGCACTGGAGAACATATCGAAGACGAGCAAAAGCTCCGCCGCGACGCCCTCTTCCTCTCCGCCGAAGGAATCGGCCGGAGCCGCTCGGAATCACCGCCATTGCCTCCGTTCTTCCCGCCTCCGTCCGCCATCGCTCGAGCACGCCTTCGTCGCCGTCTGACCTCCCCGCGCCGCTCCGTCCATGGATTCGTGCTCCTGGTGAGCACACGATCCTCCTAAGGCCTCCTCCTCTCCTCTCTTCCCTCCCCTCGCCGTAGCGTGCCGTGCGCGTGCTCGCCGTCTCCGCGGTCACCCTGCGCGCTCATTGCGGTCGTACTCAAATCCTTGACCGGAACTAACATCGGTAGTAGCGCTATACCGGAAGTAGGTCCGGAAGTACTAACCCTAGTGCCGGTCCAGCTCTGTTAGTTTCTGTTTATAACCGGAAGTAGCACCGAGAGTACCGCTAAACCGGTACTACCGGGCACTTCACCGGAAGTACCGGTTATCCTTTTTCGGTACTGGATGTTTCTGACCACAACCGGAAGTACCGCTAAACCGGTACTACCGGCCCTCTTACCGGAAGTTTCGACTATCTCTGTGTTAAGTTTGAGTTTTTCATAACTTAACAAATGTTATGTCAAGTCTTACGAATGTTATGTCAAGTTGTTTAGCAATATAAATGCTACCAAACCATGCTAATATCACATCATGATCACGAATCCTTATTTGATGTTTTCCATAACTTGTTTAAATGAATTAAATTCCTTTATTTATTTAATTCGCTATTTATTCATCGGTGCTCCGAAAATTACAAATGACGTACTAAAATGATCGGAAGAACAAACCCTATAATCATGTCATATCCATGCATACATGAGGAAATTCTAAATAATGTAATCATTTATGACATTGGACATTAAGTTAAATATGGGGTGTTTTCCAAATAATTGTCTAATTATTTGGAACTCCATTTAACTTGTTAGCTAAATTAAATGATGGTATCTCTGCATCAATTTGACATGTCATCATGTGATTGCGCATTGCACCTTGTGTTCGTGTGATTTATTTGTTCTTTGTGTTTTATTTTGGGTACCGATAGATTCCGGAGTTGAGGTCACACCGACCTACCCCGACGAGCAGTACTACAGGCCCCGGCAGCAAGGCAAGAGATAACCTAACCTTCTTGGCATCTAGCATCCTATGATTTTTATCAACTTATTTTATCCACCATAATATTGCATGCGATTCAAACGTCATTTTTGAGCAAGACATAGAGTATCCTATGAATGCATGTTTTTCCCCGAGCCAATCACATGTATCCCTACCTATGAACCTTAGTGTTGATGTGTTGGCCGGAGTCAAGAATATAATTGTTGTAGTTATATGCTTAGCTATGCTTAGCCCTGCTTAGCCAAATGCTAGAAATGTCCGTTGTTTAATTCCATAATTGTTGTTGTTGATGGAATGGTTCGGACATGGTGGATATGTGGGGTGCTTAATTAAAATGCTAAGACGGCTTGGGTGAGTTGTCATCGGGGATGGTGTTTTGCCTCACTCTTGCCCCTAGGTGCGGGTTCTTTACCTCTTGAACCAAGACGAGCGTGCTGCCATTGGTGGGTGTATGGGCACCTTACTGACTGAATAACTTGTGCGGGCATATCCAAGGGTCCTCTAGTTCGGTTTTCCATTTGCGTGTGAGTGGAAACATGATGTTGATGAGGATTTGTGTTTAGGACGTGGTGATGGGGAAGGGGCTGAAATAGGCTGGTTAAACTTGCCCTGTGGCCACAGATGACTCTTGGATAGTCTCACGCGAGGTAAAGGTTTAACCGCGCCCGCTTGCCGGCCTTCCCCGGAAGAGGGCCACTCAGGTGAGCCGGACGGTACCAATGGGTAAATTAGTACACCCCTGCAGGGTTTAATCTTTTCGAAAAGCCGTGTCCACGGTTATGGACAACTTGGGAATAGACGATAAGACCATAGAGAACCTTAACCTAATTGATATGGCAGCTAAAGGTTGCATAATCAACGTGTGATAAAGGTTCACTTCCTCGAGGGTGATTCGAGGGGGTGCCTTGGTGGAGTTGAGTGGGTTTGGCTACAAGTAGGTTCGCCGAGAACCGAAGATGAAATGTTACCCTCTTATCCCCTTTATAAAAACTATTCTGAGCAGACGAATGCCATGTGTCAATATTGTTTCGGTTTATGAAAATTAGCTTTATGCAAAAGAAATACATATATAGCTTTAGAGCCTCCGTCAGTCATTGGGCCTATATCGCCCTACTAAACTTGCGAGTACATCGTACTCAGTCTCTCTTGTTGCCTTTATATTTGTATTTCAGAGGAGGACGACACCGAGCAGCTAGGTGGGTTCTACGTGGACATCGACTAGTAGTCCGGGGTTCCCAGGTGGCAGCTTGGGACCGTGGAGCAAGCTGGCTGGGTTTATTTATGTGTAGGCCTCTTAGGCCCTATAATTTGGATCTTGTTGTATTAGACAACACTACTTCGCTTTCGCTTGATGAATTGAGGGTCTGTAACCTTATGATGTGTAATATTTGTATCTTTCTCATATTGAGTTGCTATATGAGTTTTGTGTCGTAGAGTCTGCAATGCACCAGTTTGTTCCACAAGTCTCGGTCTCTTTACTATACGTGAAAGCGATGTCTGAGCTTATGGCATGATCGAGGTGTTGTGTGCCGATGATCCATTCCGAGCACACCTGTCAATGAGTTTTGGCCTGGGATTGGTAAACCCAGTAACCCTCGATTGTGTAGCATGACCGGTTACACAACGTTTCACTGTATAGTTATGGGGTCGGGGCCTTACAAGTTGGTATCAGAGCAGGACTGCCTGTAGGAAACCCTTTCTATTGGTCGATGTCGAGTCTAGTTGAAAATTATTTATACCCTAAAAATGAGTTGTGAAAACCTTCTTAGTATTCTTTTTACTCCTCGTCCAACTCGTTCTACTCTGATTCTTACCTCTTTTGTTTTATGCTTGGTGTCGATGTTTAGGTTCTCGGGGTTGGGTTTCTACCGTCCAGTTATGTCTCGAGTCCGTTATATCCGTTTGATATCGCCGCGATGACGTTATGTCACTGTGGTTGTCTAAATCTGTCTTTGTGATTGCCATCTTCAATATCTATATCTGGAAGCACCTTAATGATCTATCCTATCTGTCGAAGGTGTTACTAACTATGTCATGTTCCAATTCTTCAGAATGGCTCCTACCCGTCGTGGGGAAACAAGCAATCCTGATGCACCACCGCCACCTTCAATGGCGGAGGTCTTGATGGCCATCGAGGAGAACCGACTGCGCAGTGAGCATCTGCTCGAGCAGCTGGTGCATCAAGGGGCCAGGAGGAACACGGACTACACCACTCTCACCGAGTTCTTGCGGTCCCAACCTCCCACTTTCTCTGAAGCAAAGAGCCGCTTGATGCGGATGATTGCTTCGGGCTTTAGAGCGCAAGTTTGTCGCTCTTCACGTTCCGGGTGGCGGAACATGTCAACTTCGCCACCTACCTGCTGGATGGAGCCGCCTGCTCCTGGTGGGAGAGCCACGTGGCAATGGTTGCTGTGGGCCATGTCTTCACTTGGGAGGAGTTCCGCGCCGCCTTCCGTGCGGCGTACATCCCCAAGCCCATCCTGGAGCTCAAGAGGAGGGAGTTCCTGGACTTGACCCAGGGACGCATGGACGTCCAAGCCTATGGGCGGGAGTTCAACCACCTCTCCCGTTACGCCCCTCGGGACGTGACGAATGATGAGGACAAGCAATACCTCTTCCGCAAGGGGCTCGCACCTCATCTCCGATACGAGCTCCTACCCTTCAAGTTCACTTCCTACCAGGAGCTCTACAACCAGGCTCTCACCATGGAGCAGGGTAGGAAGGAGCTGGAGGCTTCCAAGAGGCCAGCTTCCACCGACAACCAGAGATCCTCTTCTTCTGAGGGCAAGAAGCACCGGGTATTTGTGCCCTTCAGCGCTGTGACTAAGGCACCCTTTGCGCCAAAGTATTCAGGGTTCAAGCCACCTCCGCCTCGCCCAGCTACCTCGACCTTGGGTGCGGCTGGAAGTGGCCCTCCTCCCTCAGCTGCCTCCACCACACCCGAGGCTCACTTGCTTCGCTTGTGGCCAGCCTGGGCACTACTCCAGGGAGTGCCCCCAGAAGGCACCGGCTCCCACAGCACCTGCACCAGCACCCTCTACCCCAGCCGCCAAGGCTACCACCGTCAGTCGTGGTCGCCTGAACCACGTCTCAGCTGAAGACGTTGAGGAGGACCCGGAGTACTCATGGGTACGCTTCGAATCAATGATTACCCTGCTTCAGTCTTGTTTGATTCTGGAGCATCGCATTCATTTATATCAATAGCTTTCGCATACAACCATCAAATTCCATTTGTGAACATGGACTCCCCGTTAGTTGTCAAGACCCCAGGCTCTAGTTGGCACACAAAGTGGGTTGCTCCGGAAGTCCAGATTACCATAGGCTATTTGTCCTCCCCGTTCCAGCTGATAGCACTGAAGTCAGATGGGCTAGATATAATTTTGGGGATGGATTGGGTTAGTCAAATACCAGGCCAACCTGGACTGTGCTGCCAAGTTTGTCACTGTGATCCACCCAACCGTCGGGCTGGTGACTTATTGGTCACCCTCGTCCGCTTTTCCCTCCGTTGCCACTCCCCTCTCACCGGAGATCAGCTTATGCTTCCTGGAAGGAACCACCCCGCCTGAAATGCATGAAGTTGCTGTGGTGTGTGATTTCCCCGATGTTTTCCCGGAGGAATTGCCCGGTATGCCACCTGATCGCAGCGTGGAGTTTGTGATTGAGTTGGTTCCGGGGACCGCCCCAGTTTCCAAAAGGCCCTACCGCATGCCAACGGAAGAGCTTTCTGAATTAAAGAAGCAACTTGATGAGCTGCTAGAAAAGGAATTCATCCGGCCGAGTAGCTCACCCTGGGGCTGCCCGGTCATCTTTGTCAAGAAGAGGGATACCAATGTTCCTCGGCTGGTTGTTGATTACCGCCCTCTGAATGCGGTGACCATCAAGAACAAGTATCCCATTCCTCAAATAACTGACCTTTTCGATCAACTAGCTGGTGCAACGGTATTCTCCAAGATGGATCTGAGGTCAGGCTACCATCAGATAAAAATCCGGAAGGAGGATATTCCAAAGACGGCTTTCACTACCCGCTATGGGTTATATGAGTACACTGTCATGTCATTCGGCCTCACAAATGCTCCGGCTACTGTAACAACCCAGATTTGGTACCCTAAAATTTTGAGCCAAATTTTCACTATTTTGCTTTGCATTGCATCATGGCATACATATTTAATTTGCTAAATTAAATATTGCAAACAATGAAAAACATTAAAAGGAAGCAAACACTTCCTAAAATTTCAAACCAAATGCAATTGCTCATTTTGGCAAAACAAAATATTCTTGAGTTTCCATATTTGTCCAGGAAGTTCCAAGAATGCATTTCATAATTATTTGGCAAAGTAAAATTCTTGCCAAACAATTAAATAAATTGGGACTTCAAAATTGAGTTAAACCGATTCTTAAATTGAAACCAAGTGAAACATTTCAAAAGTTCCAAATAAAAATATGGGGAGCTTCATTATATTATTGGGCCCCTCCAGGAATATTTTCACTTATTTTGGAAATGTTTAAATACCCCAAGTAAATATATTTTCAAAATAATTAAAAGTTGTCATATTCAGACCCAATGACCAATTGGTGTTCAAAACTTTTTATTTTGCAACACCAATTTTTGTGGAGTTAATAAATGTTATGGAAGGCTACATAAATATTCTCATAATTTTTGGAAATGAATTGATGCCTTAATTAAATAGGAAAAGGGTGCTGTTTTCAAATTTGAAAGAAAAACAGAAAAGGAAATAGACGCCAGGTTTTTTTTTAGGAAAATGGCCTTCTACCCTGTCGCCACAGTGCTCTGCACTGGCGCCATGGCCCGGGCTGCCGTCGCCATGTCCTCCTCCCCTGCGCCTCGCTGCGCCCCCTGGTGGATAAGTGGATGCCCTGGCGCCGTGCTCCTCCCTCTCCTCTCCTCCCCTGGTCTCTGCTCCCGTGCAAACCCTAACCCTAAGACCTAACCGCGCTCCTGCCGCCGCCTTGCCGCGCCAATCGCCGCCGTCCTGCGCCACGTCGAGCTCAACGGATGTGTCCCTCCGGACCGCCTCGTCCTCCTCTTCGTCCCGGTGCAACCAGCCCGTGCTGGGAGGCCGCAAATCACCGATGTCGTCGCCTTCCTCCCCACTCTGGCCACCGCCGTCCGAGCACTGCCGCCTCGCCGTCCAGCCTCCTCCGGCCTCGCCGTGCACGTCTTCACACTCCTGGTGAGCATGCGCACCTCCCCGTCCCCATTGCCCTCTCCCTCTCCCTCTCTATCGTGCCCACGCCGTCGACCGTCACGGGCCGCCACCACAGCTCGCCGCCGGCCATGCTCCGGTGACCATTTGGGTCATGCCGCCGCCCCTCCTAAACCCCCTTGATCTCCTCTACCTCGTGCACTCCTCGAAATCGCCAAATTTCAAACCGAAGACACGAATTGATGATCGACAGCCCCGCAGCCCTGCTGATGACGTGTGATGACGTCATTGTTCATCTGTTTTGTTTTCCAGAAATTAACAGAGAGTTGGAATTTGCAATATTTAATAAATGGTAAATCAGAAAAATGAAATTGACATACCAGATTGTTCACATTTTCATAACCTATTCAAATATGTCACTCACACATGCAAATGAATTTTTGAATTTGAAATTTAAATGTGAAATGCAAATCATCTGTGAATTATTCAAATTTTGGAAATTCATAGCTAGAGTTTTACAATTCAGAAAAATGCAAATAAGATGTTAAAATGCTCAGATAAATAAACTCTACATGTTAGTGCCTTTATTTGAATTAATTGGTTAAATTAAATTGCCTTTATTTGTTAAATATAAAAAGGGCAGATTTAAATAACTAATTGGGAAATTCATAACAATTTGAATATTGCTCCCAAAATTGCAAATAAGATCCCTAAATGTTAAGAGAATTAATATCTACATGTTAGTTATAATTACATGTTAAAATGAATTTTCTAATTTGCTGTTAAATTGAAATAACTAAAATGGCAGATTTAATTCTAATTTTAGAAAATCCACAACTTGAGTTTCAGTTGCTCAAAAATTATGTTTAATATCTCAAAATGTTCAGTAAGCAATAAACTACAAGTTTATGTCATTTGAGAGAATTCTAGAGTTAATATTGGTGTTGTTTATTAAAGATAAATAAAATGGCAGAATTAAATCAATTATTGAAAATATCATAACTTGATGAATTTTGATCCAAAATTTGCAAATAAGATCTTAAATGCTCAGGAAAACAACATCTAATTACTAGTGCTATTTCCATGAAATAATGAACCTTTTAATTTGTTGTTTATCTAAAATTATTAAAATGGCAGATTTACTTCCAATTTTGGGAACATCATAACTTGAGAAATAATCACTCAAAAATTGTGAATAAAATGTCAAAATGATCAGCAAGGCAATTGCTATCTATCTATGTTAAGTTCACAGCAAGTAACCAATTTTTCCTTTGATGTCATTATCGAATTGGTTAAAATGATTTAAATTGCATAACCGTTTAAATCACCATTTCTTCATCGTTAATCAGAAAATTGCAAACGAAGTACCAAAATGATCAGTAGGTTAATACCTATCTAATAATGTCATTTTCATGCATGTAGACCCCATATTTCAGTACTGGACATTTTGAATAAATGCTTAATTCACTAAGTTAAATATGGAGTTTTGACCCGTTAATTGCGATATTTATTTTAGGGGTTCCATTTAACTTGTGGGACATGCCCAATATGATTTCAGTGCATAAATTGACCATCTCATCATGATTGTGCATTGCACCTTGTATTCGTGTTATTTATTTCGTTTCCTGTTATTGTTGTGTTTCGTTAGATTCAGGAGTCGAGGTTCCACCACAATACCTCGACGATCAACGCGTCCAGTACTATCAGCAAGCCAAGAACTAACCTAAACTTCTTGGCATCTAGCATCCAATTGTTTTTACAAACTTATTTTATCTACCATAATATTGCATGCGATTCAAATGTCTCTTCTGATCAAGATGTAGAGTATCCTATGAATGCATGTTTATCCCCTGAACCATCACATGCTTCCCCTCCTATAAACCCTAGGTTTGATGTGCTGGCCGGAGACCAAGATATAATGGTTGTATTTATATGCTTAGCTATGCTTAGCCATGCTTAGTCATATGCTAGTTATGTCCGTTGATTAAATTCCATACTGATGATGTTGATGGAATGATTTGGGCATGGTGGATACGTGTGATGCTTAATTAAATTGCTAAGAAGGCTGGGATGAGTTGCCATCGGGGATGGTGTTTTGTCTCGTTCCTGCCCCTAGGTGCGAGTTCTTTACCTCTTGAACCAAGACTAGTGTGCTACCAACGGTGGGGGTATGGGCCCCTTACTAACTGAATAACTTGTGCGGGCGTATCCAAGGGTCCTCTAGTTTGCGCTTTCCATTTGCGAGTGTGTGGTCGGTGATGATGATGATGATGATGTGATGAGGATGGTGGTGATAGGAGTGGCGATGGGGCAGGGTGTTGAAATAGGCACTGAACTTGTTCTGTCGTCACGATGACCCTTGGATAGTCTCATGCGAGGTAAAGGTTTAACCACGCCCGCCCTGCCGGCTTTCCCCAAAAAAGAGCTAAATGATCAGGCAAGGGGTCGGACGGTACCAATGGATAAAAACAGTACACCCCTACAGGGTTTAATCTTTTCGAAAAGCCGTGTCTGCGGTTATGGACGACTTGGGAATAGACGATAAGATCATAGGAAAACTGAACTTAATTGATATGGCAGCTAGAGGTTGCATAATCAACGTGTGATAAAGGTTCATTTCCTCGAGGGTGATTCGAGGGAGTGCCTTGGTGGAGATGAGGTGCTTCTGGTTACAAAAGGGTTCGTTGAGAACCACAGATGAAAGTTTACTCTCTTACCCCTTTTCGGAAAACATTCTGAGTAGAGGATGCAAAGGGTCTGATGTCTTTTAAAATGGAAAACTAGCTTTATGCAAAACCAGCTACATTATACAGCATTAGAGCCTCCGACAGCATCGGGCCTATATCGCCCTACTAATTCTTACGAGTACGTCGTACTCAGCCTTGCTTTGTTGATTATTATTTGTTTCATAGGAGGACGTCACCGAACTGGAAGGTGGGTTCTTTATTGACATCGACGAGTAGTCTGGGGTTCCCAGGTGGCAGCTTGGGACGTCTTGGAACAGGCTGGCACGAGATGTTTATCTGTAGGCCTCTTAGACCATAATTTGGATCTTGTTGTTTAGACAACTAAATTTGCTTCCGCTTGATGTAATGATGGGTCTGTGACCTCTGATTGTGATATTTGCTATCTTTCTCATATATGAGTTGAACTATGATCTCTTGTGTCATAGAGTCTGTTATGTGCCAGTTGTTCCACAGTCTTGGTCTCTTTGCTATACGTGAAAGCGATGTCTGAGCTTATGGCATGATCGAGGTGTTGTGTGCCGATGATGTATTCCAACCACGCCTGCCAATGAGTTTTGGCCTGGGATTGGTAAACCCAGTAACCCTCGATTGTGTAGCATGACCGGTTACACAACGTTTCACTGTATAGCTCTGGGGTTGGGGCGCTACAGCTACATTCATGAGGCTGATGAACTCCATCTTCCACGAGTACCTAGACAAGTTTGTCATTATTTACATCGATGACATCCTTGTCTACTCCAAAACTGAAGACGAACATGCTGAGCATCTTCGACTAGTCCTGACCAAGCTTCGAGATCACCGCCTCTATGCCAAGTTCTCCAAGTGTGAGTTTTGTCTAAAAGAGTTCATTTTCCTCGGTCATGTGGTGTTAGCTGCGGGAGTAGCAGTGATACCAGACAAAATTCAGGCAATCCTGGATTGGCCAACTCCCAAGTCCGCCAAAGATATCCGAAGCTTCCTTGGGTTGGCGGGTTATTACCGCCGATTCATCGAGGGCTTTTCCAAGATAGCCAAGGCACTAACTGACCTCCTTAAGAAAAACAAGCAATTTGCGTGGTCAGACAAGGCTGAAGAGAGCTTCCAAACCCTCAAGGTCAAGCTCACCACCACTCCGATGCTTGTCCTTCCCGACACAGACAAGGACTTTGTCGTCTATTGTGATGCATAACTCCAAGGCTTGGGATGTGTTTTGATGCAAGAAGGCCATGTGGTCGCCTACGCCTCTCGTCAGCTCGAACCACATGAGCAAAATTATCCAACTCATGATTTGGAGCTTGCCGCTGTGGTACATGCTCTAAAGCAACGGAGGCCCTACCTGTTGGGCAACCGTTGCGAGATCTACTCCGACCATCAAAGTCTGAAGTACCTCTTCACCCAGCCGGATCTGAACTTGAGGCAGAGAAGATGGCTGGAATTGATCAAAGACTATGATGTGACCCTCAATTATCAACCTGGCAAGGCCAAAGCCTACCAATAGTGGAGCCGTGGAAGAATAGAACAGACATTCAAAGCAACCGATCAGAAGATAAGTATGAATTGGGACAAAAGACTTGTCATCTCCCTTAAGAAATGAGCCCGAAGCGATAGCTTGATGCGTTTTCCGTGTCGATGCTTTGAGTCGCAAGGCCTATTGCAACACCGTGATGGTTGAAAGGGCCCAACCTGCTCTTCATGAGGAGTTTGCTAGGTTGAACCTGGAAATTGTTCCTTCCGGTTTCCTAGCTAACCTCGAGATCAAGCCTACTCTTGAGGATGATATCAAGGCCGCCCAGCAAAATGATGTTGAAATCCTCGAGATCAAAGAGAAGATAGCTAATGGGAAGGCAAGTTGTTTCTCGGTTGATGAGAATGGCGTTGTCTATTCCGGTGACCGCCTAGTGGTGCCCAAGAGTGGGAACATAAGGGAGTTGATCCTTTCAGAAGCTCATGAGTCACCCATCTCTATTCACCCGGGTAGCACAAAAATGTACCAAGATCTTCGCCCTCAATTCTGGTGGTCTTGCATGAAGCGCGAGATCGCCGAGTATGTTGCTGAATGTGACATCTATCGCCGAGTGAAGGCTGATCATCAAAGGCCAGCTGGTACCCTTCGCCCCATAGCCATTCCCGAGTGGAAATGGGATAAAGTTGGTATGGATTTCATCACCGGCTTTCCAAAGTCACAAAAGGGCAACAATGCTATTTGGGTCATCATCGACCGTTTGTCAAAGGTTGCCCACTTCCTTCCGGTCCGTGACGATATCCGAGCCAGCCAACTTGCCGACTTGTATATGGCCCGGATTGTTCCTTTGCACGGGGTTCCCTTGTGGATCATCTCCGACCGTGGAAGCTTATTTGTGTCCAAGTTTTGGCAAAGTTTCCAAACGGCTCTTGGAACCCGTCTCAACTTCAGTACCGCCTATCACCCTCAAACCGATGGTCAAGCTTAAAGGGTGAACCAAGTTCTTGAGGATATGCTTCGGGCTTGTGTCATCTCCTTTGGCAAGGGTTGGGAAAAGTACCTCCCTCTCGCCGAGTTCTCCTACAACAATAGCTATCAAGCCAGTTTGCAAATGGCTCCCTTTGAGGTTCTTTATGGGAGAAAATGCCGGACTCCTCTCAATTGGTCTGAAACCGGAGAGAGGTCACTCTTCGGTCCTGATGTGATCAATGAAGCCGAGGAGAAAGTCCGTATCATTCGGGATAATCTCAAGGCTGCTCAATCCCGTCAGAAAAGCTATTATGACAAGCATCATCAAGAGGTTC
This sequence comes from Puccinellia tenuiflora, assembly GCA_012064385.1. NCBI lineage: Eukaryota > Viridiplantae > Streptophyta > Magnoliopsida > Poales > Poaceae > Puccinellia > Puccinellia tenuiflora. Next base: position 1,707,576 of record QRDG01000033.1, read on the forward strand.
ACTATGAAATTGGTGATAAAGCCTATCTTCGAGTTTCTCCTCTCCGAGGCGTTCGTCGCTTCGGGATCAAGGGCAAATTGGCACCTCGCTATGTTGGCCCTTTCACCGTCCTAACCAAGTGAGGAGATCTCTCGTATCAACTCGAGCTACCCTCCAACTTCCCGGATGTGCATGATGTGTTCCATGTCTCCCAACTCCGTCGTTGCTTCAAGGATCCAATCCGTGGGGTCGATCATGAGACGTTGGACATCCAGGAGGATTTGACCTATCGCGAGCATCCTATCCGCATCCTGGATGAAGCGGAGAGGAAAACTCGCAACAAGACCATCAAGTTCCTCAAAGTCCAATGGTCTAACCATTCCGAGGAAGAAGCTACTTGGGAGCGAGAAACTAGTCTTCGTCAGGAATACCCCGCCTTCTTCACTCATGCCTAGAATCTCGGGACGAGATTCCTGTAAGGGGGGTAGAATTGTAACAGCCCCAGCTTGGTAATGAAAAATACGAAGAATTTTTCCACTTTTTGTTTTCATGTTTGCATCATAGCATCCATATGCATTTTCCATTTCTACTTTCACTTGGAAACAAATTGAAATGGGGAGGCAAACTTCCCAACAACCAAACCAATGAAAATGCTCATCTTAGCAAACCAAATCATTCTTGGACTTCCAACTGGTTTAGGACGTTCCAAGTTTACTTTTTGAAACCAATTCTCAATTTCTAAATATTGTCAAATAAGAAATGGAGTTGAGAATTCAAATTGGTTCAATTCAATTTCTATTTTTGAAACCAAGTCAAACATTCCAAAAATTCAAACTGAAATCATGGGGAGCTTCTTTGTCATTGTTAGAGCATCCCTGGAACTTTGTATAAATTTTGGAATAATTTGGGTGCCCAAATAATTTAGCCTTTTCTTTTTTGACTGGGTTAACCGGAACTACCGGTCCAATGACCGGAAGTACCGGGTCGCCGTCGTCCCTGTGGCGATAGTGGCGAGCACTGTCGCCATGGCCGCCCTCTCCTGCACGCTCCCGTGGCCCTAGGGTTAAGTGGTTGCACCACAGGTCTCACCTGCTCCCCTCACTCTATCCCCTCCCCGTTTTCTGGATCGTGGTCCTAACCCTAGCTCTCCCTTTTCCGCCTCCCTGGTCGAGCTCTAGCTCGAGCTCGTCGTCGCCTCGCCATCGATTGAAGCACTGGAGAACATATCGAAGACGAGCAAAAGCTCCGCCGCGACGCCCTCTTCCTCTCCGCCGAAGGAATCGGCCGGAGCCGCTCGGAATCACCGCCATTGCCTCCGTTCTTCCCTGCCTCCGTCCGCCATCGCTCGAGCACGCCTTCGTCGCCGTCTGACCTCCCCGCGCCGCTCCGTCCATGGATTCGTGCTCCTGGTGAGCACACGATCCTCCTAAGGCCTCCTCCTCTCCTCTCTTCCCTCCCTCGCCGTAGCGTGCCGTGCGCGTGCTCGCCGTCTCCGCGGTCACCCTGCGCGCTCATTGCGGTCATACTCAAATCCTTGACCGGAACTAACATCGGTAGTAGCGCTATACCGGAAGTAGGTCCGGAAGTACTAACCCTAGTGCCGGTCCAGCTCTGTTAGTTTCTGTTTATAACCGGAAGTAGCACCGAGAGTACCGCTAAACCGGTACTACCGGGCACTTCACCGGAAGTACCGGTTATCCTTTTTCGGTACTGGATGTTTCTGACCACAACCGGAAGTACCGCTAAACCGGTACTACCGGCCCTCTTACCGGAAGTTTCGACTATCTCTGTGTTAAGTTTGAGTTTTTCATAACTTAACAAATGTTATGTCAAGTCTTACGAATGTTATGTCAAGTTGTTTAGCAATATAAATGCTACCAAACCATGCTAATATCACATCATGATCACGAATCCTTATTTGATGTTTTCCATAACTTGTTTAAATGAATTAAATTCCTTTATTTATTTAATTCGCTATTTATTCATCGGTGCTCCGAAAATTACAAATGACGTACTAAAATGATCGGAAGAACAAACCCTATATAATCATGTCATATCCATGCATACATGAGGAAATTCTAAATAATGTAATCATTTATGACATTGGACATTAAGTTAAATATGGGGTGTTTTCCAAATAATTGTCTAATTATTTGGAACTCCATTTAACTTGTTAGCTAAATTAAATGATGGTATCTCTGCATCAATTTGACATGTCATCATGTGATTGCGCATTGCACCTTGTGTTCGTGTGATTTATTTGTTCTTTGTGTTTTATTTTGGGTACCGATAGATTCCGGAGTTGAGGTCACACCGACCTACCCCGACGAGCAGTACTACAGGCCCCGGCAGCAAGGCAAGAGATAACCTAACCTTCTTGGCATCTAGCATCCTATGATTTTTATCAACTTATTTTATCCACCATAATATTGCATGCGATTCAAACGTCATTTTTGAGCAAGACATAGAGTATCCTATGAATGCATGTTTTTCCCCGAGCCAATCACATGTATCCCTACCTATGAACCTTAGTGTTGATGTGTTGGCCGGAGTCAAGAATATAATTGTTGTAGTTATATGCTTAGCTATGCTTAGCCCTGCTTAGCCAAATGCTAGAAATGTCCGTTGTTTAATTCCATAATTGTTGTTGTTGATGGAATGGTTCGGACATGGTGGATATGTGGGGTGCTTAATTAAAATGCTAAGACGGCTTGGGTGAGTTGTCATCGGGGATGGTGTTTTGCCTCACTCTTGCCCCTAGGTGCGGGTTCTTTACCTCTTGAACCAAGACGAGCGTGCTGCCATTGGTGGGTGTATGGGCACCTTACTGACTGAATAACTTGTGCGGGCATATCCAAGGGTCCTCTAGTTCGGTTTTCCATTTGCGTGTGAGTGGAAACATGATGTTGATGAGGATTTGTGTTTAGGACGTGGTGATGGGGAAGGGGCTGAAATAGGCTGGTTAAACTTGCCCTGTGGCCACAGATGACTCTTGGATAGTCTCACGCGAGGTAAAGGTTTAACCGCGCCCGCTTGCCGGCCTTCCCCGGAAGAGGGCCACTCAGGTGAGCCGGACGGTACCAATGGGTAAATTAGTACACCCCTGCAGGGTTTAATCTTTTCGAAAAGCCGTGTCCACGGTTATGGACAACTTGGGAATAGACGATAAGACCATAGAGAACCTTAACCTAATTGATATGGCAGCTAAAGGTTGCATAATCAACGTGTGATAAAGGTTCACTTCCTCGAGGGTGATTCGAGGGGGGTGCCTTGGTGGAGTTGAGTGGGTTTGGCTACAAGTAGGTTCGCCGAGAACCGAAGATGAAATGTTACCCTCTTATCCCCTTTATAAAAACTATTCTGAGCAGACGAATGCCATGTGTCAATATTGTTTCGGTTTATGAAAATTAGCTTTATGCAAAAGAATACATATATAGCTTTAGAGCCTCCGTCAGTCATTGGGTCTATATCGCCCTACTAAACTTGCGAGTACATCGTACTCAGTCTCTCTTTGTTGCCTTTATATTTGTATTTCAGAGGAGGACGACACCGAGCAGCTAGGTGGGTTCTACGTGGACATCGACTAGTAGTCCGGGGTTCCCAGGTGGCAGCTTGGGTCCGTGGAGCAAGCTGGCTGGGTTTATTTATGTGTAGGCCTCTTAGGCCCTATAATTTGGATCTTGTTGTATTAGACAACACTACTTCGCTTTCGCTTGATGAATTGAGGGTCTGTAACCTTATGATGTGTAATATTTGTATCTTTCTCATATATGAGTTGCTATATGAGTTTTGTGTCGTAGAGTCTGCAATGCACCAGTTTGTTCCACAAGTCTCGGTCTCTTTACTATACGTGAAAGCGATGTCTGAGCTTATGGCATGATCGAGGTGTTGTGTGCCGATGATCCATTCCGAGCACACCTGTCAATGAGTTTTGGCCTGGGATTGGTAAACCCAGTAACCCTCGATTGTGTAGCATGACCGGTTACACAACGTTTCACTGTATAGTTATGGGGTCGGGGCCTTACAAGTTGGTATCAGAGCAGGACTGCCTGTAGGAAACCCTTTCTATTGGTCGATGTCGAGTCTAGTTGAAAATTATTTATACCCTAAAAATGAGTTGTGAAAACCTTCTTAGTATTCTTTTTACTCCTCGTCCAACTCGTTCTACTCTGATTCTTACCTCTTTTGTTTTATGCTTGGTGTCGATGTTTAGGTTCTCGGGGTTGGGTTTCTACCGTCCAGTTATGTCTCGAGTCCGTTATATCCGTTTGATATCGCCGCGATGACGTTATGTCACTGTGGTTGTCTAAATCTGTCTTTGTGATTGCCATCTTCAATATCTATATCTGGAAGCACCTTAATGATCTATCCTATCTGTCGAAGGTGTTTACTAACTATGTCATTGTTCCAATTCTTCAGAATGGCTCCTACCCGTCGTGGGGAAACAAGCAATCCTGATGCACCACCGCCACCTTCAATGGCGGAGGTCTTGATGGCCATCGAGGAGAACCGACTGCGCAGTGAGCATCTGCTCGAGCAGCTGGTGCATCAAGGGGCCAGGAGGAACACGGACTACACCACTCTCACCGAGTTCTTGCGGTCCCAACCTCCCACTTTCTCTGAAGCAAAAGAGCCGCTTGATGCGGATGATTGGCTTCGGGCTTTAGAGCGCAAGTTTGTCGCTCTTCACGTTCCGGTGGCGGAACATGTCAACTTCGCCACCTACCTGCTGGATGGAGCCACCTGCTCCTGGTGGGAGAGCCACATGGCAATGGTTGCTGTGGGCCATGTCTTCACTTGGGAGGATTTCCGCGCCGCTTTCCGTGCGGCGTACATCCCCAAGCCCATCCTGGAGCTCAAGAGGAGGGAGTTCTTGGACTTGACCCAGGGACGCATGGACGTCCAAGCCTATGGGCGGGAGTTCAACCACCTCTCCCGTTACGCCCCTCGGGACGTGACGAATGATGAGGACAAGCAATACCTTTTCCGCAAGGGGCTCGCACCTCGTCTCCAATACGAGCTCCTACCCTTCAAGTTCACTTCCTACCAGGAGCTCTACAACCAGGCTCTCACCATGGAGCAGGGTAGGAAGGAGCTGGAGGCTTCCAAGAGGCCAGCTTCCACCGACAACCAGAGATCCTCTTCTTCTGAGGGCAAGAAGCACCGGGTATTTGTGCCCTTCAGCGCTGTGACTAAGGCACCCTTTGCGCCAAAGTCTTCAGGGTTCAAGCCACCTCCGCCTCGCCCAGCTACCTCGACCTTGGGTGCGGCTGGAAGTGGCCTCCTCCCTCAGCTGCCTCCACCACACCCGAGGCTCACTTGCTTCGCTTGTGGCCAGCCTGGGCACTACTCCAGGGAGTGCCCCCAGAAGGCACCGGCTCCCACAGCACCTGCACCAGCACCCTCTACCCCAGCCGCCAAGGCTACCACCGTCAGCCGTGGTCGCCTGAACCACGTCTCAGCTGAAGGCGTTGAGGAGGACCCCGGAGTTCTCATGGGTACGCTTCGAATCAATGATTACCCTACTTCAGTCTTGTTTGATTCTGGAGCATCGCATTCATTTATATCAATAGCTTTTGCACACAACCATCAAATTCCATTTGTGAACATGGACTCCCCGTTAGTTGTCAAGACCCCAGGCTCTAGTTGGCACACAAAGTGGGTTGCTCCGGAAGTCCAGATTACCATAGGCTATTTGTCCTCCCCGTTCCAGCTGATAGCACTGAAGTCAGATGGGCTAGATATAATTTTGGGGATGGATTGGTTAGTCAAATACCAGGCCAACCTGGACTGTGCTGCCAAGTTTGTCACTGTGATCCACCCAACCGTCGGGCTGGTGAGTTATTGGTCACCCTCGTCCGCTTTTCCCTCCGTTGCCACTCCCCTCTCACCGGAGATCAGCTTATGCTTCCTGGAAGGAACCATCCCGCCTGAAATGCATGAAGTTGTTGTGGTGTGTGATTTCCCCGATGTTTTCCCGGAGGAATTGCCCGGTATGCCACCTGATCGCAGCGTGGAGTTTGTGATTGAGTTGGTTCCGGGAACCGCCCCAGTTTCCAAAAGGCCCTACCGCATGCCAACGGAAGAGCTTTCTGAATTAAAGAAGCAACTTGATGAGCTGCTAGAAAAGGAATTCATCCGGCCGAGTAGCTCACCTTGGGGCTGCCGGTCATCTTTGTCAAGAAGAGGGATACAAATGTTCCTCGGCTGGTTGTTGATTACCGCCTCTAAATGCGGTGACCATCAAGAACAAGCATCCAATTCCTCAAATAACTGACCTGTTCGATCAACTAGCTGGTGCAACGATATTCTCCAAGATGGATCTGAGGTCAGGCTACAATCAGATAAAAATCAGAAAGGAGGATATTCCAAAGACGGCTTTCACTACCCGCTATGGGTTATATGAGTACACTGTCATGTCATTCGGCCTCACAAATGCTCCGGCTACTGTAACAACCCAGATTTGGTACCCTAAAATTTGAGCCAAATTTTCACTATTTTGCTTTGCATTGCATCATGGCATACATATTTAATTTGCTAAATTAAATATTGCAAACAATGAAAAACATTAAAAGGAAGCAAACACTTCCTAAAATTTCAAACCAAATGCAATTGCTCATTTTGGCAAAACAAAATATTCTTGAGTTTCCATATTTGTCCAGGAAGTTCCAAGAATGCATTTCATAATTATTTGGCAAAGTAAAATTCTTGCCAAACAATTAAATAAATTGGGACTTCAAAATTGAGTTAAACCGATTCTTAAATTGAAACCAAGTGAAACATTTCAAAAGTTCCAAATAAAAATATGGGGAGCTTCATTATATTATTGGGCCCCTCCAGGAATATTTTCACTTATTTTGGAAATGTTTAAATACCCCAAGTAAATATATTTTCAAAATAATTAAAAGTTGTCATATTCAGACCCAATGACCAATTGGTGTTCAAAACTTTTTATTTTGCAACACCAATTTTTGTGGAGTTAATAAATGTTATGGGAAGGCTACATAAATATTCTCATAATTTTTGGAAATGAATTGATGCCTTAATTAAATAGGAAAAGGGTGCTGTTTTCAAATTTGAAAGAAAAACAGAAAAGGAAATAGACGCCAGGTTTTTTTTTTAGGAAAATGGCCTTCTACCCTGTCGCCACAGTGCTCTGCACTGGCGCCATGGCCCGGGCTGCCGTCGCCATGTCCTCCTCCCCTGCGCCTCGCTGCGCCCCCTGGTGGATAAGTGGATGCCCTGGCGCCGTGCTCCTCCCTCTCCTCTCCTCCCCTGGTCTCTGCTCCCGTGCAAACCCTAACCCTAAGACCTAACCGCGCTCCTGCCGCCGCCTTGCCGCGCCAATCGCCGCCGTCCTGCGCCACGTCGAGCTCAACGGATGTGTCCCTCCGGACCGCCTCGTCCTCCTCTTCGTCCCGGTGCAACCAGCCCGTGCTGGGAGGCCGCAAATCACCGATGTCGTCGCCTTCCTCCCCACTCTGGCCACCGCCGTCCGAGCACTGCCGCCTCGCCGTCCAGCCTCCTCCGGCCTCGCCGTGCACGTCTTCACACTCCTGGTGAGCATGCGCACCTCCCCGTCCCCATTGCCCTCTCCCTCTCCCTCTCTATCGTGCCCACGCCGTCGACCGTCACGGGCCGCCACCACAGCTCGCCGCCGGCCATGCTCCGGTGACCATTTGGGTCATGCCGCCGCCCCTCCTAAACCCCCTTGATCTCCTCTACCTCGTGCACTCCTCGAAATCGCCAAATTTCAAACCGAAGACACGAATTGATGATCGACAGCCCCGCAGCCCTGCTGATGACGTGTGATGACGTCATTGTTCATCTGTTTTTTTTTAGAAATTAACAGAGAGCTGGAATTTGCAATATTTAATAAATGGTAAATCAGAAAAATGAAATTGACATACCAGATTGTTCACATTTTCATAACCTATTCAAATATGTCACTCACACATGCAAATGAATTTTTGAATTTGAAATTTAAATGTGAAATGCAAATCATCTGTGAATTATTCAAATTTTGGAAATTCATAGCTAGAGTTTTACAATTCAGAAAAATGCAAATAAGCTGTTAAAATGCTCAGATAAATAAACTCTACATGTTAGTGCCTTTATTTGAATTAATTGGTTAAATTAAATTGCCTTTATTTGTTAAATATAAAAAGGGCAGATTTAAATAACTAATTGGGAAATTCATAACAATTTGAATATTGCTCCCAAAATTGCAAATAAGATCCCTAAATGTTAAGAGAATTAATATCTACATGTTAGTTATAATTACATGTTAAAATGAATATTCTAAATTGCTGTTAAATTGAAATAACTAAAATGGCAGATTTAATTCTAATTTTAGAAAATCCACAACTTGAGTTTCAGTTGCTCAAAAATTATGTTTAATATCTCAAAATGTTCAGTAAGCAATAAACTACAAGTTTGTGTCATTTGAGAGAATTCTAGAGTTAATATTGGTGTGTTTATTAAAGATAAATAAAATGGCAGAATTAAATCAATTATTGAAAATATCATAACTTGATGAATTTTGATCCAAAATTTGCAAATAAGATCTTAAAATGCTCAGGAAAACAACATCTAATTACTAGTGCTATTTCCATGAAATAATGAACCTTTTAATTTGTTGTTTATCTAAAATTATTAAAATGGCAGATTTACTTCCAATTTTGGGAAAATCATAACTTGAGAAATAATCACTCAAAAATTGTGAATAAAATGTCAAAATGATCAGCAAGGCAATTGCTATCTATCTATGTTAAGTTCACAGCAAGTAACCAATTTTTCCTTTGATGTCATTATCGAATTGGTTAAAATGATTTAAATTGCATAACCGTTTAAATCACCATTTCTTCATCGTTAATCAGAAAATTGCAAACGAAGTACCAAAATGATCAGTAGGTTAATACCTATCTAATAATGTCATTTTCATGCATGTAGACCCCATATTTCAGTACTGGACATTTTGAATAAATGCTTAATTCACTAAGTTAAATATGGAGTTTTGACCCGTTAATTGCGATATTTATTTTAGGGGTTCCATTTAACTTGTGGGACATGCCCAATATGATTTCAGTGCATAAATTGACCATCTCATCATGATTGTGCATTGCACCTTGTATTCGTGTTATTTATTTCGTTTCCTGTTATTGTTGTGTTTCGTTAGATTCAGGAGTTGAGGTTCCACCACAATACCTCGACGATCAACGCGGCCAGTACTATCAGCAAGGCAAGAACTAACCTAACCTTCTTGGCATCTAGCATCCAATTGTTTTTACAAACTTATTTTATCCACCATAATATTGCATGCGATTCAAATGTCTCTTTTGATCAAGATGTAGAGTATCCTATGAATGCATGTTTATCCCCTGAACCATCACATGCTTCCCCTCCTATAAACCCTAGGTTTGATGTGTTGGCCGGAGACAAAGATATAATGGTGGTATTTATATGCTTAGCTATGCTTAGTCATGCTTAGTCATATGCTAGTTATGTCCGTTGATTAAATTCCATACTGATGATATTGATGGAATGATTTGGGCATGGTGGATACGTGTGATGCTTAATTAAATTGCTAAGAAGGCTGGGATGAGTTGCCATCGGGGATGGTGTTTTGTCTCGTTCCTGCCCCTAGGTGCGAGTTCTTTACCTCTTGAACCAAGACTAGTGTGCTACCAACGGTGGGGGTATGGGCCCCTTACTAACTGAATAACTTGTGCGGGCGTATCCAAGGGTCCTCTAGTTTGCGCTTTCCATTTGCAAGTGTGTGGATGGTGATGATGATGATGATGATGTGATGAGGATGGTGGTGATAGGAGTGGCGATGGGGCAGGGTGTTGAAATAGGCAGTGAACTTGTCCCGTCGTCACGATGACCCTTGGATAGTCTCATGCGAGGTAAAGGTTTAACCGCGCCCGCCCTGCCGGCTTTCCCCGAAAGAGAGCTAAATGATCAGGCAAGGGGTCGGACGGTACCAATGGATAAAAACAGTACACCCCTGCAGGGTTTAATCTTTTCGAAAAGCCGTGTCCGCGGTTATGGACGACTTGGGAATAGACGATAAGATCATAGGAAAACTGAACTTAATTGATATGGCAGCTAGAGGTTGCATAATCAACGTGTGATAAAGGTTCATTTCCTCGAGGGTGATTCGAGGGAGTGCCTTGGTGGAGATGAGGTGCTTCTGGTTACAAAAGGGTTCGTTGAGAACCACAGATGAAAGTTTACGCTCTTACCCCTTTTCGGAAAACATTCTGAGTAGAGGATGCAAAGGGTCCTGATGTCTTTTAAAATGGAAAACTAGCTTTATGCAAAACCAGCTACATTATACAGCATTAGAGCCTCCGTCAGCATCGGGCCTATATCGCCCTACTAATTCTTACGAGTACGTCGTACTCAGCCTTGCTTTGTTGATTATTATTTGTTTCATAGGAGGACGTCACCGAACTGGAAGGTGGGTTCTTTATTGACATCGACGAGTAGTCTGGGGTTCCCAGGTGGCAGCTTGGGACGTCTTGGAACAGGCTGGCACGAGATGTTTATCTGTAGGCCTCTTAGACCATAATTTGGATCTTGTTGTTTAGACAACTAAATTTGCTTCCGCTTGATGTAATGATGGGTCTGTGACCTCTGATTGTGATATTTGCTATCTTTCTCATATATGAGTTGAACTATGATCTCTTGTGTCATAGAGTCTGTTATGTGCCAGTTGTTCCACAGTCTTGGTCTCTTTGCTATACGTGAAAGCGATGTCTGAGCTTATGGCATGATCGAGGTGTTGTGTGCCGATGATGTATTCCAACCACGCCTGCCAATGAGTTTTGGCCTGGGATTGGTAAACCCAGTAACCCTCGATTGTGTAGCATGACCGGTTACACAACGTTTCACTGTATAGCTCTGGGGTTGGGGCGCTACAGCTACATTCATGAGGCTGATGAACTCCATCTTCCACGAGTACCTAGACAAGTTTGTCATTATTTACATCGATGACATCCTTGTCTACTCCAAAACTGAAGACGAACATGCTGAGCATCTTTGACTAGTCCTGACCAAGCTTCGAGATCACCGCCTCTATGCCAAGTTCTCCAAGTGTGAGTTTTGTCTAAAAGAGTTCATTTTCCTCGGTCATGTGGTGTTAGCTGCGGGAGTAGCAGTGATACCAGACAAAATTCAGGCAATCCTGGATTGGCCAACTCCCAAGTCCGCCAAAGATATCCGAAGCTTCCTTGGGTTGGCGGGTTATTACCGCCGATTCATCGAGGGCTTTTCCAAGATAGCCAAGGCACTAACTGACCTCCTTAAGAAAAACAAGCAATTTGCGTGGTCAGACAAGGCTGAAGAGAGCTTCCAAACCCTCAAGGTCAAGCTCACCACCACTCCGATGCTTGTCCTTCCCGACACAGACAAGGACTTTGTCGTCTATTGTGATGCATAACTCCAAGGCTTGGGATGTGTTTTGATGCAAGAAGGCCATGTGGTCGCCTACGCCTCTCGTCAGCTCGAACCACATGAGCAAAATTATCCAACTCATGATTTGGAGCTTGCCGCTGTGGTACATGCTCTAAAGCAACGGAGGCCCTACCTGTTGGGCAACCGTTGTGAGATCTACTCCGACCATCAAAATCTGAAGTACCTCTTCACCCAGCCGGATCTGAACTTGAGGCAGAGAAGATGGCTGGAATTGATCAAAGACTATGATGTGACCCTCAATTATCAACCTGGCAAGGCCAAAGCCTACCAATAGTGGAGCCGTGGAAGAATAGAACAGACATTCAAAGCAACCGATCAGAAGATAAGTATGAATTGGGACAAAAAGACTTGTCATCTCCCTTAAGAAATGAGCCCGAAGCGATAGCTTGATGCGTTTTCCGTGTCGATGCTTTGAGTCGCAAGGCCTATTGCAACACCGTGATGGTTGAAAGGGCCCAACCTGCTCTTCATGAGGAGTTTGCTAGGTTGAACCTGGAAATTGTTCCTTCCGGTTTCCTAGCTAACCTCGAGATCAAGCCTACTCTTGAGGATGATATCAAGGCCGCCCAGCAAAATGATGTTGAAATCCTCGAGATCAAAGAGAAGATAGCTAATGGGAAGGCAAGTTGTTTCTCGGTTGATGAGAATGGCGTTGTCTATTCCGGTGACCGCCTAGTGGTGCCCAAGAGTGGGAACATAAGGGAGTTGATCCTTTCAGAAGCTCATGAGTCACCCATCTCTATTCACCCGGGTAGCACAAAAATGTACCAAGATCTTCGCCCTCAATTCTGGTGGTCTTGCATGAAGCGCGAGATCGCCGAGTATGTTGCTGAATGTGACGTCTGTCGCCGAGTGAAGGCTGATCATCAAAGGCCAGCTGGTACCCTTCGCCCCATAGCCATTCCCGAGTGGAAATGGGATAAAGTTGGTATGGATTTCATCACCGGCTTTCCAAAGTCACAAAAGGGCAACAATGCTATTTGGGTCATCATCGACTGTTTGTCAAAGGTTGCCCACTTCCTTCCGGTCCGTGACGATATCCGAGCCAGCCAACTTGCCGACTTGTATATGGCCCGGATTGTTCCTTTGCACGGGGTTACCTTGTGGATCATCTCCGACCGTGGAAGCTTATTTGTGTCCAAGTTTTGGCAAAGTTTCCAAACGGCTCTTGGAACCCGTCTCAACTTCAGTACCGCCTATCACCCTCAAACCGATGGTCAAGCTTAAAGGGTGAACCAAGTTCTTGAGGATATGCTTCGGGCTTGTGTCATCTCCTTTGGCAAGGGTTGGGAAAAGTACCTCCCTCTCGCCGAGTTCTCCTACAACAATAGCTATCAAGCCAGTTTGCAAATGGCTCCCTTTGAGGTTCTTTATGGGAGAAAATGCCGGACTCCTCTCAATTGGTCTGAAACCGGAGAGAGGTCACTCTTCGGTCCTGATGTGATCAATGAAGCCGAGGAGAAAGTCCGTATCATTCGGGATAATCTCAAGGCTGCTCAATCCCGTCAGAAAAGCTATTATGACAAGCATCATCAAGAGGTTCACTATGAAATTGGTGATAAAGCCTATCTTCGAGTTTCTCCTCTCCGAGGCGTTCGTCGCTTCGGGATCAAGGGCAAATTGGCACCTCGCTATGTTGGCCCTTTCACCGTCCTAACCAAGTGAGGAGATCTCTCGTATCAACTCGAGCTACCCTCCAACTTCCCGGATGTGCATGATGTGTTCCATGTCTCCCAACTCCGTCGTTGCTTCAAGGATCCAATCCGTGGGGTCGATCATGAGACGTTGGACATCCAGGAGGATTTGACCTATCGCGAGCATCCTATCCGCATCCTGGATGAAGCGGAGAGGAAAACTCGCAACAAGACCATCAAGTTCCTCAAAGTCCAATGGTCTAACCATTCCGAGGAAGAAGCTACTTGGGAGCGAGAAACTAGTCTTCGTCAGGAATACACCGCCTTCTTCACTCTTGCCTAGAATCTCGGGACGAGATTCCTGTAAGGGGGGTAGAATTGTAACAGCCCCAGCTTGGTAATGAAAAATACGAAGAATTTTTCCACTTTTTGTTTTCATGTTTGCATCATAGCATCCATATGCATTTTCCATTTCTACTTTCACTTGGAAACAAATTGAAATGGGGAGGCAAACTTCCCAACAACCAAACCAATGAAAATGCTCATCTTAGCAAACCAAATCATTCTTGGACTTCCAACTGGTTTAGGACGTTCCAAGTTTACTTTTTGAAACCAATTCTCAATTTCTAAATATTGTCAAATAAGAAATGGAGTTGAGAATTCAAATTGGTTCAATTCAATTTCTATTTTTGAAACCAAGTCAAACATTCCAAAAATTCAAACTGAAATCATGGGGAGTTTCTTTGTCATTGTTAGAGCATCCCTGGAACTTTGTATAAATTTTGGAATAATTTGGGTGCCCAAATAATTTAGCCTTTTCTTTTTTGACTGGGTTAACCGGAACTACCGGTCCAACGACCGGAAGTACCGGGTCGCCGTCGTCCCTGTGGCGACAGTGGCGAGCACTGTCGCCATGGCCGCCCTCTCCCGCACGCTCCCGTGGCCCTAGGGTTAAGTGGTTGCACCACAGGTCTCACCTGCTCCCCTCACTCTATCCCCTCCCCGTTTTCTGGATCGTGGTCCTAACCCTAGCTCTCCCTTTTCCGCCTCCCTGGTCGAGCTCTAGCTCGAGCTCGTCGTCGCCTCGCCATCGATTGAAGCACCGGAGAACATATCGAAGACGAGCAAAAGCTCCGCCGCTACGCCCTCTTCCTCTCCGCCGAAGGAATCGGCCGGAGCCGCTCGGAATCACCGCCATTGCCTCCGTTCTTCCCCGCCTCCGTCCACCGTCGCTCGAGCACGCCTTCGTCACCGTCTGACCTCCCCGCGCCGCTCCGTCCATGGATTCGTGCTCCTGGTGAGCACACGATCCTCCTAAGGCCTCCTCCTCTCCTCTCTTCCCTCCCCTCGCCGTAGCGTGCCGTGCGCGTGCTCGCCGTCTCCGCGGTCACCCTGCGCGCTCATTGCGGTCGTACTCAAATCCTTGACCGGAACTAACATCGGTAGTAGCGCTATACCGGAAGTAGGTCCGGAAGTACTAACCCTAGTGCCGGTCCAGCTCTGTTAGTTTCTGTTTATAACCGGAAGTAGCACCGAGAGTACCGCTAAACCGGTACTACCGGGCACTTCACCAGAAGTACCGGTTATCCTTTTTCGGTACTGGATGTTTCTGACCACAACCGGAAGTAGAACCAGAAGTACCGCTAAACCGGTACTACCGGCCCTCTTACCGAAAGTTTCGACTATCTCTGTGTTAAGTTTGAGTTTTTCATAACTTAACAAATGTTACGTCAAGTCTTACGAATGTTATGTCAAGTTGTTTAGCAATATAAATGCTACCAAACCATGCTAATATCACATCATGATCACAAATCCTTATTTGATGTTTTTCATAACTTGTTTAAATGAATTAAATTCCTTTATTTATTTAATTCGCTATTTATTCATCGGTGCTCCGAAAATTACAAATGACGTACTAAAATGATCGGAAGAACAAACCCTATCTAATCATGTCATATCCATGCATACCTGAGCAAATTCTAAATAATGTAATCATTTATGACATTGGACATTAAGTTAAATATGGGGTGTTTTCCAAATAATTGTCTAATTATTCGGAACTCCATTTAACTTGTTAGCTAAATTAAATGATGGTATCTCTGCATCAATTTGACATGTCATCATGTGATTGCGCATTGCACCTTGTGTTCGTGTGATTTATTTGTTCTTTGTGTTTTATTTTGGGTACCGATAAATTCCGGAGTTGAGGTCACACCGACCTACCCCGACGAGTAGTACTACAGGCCCCGGCAGCAAGGCAAGAGATAACCTAACCTTCTTGGCATCTAGCATCCTATGATTTTTATCAACTTATTTTATCCACCATAATATTGCATGCGATTCAAACGTCATTTTTGAGCAAGACATAGAGTATCCTATGAATGCATGTTTTTTCCCCGAGCCAATCACATGTATCCCTACATATGAACCTTAGTGTTGATGTGTTGGCCGGAGTCAAGATATAATTGTTGTAGTTATATGCTTAGCTATGCTTAGCCCTGCTTAGCCAAATGCTAGCAATGTCCGTTGTTTAATTCCATAATTGTTGTTGTTGATGGAATGGTTCGGACATGGTGGATATGTGGGGTGCTTAATTAAAATGCTAAGACGGCTTGGGTGAGTTGTCATCGGGGATGGTGTTTTGCCTCACTCTTGCCCCTAGGTGCGAGTTCTTTACCTCTTGAACCAAGACGAGCGTGCTGCCATTGGTGGGTGTATGGGCGCCTTACTGACTGAATAACTTGTGCGGGCATATCCAAGGGTCCTCTAGTTCAGTTTTCCATTTGCGTGTGAGTGGAAACGTGATGTTGATGAGGATTTGTATTTAGGACGTGGCGATGGGGCAGGGGCTGAAATAGGCTGGTTAAACTTGCCCTGTGGCCACAGATGACTCTTGGATAATCTCACGCGAGGTAAAGGTTTAACCGCGCCCGCTTGCCGGCCTTCCCCGTAAGAGGGCCACTCAGGTGAGCCGGACGGTACCAATGGGTAAATTAGTACACCCCTGCAGGGTTTAATCTTTTCGAAAAGCCGTGTCCGCGGTTATGGACAACTTGGGAATAGACGATAAGACCATAGAGAATCTTAACCTAATTGATATGGCAGCTAAAGGTGGCATAATCAACGTGTGATAAAGGTTCACTTCCTCGAGGGTGATTCGAGGGGGTACCTTGGTGGAGTTGAGTGGGTTTGGCTACAAGTAGGTTCGCCGAGAACCGAAGATGAAATGTTACCCTCTTATCCCCTTTATAAAAACTATTCTGAGCAGACGAATGCCATGTGTCAATATTGTTTCGGTTTATGAAAATTAGCTTTATGCAAAAGAAATACATATATAGCTTTAGAGCCTCCGTCAGTCATTGGGCCTATATCGCCCTACTAAACTTGCGAGTACATCGTACTCAGTCTATCTTTGCTGCCTTTATATTTGTATTTCAGAGGAGGACGACACCGATCAGCTAGGTGGGTTCTACGTGGACATCGACTAGTAGTCCGGGGTTCCCAGGTGGCAGCTTGGGACCGTGGAGCAAGCTGGCTGGGTTTATTTATGTGTAGGCCTCTTAGGCCCTATAATTTGGATCTTGTTGTATTAGACAACACTACTTCGCTTTCCGCTTGATGAATTGAGGGTCTGTGACCTTATGATGCGTAATATTTGTATCTTTCTCATATATGAGTTGCTATATGAGTTTTGTGTCGTAGAGTCTGCAATGCGCCAGTTTGTTCCACAAGTGTCGGTTTCTTTACTATACGTGAAAGCGATGTCTGAGCTTATGGCATGATCGAGGTGTTGTGTGCCGATGATCCATTCCGAGCACACCTGCCAATAAGTTTTGGCCTGGGATTGGTAAACCCAATAACCCTCGATTGTGTAGCATGACCGGTTACACAACGTTTCACTGTATAGTTATGGGGTCGGGGCCTTACACTTGTGGGCACCTCCTCGGCCCCCTCCGACGCACAATTAACCTAAAAACGTCAGGGCAGCGATTATTTTCTAGAAACTCGACCCCGACGCGCCATCACGAAGAACCCTAGTTCAGGGTCCAATCTGAAGCTGATCCCGGCACTCTGCCGGAGGGGAGATCGATCCCGGAGGGCTCTTGCCTTCCTCCGGGATGATTTGTGAGTAGTCTCACCTTGGACTACGGGTCCATGGCAGTAGCTAGATGGTAGTCTCTCTCTCTTGTGCTTCATGTCTTATGATCTTGTGAGCTGCCTAACATGATCAAGATCGACTATTGTAATGCTATGTGATGTGTTTGCTGGGATCTGATGGATTATGAAGTTATGTTCAGATTGTGCATGATTCTTATATGAGTAATTTATGTTCTTGCATGCTCTCCGATGTGCGTAGTTACTTTGGCCAAGTGATTGTGTGTATCTCCAAGAGGAGTATTTATGCTAGATAGTGGGTTCATGCCCCTTTTGTTCCTGGGCACGAGTGACAGAAACGTCTAAGGGCGAGGGTGTGCTATTGCTACTAAGGGTAAAACCGCGGTGTTAATGTCTATTTTGATATTAGTATTGCTTACATCATGCACTTTACTTAATGCAATTGTCTATTGCTTGCAACTTAATACTGTTGGGTGACAGGCTGGATAGCGATCCCACCGTGGACTATTTAGACAAAGACGCAGTTGGACTCAACGGTCTTTGTTCCTTGTCGTGATGCCTTGATACGTCTCCGACGTATCTATAATTTCTTATGATCCATGCTTGTTTTCATACCATTTGCTACATGTTTTGTTTACATCTTATAGCATTTTTATGCATTTTTGGAACTAACATATTAACAAGATGCCCCAGTGCCAGTTCCTGTTTTCTGCTGTTTTTCCGTTTCAGAAAAGTACTTAAGGAAATATTCTCGGAATCGGACGGGACAAAAACCCAGGATCTTATAATTTCGTCACGCACACGGAGTCCAAAGGGGAGCCAAAGACGCACCAGAGGGCGACCACACCCTAGGGTGGCGCGGCCCACCTGTCTGCCGCGCCACCAGGTGGTGTGGCCCCCTTGGGCCTCCACCGACGCCGCCCTTTCGCCTATATAATCCCCCCGACGAGAAACCCTAAGGACCCCGTCATATTCCAAAGAAACATCTGCAGCGCCGCCGCCATCGCCGACAAGTTTTGGGGGACAGAAGTCTCTGTTCCGGCACCCTGCCGGGACGGGGAAGTGCCTCCGGAGCCATCTCCATCGAATCCACTACCATCTTCATTGCCGTTGCTGACTCCCATGATGAGGAGGGAGTAGTTCTCCCTCGGGGCTGAGGGCCGTACCGGTAGCCATGTGGTCTATATCTCTCTCTCCCATGATGTGATCTATATGTGATCATGAGCTTTGCAATCTAGATGTTGTTATGTTACTCAAGTGGGCTTTATTTATGTGATCTCCGGAGACTCCTTGTCCCACGTGTGTAAAGGTGACAGTGTGTGCACCGTGTGGGTCTTTAGGCTATATTTCACAAGATACTTGTTCACTGATTTATTATTTGAGTTGGATGTCTCTATGAAATTGTGGTGTGTTAGTACCTCCTATGAATGCTCATGGTCCAGTGTGGGGTATTCATTAGTACTCTGGAATATATGTTTGAGGCGTGCTTTTGCATTCCTACACAATGAATTAATGTTCGTTATCCAGCCGGAGAATACTTCGGAGTAGTATATTGAAGTGCTTATATTTATATTCAATTATGATTGCATTGTTGAGAGTGACCACTGGTGAAAGTATGATCCCTAGGCCTTGTTTCTAAGCATTGAAACACCGTTTACAACAAGTTCTGCTACATGTTTGCTTATTGCCATTTTTATTTCAGATTGCAATTACTACTTATAATCATCCATATTACTTGTATTTCACTATCTCTTCGCCGAACTAGTGCACCTATACATCTGACAAGTGTATCGGGTGTGTTGGGGACACAAGAGACTTTTTGTATTGTGATTGCAGGGTTGCTTGAGAGGGATACCTTTGACCTCTACCTCCCTGAGTTCGATAAACCTTGGGTGATTCACTTAAGGGAAACTTGCTGCTGTTCTACAAACCTCTGCTCTTGGAGGCCCAACACTGTCTACAAGAATAGAAGCGTGTGTAGACATCATGCCTCCATAAATATTATCATGTCCTTTTTGTTATAGCTAAATTGGGTTTGTGTCATAATCTTGTCAATTGCCTAGCTGTAATTCGTTCACCCATCACATGCATATTTTATCTACTTGAGAGACTCCACTAGTGAACCCATGGCCTCCGGTCCATCTTTTTACATTGTTTTCAACCTCATTTACTTGATTTTAATTATCATTACTACTATGGTCACTTTTCATATTTTATCTATTTCATCATACAATTAACCGCTTTGTGTTCTGCGAGACCGGAGAGATTGACAACCTCTCCGCCGTTGGGGACAAAGTATTTGGTTGAGTGTGTGCAGGTCCACGTCTGTTGAAGGTATCTCTAAGCACCAGAGATCTTGAACATTCACCTCGTTGTTGATTTCAAAGTCCTACTGGTTCGATAAACCTCGGTTCTTAATTGAGGGAAAACTGCTACTAGCTACAATTCCGCCTTCGCTTGGGGCACCACCCAACTTATTAATATCTACCATCATGGTGTGAGAGACATGGTGTTGAACCCCTGCATGAGATGTCCTTGGTCGAAAGATGGTGGCGGAGCAGCATATGTCGGGGCGGCTGTTGGAGCACCTGGCGGAGCTCCTGGCATCATCCAGGGCATAGTTGACGACGGCACCCCTGGTGGACTTGGCATGGTTGATGGAGCAACGTAGACCCACGGAGGCGGCGGTGACATGATGGCATGATGGGCCTATGGCGGACCTGGAAGAGGCGGGCGCGAGGCGGACCTGGCCACATCTGAATAGAGCCCGCCCAAGGGTTTTGCATGGAGGGACAGGGCACCTGCGATCCCTTGGCGGACGTGTTGGAGTTGCCGCCTCGTTGCTCGTTGCCGCGTTGCTGGGTAGGGCCGGAGTGGAAGAAGCGGCATCTCACACCAAATTGGCAACTGCCTCACTGCTGGAAGTTGCGGCATGGGTAGGGGCGGCGTTGAGGCGGCGCGGTTTCCGCGGGGCCGCGTGTTGTTGGAGGCGTGGAGATGCCTCGCACGATGAAGGTGGTCGGAGCAGGGGACGATGATGCAGATTGCTTCAGCGTGAGTTCCTCGAGAAGAAGGGACGAGCGCACGTCGAGGAACGACGGCAGCGGGCGCTGTTTGAGGGTGAGGGTGCGCATGTAGGCAAGCCCTGAACCGAGGCCACGAAGTGTGTTCTGCATGAGACGCTTGTCGGTGATGGTTGTGCCCAAAGCATTGAGCTCGTCGGCGAGAAGCTTCTGCTTGCGACAGTAATCGGCCATGGTCATGGACCCCTGTTGGAGACCGTGGAACTCTTGCTCGAGGTAGGAGGAGCGGGTCTCGGCGTTGTCGTGGTAGATGTTGGAGAGACGCGTCCATAAGGAGTGTGCAGGAAGTGGCGTGGTGGTGTCGACGATCATGGCGAGAAGCTCGGGCGTGACGGTGCTGTTGAGCCATGATCGGACGATGGCGTCGTTCCGACTCCACTGTGGTGTGGGAACAGTGGGGTACTCCTTCTCATCTAGATGGTCTTTGAGGGCATACTTCTCGACGGCGTCGGAGAACATGCCTCGCCATTGGAGGAAGTTGGAGGTGGAGAGCTCGAGGGTGACTGGAACAGCGGCGCGGACGCTTGGGAGCGCGGCCGGTAGCGCCCATAGGGATGCATTGGCGGCGGCTTCGGCCGCGATTTCGGCGGCGCTAGGTTGTGGCGGCGCCATGAGGAGAGAGGATCGTAACCTAATCTGATACCATAAAGGTAATTGCAATTGTTACACTTAGATTGATTGGATCCCTTGATGGGATTATATAGCAGTACAAGGAGGTGGCTTGGACGCAAAGGAAAAGGATGACAACTTAGGAATAATCTAAACTAATTCTAAACCTCCTTGAATACGGCTGACTTGACGTGTCCTTGTAGTTCACGTCTAACACTAATAATTAAACATATAGTCGTCGTTCGAGGAGTCGTTGTCGTCGTCCGAAGAGTCATCGTCGTTGATGTCGGAGATGTCGTCCACCAGCGCCGCCCACCTGGGATTGCCGGCGGCCCAGCTGTCGGCGAAGGGCAGTTCCTTCTTCGTCGTGGCCTTGGCCTCCCGCCGCTCCTCCCACCACTCGTGACGCTCGACCCGCCGCGCGGGTGTTCCAGAACTCCGCCTCCTCGCGGGCTTCGCGCGGGTGGCTCGCGTACCACTCCGACACCACGCGCTCGTCCCTCTCCATGACGAGGCCCTGCATTGCGCGGTGGCGGTGATGGCGGCGGTCCTCGTTGGTGACGAGGCGCGGCATCGGCGCCCGGGCCTGCGCCTCCTGCGCGTTGCGGATGTCGGAGAAGTTCATCTGGCCGCGCGGACGGCCTCGGTGGCAGTCGGGTACGACCCGAGGTTGATGCGGTCGTCCCCAGAGCGGATCTCGGCGGAGAAGATCCCGCTCGGCCGCGCGCTGACACCGCGGTACCCGGAGTTGCTTCGGCGTCGCGGTGGCATGGTGGCGGCGACGCGGAAGCTCGGTGGGCGGATTGGGAGGGCGCGTGTCTATCCTGCGCGGTGGAGCGGTTGGGAGGGCGCGTGTCTATGCTGCGCACTAGACGCGGTGTGGGATATATACCGCCGCGCGCACTGCTTTGGCCAGCGCTTTCCCGCACGCGGGACTTTACCGCGTCCGCTGGAGCACGCGAAATGTCCCCGCGTGCGGTAAAAGGCGGGTATTTCCCGCGCGCGGCTTATTTAGCGCGTTTGTTGGAGATGTTCTAACCTCGGATAAGACAAGCGAGCAAATTTGCAACATCAAGTGGGCGTGGGGCCATGTCGTGAGAGCTATGGCGCAATCTCAGGTAGGCTATATCGTCGCCCTCTTGGGACCATGTAGGCGGAGTACAACATCCGCCTACACATTTTCTTCCCAATCTCCGTTGATATAAAGCCTTCTTGGGGTACATTACGTCGAACGACGAGATCTCGTCCGATGAGGAGGAGGAAGAGACGAGGGCAACGAGGAGTGGTCCCGCATGTAGGCGGTCATCTCCATGTCCTTGCCAGGGCCACCACCACCACAGTCGGTTGCGTATTTCATTGACATCGAGTCTGACTAGGCTACAACATCCAAGATCCTGCCACTCCAAGATACTAGCTTTTTCCGGCCTATGTCGTCCATTGATATCAACGTGGGCTGATGACATCCAAGTTCCATCCAACGCTTGTTGCCGGCCACATCGGTCATCGACTTCGACGTGGCCCACAACATCAAAGTTCCACACGGCCAGGAGTAGGGGTGGGCATAAAAAGACCGAAACCGAACACCGAACCGAATTAACCTGAACCGAAACCGAATTAACCGAAACCGAATTAACCGAGACTAATTTCGGTGTGTAAGTATGATAAACCGAATTTTAAATAATTAATTCGGTTTTAACATCTAATTAGCCGAAAGAACCGTATTAATCGAATATATGAGCGAACAGAGATGAGAGCCCTCGTCATACTAACTTCTCAGCCCGGTAATTAAAGTATAATAACCCCATGCACCGTAATCCTGGCCTACATAGCTGCCCCATGCATGTAAGCCTTTTTTAGGTCATGCACGCACGTAGGCTTGGCCAAGCGCATATCTCCTCTATTTCCAAGTTGTTACTGTCTTACTGGTTGAGAGTTGATACATGATCATTCATTTTTTTACCCATACATTCAGATTGGTGCATGCACATGCTGATGCTGGCATGGCATGCAACCATGCACGGATGCACCTATGTGAGGAAGCATGCACATACACATGCACATACGTATGTTTCGACCTGCTGTTCGGTATGTTTTTCCCTACTCATTTGGACATATCGGTTAAAACCGAACACCGAACCGAATTATCGGTTAACCAAACTTCCGATTAATTAGAAAACCGATATAATTTCGGTGCCTATTTTCTATAAACCGAAATATGGAAAAAACCGAAAAACCGAACCGAATTTTCGGTTATAACCGAACGCCTAGGCCTAGCCAGGAGCATCGAACTTTCTCAAAACCGGAGCTAGCTGTCGTCCACACCACTCATGGATGTTCATGTTGGAGTTGCCGGAAGAGTGGTAGTAGATCTTGGTTTAGTTTCAATTTCGTTTAAATATGGCAAATGCATCCTAAATTTGAATGAAAAATGTCCGTTTATGAATGATTTGAGTTGAAAAAAGAAAAATGAGAAAAAATAAAATACGTCGCCCCGTTGGGTGCGCTAGCAAGGTTTCCTGACAAGGGTCGGATGTCTGTGGGCAACTCCAACGGACCGACCTAAACAGACACAAAACATGTCCAGTTTTTGTGCGTTTAGAGCATCTCCACGGGGGGGGGGGGGGGTCGTAAAAGGGGCCGTAAAGCTCAATTGGGGCGCCGGACAGAAAAACAGGCTACACCAGGGGGTCGCAAAGCCTTTGTCCGGCCCAAAATATGTCCGGCACCGCGAACAGGGCCTCCAACTTTGGGTGTTGCCTTCGCGGTGCCGGACACTGTCCAGCCCGAGCTTCCGACAGATATGGCCCACCCGTCATACACACGAAGCGAATGGCGTGAAATTTCCCCTACCATTGCCGCATCAGCCGCCAAAATCTCCTCTCTATTGCCGCGCCGGCCGCCAAATCTTCCATCCATTCTCACAAACCCCTCCCCTTCTACTGCCTCGCCGCCGCCGCCGCCCAACCCTTCTCCTTGCTCGTCGCCGCCACCGCCGCCGGTGAGATCATCGTCTCAAACCTCTCGTCGGCTCCGATGGCGTCGGTGGGTCTGAGAAAGCCCACCCAAACCAAATCCGCCAAGGCAAAGGGGTCAACGAGGGTCGTGGTAATGAAGTCGCCGGCGATGAAGCCGGAAGACCTGGGGTTGTCGTTCAACGCGGATGAGTTGCGGTCGGCGGCGTCCTTTGTAACGTCCCAAATTTATAATAAGAATTAACAAGACCCAAAATTTAGAACCAACAAAAACTTTTTGAAATTTCTTCACTACTGATTGTGTTTTCCTTTATATTGTTCTGTTTGGCCTTGTGTGACTTGATGTTTATGTTGTTTGACTAGTAAATATTAATCCAAGAACCCAACCCAAGTAAAAATATATTAAAACTTGGTGCTCATGTTATGACTAGAGTATATTCCATACACCTTTTCCCTTCTTATTTTGGCCAAAGTCTATTTCAATGATGTTTGATTTCAGCAACAGATAAAATACCCTTTAGTTGAGAAAGTAAAAGTATTTCCAAAATTATTTGTTCCCAAAAATATGGAGACCTATATGTTATCTCCTATCTAACCACCAACCTTGATACCTTGCATGTGTATGCAACTCCCATTTTATAAACTCTGATTTCCACTCCATTTGAAAACAACACTAGTGGGAAATATATTACCCCACATATTTCCTTTCTCAAACCTTTTTGAAAACAATTAAGTATGAGTTGAGACATTTCTTGAATATCATCTTGTCATAATTAAGTATGATCATTTTTAAGACAATATTGCTAATTATGGAAATGGTGGTATGATTAATTCATGTGGTTGGAATTGTGTGATCATGGTTGTGATGTGAACATTGTTGTGTTTGTTGCTTGAGAGGATAATTCCTCAGTTGTGCTTAATGCTAAAATAAAACACACTTGACAACAATTTGGAATGTGACTTAAATTTAAAACAAACTCCTCAAATTATTCAACAAATGGAAATTAAGATCATGAGTTAAAGAAATGATCTTAATAAATTATTTTCCCTACCTAATCCTCCATTCCCTTCAAAACAGATATTTTCTCTATGAAGATATAAATTATTTGAAGTTACCCTATTTGTCAAGGAAGCTCCAAAAGTTCAAGACAATATTTGATCATTTGTTTTAAAATATTAAAGGAATATCAAATATTAATTACCAAAAATAACATATTCAAAACCCTATGAACAAGAGTAGTGCAAAACATTTTATTTCCAAACACCAATTTTTGTGGAGCTTCCACATATATATGGCAGGCTACATGAATAATCTCAGAATTTTTTTGAAACAGATTTAATGCCTCAAATAAATCCCTAAAGCTGCTGATTTTAAAGAAAAATAGGAAAAAGGACCTAAATGTAAATGGAAAACGAAGTCTAGGGGGCCATTTACAAAATATCCATCTTCCCTGTAGCTGCAGTGCCCGCGCGGCACGGCGGCGTGCTCCCCGCTCCATGCTCCCGAGCTAGCCGGACCCCCCCCTCTCGTCTGTCCCCTGCGAGGTGTGAAGTAGAGCACCGCCCCCGCCGCCCCTCTGCTCCCCATCCTCACTTGCCCCCTCTCCCTCTCTCTCATTTTTCTTCCCGAACTCCAAACCCCAGCGCCACTGCCGTCACGCGTCGCCGTCGAGCGAGAGCTCCCCGTCCAAATCCAAGACCACCCGAAGGTCCGCCTCGTCGCCCTCTTCGTCCTCGACCAAGGAATCGCGAAGGAGAGCCCGAAATCGCCCCACCGAGCTCATCCTCTTCTTCTCCGGCCGCCTCCTTGCCGGGAACCTCGCGAGAAACCTCATCCATCATTCTCCGCCATTTTTGTGTCTCCGAGATCCCCTCATCGCGAGCTACCTCATGGGCATCATCTTTTCTTCTTAGGAGCCCGGAGCCGCCGACGCCGTCCTCGCCCTGCTCTGCCTCGCCTCGAGCTTCTGTGCGTGACCAGAGGAGGATGGAGGCCCCCGTACCGCTTCGCCGGTGTAAGTGGGCCGCTGGCTGGGCCGCTCTCCGCACTGCTCGACCGGATCTGGGCTAGATCTGGCCCGTTCATTTTTTCTTAGAAAATCTATTTATCTGTTTTATTATTTCCTGTTAGATCTATCCTAGGAATTAAATCACCATTAAATCCCTGTGTTAGATATTTGAGTGATTCAAATTTGGTGGAGTTGATATGTGTTTTCTTAGACATGTAGCACTGGTGCATTTCAAAAATATGATTTGGTGTGTTGGCTAGATTAAATCTTGTAGAAAGTATCATTTTCACTAAATATTAAATATCTAGAGATTTATAACCCCAAATATTTCAAACTAAAATTCTATGGATAGCCTGTAGTGATACCTTTCTAGATCTGTTGGTCTTGCGTGTAAATGAAACATAAAACAAAAGTTCTATTCATTCTTGTGAACACATCAGTAGCTCTTTAGTGAATTTAGTGAATTTTTGTGTGAGGATTTTTGGAGTAAATCCAATTGGCTTGTCTTCTAGATGTGTAGGAGAACATATTCCTAGCTTGGTATGAAATTATGAGTTACTGATTGAATGTGGTGATGATTATGAGCTTTAGGCCTTTTTCTGTTTAATTCAGTTTCTCTGGAAAATCAGTACTGGCATCATCTTTGAAATTCAATATATTGAGATTTATAAGTCCAAATAAATCAAATAAATATGTTCTGGAAAGCTTATGAAATTCCTCAACTAACCAAAGTGGTTTCATCCTGTTTAGATTAATAACAAAGATGTAGTATTTAAAATGCCATAGAAGCTTTAAAACCCCAAGTTATTTGTTTCTGAAAATCTACTGACCCAAATGATGCCAATCCAATTTTGTTAGCTTAATAATGTGATCACTTAGCTCCCCTAATTTTTGTAGAATTAATTGGCATCTGTTGAAAATCAGAAAGTATTTCTGGACTAAAACAATTATAAAACAATATTGGTTAATCTAAATGAGTTAGGACCAATTTGTTAGATCACATTTAATCAGTGTTAGTTACCCCTAGAAGGATTTAATTTTTAGAGTAACTTAACTTGAGTTGTAGCAAAAACTTGATTAAATAGTTTTTGTAATAAAACAAATGTGTAGGAAAATTGGTAAATCCAATTGACGCAAATCCAATTGGGTTGTCTTCCCCACATTAGTAGCTGACTATAGAAATTTAGTTTGTATTTTGTGATCAAAAGAACTTAAGTTATGCAATTAAACATGCACCACTAGTTTCTGCCATATTTAAGACCTAATTAAATAATTAGTTAATTCAATTAAATTGAAATCAAATTGTGTAGCTTTGTGAGTGCAGTAGCTATGTGTGATGCTTGAGGGTGGTTGTGATGCTTGATTTAGTAGTTTAGTAATGGTAGGTATTGCTTGTTTAATTGATGATTAGATTATTTTTGTGTGATTAATATAATTGCCTTGCTTGTTATACTTGGTTGTATTTAAGTTGAGTATTAGCTCGAGTATCTTGTTAATGTCTCTACCTTAGATTGGTGAGATATTTTGAATTACAGAAAAGAGTTGGTAGCTTAACTTTTGTCTGAAGTATTTCCTGTTTGAATAAAGATGCTTAATCATAACTTTAATCATATTTTTATAAACATGAGTAGTGAGGTGATTGCCAAACTTGTTTGTTAAATAATAGTTTTCCATCATGATTGTTGTTTGTTAGTAATTGCTTGATGTTTGTTGTTGGAGTGTTCTACTGTATGTTGATTGTGTTCTTTCCTTTTTACGACGCTAGATACAAACGCTATCGGAGTGAACCTTGGAAAGGATTTATTGGAGAAGAATCAGAGTTTATTTCTTTGATCAGTGAGGAGAAGTCCAGGGACATTATGCTGAAAACAGGCAAGCTACTTCTCTGAGCTTGCATTTATATACGTCTATTTGGATTTACATGTTTTACCTATAAAGAGCATAAATGACTTAAGTGGTTTATGCCACTAAAGCTATGATTTTGAAAACCCTTTTCCAAAATACAAGTATATTATTTTGACACCCTATATGGAGGTATTAGATGGAAATTATTTTTCAAACTATAGGTTGGGAAAAATATTGTTTACACAAAACTCCTTTGAAAATACTTGTGTGCTTATGGAATGCCACGATGTTGGTGTGGAAATGGAGAAGTGGACAATGATGATGTTTGTGAAAAATGCACATGGTGTCCTAGTACTATGACGACCAGCCAATAACCTGTGCGACCACATTTACCCACATATGGGAAAGGGCGTAGTCATATAATTTGCTCATATTAGTATGGGATGCCTCAACAACGAGGATGACCTCATTCCATGAGGGGATGGTCATGGCGACCTACCCCCTGACCTGGGTCTCAGTGTCTGATGGACGGGGGGTTGAAGGGCTCTGCTCGCCGGGCAGAACTACGAGTCCTCATATCTAGGTTCCTCGACGGGGGATCCTGTACTAGGTGTCGAAGGAATGGTGAATTCGTAGCGGTAGGGTCCTATACTAGCATGAGCAAAGGACAGGCTATGGTCGGTGGCTCAACTCCGCATACACCTTGTATGGCGGGACGTGGCAGACATGATGAGTTACCGGATGGATGTGGGAAAAGCGTGCTACCTATGCAGAGGGTTAAACTATTCGAATAGCCGAGTCCTCGGATATGGACAGTTGGGAGGCTGTCCTAGGCCTATGTGCAAGTTTTGGAAAAGATTTGAGTTTTGAAAGAAAAAAGGGAGTGGAGTATGTTTTATGCAACTATGCCAGTGGGCAGGCATGAGGTTGTTGGGATTGAATGCCCATGAGGGGTTATGGTCGAAAAAGGAGGAGTTTTGGAGAAATAAACAAAATGGTGATTTTCCGGGGAAACATTTTTATAAGGGACTTCTTACCTTTTTCAACAAACATCTACTTTCGGGAAAATGTTTTAAAAGAGATTTCTTACAAAGACTGAGTCATGGGAAAAGATCTAAAAGCCTTCTTTTCTTTTAAAAAAGGCTATAGATGTTTTGAAAAATATACAAGGGTTATGAAAAGTTATAAAATTCTCCTTATTTTTCTTCAACGAAGGTTATAGAGTTTTCAAACAAAGTTTTATTAAGCCAACTTCTATCCTTCTCTTTTCAATAAGGATAGAGTTTTCAAAGCAAACAAAGTTTTACTCAAACTATAAAAAGTGTAGTGCATGATCATTCGGGGGGACTAGTTTGCGAGTACAATCAAATGTACTCATATTGGTTTCGTCCTTGGCTATTGTCTTAGCCAGATTTTAAAGAGGAGCAACTTGAAGAAGGAGACGGAAGTGACGTCAATGCGAACTAGGGCGCTTCCCAGTCAGTTGCATGTAGGGTTAAGGCGAATGACTTTGGCTCCACATTGTTTGTTGATTTCCGCTGCAAGTATCTATTGAAGATTATGACTTCAATCAAGTAAGTAAATTCCTTCGGTATTTATGGAGGTTCTTTGATTACCAGTTTGATTGTGCTCAGCGACACACTGATCATGGGATCGCTGATGTAGGCACAAGGGTATTTCGGATGGCTAGTCCGGGGTCCCCACATCCTTTACGAGCAGGCCGACGACAGCGCGCGAAATTGAGGGTAGCGGAAGCGGAGCTCCTCTCCGGCCAATCTGTAGGCGGCCCGAGCCAAACGAGCTCGTCGGCTCGCCCTCCTCATCGATCGTCGCCGTCTTCCCCGAACTAATTCAACGATCCATTGTTGTCGGCGTTCCACCCATCGCGCTTCTCCAGTTCGCCGGATGAGGGGTCGAGAGCCGAGGCATCGACCTCAACTAGGACGCCCACTTCAGCGACTCGCCTATGCTTCGTCGATATGCATGCACCGCGGCCGTAGAGCCGACGCAGCTGTTCGGTGATGACAAAACAGACGCCGCGAACGTGCTCGGCGGAATGGCGGCTGGCGAGGTACGTTTTGATCATTTCTGTGTGACTGGATGTTTGAGTTGTGTTAATGATGTCGTCGACATTTTGAATTGTGCATTTAATCATCTTGCTGCTAGTTCGAATTGCATTTAATAACATTGATGAACTAGGATGCCATGAACAATATTATCCGTGGCGAGGATGATCACGAACACGGCCGAGAGGATGAGGGTGAGGAGGAGGGGGAGGAGGAGGAGGAGAGCCAGGTTGTGTACGATGTTGAAACCGGCGACTATATGAAGCTGTCGAAGGGGAATAGAGGCAGGACATGGAGACCAAAGGAGGATGCGGCTTTGTGTGTGGCATGGATGGGGGTAAGCCAAGACTCCATCATCGGCGCACAACAAAATAGTAATTCGTATTGGAACCGAATTCACAAAGACTTTCTCGAGAGGACGGCGTACCCGCCACTGAATGTGCCTCCACGTCGCAAGTCCAACGCAATAGAGAAGCGGTTGGGGTCCATACGAGAGGCCATCAACAAGTTCCATGGATGTTATGTTCAAGTGAAGATAAGAAACGAGAGTGGCACCAACCACGTCGATGTAGTAAGATGCTAAACAAAAGCTCCCCTCTTTTTGGCATGCACCAAAGTTTATATTGTTCGCGTAACATGTCTTTTTTTTATTTAGTTGAAGGAAACTATCGAAATGTATCAAGAGTTGAACAAGAACAAGGCCTTCAAGTACATGCATTTTTGGAAAGTGCTTCAAGAATGTCAAAAATGGGGTGCATTGCGTGCGTCCATTAGCCAAGGTGGTGTTGTCGATGAAACCCAAATTCCGGGGCCCGGGCCAACTACACGGCCAACTGGGAACAAGAAGGCGAAGGTGGCGGCACACAAGGCCGGGACGCCTTCCGCCCTACAAGAGTCTCTTGCCACGTTCATGGCATCCTCCAACGTTCTCAAAGAGAAGATGCACGAAGCCAACAACGAGAGGTGGAATATGTACTACACCGTGCAAGGCCACAAGATGAAAGAGTTGCAAGAATCAAGGGGGTGAAAGAGATGAAGATCAAGGAGATGCAAAAAAAACCGGGAGCTCAAGATCATGGCAACGGACACGTCAAACATGCCAGCGGAACGACACGAGTACTTTGCCCAGGAGGTCGCGCGTATCATGAAGACGAGGAAACAAAGGGCCGAGGATGCCGACACCCAAGAAGAATGATTTCCATGTGATCCGGCGTCTAGACTTATTTTGGTGGCAAAACTTGTTGATGGTCGTGCCTGTGTTGGCCGGTGAAGCTGTTGCCTGTGCCTGTGTTGGCCATGCCCTGTGTTGGCCGGTGAAACCATTTGGCCGTGCTTGTGTTGGCCGGTGAAAATATTTGGCCGGAACATTCGTGACCGGCCGGCAATTGTATATTTTGGGTTCGATTTGATCATTTTCTTTGGGGTCCGGCCGCTTAGGGAGTGCCGGTGTGGGAGGAAAAAAAAACGCCGGACAAGTGTCCGGCACCCCCCAATTAGGCCTCCAATTGGGATGTGCCGGACACAATTTAGGCATCCCGATGGAGATTCTCTTAGGTCGCCTCCTAGACAGACGGACATGACCAGACGCGTGGTGCACCCAACGTTGCTGCCTTTTTGGAGTGGACATGTCCGTTTTAGCCAACTTTTTACAAATAAAAATATTTAACCATATGATTTAACATTGCAAGTTGATAAAACTAGTACAAATCCCACAAGCTGTCTAGTGTAACGCTTGATTCTGTGCTAGTAGCTTATGATAGTAGTAGTAAATACAATGCTAGTGTTGAAGTCATAGAATTCAATACTAGACCGTAGGGGATTCTCCTACGGTAATGCCTTAAAAAAAGTCATAGAATTCATGTTTTTTACGGGTGTTGTTGACATGCTATTTCAGGTGAGAGACATAAGGGTAGCAAATAAACTAGTTGATAGGATTTATCATTTATGGTGAGTACATCCTATATATTGTTTTTGACAAGATAATTTTTATGATAATGCAATATGATCAGTTGTCATGAGCAGATCTCTACCGCTATGGGAGAAACGAACCTTTTGCAGTGGGCATGGAAAAATGAATACAAGGATGAGCCCAAGTATAATGAGATTGACAAATATCAACACATTACAAATGATATGTTTGTTGATGATGCCCAATGGATAGCTTCCGATCTGTACGAGTAGAATGCCCGAGAATAGAGATATCCACAAGAAAAAACAGCCACCGGAGATGGGGGGCATGACGACGGAGGTTTTGTGCCCCTCAATCCCGCTAGGAGTCGCCAGAACGACGACCGGAATCTTGGGCGGCGCGACCTCGCTCGCGAGAGGGGAGGGAAGGGGACGGAAAGGAGATACAGACCAAGACGTGATACGTTAATTTGATTTTTTTGAAACGGGAAAGGGAATAGACGAGATGCCAGAAAAGGAAACCGGCCACTTGCCAAAAGAGGAAAGGGAATAGGTGGGGATGCTACGCGGGCCATCAGAGCACGCGGCAGACCGCGCGACGACCCGTCGGCTCGATAAGAAGCCATTTCGATGTATAGTGAGATTGACGAACATCAACACATTACAAATGATATGGAGTAAATTGCAAAAACCTACCACAATTGGGGTTAGGGCTACAAAAAACTACCACTTTTCAGGAGAATTTCAAAAACCTACCGGTTCACACTCGGACAGTCGCAAATAGCACTGATTGGTCAGCTGACCACGTTTGACCGCATTTGATCACGTTTATGACAAGGCGGGCCCACTGTCAGGGATGACGTGGCCTCCCGGGACGGCGCGTGGGCAGAGCCGTTAACGGTGCCCACCTATTAACGGGTCAAAACGCAGAGTCGCTGCCTCCGTCGACCTCAGTTCGCTGCCCTCGGTCGTCTTCTTCCTCCAGGTGCAGTCGCCGCCGTCATTTGACCGCGCCGCTCTCGGTGGTGCGCCGCCGCGGATTCCGTCGCAGCCATGCCCAGCTGGAATGAGAGCGAGAGCTCGAGCACGTCGTTCTTAGGGGTAAGCTCAAATTCCCCAATCTACTGTTCTAGGGTTAGGGTTTGTTGCCGATTCGCGATTTTGTACCGATTCCCCTCTATTGAATTCGTTTTCTTTGCGATTTGTGGTCTAATAGGATCTTACGGCCATGGACTATGCTCCAGCTGTGATCGAGGACCCCTCATTCCACGGGGTAGCTGCGGATTGTTCCGTAGTTTGTCATGTCCACAAGCTTCCGCCTGTCAAGTGTGTAGCATTTGAAGGCTCGGACACAGGGCGCAGGTTTTATCTATGTTCAGTGGAGAATGTAAGTTTGTAATTTGATTCGGCACTTAAATATTAGTTCTTGTCAGTGTAGATTTTATCTGTGTCTAGTTCAGATTATAGTGATATTAGGTGAAATATTAGCTTGTAGCTGGGAATTTATTGTGATAATTTATTTTTTATGTTCACAGCCAGTCACAAATTGTGGCTTTGTGTCTTGGGTAGACCAAGAGTGGCCTGATACACTTCAAAATGCAATAGGAAGAGTGTGGGAAATGTACCATGCCAGCAACAATGCTAGAATTGATGAAAAAATTGAAAATGGGAAGTTGGTTAAGGAGCTTTCCGAAGAGAAGAAGAAGCTGGAGAAAGCCTACTCTGCTGTGGTATCTGATGTGAACAAATTTATAGACACAACTGTGAAGAGGGGAATGGAAAATAACTATGCCAGGATTTTGAGTGAGGACAAAGCTGAGAAATATTTGGAGGACCTAGAGAAGCAGAAAAAGTTGCTTGAAAATGAAGTTGCTACGCTGAAGATGGCGCAGAAGGCAGACCAGGAGTGCATGGAGAAGACACAGAAGAAATGGGATGCTCTGAAGGAGGAAAAGAAGAAGCTTGAATATGCGATGTTTGATTTGTTTCGTGCAAATAATGCTCACAAGGAAAAGCTGAAGAGGATCAAGGACATTTGTGATGAATGAAATGTACTAGTCTACTGTCATTTTAGTTTAATTTAGTTGTACTGGTTTGCTGTCATTTTAGTTGAACTATCTGTAATGGCAGTACTGCAATATCTATGTGGAACTACCTTTGTGTGTTGTGGTAATGGAAATGTCGAACTACTTAATGACATCTGTAATGACATTTGTGATGAATGATCTCTATTTGTTGGATATCAGTGAATATGTTATGTTGTTGTTATGTTGTTAGTGAATATCGTCGACGATCGTCGAGGGTTGTCGACGGCACTCTAGGTTATTTTGTTAGTGTCGTCGACAACCCGCGAGATTTGTCGACGATCATCGAGGGTTGTCGACGGCACTCTAGGTTATTTTGTTAGTGTCGTCGACAACCCGCGAGATTTGTCGACGATCATCGAGGGTTGTCGAAGGCACGCTAGGTTATGTAAAGAGCTAAAATAGTTCCATAGCACATAACACAGATTCAATTAGCTAAAATAGACACACTGAGTTCAGGTAGCCATACATTATCAAGTTCAACTTAGATAAAATTGGTTCAGGTAGCCATACATTATCACACTGAGTTCAAACTAGAACATTACAGAGATGCAAACAACACAACACAATTTTTAGATTAGCTCCTTCATGTCTTGCACTGTCTTCTCATGAATGTTGCTTGCATTGAGGTACCCATGCATTCTGGCAGTTGTCTTCCTGTTTCTTTTTGGCCTGGCAGATGCAGCATCAGAATCTGCAGCTTGTCTAGGAGCAGTGAAGCCAGTTGGTCTTCTTTTTGTGTGTGCAGTAGGTGCAGATGAGCTTGGAGGTGCTTCCCTTGCTGGAACAGAAGCAGATGGCCTTGGTGCAACCTGAGAAGCAGCTGGCCTTGGCGCAACCTGAGAAGCAACTGGCCTTGGTGTTGCTGCTGATATGTTGCCTTCCCTTGATGTTGCTGCTGTTGTGGTATTGTTGATGCTGATGTCTTCTCTTGTTGACTGCATGGAATGCAACAAATTAAGCAGGCTGCAATAACAATACAAATAGATTGCATTTAAGACTGGGATCAAGAGGCTGCAATAACTGTACCTTGTGTTTATCCCTTCTCATTTGAAGACTGGGCTTAAGAGGTTGTGAGCAATTGGTATATCTGTGTCCATGCAGACCGCAATTGCCGCATTTTATAGTTGCCATTCTTGAGGTATCCCTGGGCTGTGGAACTTCAAATTGGCCCTTCCTCCTCTTTGTCTGGATTCTCCCCTTCTCCATTTTGAACACAGGTGGATCTATATCAGGGCTATTAGTCTTTTCCATTGAGCTTCACTGGGTACTGGATAGATGACAGGATTATATGCATCCAAATACATAGGTTTCTTGAAGAAATCATTAACAAAATCTTCAGGCTGCTGCCTAGATTTGTAAATGGCAGAAATGGCATGACTGCATGGAATGCCACTCATATCCCACCTTCTACACCCGCATGTTCTAGCATCCAAATCAACATCATAACTACTCTCCACCCCTCTGCTAACTTGCCACAAATTTCCAACAGATTTCATTGATTTGTAATTCCTAGAATATTTCTTGCTTTCCTCTAAGATTTCACAGTATGTGGGAGTGATCTCCCACCTCCCAGATGCTTCACCGGTTCTATTCTTTTCATATCTCATCATGAGCTTTGTTTTGATCCCTTCAAACATTGTATGGATAGGTTTTCCTCTAACATCTAAAATCATTTTATTGAAAACCTCACTGAGGTTGTTCACTACAAGGTCAGTTTTACAGTTGGTGTCCATAGCATACCTTGCCCAGCACTCCACTGGAATCTTGCTTAACCAGGCCCAGCAAGGCCCAAGCTTCCTCTGACTCATCTTTCAAATTCTGCATTGAGATATCAAATATATGCTTTGTATGAGAGTAGCTAGCCGCAAACATGAACTTTTTCAGTTCATCCCCTCTGAAGCCGGCAGTTTGAAAGTTGGCATAAATGTGCCTCAGACAATATCTGTGTTTGCAATTTGGAAAATGTGGTGTACAGCATTAAGCAGACCCTGTTACATGAGAATAATCAATGACAAAGTTAAATTACCAATGTTGTTATTGTGGTCGACAATATCTTTGTTTGTGTACATGAGATGGTACATATAAGATTGTACCTTCTGCCTGTCTGAAATAAATGTGTACTTGCCAAAATTCCCTTCCTCTCCACCTAGTTGATACTTGAGTTGAGTTAGAAACCAGCTCCAACTTGCCTTGTCTTCCTTGTCGACAAGACCAAATGCTATTGGGTATATGTTGTTGTTTCCATCCCTACCAGTAGCTGCAAGTATCTGTTGACCAGTGGTAAGCTTTACAAAGCATCCATCCAAACCTGAAATAAATAGTACCATGTTATATAATCAGAAATTAAGCAATTAATGGTCTACAAAACTGCTGGTTAGATATTTACCAATGAATGGTCTACACCCCTTCAGAAATCCTTCTTTGCATGCATTTATACATATAAACATTCCATGGAATCTAGGATTTGGACTTGGATGCTCTGGCAGAACCTTGGTAGTAACAATGCACCTGCTACCAGGGTTGGTGTCAATAACTGTCTGCAAATAGTCCCTAATCCTAGTATATTGCTTCACCTGATCACCTAGCACCACTTGTAAAGCTGCCTTCCTAGCTCTGTAAGCCATCACCTTTCCTACATCAACACCAAATTTCTCCTTAGCAGTGTCTATCACAGTGTCTACACTTGTCCTAGGATCCATCCTCATGTTTTTCTCACACAGCTTGGCAACCCATTTTCCAGTCACCTTGCAACCTTCACCTGAAGTTGCACATGTGTGATGCAAATTCATCTTCCTAAGACAGAATGTCTTTTCATGTGATATTTTAGAACCCACCATGTAAAACATGCAGCCTGCCTTGTCCCTATCAGAGCACTGAACAATTACTCTCTTTGGCTCATTCCTGTGGTAATAACAGTTTCTCATTTGTGCAATGTGCAAATTCTGAACTGCTTTTCTAAACTGACTAACATCAGTAAAGCACATCTTCAGACATTACTGGTCTTCTGGCTGCAACCTGTTCTCATCATACCATACCCTTGGCTTCCTCTTCTTAGCTCTGCTCTTCCTTCCACTTGGCAGTGCCCATGCCTTTCGTTCAGCTCCATCATCATCATCTTCCTTCAGATCACCATCTGACCCTGAATCAGATGAGGGAATATAAAATGCAGGTGTTGAACTCTCTCCACTAAAATGTGATCTTTCTGTTGGCCCTTTCTTCACAGGATTCAGTTTATTCCTCCTCTGATGCACAGGCTCAGGCTGCAGCTCTACATCAGATAACTGATAGCAGTCACTGTCATTATCTTCACTGTCTGACTCATAGTAAAGCTCATCTGGTTCTGTATCACCTTCACAGTGCTCCTCTGGTTCTTTCCTTTTATTAATCATGTCAGTCAACCTTTTATTAATATCAATCTTCTCTTCCCTCAGCTGTGCATCATGCTCAGATTTATATTCTCCTCTATCAAACATGAACTCATCTTCAGAATCCTCTGCAAAGCTATCTGCAAAATCTGAGAAACTATCTGACTGGTTTTCTTCAACGCAAACATTTTTGCCCTTCTGCATATTGTTGCTTTCCTGAGTGAAAAAATATTCACCAGTGCACACCACATCATCATCATCTTCTCTGCTAACTGCCAGTGCCACTGGTTGTTCTTCACATGAAAATAATACACCAGCATCATCAACAGAATAAACCACTGGTGCACCTATCTCTGAAATAGGAATTGAACCTAAAGGTTCTTCTTTACCCTTCAAAACAATTATTTCGACGCACTTCTTGTCCTCACAGCTGTCCAACATTTGCAGCACCTTGCCCATTCCATCTATCAACTGTAACCCTGAAAATCCTTTCCCTTTTTCCTTCACATAATACATGGAATCGTTGATTCCATACCCATGGAGCTCGATCATAGCCAACAAATTCATATACGTTATGTCAGACCGACCAATTTTTCTATCTAAATTGTCACCGCCACGAAAATTTAATCTGACATTCCACAGTTCATCATCCAAACTACAGAAATTAAGGACAAACGACTGTAAATTTTCTAGCATTAAGGAACCTCACAAATCGAAACAGAAAATCGAGGATGAAATCGTACCAGACTTCGCCGAGAGAGGACGTCCAGTGCTGGCTCGGGTTGGAGCTCCCGCAGACGCCATCTCCGCCGCCGACCGATCTCCCGCCGCCGCCGCAGACGCCATCTCCGCCGCCGACTGATCTCCTGCCGCCGCCGCAGATCTCGCGGTCGTTGCCCATATACGACTTGAGAGACAAGCCGCCACCGTCGCCCGTGCCACCGCCGACAGTATCTCCACCTCCGAACCCACCTCCCCTGCCGGTTCCGCCGCCAGCGCCGCCAGCGCCGCCACCGTCGCCATGGAAACTGCGGGACAGAGAAATGAAGTGGAGCGGAGTGGAGTGCATGCCCTAGGTTGGGGCACCGTTAACGGCCGTTAACGGCTCTGCCCACGCGCCGTCCCGGGAGGCCACGTCATCCCTGACAGTGGGCCCGCCTTGTCATAAACGTGATCAAATGCGGTCAAACGTGGTCAGCTGACCAATCAGTGCTATTTGCGACTGTCCGAGTGTGAACCGGTAGGTTTTTGAAATTCTCCTGAAAAGTGGTAGTTTTTTGTAGCCCTAACCCCAATTGTGGTAGGTTTTTGCAATTTACTCAATGATATGTTTGTTGATGATGCCCCTCTCTAATAATCATTCTTATGATACCGAAATCTTTGACAATTATTTTGAGGAGAATTTTTGCCTAGACACTCTTTTAGCATGACCAAGCCTGCCAAGTGAACTACGGGAACGAATATTTTTGCGAGCAGGATTAGGACTTTAGGAGGGCTTGGGAGATTGGAAGAAGAATGCCTTGACTTTGTCTGTGTAGTGAGCAATTCATCACTGAAATCTCTTGTAACCATGATTACTGAATTACCATGGGTATGTCGTTGATTTAAATATCTTTGCAGAACTTCAATTAAAGAAGCATAGTCTTCATTGGTAACAAGAAATATGATTGGCGGTCTACCTTGACCATGGAGCTGGGGTTGGTGTACCTGCTCTGCTCGCCTCAGCTCCATTTATTTTGGAGCTAGCCGTTGAATCTTAGCAGTTCTGCTTGTACACCAGCACAGTCATCTTCTGAATTATTTTTCTGCTGCCCATGTTGGGCGAAACCTCACCATCGTCGAACCTGGGACTTCAGTGTGGCCGTCTGATCGCGCGACGCCGGTGTGGCCGTCTGGTGGCGCGTTGTGCTTGAGATGACGATGTCATGAATGATGTCGACTTGTTCCCGATCGTCGCGCGTTAAAAGAAGCAAACGCTCCTTTCCTGGAATCTTCCGATGGAGAAAATACCACTTCGTTATGGAGTACCACACAAAAGCCTGACTGCCTGAGCTAGTCTAGTACTCTTGTTGCAATATCCTCGCGCGGACGCCGGCCATGGGCGAGACGCCGGAGGAGTCCCTCGTGCGGCCGAAGCCGGCCTACCCGTGCTTCCTGAACGATCTGCCCCACGGCGACGGTGGCTCCTTCGACGACCTGTCCCTCCCCTACATCGCGCGGCTGCTCATGGAGGACGACATCGAGGACCGCTTCTTCTACCAGTACCCCGACCACCCCGCGCTCCAAAGGGCGCAGCTGCCCTTCGCCCAGATCCTCGCCGACGACAGCGGCAACTCTACCTCGACGCCCTCGCCGTCCTCCCTCGACACCGGTACCACTGCCCCGGTGGTCCTGAGCGGCGGCGGCGGAGACATGGCATTCTTGGATGTCGAACAGGAGGCCAAGATCGTGGCCTTTCCTTCCAAGACAACCTCTGGTTTCTTCAAATGTTTGTTGCCCGCCGACCAGGACATGCTCAACCAGGCGTTCCTCAAAGGCGTGGAGGATGCTCAAAAGTTCTTGCCGAACAATGGTAGCTTCGCCGTGGAGGACGAGGGGGCGGTGGATCGAGTGAACGCGGGAGTCCGCAGGAAGACCAGGTATGATGGTGAAGCGGAGGCGGGCAGGGCTAGCAAACTGATGATGCCGGAGCTGGAGGAGGATGGTGCACGCGACCTGCTCGACCAAATGATGTTCCAAGAAGACGAGATATGCATGAAGGGGGTAGTAAACGACCCGCACACCGCCATGGACAACAACAAGAAGCGGCGAAGCGGTGACAGCGACGAGATGGTAGACCTGCAGACGCTGCTGCTGCGTTGCGCGCAGGCGGTGTCTAACGACGAGCGCCGGAGCACGAGTGAGCTGCTGAAGCAGATCAAGAAGGCGTCGTCCCCGAAAGGCGACGCGGCGCAGAGGCTGGCGCACTATTTCGTCGATGCGCTGGAGGCGCGGCTGGCGGGCACCGGAAGCCAGCTATACCAGTCGCTGGTGGCGAGACCCACCATGGTTGTTGACTTCCTCAAGGCCCAGCAGCTTTTCATGTCCGCTTGCTGTTGCAAGAGGGTGGCATTCACCTTCGCCAACAAGACCATCTACGACGCGGCGGCGGGCAATAGCCGGCTGCACATCGTGGACTACGGCCTGAGCTACGGGTTCCAGTGGCCCGGCTTGCTGCGCGCACTTGCGGCCAGGGAAGGCGGGCCGCCGGAGGTGAGGATCACCGGCATCGACCTCCCTCAACCGGGGTTCCACGGCGACTACAACATACACGCGACAGGCCGCAGGCTCAGCAACTGCGCCCGCACGCTCGGAGTGCCGTTCAAGTTCCGCGGCATCGGAGCGAAGCGGGAGACAGTGAAGCTCGAGGACCTGGACATCGACCGAGGTGAGGTGCTCATAGTGATCAGCCTCTGCCATTTCAGGAACCTGATGGACGAAGAAGACCTGGGCTTCGCCGGTCCGAACCCCAGGGACCAGGTCCTCCGCAACATCAGGGAGATGCGCCCGGACATGTTCATCCACGGCATCCTGAATGGCCCGTACGGTGCGGCGACGTACTTCCTGACGCGATTCAGAGAGGCGTTGTTCCATTACTCGGCACAGTTCGACCTGCTGGATGCGACTGTGCCGAGAGGAAGCAAGGAGCGGATGCTGATCGAGCGCGACATCTTCGGGCGGTCCATCCTGAACGTCGTCGCCTGCGAGGGCGCTGACCGGGTGGAGCGCCCTGAGATATACAGGCAGTGGCAGCTGCGGAACCACCGGGCGGGGCTGAGGCAGCTGCCCTTGGTTCCCGAGGTTGTCAAGCTCGTGCTGGACAAAGTCAAGGACAACTACCACAAGAACTTCGTTGTAGATGTTGATCAGCGTTGGTTGGTGCACAGGTGGAAGGGCCGTGTGCTCTACGCATGGTCAACATGGGTTGCAGATGATGATGTTGCCTCGAACTCTTAGGCCTCTTTGATTCAAAGGATTTGTATAGGATTTCTATCTATAGAAAATTTTCCTATAGAGTCTATTTGATTTAAAGGAATGAATCCTCCAAAATTCCTATGGATTCCTTTTCAACAATACAATTCTATAAGATTTCTAACAAGAGGTGAGACTTGTTGGAAAAATTCCTACGAGTTTATGACAACTATGACATGTACTCAATCCCTATACAACCTGTGTTTTTCTTGCGGTGTAACCAAACGTCACCTGATTCCTGCGTTTTTAGTTCTTATAGGATTCCCAAGTGTCATGACATTCTATTTCCTGCAATATTCTTATTCCTATGTTTTTCAAATCATGCGAATCAAAGAGGTCCTTAGCATCTTTTTAATATCAAACTTTTTGATTGTATATAGACTTTCATATGCGATGTTTCCAGATAATAATATGTTTAAGCTACGTGGTTTCAGTAAACTTCAATGTTGCCCCATTGTTTGTCACGTGATCTTCTTTGCAATACTAAGCATGCACACAATCAATTCGGGTGAATCCGTTAAAATCTGCATTCTGAATTTTAAACAAACAATCTTCATCATTTTCTTCACCTACAGTCAACTGTTAAGTTGTCAACAAGAAAAAAAAAACTTGGTTCACAATTTCATCGCACCACAAGAAATCTGAAAAAATTCAGAGCATGTACTGAGTTATGACCTTGTTAGGTTTTGAATATACTGTAGCAACAAAGGGAAATGTGGAACTGATTAGAATAGTTTTGGGGAAAAGAACTGGAGTGGCCTGCTCGAGTTCAGCGATTTGGCCATTGGGATTCACTAGCGATAGGCAAAATGGGGAAAGCAGATCGGCGCCGGCGGCGAGCGCAGTTGCTGGGTACTGTGCACCTTCAATTCCTTTGTTCTCCCGTATGTTTGAGGTCAGGTTCGGTGAGGGACTCAGAGTCAGAGGAGGTTTACTCTCCGAGTGCTGTTAATTCGAATCCCTGCCCGGTTCCAGCCTTGAATCCGATTCGCCCCAAGCCCCATCTATAGTCTTTTGCCGATTCCGGCAGGTCATCGATCGAGTGGTATGAATAAATACGCGTATAGAGGCGCCTGTTTTTTCACCGATCTCGCAGGACGCCTTTTGCCAACTCAGAAGACAACGGATTACGCTAGCATGGACCTGCTTTCCCTGTGGAAGAAGAAGAAGACGAAGACGGTTTTCCGGGTGCTGCCGCAGGACAAGCTTGATGAGGTGCTTGCCTTCGAGGCTGAACCCCCTCGGCGGAGTCTAGCTGAACGGGATCCTCTAAAATTCGCCTTGTTGGAGAGAAAAAGGAACATATTTCTGCACGACCGGACGAAGATGAGGCGAGAGTACGAGGAGAAAGGCTACTTCATGTACGGAGTAGATGTCACAGACGACGAGGAGGAAGATACAACAGACCCACGAGGAGAACCACGAAGCAGCAGTTGTAAGGTTGTGGAGGAAAACAAAAATGCAGCTCTATATAGGGTCCGCGACAAAGAACCACGCGAGCAGCATTCAGAAACTAAAATCTAGATGAACTAAGGTTGTGGAGTACTACTCATTCTGTCCTCCGCTGCTTGTTGTTGCAAAGTAGCCTATTCTGAAGTTTTTTTTTTTTGCATGCTAGTGACGCAAATGTTGCATGAATAGTACACAGATACACTTGCAGTTCGGATGAATTTAAAAACAAGATGTATGAAACCTGCACTTCAGAGTACGAAAATATCTTTTCCAATGCAACAAGTTCAAACTCGGTGCCTTGTATTTTGTTGAGATGCGGTATATATGATGTACTCTAATCTCTGTCCATCTGTATTAGGGTTTTAGCCTTGGACGTGATGATCTCCTTGTACTCTATATATTTTCACTGGATGCTCTGAATATACGTGTGTTGCATCCTATCATCTCTCTACATGGTATCAGCCTAAACACTTTCCTCTCCAACCCTAGTTGTGTCGCCGCCGCCTTCTCCCTACCCTGCGTAGCCGCCGCTCGCCCCTCCCAAGACTCGCCACCCAATCCCTCCGACGCCGCTGCCGCTCGTCTCCCTCCCGAGTCGCGCCGCCCTCCACCTCTCCCACCAAAACCCTAGCCACCAACCCCATCGCTTCCGCTCTCATGGCTTTCTCTCCCAACTCCTCCATCTCGGGCCGCAGCAACCCCTTCGCCTCCTCTCGGTCCGGCAGCAGCAACCCCTTCAACGGTCCGTCGGCTGCCGTCGTCCGCGACGTTCCCGATCCATGAACGTGTCCCCATCAAGCTCTCCCGCTCCGCGGCAAACTTCTACGCGTGGAAGACCTACTTCGGTCTTCTCTTCCGCGAGTATGATCTCATGGACCACGTCGACGGGACTATCGATCTCCTCGCCATGCCCCACGACGCCGAGTCGCTCGCCATCGACACCACAATCATACGGTGCTCTTCCTCACCGTCTCCACCGATATCTTCCACACCGTCGTCTACGGTCTGGACCAAGATCACCGACAACAAGCTGCAGCGCATCGTCTTCCTTCAACAAAAATTATTCGGCCTCCACCAGAACGACTCCACCAGAACGTCCTCCATCGACGACTTCTGCGTCCGTCTCAAAACCCTCTCCGACGAGTTGTGGGACTTGGAGTTTCCCACCTCCGACGAGCTCCTCCTCTCCACGATGACGGCGGGTCTCAGCGAGTATCTCGGCAACGCCGCCTCCAACCTCACGTCGCTCATCGAGCCGACGTTCGAACAGGCCGTGGACTACCTTGTCTCGAGGAACGGCGGCTCAATGTAACAGCCCTAACTTGTTAATGAAAAATACGAGTAATGTTTCCACTTTTTGCATTCATGTTTGCATCATGGCATATCTTGAAATTGCTTGTGTTAACAAACAACAAATGGGAAACAATAAAGAGAGGGAAGCCAAACCTTCCCAAAACCTTTAATTCTTGAAATGCAAACTATGGGGTAACCCATGTCATGACAGGTGACC
Organism: Puccinellia tenuiflora; assembly: GCA_012064385.1. Lineage (NCBI taxonomy): Eukaryota > Viridiplantae > Streptophyta > Magnoliopsida > Poales > Poaceae > Puccinellia > Puccinellia tenuiflora. The sequence continues at coordinate 1,751,703 of QRDG01000033.1, forward strand.
ATATGGTTCAACAAGTTCTCCTAAGTTCACCTCAATGCCTAAAAACCAAATGGTTGGTCTCCAATGTGTTTCCTTTTTGCCCTAGGCCTAACATGTGGTTCAAAGCTTTTGTTATTGTGAGCCATGCCACCTTGCTCAAAAGTCCAAGTAATTGTATGGTGAGCTGTCTTACCTTGTGGAGTTACTCCCAGAATTTTTGCATATTTTTCTGGAGTTGTTTTGCTGTCCAAATAGAAATAGCCTTTCTGTTTTGTTTTTAAGCACCGGAACTACCGGTCCCATGACCGGAAGTACCGGGCCGCCGTCGTCCCTGTGGCGACAGTGGCGCGTACTGTCGCCATGGCCGCCCGCACCTGCTCCCTCCCGCGCGCTGCAGTGCCCCCTAGGGTTAAGTGAACCCCTCGGCCCTCACCTGCTCCCCCTCTCTCCCCTCTAACCGTTCCCCACGCGTGCCCCGAAACCCTAACCCTAGATCGAGCCCTGCTGCTCTCCGACGCCGCCGTGGCCACCGAGCACGCCGCCGTCGACTCCGGCCACCCTAGCTCAAGCCAAGACCGCCGATAGCTCCGCCTCGTCGCCCTCGTCGTCCCAGCCGAAGGAATCGAGCCGGGGAGCTCGGGCTCGCCGCCGGACCCTCTCCTTCCTCCGCTCCGGCCGCCGCGCTTCGAGCTCAATTGCGGCCGCCCTCGACCTTCCCACACCTCGCCGTCGAGTTCACTGCGTTGCTGGTGAGCTGCTCTTCCTCCGGAGCCTCCTCGCTCTCCTCCTCTCCCTCTCTAGCCCCGAGTCGCCGTAGCGTTGCCCACACTCGCCGCCGGTCGCCGTCGTGACCGTCGCTCCGGTGACCAATAGATGGCGGCGCCGCTACCCCTTGGCTCGCCGCTGTCCCACGCGTCTAATGCGCCCAGTTACGCACCCTAGGAGCCACCCCATCGACGCGCGCGTGCTGGACATGCGCGTGGTCACCGCGCGCTCCCGCCGTCGCCGTGCTCAAAATCCGTTGGCCGGAAGTAGTAGCGGTAGTACCGGTATACCGGAAGTAGAAGCGGTAGTACCGCTAGTTCCAAAAATTCGGTACTGGACCTCTCTGTTAAAAAGCGGAAGTAGAACCGGAAGTAGCGCCGGAAGTACCGCTAAACCGGTACTACCGGACACTTCACCGGAAGTACCGGTTATCCCTTTTTCGGTACTGGACTTTTGCGTTTTTTGAACGGAAGTACCCTAGGAAGTACCGGCAAACCGGAACTACCGGCCCTCATACCGGAAGTTCCGGCAGTCTCTGAGTTAAGTTTGAATGGTTCATAACTTAATAAATGTTAAGTCAAAACTCATGAATGTTATATCAATTTGACCAGCACTTCAAATGCAATCCAACCATGTTACTATCACATCCTGATCACAAATCTTTATTTGATGTTACTCAAAATTCGATCAAATGATTTAAATTCAAATAATCATTTAATTTGCTATTTATTCATCGGTGTTCCGAAAATTATAAATAAGGTACCAAAATGATCGGAATGACAAACCCTAACCATTTCATGTCATGTTCATGCATATTGAGCCATTCCTCTAATAATTTGATAATTTATGGAGAATGGTGGTCACTAAGATAAATATGGGGTTGTATCCAAATAATTGCACTAATTATTTTGGCTCCCTATTTAATCTTGCTTTAATATATATGATGGTATCTTTGCATCAACTGGACATGTCATCATGTGATTGAGCATTGCATCTTGTGTTCTTGTGATTTATGTGTTCTTTGTTTTTCCTTTTGGGTATCGATAGATTCCGGAGTCGAGGGTCTCTCTACTTACCCCGACGAGCAGTACTTCACGCCCGGGCAGCAAGGCAAGAGATAACCTAACCTTCTTGGCATTCTAGCATCCTAATGTTTTATAAACTTATTTTATCCACCATATTATTTGCATGCGATTCAAATGTCTCTTTCGGTCAAAATATAGAGAATCCTATGGTTGCATGTTTTTCCCGAGCCAATCACATGTATCCCTACCTATGAACCCTAGTGTTGATGTGTTGGCCGGATACAAATATAATTATTGGTTATATGCTTAGCCATGCTTAGCCATGCTTAGAAATGCTTAGTGGAAATACTATTATGTCCGTTGTAAATTCCATAATTGTGATGTTGATGGAATGATTCGGGCATGGTGGATAATTGTGATGCTTAATTAAAATGCTAAGACGGCTTGGGTGAGTTGCCATCGGGGATGGTGTTTTGCCTCACTCTAGCCCTAGGTGCGAGTTCTTTACCTCTTGAACCAAGACGAGCGTGCTGCCATTGGTGGGTGTATGGGCGCCTTACTAACCGAATAATTTGTGAGGGGCTTGTCAAGGGTCCTCTAGTTCGAGTTTTCCATTTGCCGTGTGTGTGAGCGGAAAAAGAATTGATGAGGATGGTGGTGTTTAGGATGTGACGGTGGGGTAGGGCGCTGGGAGCGCTGAACCTGTCCTTCCGCTACTGATGATCCTTGAGTAAGCCTCATGCATTGTAAAGGTCTAACCGCGCCCGCTCGCCGGCCTTCCCCGGAAGAGGGCCACTCAGGTGAGCCGGACGGTACCAATGGGTAAAATAGTACACCCCTGCAGGGTTAATCTTTTCGAAAAGCCGTGTCCACGGTTATGGACAACTTGGGATCGGATATAAGATCATAGAGAATATTAACCTAATTGTTATGGCAGCTAAAGGTTGCATAATCAACTTGAGATAAAGGTTCATTTCCTCGAGGGTGATTCGAGGGAGTGCCTTTGGTGGAGATGAGTGGTTTGACTACAAGTAGGTTCGATGAGAACCGAAGATGAAATGTTTACTCTCTTATCCCCTTTATGAAAAGTATTCCGAGTAGACGTCGCCTCGTGTCATTTATGTCTTTTATTGAAAACTGGCTTTATGCAGAAACAAGTACACATATAGCTTTAGAGCCTCCGTCAGTCATTGGGCCTATATCGCCCTACTAAACTTGCAAGTACATCGTACTCAGTCTCTCTTTGCTGCCTCTATATTTGTATTTCAGAGGAGGACGACACCGAGCAGCTAGGTGGGTTCTTCGTTGACGTCGACTACTAGTCTGGGGTTCCCAGGTGGCAGCTTGGGACCGTGGAACAAGCTGGCTTGGGTGATGTTTATTGTAGGCCTCTTAGGCCATATATTTGCTTCGTGTTGTTAGACAACACTACCCGCTTCCGCTTGATGAATTGTAGGTCTGTGACCTTTTGTTGTGTAATATTTGTATTCTTCTCATTATATGAGTTGCTATATGTTTTGTGTCGTAGAGTCATGCGATGTGCCAGTTTGTTCCACAAGTCTCGATCTCTGTTTTATACATTGATGGCGGTGCCAATTACATAGCCTCACTGTATAATTCCGGGGTCGGGGCGTTACAAGTAAATGAGTTGTGAAAACCTTCTTAGGATTCTTTTTGCTCCTCATCCAACTCGCTCTACTCTGATTCTTACCTCTATTTGTTTTAAGCTCGGTGTCAACGTTTTAGGTTCACGGGGTTTGGGTTCTTACCGTCCGGTTTTTGTCTCGAAATCCTTGTATCCGTTTGAAATCGCCGCGATGACGTCATGTCACCGTGGTTGCCTAAATCTGTCCTTGATGTTTATTGCTTCTTAAATATCTATATCTGGAAGCAACCAATGATCTATCTTATCTGTCGGAACTTGGTTACTAACTATGTCCTTGTTCCAAATCTTCAGAATGGCTCCTACCCGTCGTGGGGAACAAGGCAACCCTGAGGCACCGCCGCCACCCTCGATGGCGGAGGTTCTCATGGCCATTGAGCAAAACCGCCTGCGCAACGAGCATCTGCTCGAGCAGCTGGTGCAGCAAGGGGCTAGGAGGAACACGGACTGCACCACTCTCAGCCAGTTCTTGCGGTCCCAACCTCCCATTTTCTCCGAGGCTAAGGAGCCGCTTGATGCGGATGATTGGCTTCGGGCTATAGAGCGCAAGTTTGCCGCTCTTCACGTCCCGGCGGCGGAACATGTCAACTTCGCCACCTACCTGCTGGAGGGAGCCGCCGGCTCCTGGTGGGAGAGCCACGTGGCAATGGTTGCCGCGGGCCATGTTGTCACTTGGGAGGAGTTCCGCTCCGCTTTCCGGGCGGCGTACATCCCCAAGCCTATCCTCGAGCTCAAGAGGAGGGAGTTCCTGGATTTAACCCAGGGACGCATGGACGTCCAAGCCTATGGGCGGGAGTTCAACCACCTCTCCCGTTACGCCCCTCGGGACGTGACGAATGATGAGGACAAGCAATACCTCTTCCGCAAGGGGCTCGCACCTCGTCTCCGATACGAGCTCCTACCCTTCAAGTTCACCTCCTACCAGGAGCTCTACAACCAGGCTCTCACCATGGAGCAGGGTAGGAAGGAGCTGGAGGCTTCCAAGAGGCCAGCTCCAGCTGATCACCAGAGCTCCTCCTCCTCTGAGGGCAAGAAGCGCAAGGTCTTCGTGCCTTTCAGCGCTGTGCCAAAGGCGCCCTTCGCGCCGAAGCCCACCGGGTACCTGCCACCTCCGCCTCGCCCAGCTACCTCGACCTTAGGTGCGGCTGGAGGCGGTTTTCGACCTCGACTACCTGCACCACCGGGGCTCACTTGCTTCGCTTGTGGCCAGCCGGGGCACTACTCCAGGGAGTGTCCCCAGAAGGCACCGACTCCCTCAGCACCGGCACCAGCACCCTCTACTCCAGCCGCCAAGGCGACCACCGTCAGCCGTGGCCGCCTGAACCACGTTTCGGCTGAAGGCGTCGAGGAGGACCCCGGAGTCCTTATCGGTACGCTCCGAATCAATACATATCCAGCTTCAGTATTATTTGATTCTGGAGCCTCGCATTCGTTCATATCCATATCATATGCACACAACCATCAAATACCATTTGCAAATATGGATTCCCCGTTAGTGGTCAAGACCCCAGGCTCTAGTTGGCGTACAAATTGGATAGCTCCAGAGGTTCAAGTTTCCGTAGGGTCAATCCCGTTTCCGTTCTCATTGATAGCCCTGAGGTCAGAGGGTATCGATGTCATTCTGGGCATGGATTGGCTAGTAAAATATCAGGCCAACCTGGATTGTGCTGCCAAGACTGTCACGGTGATCCACCCGTGCTATGGGGAAGTGCGATACTGGTCCCCAACTTCTGCAACTCCCTCCGCAGCCACTCCTCTCTCCCCGGAGATCAGTTTGTACTTCATGGAAGGAACCACACCGCCAGAAATGCATGAAGTTGCTGTGGTGTGCGATTTCCCCGATGTTTTCCCGGAGGAATTGCCCGGCATGCCACCTGATCGCAGCGTAGAGTTTGTGATTGAGTTGGTTCCGGGAACCGCCCCAGTTTCCAAAACACCCTACCGTATGCCAACGGAAGAGCTAGCTGAATTAAAGAAGCAATTGGATGAGCTACTGGAAAAAGAATTCATCCGGCCGAGTAGCTCACCTTGGGGCTGCCCGGTCATCTTTGTCAAGAAGAGGGACACAAATGTTCCTCGACTGGTCGTTGACTACTGCCCTCTTAATGCGGTGACCATCAAGAACAAGTATCCCATTCCTCGAATAACTGATCTATTCGATCAACTGGCTGGTGCAACGGTATTCTCCAAGATGGATCTGAGGTCAGGTTACCATCAGATAAAGATCCGAAAGGAGGATATTCCGAAGACGGCTTTCACTACCCGCTATGGGTTATACGAGTACACCGTCATGTCTTTCGGCCTCACAAATGCTCCGGCTACATTCATGAGGCTAATGAACTCTATCTTCCACGAGTACCTTGATAAGTTTGTCATTATCTACATCGATGACATCCTTGTGTACTCCAAAACCGAAGACGAACATGCTGAGCATCTTCGACTTGTCTTGACCAAGCTCCGCGATCACCGCCTCTATGCCAAGTTCTCCAAGTGTGAGTTTTGGCTGAAGGAGCTCATTTTCCTCGGTCATGTGGTGTCAGCTGCTGGAGTAGCGGTAATACCTGACAAGATTCAGGCCATCCTGGATTGGCCAACTCCCAAATCCGTCAAAGATATCCGAAGCTTCCTTGGATTGGCGGGTTATTACCGCCGATTTATCGAGGGCTTTTCCAAAATAGCAAAGGCACTGACTGACCTCCTCAAGAAAGGCAAACAATTTGTGTGGTCAGACAAGGCTGAAGAGAGCTTCCAAACCCTTAAGGTCAAGCTCACCACCACCCCGGTACTTGTCCTTCCCGATACCGACAAGGACTTTGTCGTCTATTGTGATGCATCTCTCCAAGGCTTGGGCTGTGTCTTGATGCAAGAAGGCCATGTGGTCGCCTATGCCTCCCGTCAACTCAAACCACATGAGCAAAATTATCCAACTCACGATTTGGAGCTTGCCGCCATGGTACATGCTCTGAAGCAATGGAGGCCCTACCTGTTGGGCAACCGTTGCGAGATCTACTCCGACCATCAAAGTCTGAAGTATCTATTCACCCAGCCGGATCTGAACTTGAGGCAGAGGAGATGGCTGGAATTGATAAAAGACTATGATGTGACCCTCAATTATCAGTCCGGCTATGCCAATGTCGTGGCGGATGCTCTGAGCCGCAAAGCCTATTGCAACACCTTGCTGGTCGAAAAGGCGCAACCGGCTCTCCACGAGGAGTTTGCTAAATTGAATCTGTGTAACACCCCGAAAATTCGTCCCTAATTTTAGCGGGTTTTCTGACACCTGAAAAACTTTTTCCTCTATTCCTAAATGTTTCTTCAAATCTTTTGAGGATGATTTGACTTTGGAATTGCTCTCTCAAAATTTTCCCGGTGATCCACGAACCACTCCAGCACCCGTGATAATTTTTATGCTTAGGTTTTCTCTCGAAAACCCTAGCCCTGATTATCGAACCTCTAAAACCCTTTACTCCACCTACCAAAGAAAAGCCTGTTTCCAAAGCTGGAAAATTCCACCAAAAATACCAGAGACTCCCCTCCTCATACAAAGACAATCTATCCAAAAATATTGCATACTTCAAAGCAATATTTCCAAGTTTATCCATATTCTCCATTATGCCATTTTCAATCCAGAAATTGTCTAGACACCTTCCACTCATCTAAAAATTCTGCAATTTTGGTGAGGTGCATGATGTGACCTCCTGATCATTTCACTCCATTGGCCCAACCTCATTTGAGCAATATTTGAGGTACTTCCTTTGTAATGCCCTTTTTATGCCTAATTGTGATCTCCAAAGCAACCCCTAGATACAAAAACCATTTGGCATTGCCACTTTGCCAGATTGACCAACTTCCTTATATAACCACATATCCAGAATATCAGATCAAGATCATTGGAGGAAGTGCACTTGGCATACCCATGCCATTAGGGCATTTTTGGACACCAATTTATTTGACCAAGCTCCAGGTCTCCATTTGATCTAAAACTCCACATACATACTTCATACATCTATCCTAGCATACTGTGAATTTTGGGGATTTTTCTGAGATGTGCAAGGCCCCTGTCATTTCATCGAACACCTGGCGCACCCTTAGTTTTCTGAAAATATTGTGTTGCGAAGTTTGGAGTCCTTGGGTGATTCTTGTTTTGTTGAGTTGGCCTCGTCATTACGAACCCAGTGGTGCAAACCTTTTTCAGTTTCGTGCCCCGAGTCGCCGGGAACGCGACGATGCCGCCCGTGTCGCGCTCTGGACGTCCGGGACGCGCGCTTTGGCAAGACCTAATTCCCGTTACTGCCATGGTCGGTGCCTAATCCGTCTGCTGCAGTGTGCCTCGTGCTCTACTGTGCATCCAGCACGGCAGCCTCATCCCCTCCCCTCCTTATCTCCTCCCTGTAGGGAGGGACGTCATGCATGACCTCGGCCGGCCATCAATGGCCAACCGGCCCCGACCTACCTCTCCCCTCCCCGGCCTTTAAAAGAGCATCCCGAGCCCTCCCTCGCAGGCACACCTCACTCTCCTCTCTCCCTGGACCTCTCGGCCTGTTTAGTTGGACAACGGCGGAGCCCTGCTCCGTTCCGGCCGAAATCGTCACCGTCGGGTCTCCGACCGTGGCGAGCTCGACCCGGAGCCGTTCTTCGTTTAAACGTGCCCAGAGCCTCCTACCACCTTCCTCTACCTCCCCGTGCAACCAGAGCATCTGGTGGTCGTCGGGAGCGTCGCGTTCGTCGTCGCGTCTGCCATGGCCGGGGCAAAGCTCCTGGAGCCCGCGGGTGCTGCGCATGGAAGCCGCCCCGGTCCACACCTCCAACCCCCCCCCCCGGACGCGGTAGAGCTCAGGGGGCCCCGCCGCGGCCCCTGGATGGCCTCGTCAGGCCGCCCGTCGACGGCGGCGGCCGGCGGCCGGACCAGCCCGAGCCGCGTCAGCCCGCTTCCGGAGCACCCCCGTACTCGTAGCGCCCCTTCGGATGCGGCGCAGCGGGGCGGTCCCCGCCCGCACCCTGCCGGCCGGCGGCGTACTCTGCCGCGACGGCGGCAGCCAGCTCCTATGGCCGGCGGTGCCCGAGACGCGCCGCGTCGGGCCGTCCCGTGCGTCCTCGGCACTGGGAGGTGAAAGCAGCCAGCGTGGCGCCAACGTGGCGTCCCCGTGTCGCCGACCGGTGGGTCCCGCCTCCGCCCGGACCCACTGTCGGGATAAGTGGAGGCGCCCTCTCCGTTTTCCGTCTTCCCGCACGGAAGGCGTATTTCGGGAAATACGCACCCAGTCCGGCCCGATCTGAAAAGCAGCCCGTTCTGTTTTTTTTTCCTGGGAGAGCAGCGGATAGTTAAACTTCGCCGAGCCATATCTTTTGATCCGTAGCTCCGTTTCAGGTGATTCAAATTTGTAAATTCATAGTTTGAAAAGCCCTATCCAGTGGTATAGGTTTTGTATTTTTGTAAAATGCTTAGATGCTCAGCACACTTGAATGCTTGTATAGGTAACTCGCGGGTACCGGCAGACCGATACCCTAAACCGTGGCGTCCGTGACCGTCGAGACCAAATAGCGTCGATCGTCGAAGGCAAGCTAACCCCTTGCTATGAGCAGTCCCGCAAAGTTGTTTGTTATTCGCTTAGTGTTTATATTGTCCGCGTTTAGCATTTATATTATGTCGGTCTATTATTTATTGCCATGTTTTATTCATCATCCATGAAGGCATTAGATTGATGCATGAATTATCTGTGCGCCTCGCACTTGCGTGGCTTTGACAACTAAATAACAAAAACATGCGTTGATTGTTTGCTTCTTCTTCAACGCCGAGGCTAGGTGCGGACAAATGTCGGCCCGTGATCCTCGGAGTTGGGGGCATTTGCCAAAAGAGTTATTTGCTTCTTGTCCCTCCGTCAAATATGGTTGGCGTAGACCACCCGGACTGCGACGCTTGGGAGCTGACTTTCCATTTGGTTCTTTTTGCCGAGATTGCTGACACCACGTCGAGGGAACCCTCGAGTGGAATGGATGCTCTCTCATTCTTATGATTGCTTTTCGGTTTAGTTTTGGAGACTATATGCCCAACTCCCCACTTCCTGGTCAACGGTCGGACGGTAACGCCGCCAAAGACTTGCGCGTGGAGGAACGGATGCGTAACAGACTCCGCCTGTGCTATATTATTATACTAACCCCCGAGTGACACCGGCCGGGTTGCCCGCCACAGTCACCCGGGTATGCTTATTATTATTCTGTGACTCCAACCCCTGAGTGACACCGGCCGGGTCTCCCGCCACCGTCACCCGGGTGTTCTTGTTATTCTGTGACACTAACCCCCGTGTGACACCGGCCGGGTTGCCCGCCACAGTCACCCGGGTATTATTATTGTGATGTGGTTATTTATTCATGCAAGTGTTAGGCATGTTCTAGGCTATGTTTGTTTGTGCTTGTTTGTGTTGCTAATGCCTTGTTGGTTGTGATTATTGTGTTGAACTAATCCTTTGTTGGTTGGGCATGTGAATGCTGAAACTTGATTAAATGAAACACCCCTCCAAACAACGATGAGGTCTATTCATAGTGCCACTAATCTGAACCCTTGAACGCGATACCACCGTTGTCCCATGGAAACCGTGACCTAGTAGGTTGTTGAGCCCCTTTTGTGCCATCCGTTGGGCGCAGTCGTTCGGTTGTGCTGTCCGAGGGGAGGGGTCGACAGGCACGGGTTCGACTGCGATAAGGAGTCCGGAGCTAGGCATACCCGGTAGCGCCGGGGGATGTGCCGGACTTACTTGCCCGTTGTACCATGCGTATAGGGTGGGGCAGGAGGGTGTCTTGGCAAGTGGACCGTCACGAGAATGTAATTTGCTTAGTACGGCTTTGGGCGTGATGAACCTGAGGGGTCGGCTGAGTGGAGTGCATTCTGATAGGTGGTAAAGCAAACTCTCGAGAGCATCAACCTAGCCAGCTAGCCCCGTTCCTGGGATATGGAACAACAGTTCAGTGTCAGTCACACTGTGTGTCTTTGTCGTGTCCGGAGGTTAAACTTATGATTTGTTTGAAAGACTTATGAACAACCTGATTTCACTAAATAAACAATAAGATGATGCAGGGAACGTTACTCGAGATAAGGAAGTGTGACAAGGCCAGTGGGCCTAGCAGTGGCGATAGATGAGATTAGCCTCGTGAGGCTAGAGGCCAGTGGGCCTAGCTGTGATGATATGATTTGTTGTGTTACTTATCATCAACTGATACCCCGTTATTCGTCACAGGTAAGTTCTTTGTGTGACCCTCGGTACACGATCCAACCTCACCTGGCTTGGACTCTGTACTGGTGGTACTCCCATTGTTTGCTTATACCATGTTTTATTATGATGCCATGTTGCTACCCACTTGGACTGTCATAAGTAGATACTTGCCATGTTTAGATTATTTTATGTCGCTAGTTACTTGTTGCGTGATTGCTTGACTGTTCATGCCTCGTGGTTATTTTTCTTGCGAGTACATCATTGTACTCAGACTGGCTTTTCATGTGGCCAGACTTTGAGAGGATCCATCTCCTACCATAGCGTGGAGATCGAGCAGGAGCGTGCTAGGATCAGTAGCCCAGCCAGATGCCTGTGGAATGGAGCCGCACCAAGACGTTGCCGTATCGTTGTCTTCCGCTGCCAGTTAAACTCTGTCCCGTGCCATACTTGGCCATGATAATTATTTTCATGCCTTGAAGGCCATGTAAACCATTTGTAGCCCTTTGGGCCTGATTGTGTAATGATATTTTCGCTATGTTGCATTGTCGTAACGTGCGTCCAGATATCCTGGGCTGGCGCACGGGGCGACCACCTCTCTGGCGATATGTGTCAGAGGGGGGTGCCACAGAGCATGGTATCAGAGCGCCAGGCTGGCTGTAGACTACCCTAGCATGGGAAGCCCCGCCTTACTTTTGCCCGACAATGACCCGATGGATTTAACCCATCTCCGCCAAACCAGCATGGCTCGTGTCGGTCAACCGTATGGTGCAGTAGGACCTGTCCCAATCTTCCCCAACAAGACGAGCCGGTTTCTTCCATGAGAAGAAGCCGACCTTACCCAGTGAACCCGAGACCCAGTCCTAGTTGCTTTATAACCCACCCTCGCCAGCTCTCTGGCAACCCAACTCCTTTAAAGTAGAATCCCATAGAGGAACCTCGCATCCTTATCCCCACCAAAAATCTAGAACCCCAAGAACATCCGATGGCGACCCTTAATGCCATCTTGGAAACCACTGCCGAGGAGCATTCAAGCTTTCGATTGCTTCTCTGGAGGGCCGTCAACCATATCCTTGGTAGCTCCGTTCGCCCAGTGTATGTGGTGTTCCAGAGCTCACTCTCGTCGTCCGGAGATGAATTCCGGGCCGATGTGAGGATCAGCCCGTGTCCCCGGGGCACGAATCAGCCCTACTTAATCCAGGGAGGCCGCATGCCCACTCTGGGGCTAGCCATCCAGGTAGCAGCCTGGGAATGCCTCGTTCGTCTTCGGTCCTCCGAACCCTTGCTAGCTGAAACTCGAGAGTTCTACTACCTTCCGGCCAGACCACGACCCCGTGGAGAAATGGTCCAAGCCGACGTCTCGAAGGAGCCTGACCCAGCTCTAATCAACCAAGTTGCTTACGCCATCGCAATGACGAACCTCAACAACCTCTTGATGGGGGAGCTCGTGACTACAAGGAGGAACCTCAGCCGAGCCCGCCTACACCAATACCTAGGGGAAAGCACACCTACACTCTCCCGCAGGCTAGCCCGAAGTAGCAGACCTCCACTTCCAGATCCCGGCCCATCCCGACGAATCCCCGAGCAGGTTCCGATCCTCGAAGGTGTTCCTGTATCCTCCGACCTTGCGGAAGAAGGGGACGTGGACACCACTCTTCGGCTCGGCCGCACTCCACCATCTGTGAAGGGCCGCCAAGCGGAGTAAGATCTGTTTAGTTTAGCCGGAGTAGCGCTTATGAGGTGTAGCTGAGAGTTTGTGAGAATGTTTGTAATTGCTATGCTTGCTTGTATGTGTGTTTGTGTTGTGTCGAGTGTTTAGTAGCCGTTGTGTACTTGTTATCTGGCATGATTGAAATGATTGTCCCATGTTGCTTCAAGTTTTTAGGGCCATAAAATGAAGTACTACTTTCTAAAATGATATTTTCCCCGAGTAGCAAGTTCTACTATCTGCGTGATAGTGCCTCTGCAATTCTCTCTGCTGCAAGAACAGGTTTGTGGCAGCTAAGGAAAGATCTCAGGAATACAAATATGGATCCAAATCAGCAGTGAAGACAAGCTTGATACATCAACAGAGTTCAGTACACAAGGAAAATTTCAGAAACAGAGGATACAAGTTCTACTCCAACATACGACACTCCTACTACCTCAGTACAGATACAGAAGAGCACCCCAGGGAAGAAAATCCTACTTCCTCTCGCGCTCAGTGGCATCACCTGAAGATGAGCCTGATTCACCTGAAGCCAGGTCGCGAGCCGTGCGACAGCGACGACGGATGGAACGAGCCGATAGCTGCCCTCCAGTCAAAGGAACCACTGCATCAGCCACCTGCGGCAGCACCACCTGCTCGCCCGCAGCCGGCCCTGCCAGCTCGCCCACTGCCGGCACCACAGCAGCATCACCGCCAGTGCCGCACCACCAGACGTACAGAGCCACCAACAAGAGAACCACCGCCGCATACAACAGTGCCACCACCACCAAAGCCATGACCCAGAAGATCACGATCACGAACAGCTGCTTGAAGAATCCCGCTCCCTCTCGGTGCGCGTAATATTCGTCGAAGATGGCTGAAAGGAAACCCATGGTGGTAATGGAAGAGGAAAGAATTTCAGAGACCCCGTTTATAGCCGCAAGCTCAAACGCCGCCCCAGCTCAGCCTCGCGCGGGAAAAGAGAGGAATCGCGCGCAATGATCGGCCAATTGGCGCGAAATCGACGAGGTGCCCAAAGCCGTGATGGCCGCCGCGTCGATGGACAGCACGCGCAGCAGTGCCGCAGAGGAGTGCTTCGCGCACTCGGAGTCAGCCAGGTACGAGGGGAGAAGCCGCGAGGAAGAAGAAGAAGAAAGGAAGAAAGAGACTAGCAGGTGGACCCGGTCCCACATGACAGCAAGCCAGAAATAACCCTCGGTGTGCTTCTATCCTTTCCTCAGGAGATCAGACCCTCGTCTCTCCAGTGTTTCGTAGGGAAAATATTGCCAAAATAATTTTGGGGATGGCCCTACCCCACAGTGTCTGTTAGTCAATTATTGGCAAAACGGATGCTTTCTTTTGAAAAGAAACCTCTTTTTCCAAACCTGTGTGTACTTGAAAAGGTATATACAGCTTTTCAAAAAGTGTAGAGAAGGGGCATGTTTAGCATACCCCTAGCATTTTGTTTTGCAAAATTAGGTGATGTTTTGGCCAAGTTAATTCCAGGCTATCAAGTGATGATCTGTGTGGGGATCTTGTTTAATCTTGCCATGCTTGTGTGGGTTGAACCAAAACCATAGGTTTAATTTTTGTTATTTAACCATAGTAAAGAACCTATGTTGATTGATTGTGTGAGCCACTGCCATGCCATCCTTAGAATGCATCGAGGGTGATAGAAATATCGTACTGAGTGTTAATCGTTTTGGATGATAAAATCTAATGTTGGTAGGAAAAGTTTTAAAATATTTTAAATATAGGGGTAGATTAAACCATACGAGAAATATCTTGTATAACCCCGGGAATCTCTTTAGTCTCCGAATCTCGGGACGACATTCTTTTTAAGGGGGAAGGTTTGTAACACCCCGAAAATTCGTCCCTAATTTTAGCGGGTTTTCTGACACCTGAAAAACTTTTTCCTCTATTCCTAAATGTTTCTTCAAATCTTTTGAGGATGATTTGACTTTGGAATTGCTCTCTCAAAATTTTCCCGGTGATCCACGAACCACTCCAGCACCCGTGTTAATTTTTATGCTTAGGTTTTCTCTCGAAAACCCTAGCCCTGATTATCGAACCTCTAAAACCCTTTACTCCACCTACCAAAGAAAAGCCTGTTTCCAAAGCTGGAAAATTCCACCAAAAATACTAGAGACTCCCCTCCTCATACAAAGACAATCCATCCAAAAATATTGCATACTTCAAAGCAATATTTCCAAGTTTATCCATATTCTCCATTATGCCATTTTCAATCCAGAAATTGTCTAGACACCTTCCACTCATCTAAAAATTCTGCAATTTTGGTGAGGTGCATGATGTGACCTCCTGATCATTTCACTCCATTGGCCCAACCTCATTTGAGCAATATTTGAGGTACTTCCTTTGTAATGCCCTTTTTTATGCCTAATTGTGATCTCCAAAGCAACCCCTAGATACAAAAACCATTTGGCATTGCCACTTTGCCAGATTGACCAACTTCCTTATATAACCACATATCCAGAATATCAGATCAAGATCATCTGAGGAAGTGCACTTGGCATACCCATGCCATTAGGGCATTTTTGGACACCAATTTATTTGACCAAGCTCCAGGTCTCCATTTGATCTAAAACTCCACAGACATACTTCATACATCTATCCTAGCATACTGTGAATTTTGGAGATTTTTCTGAGATGTGCAAGGCCCCTGTCATTTCATCGAACACCTGGCGCACCCTTAGTTTTCTGAAAATATTGTGTTGCGAAGTTTGGAGTCCTTGGGTGATTCTTGTTTTGTTGAGTTGGCCTCGTCATTACGAACCCAGTGGTGCAAACCTTTTTCAGTTTCGTGCCCCGAGTCGCCGGGAACGCGACGATGCCGCCCGTGTCGCGCTCTGGACGTCCGGGACACGCGCTTTGGCAAGACCTAATTCCCGTTACTGCCATGGTCGGTGCCTAATCCGTCTGCTGCAGTGTGCCTCGTGCTCTACTGTGCATCCAGCACGGCAGCCTCATCCCCTCCTCCTCCTTATCTCCTCCCTGTAGGGAGGGACATCATGCATGACCTCGGCCGGCCATCAATGGCCAACCGGCCCCGACCTACCTCTCCCCTCCCCGGCCTTTAAAAGAGGCATCCCGAGCCCTCCCTCGCAGGCACACCTCACTTTCCTCTCTCCCTGGACCTCTCGGCCTGTTTAGTTGGACAACGGCGGAGCCCTGCTCCGTTCCGGCCGAAATCGTCGCCGTCGGGTCTCCGACCGTGGCGAGCTCGACACGGAGCCGTTCTTCGTTTAAACGTGCCCAGAGCCTCCTACCACCTTCCTCTACCTCCCCGTGCAACCAGAGCATCTGGTGGTCGTCGGGAGCGTCGCGTTCGTCGTCGCGTCCGCCATGGCCGGGGGCAAAGCTCCTGGAGCCCGCGGGTGCTGCGCATGGAAGCCGCCCCGGTCCACACCTCCAAACCCCCCCGGACGCGGTAGAGCTCAGGGGCCCCGCCGCGGCCCCTGGATGGCCTCGTCAGGCCGCCCGTCGACGGCGGCGGCCGGCGGCCGGAACAGCCCGAGCCGCGTCGGCCCGCTTCCGGAGCACCCTCGTACTCGTAGCGCCCCTTCGGATGCGGCGCAGCGGGGCGGTCCCCGCCCGCACCCTGCCGGCCGGCGGCGTACTCTGCCGCGACGGCGGCAGCCAGCTCCTGTGGCCGGCGGTGCCCGAGACGCGCCGCGTCGGGCCGTCCCGTGCGTCCTCGGCACTGGGAGGTGAAAGCAGCCAGCGTGGCGCCAACGTGGCGTCCCCGTGTCGCCGACCGGTGGGTCCCGCCTCCGCCCGGACCCACTGTCGGGATAAGTGGAGGCGCCCTCTCCGTTTTCCGTCTTCCCGCACGGAAGGCGTATTTCGGGAAATACGCACCCAGTCCGGCCCGATCTGAAAAGCAGCCCGTTCTGTTTTTTTTTCCTGGGTGAGCAGCGGATAGTTAAACTTCGCCGAGCCATATCTTTTGATCCGTAGCTCCGTTTCAGGTGATTCAAATTTGTAAATTCATAGTTTGAAAAGCCCTATCCAGTGGTACAGGTTTTGTATTTTTGTAAAATGCTTAGATGCTCAGCACACTTGAATGCTTGTATAGGTAACTCGCGGTACCGGCAGACCGATACCCTAACCATGGCGTCCGTGACCGTCGAGACCAAATAACGTCGATCGTCAAAGGCAAGCTAACCCCTTGCTATGAGCAGTCCCGCAAAGTTGTTTGTTATTCGCTTAGTGTTTATATTGTCCGCGTTTAGCATTTATATTATGTCGGTCTATTATTTATTGCCATGTTTTATTCATCATCCATGAAGGCATTAGATTGATGCATGAATTATCTGTGCGCCTCGCACTTGCGTGGCTTTGACAACTAAATAACAAAAACATGCGTTGATTGTTCGCTTCTTCTTCAACGCCGAGGCTAGGTGCGGACAAATGTCGGCCCGTGATCCTCGGAGTAGGGGGCATTTGCCAAAAGAGTTATTTGCCTCTTGTCCCTCCGTCAAATATGGTTGGCGTAGACCACCCGGACTGCGACGCTTGGGAGCTGACTTTCCATTTGGTTCTTTTTGCCGAGATTGCTGACACCACGTCGAGGGAACCCTCGAGTGGAATGGATGCTCTCTCATTCTTATGATTGCTTTTCGGTTTAGTTTTGGAGACTATATGCCCAACTCCCCACTTCCTGGTCAACGGTCGGACGGTATACGCCGCCAAAGACTTGCGCGTGGAGGAACGGATGCGTAACAGACTCCGCCTGTGCTATATTATTATACTAACCCCCGAGTGACACCGGCCGGGTTGCCCGCCACAGTCACCCGGGTATGCTTATTATTATTCTGTGACTCCAACCCCTGCGTGACACCGGCCGGGTCTCCCGCCACAGTCACCCGGGTGTTCTTGTTATTCTGTGACACTAACCCCCGTGTGACACCGGCCGGGTTGCCCGCCACAGTCACCCGGGTATTATTATTGTGATGTGGTTATTTATTCATGCAAGTGTTAGGCATGTTCTAGGCTATGTTTGTTTGTGCTTGTTTGTGTTGCTAATGCCTTGTTGGTTGTGATTATTGTGTTGAACTAATCCTTTGTTGGTTGGGCATGTGAATGCTGAAACTTGATTAAATGAAACACCCCTCCAAACAACGATGAGGTCTATTCATAGTGCCACTAATCTGAACCCTTGAACGCGATACCACCGTTGTCCCATGGAAACCGTGACCTAGTAGGTTGTTGAGCCCCTTTTGTGCCATCCGTTGGGCGCAGTCGTTCGGTTGTGCTGTCCGAGGGGAGGGGTCGACAGGCACGGGTTCGACTGCGATAAGGAGTCCGGAGCTAGGCATACCCGGTAGCGCCGGGGGATGTGCCGGACTTACTTGCCCGTTGTACCATGCGTATAGGGTGGGGCAGGAGGGTGTCTTGGCAAGTGGACCGTCACGAGAATGTAATTTGTTTAGTACGGCTTTGGGCGTGATGAACCTGAGGGGTCGGCTGAGTGGAGTGCATTCTGATAGGTGGTAAAGCAAACTCTCGAGAGCCTCAACCTAGCCAGCTAGCCCTGTTCCTGGGATATGGAACAACAGTTCAGTGTCAGTCACACTGTGTGTCTTTGTCGTGTCCGGAGGTTAAACTTATGATTTGTTTGAAAGACTTATGAACAACCTGATTTCACTAAATAAACAATAAGATGATGCAGGGAACGTTACTCGAGATAAGGAAGTGTGACAAGGCCAGTGGGCCTAGCAGTGGCGATAGATGAGATTAGCCTCGTGAGGCTAGAGGCCAGTGGGCCTAGCTGTGATGATATGATTTGTTGTGTTACTTATCATCAACTGATACCCCGTTATTCGTCACAGGTAAGTTCTTTGTGTGACCCTCGGTACACGATCCAACCTCACCTGGCTTGCTGTACTGGTGGTACTCCCATTGTTTGCTTATACCATGTTTTATTATGATGCCATGTTGCTACCCACTTGGACTGTCATAAGTAGATACTTGCCATGTTTAGATTATTTTATGTCGCTAGTTACTTGTTGCGTGATTGCTTGACTGTTCATGCCTCGTGGTTATTTTTCTTGCGAGTACATCATTGTACTCAGACTGGCTTTTCATGTGGCCAGACTTTGAGAGGATCCATCTCCTACCATAGCATGGAGATCGAGCAGGAGCGTGCTAGGATCAGTAGCCCAGCCAGATGCCTGTGGAATGGAGCCGCACCAAGACGTTGCCGTATCGTTGTCTTCCGCTGCCAGTTAAACTCTGTCCCGTGCCATACTTGGCCATGATAATTATTTTCATGCCTTGAAGGCCATGTAAACCATTTGTAGCCCTTTGGGCCTGATTGTGTAATGATATTTTCGCTATGTTGCATTGTCGTAACGTGCGTCCAGATATCCTGGGCTGGCGCACGGGGCGACCACCTCTCTGGCGTAACAGCTCTTGGAACCCGTCTCAACTTTAGCACCGCCTATCATCCTCAAACCGACGGTCAAACTGAAAGAGTAAATCAAGTTCTTGAGGACATGCTTCGGGCTTGTGTCATCTCCTTTGGCAAGGGTTGGGAAAATTATCTCCCTCTCGCCGAGTTCTCCTACAACAATAGCTATCAAGCCAGTTTGCAAATGGCTCCCTTCGAGGTCCTTTATGGGAGAAAATGCCGGACTCCTCTCAATTGGTCTGAAACCGGAGAGAGGTCCCTCTTCAGTCCTGATGTGATCAATGAAGCCGAAGAGAAAGTCCGTGTCATTCGAGAAAATCTCAAGGCTGCTCAATCCCGTCAGAAAAGCTATTATGACAAGCACCATCAAGAGGTCCACTATAAGATTGGTGACAAGGCCTATCTCCGAGTCTCTCCTCTCCGAGGTGTTCGTCGTTTCGGAATCAAGGGCAAATTGGCACCTCGCTATGTTGGCCCTTTCACCGTCCTAGCCAAGCGAGGAGATTTATCCTATCAACTTGAGTTGCCCTCCAATTTCCCGGATGTCCATGATGTGTTCCATGTTTCCCAACTCCGCCGGTGCTTCAAGGATCCAATCCGTGGGGTTGACCATGATGCATTGGACATTCAGGAGGATTTGACCTATCGCGAGCATCCTATCCGCATCTTGGATGAAGCGGAGAGGAAAACCCGCAACAAGTCCATCAAGTTTCTCAAGGTCCAATGGTCTAACCATTCCGAGGAAGAAGCTACATGGGAGCATGAAACTAGTCTTCGTCAGGAATACCCCGCCTTCTTCACTCAAGCCTAGAATCTCGGGACGAGATTCCTGTAAGGGGGGTAGAATTGTAACAGCCCTAACTTGTTAATGAAAAATACGAGTAAGTTTTCCACTTTTTGCATTCATGTTTGCATCATGGCATATCTTGAAATTGCTTGTGTTAACAAACAACAAATGGGAAACAATAAAGAGAGGGAAGCCAAACCTTCCCAAAACCTTTAATTCTTGAAATGCAAACTATGGGGTAACCCATATCATGACAGGTGACCATATGGTTCAACAAGTTCTCCTAAGTTCACCTCAATGCCTAAAAACCAAATGGTTGGTCTCCAATGTGTTTCCTTTTTGCCCTAGGCCTAACATGTGGTTCAAAGATTTTGTTATTGTGAGCCATGCCACCTTGCTCAAAAGTCCAAGTAATTGTACGGTGAGCTGTCTTACCTTGTGGAGTTACTCCCAGAATTTTTGCATATTTTTCTGGAGTTGTTTTGCTGTCCAAATAGAAATAGCCTTTCTGTTTTGTTTTTAAGCACCAGAACTACCGGTCCCATGACCGGAAGTACCGGGCCGCCGTCGTCCCTGTGGCGACAGTGGCGCGTACTGTCGCCATGGCCGCCCGCACCTGCTCCCTCCCGCGCGCTGCAGTGCCCCCTAGGGTTAAGTGAACCCCTCAGCCCTCACCTACTCCCCCTCTCTCCCCTCTAACCGTTCCCCACGCGTGCCCCGAAACCCTAACCCTATATCGAGCCCTGCTGCTCTCCGACGCCGCCGTGGCCACCGAGCACGCCGCCGTCGACTCCGGCCACCCTAGCTCAAGCCAAGACCGCCGATAGCTCCGCCTCGTCGCCCTCGTCGTCCCAGCCGAAGGAATCGAGCCGGGGAGCTCGGGCTCGCCGCCGGACCCTCTCCTTCCTCCGCTCCGGCCGCCGCGCTTCGAGCTCAATTGCGGCCGCCCTCGACCTTCCCACACCTCGCCGTCGAGTTCACTGCGTTGCTGGTGAGCTGCTCTTCCTCCGGAGCCTCCTCGCTCTCCTCCTCTCCCTCTCTAGCCCCGAGTCGCCGTAGCGTTGCCCACACTCGCCGCCGGTCGCCGTCGTGACCGTCGCTCCGGTGACCAATAGATGGCGGCGCCGCTACCCCTTGGCTCGCCGCTGTCCCGCGCGTCTAATGCGCCCAGTTACGCACCCTAGGAGCCACCCCGTCGACGCGCGCGTGCTGGACATGCGCGTGGTCACCGCGCGCTCCCGCCGTCGCCGTGCTCAAAATCCGTTGGCCGGAAGTAGTAGCGGTAGTACCGGTATACCGGAAGTAGAAGCGGTAGTACCGCTAGTTCCAAAAAATTCGGTACTGGACCTCTCTGTTAAAAAGCGGAAGTAGAACCGGAAGTAGCGCCGGAAGTACCGCTAAACCGGTACTACCGGACACTTCACCGGAAGTACCGGTTATCCCTTTTTCGGTACTGGACTTTTGCGTTTTTGGAACGGAAGTACCCTAGGAAGTACCGGCAAACCGGAACTACCGGCCCTCATACCGGAAGTTCCGGCAGTCTCTGAGTTAAGTTTGAATGGTTCATAACTTAATAAATGTTAAGTCAAAACTCGTGAATGTTATATCAATTTGACCAGCACTTCAAATGCAATCCAACCATGTTACTATCACATCCTGATCACAAATCTTTATTTGATGTTACTCAAAATTCGATCAAATGATTTAAATTCAAATAATCATTTAATTTGCTATTTATTCATCGGTGTTCCGAAAATTATAAATAAGGTACCAAAATGATCGGAATGACAAACCCTAACCATTTCATGTCCTGTTCATGCATATTGAGCCATTCCTCTAATAATTTGATAATTTATAGAGAATGGTGGTCACTAAGATAAATATGGGGTTGTATCCAAATAATTGCACTAATTATTTTGGCTCCCCATTTAATCTTGCTTTAATATATATGATGGTATCTTTGCATCAACTGGACATGTCATCATGTGATTGAGCATTGCATCTTGTGTTCTTGTGATTTATGTGTTCTTTGTTTTTCCTTTTGGGTATCGATAGATTCCGGAGTCGAGGGTCTCTCTACTTACCCCGACGAGCAGTACTTCACGCCCGGGCAGCAAGGCAAGAGATAACCTAACCTTCTTGGCATTCTAGCATCCTAATGTTTTATAAACTTATTTTATCCACCATATTATTTGCATGCGATTCAAATGTCTCTTTCGGTCAAAATATAGAGAATCCTATGGTTGCATGTTTTTCCCGAGCCAATCACATGTATCCCTACCTATGAACCCTAGTGTTGATGTGTTGGCCGGATACAAATATAATTATTGGTTATATGCTTAGCCATGCTTAGAAATGCTTAGTGGAAATACTATTATGTCCGTTGTAAATTCCATAATTGTGATGCTGATGGAATGATTCGGGCATGGTGGATAATTGTGATGCTTAATTAAAATGCTAAGACGGCTTGGGTGAGTTGCCATCGGGGATGGTGTTTTGCCTCACTCTAGCCCTAGGTGCGAGTTCTTTACCTCTTGAACCAAGACGAGTGTGCTGCCATTGGTGGGTGTATGGGCGCCTTACTGACCGAATAATTTGTGAGGGGCTTGTCAAGGGTCCTCTAGTTCGAGTTTTCCATTTGCCGTGTGTGTGAGCGGAAAAAGAATTGATGAGGATTGTGGTGTTTAGGATGTGACGGTGGGGCAGGGCGCTGGGAGCGCTGAACCTGTCCTTCCGCCACTGATGGTCCTTGAGTAAGCCTCATGCATTGTAAAGGTCTAACCGCGCCCGCTCGCCGGCCTTCCCCGGAAGAGGGCCACTCAGGTGAGCCGGACGGTACCAATGGGTAAAATAGTACACCCCTGCAGGGTTAATCTTTTCGAAAAGCCGTGTCCATGGTTATGGACAACTTGGGATCGGATATAAGATCATAGAGAATATTAACCTAATTGTTATGGTAGCTAAAGGTTGCATAATCAATTTGAGATAAAGGTTCATTTCCTCGAGGGTGATTCGAGGGAGTGCCTTTGGTGGAGATGAGTGGTTTGACTACAAGTAGGTTCGATGAGAACCGAAGATGAAATGTTTACTCTCTTATCCCCTTTATGAAATGTATTCCGAGTAGACGTCGCCTCGTGTCATTTATGTCTTTTATTAAAAACTGGCTTTATGCAGAAACAAGTACACATATAGCTTTAGAGCCTCCGTCAGTCATTGGGCCTATATCGCCCTACTAAACTTGCGAGTACATCGTACTCAGTCTCTCTTTGCTGCCTTTATATTTGTATTTCAGAGGAGGACGACACCGAGCAGCTAGGTGGGTTCTTCGTTGACGTCGACTACTAGTCTGGGGTTCCCAGGTGGCAGCTTGGGACTGTGGAAC
This sequence comes from Puccinellia tenuiflora, assembly GCA_012064385.1. Taxonomy (NCBI): domain Eukaryota; kingdom Viridiplantae; phylum Streptophyta; class Magnoliopsida; order Poales; family Poaceae; genus Puccinellia; species Puccinellia tenuiflora. The sequence goes on from QRDG01000033.1 coordinate 1,774,629, forward strand.
AAGCTGGCTTGGGTGATGTTTATTGTAGGCCTCTTAGGCCATATATTTGCTTCTTGTTGTTAGACAACACTACCCGCTTCCGCTTGATGAATTGTAGGTCTGTGACCTTTTGTTGTGTAATATTTGTATTCTTCTCATTATATGAGTTGCTATATGTTTTGTGTCGTAGAGTCATGCGATGTGCCAGTTTGTTCCACAAGTCTCGATCTCTGTTTTATACATTGATGGCGGTGCCAATTACATAGCCTCACTGTATAATTCCGGGGTCGGGGCGTTACACTCAAGCAACTACGGTCTCGCGCAGCTCACACTGCCCTTGCCGCTGGCGTGGCCCGTGGCGCACCTACCCCAACACCCGTGGCGCCCCCGCCGCTTGCCCCGGCGCCTCCACCCCAGCAGCCAGTCGGCCAGCCTGCGACCGGCAACCGCAACCGCCGCCGTGGACGCGACAACGACGGACAACGCAACGACGGTCAGCGCAACGGTGGCAACGGCGGCCAGAGCGCCACCACGCCATCCCAGCCGCCTCCTCCATGGACCACGGGTTACAACCCGTGGACGAGTGTCGTCCACGCCTACACGATGCCCGTGCCGTGCCCTGATAATGGATACTGACAAGCACTGGTAGAGTTGGGTGGTGCTGATAATTACTGGCAGAGTTGGGTGGTGCCCCAAGCGAAGGCGTGGATGTAGCAAGTAGCAGTTTTCCCTCGGTGAAGAACCAAGATTTAATCGAACCAGTAGGACTTTGAAATCAATAACGAGGTGAACGTTGACGGTCTCTGGCGCTTAACCGTGACGAACGTGGACGTGCACACACTCAAACAATTACTTTGCCCCCAACGACAGGAAGGTTGGCAATCCTCCCGGTCTGCTGAAAACAAAACGGTTAAACAGTATAGTGTAGTGAAATGATTTATGAAAACGGACCAGCGAACAAGTGATGATGGAAAACAAGTAAACAAGGTTGTAAACAATGTAAAAAGATGGACCGGAGGCCATGGGTTCACTAGCGGTGTCTCTCCAATAAATAAAATACTCATATGAAGGGTAAACAAATTACAGCTGGGCAATTGACAGAATTATGACACAAACTTAATCTAGTTATATCAAAGTGTTCATTGTAATATTCATATAGGCATCACAATAAGCAACAAAGAATGCCATCAGACCGCATCTTTGTCTAAAAAGTCCACCTAGAGATTGCTATCCAGCCTGTCACCCATCGGTATTAAGTTGCAAGCAACAGACAATTGCATTAAGTAAAGTGTATGATGTAAGCAACATTTATAATCACGTAGACATAAACATCGCTGTTTTACCCTTAGTCGCAACAGCACACCCTCGTCCTTAGACATTTCTGTCACTCGTGCCCAGGCACAAAAGGGGGCATGAACCAACTATCTAGCATAAATACTCCCTCTTGGAGACACACGCAATTACTTGGCCAAAGCAACTACACACATCGGAGAGCATGCAAGAAAATAAATTAACATATAAGAATCATGCACAATCTGATCATAACTTCATAATCCATCGGATCCCAACAAACACATCATATAGCATTACAAATAGTCGATCTTGATCATGTAGACAAGACCATAAAAATGAAGCACAAGGGAGAGAGACAACCATCTAGCTACTGCCATGGACCCGTAGTCCAAGGTTGAACTACTAACACTTCATCCCGGTGGAAGGCATGGCGATGTAGAGCCCTCGGGATAGATCTCCCCTCTGGTAGCGTGCCGGGAGTAGCTTCAGAATCTCCCCGAACTAGGGTTCGGGGTGGCGACAGCGTCGGGTCGTGTTTATGGAAAATAATCGTCGCCCCTCTAATTTTAGGTCAAAAGTGTTTTTATAGGCGTCGGAGGGGGTCGAGGCGGCGCCAGAGGGGCAGTGGCGGGTCCCACCCGCGGGTGCAGGTGGGGCCGCGGCCACAGCCCGCCCCTGGCCCCTGGGTGGCCCCCCAGGTCACCCTTCGGTCTCCAGCTTCCTTTCATCGAATAAAAAATCCTTGTAAACTATTGTCCAATTTCGAGAATATTTACTGAAGTAACTTTTCTGAAATAGAAAACAACAAAAACATGGAACTGGCACTGGGCATCATGTCAATAGGTTAGTCCGACAAAAAGCCTAAAAATGATGTAATTAAGTAGTGAAAACATGTAACAATGACATATAAGTAGCATGGAACAATCAAAAATTATGGAGACGTTTGACACGTATCAACATCCCCAAGCTTAACTCCCACTCGTCCTTGAGTAGGTAAGTGATACACAAAAACAAATATTGATGAGACATGCTACTAGCATAACCTTGATCAAACATCAATGTAAAGTTTATGATATATATGAATAAAGTGATCCAAAACAATTGTCTATATTTGATAATAAAGCAAACAATGAATAAACAAGTTGCATCATTCAAGTAAAACCTTTCATGAATGATACTTTGGAGACATGAAAGCATAAAGATTAATCATAACATGAAAGTCTTCAAGGTAATATCTTCTTGTCAAAAGTGTTTGAAGTCAACACAAAGGAAGATGCAAGTTTCAGCATTGCTTCAACTTTCAACATGCTTATCTTATAGATAAAGTCAACATAAAGAATCATGATTATGCAGAAAGATGCAATATAATCAACTGCACCCAGAGTCGGTGTTGCAAGCTTGCTTTGAGTAGATAGAAAGAAGAGGAAAACTGACTCAACATAAAGTAAAAGAAAGGCCCTTCGCAGAGGGAAGCAGAGATTAATCATGTGCTAGAGCTTTTTATTTTTATTAAACATAAGTAAAATGATTTTGAGATATGCATGCTTTCATCAACGAATCCACAGCAAAGAAATCCGTTAGTCCCCTGTACCAAGCAAGGCTTTTAGACTAGTGAGAGTGGCTCCCATAGAGGAATGAGTACATTCATCTTTCTCCTTTGTTTATCACTAGACAATGTTTGACCGATTTCTCAGGTTCATTGTGTGAAGGAGATATTAATGATGTTGAATTTATATTTTGTGGGCTAGGAGCCCTTGCCAACTCTCGTCAAATTTAAGTGAGCACGTAATCCATCCTCACCAGGTGAAAGGGGGGAAATGACCTTGCTTGACACAGGATATAACAAGACTTCCTCACTACTTCCTCATGAGCTTAAAAACAGAGGCACAAATTGGAGTATTTTGAAGTTTTAAAGGTAGCACATGACAAATTTACTTGGAATGGCACGAAATACCATGTATAGGTAGGTATGGTGGACACTGCTAGAAAGATATTTGGCTCAAGGAGTTTGGATGCACGAGCAGCATTCCCGCTCAGTACAGAGTTTTTGGCTAGCAAAGATATCAAAGCAAACAAGCACCAGAAACCGGAACAAGAATGACTATAGAACATACATTAAGCATAACCACAAAAACTCTACACTGTCTCCCTTGTTAACCAAACTTTCATTTGATGAAAACACTTGCCTATCGAACTTACAAGCATGACGAAACTTTATAAATTCAAGATTTAACGACAGTTCTTCATGAATGAGCCTTGACTTAAATAACCAGCAAGTTTAAGCATTAATTCACTTAACATCTCAAAACAATTGGCAAGTTTCAAGTTATTCAAACATGAAGATCTACATGACTATACAAGTTTTTCATCACACCACTACCACATGCACGAAATTTTTATCATTCCAACAAATCAAGCAAGCTACCACAAACAACTCTCTAAACAAATATAAGTGAAGCAAAAGAGAGTCTAGTAATAGCAACTATTAGCTCTTAAAAAGATACAAGCGAAGCACAAGAGCTGATAAGAAAACAAGGCTAAGAATACTCAACAAAATATAAGCGAAGCACAAGAGTATTCTAATGAAAAAGCGGAGCGTGTCTCTCTCCCACACAAGATAGCAAGGATCCAACAAAGTACATGACCAGCAAACAAACTAACACAAACTGAAAGCAAAATAAAATGATGCTCCAAGAACAACACATAATATGAGAAGTGATAAAAACATAGTTTCAACGGAGACGACCTGATATGGTTGTCAATGAAGAAGAGGGGATGCCTTGGGCATCCCCAAGCTTAGATGCTTGAGTATTCTTGAATGTTCAGGAGGGTGCCATGGGGCATCCCCAAGCTTGTGCTTTTGTCTATCCTTCAACTTCGTTCATCATCTTCTCTCGTGGAACCTAAAAACTCTCTTCATACAAAACTTTGCATAAACTGATTAGAGGGTTAGTCCCAATAAAACAAAACTCACTTGGGTTCCACTAAGACAAATTGCACAAACTTGATTTAGAATTATATACTGTTTAGTAAGACTCAAGGGTAGCACTCCATCCAAAAGTACCACTAATGACATTAATAAAAGAGGTAAACACAAATAAAGGCAGAATCTGTCAAAACTGGACAGTCTGTAAAGATCTATTTTTTAGAGGCACTTACAGGGCTCAAATCAAAAAACTTAAAACTAATGAAAGATAGATAAAAGTATAGGGCTTGCTGTCAAACATTTCCAGAATAAGACAATGTTCTGGGATTTTTCGGATTTTCCTGCAACAGGAGCTCAGAATCTGTTTCTGGACAGCAAAAAAAAACTTTGCACTCTCTAAGCATTAGAGGCTAATTCTTGGCACACAAAAATGAAAAACAAGGATACAATGAAGTTACTACAGAAGCAATATCTCCATGACTCAAAAAGGTAAAAACAAACTGAAAGTAAAATTGGGTTGCCACCCAACAAGCGCTTTTCTTTAACGCCTTTTAGCTAGGCGCAATGCCAAATATCAAGTCTTTTCAAAATTAAAATCAACATCATCTTCATCAAATTCATGAATGGTGCAACTTGGAAAAGGACCTCCAGCAATACTATTAGTAGCAACAATTGGTGGGGTAAAATTAGCTTTACCCAATGGGGCTCCTCCCCTCGAATCCTTGAAAATTTGAGCTTCCTTCACTATTTGCAACTCCTCTTTTCCTGCAAAAGATGTATCGACTTTAGTAGTATCCTTAGGCACAAATATGAATTTAGGCCCCTAATCTATTGGAGTTGCTTCCTTTTAGGTTTAAAAGAAGATAAGGTGGCTCCTAGAGTTTCAAAAGTCTCTTCTAACTTGCTTATCCTTTCGGAATGATCTTTAGGGGAATTGAGGAACTTGAACTATTTTGTGGCATTTCTTATGTATCCATTAACCCTATTAAAATTATTATCAATCTTCTTATCCATCTCATTTATCCTACTCATGCTTGGTATATTATTTTCTAAAGTGTCTATCCTTTCCATAATATCTTCCAGAGTGATTTTAATTTTAGCATCATTAATAGGAGGGGCTCCAACTAGACTTTCTATAGCATTCATAGCTTCCAAGGCACTAACTCCTAAGAAGTTACCACCTGTTATAGTGTCAAGAATGTACCTATACCAACTTGTGATCCCAACATAAAAATTTCTAAGAAGTACTGTGGTCAAAGGCTTTTTAGTGGATCTATGATGAGCATTTTTAGTTCTATACCAAGCATCTTTCAAACTCTCCCCACATCTTTGTTTGAAGGTGAGGACTTCGGCCTCGGGAGACTCAACAAAAGTAGTAGAGCTAGACATACTAACAAACTAAATAACAAAACAGAAAGTAAAAACAGGAATAAAGGCTACACTAATTTTTTTGGGTTTTAAAATTTTTAAACAAGTAAATAAGCAAACAAGAAGTAAACTAAGCAAGGCAAAAACAAAGTAAAGTGATTGGCCGTGTGTGACTCCCCTTGCTGCAGCTCAAAAGTCCTCGGCAACGGCGCCAGAAAACTGCTTGATGATGGATACTGACAAGCACTGGCAGAGTTGGGTGGTGCCTGATGATTACTGGCAGAGTTGGGTGGTGCCCCAAGCGAAGGTGTGGATGTAGCAAGTAGCAGTTTTCCCTCAGTGAAGCACCAAGGTTTAATCGAACCAGTAGGACTTTGAAGTCAACCACGAGGTGAACGTCGATGGTCTCTGGCACTTAACCGTGACGAACATGGACGTGCACACACTCAAACAATTACTTTGCCCCCAACGGCATGAAGGTTTTCAATCTTCCCGGTCTGCTGAAAACAAAGCGGTTAAACATATAATGTAGTGAAATGATTTATGAAAACGGACCAGCGAGCAAGTGATGATGGAAAACAAGTAAACGAGGTTGTAAACAATGTAAAAAGATGGATCGGGGGCTATGGGTTCACTAGCGGTGTCTCTCCAATAAATAAAATACTCATATGAAGGGTAAACAAATTACAGCTGGGCAATTGGCAGAATTATGACACAAACTTAATCTAGCTATATCAAAGTGTTCATGGTAATATTCATGTAGGCATCACAACAAGGAACAAAGACCACCATCCGACTGCATCTTTGTCTAAAAATTCCAGCTAGGGATCGCTATCCAGCCTATCACCCATCGGTATTAAGTTGCAAGTAATAGACAATTGCATTAAGTAAAGTATATAATGTGAGCAACATTTATAATCACGTAGACATAAAAATCGCTGTTTTACCCTTAGTCACAACAGCACACCCTCATCCTTAGACGTTTCTGTCACTCGTGCCTAGGCACAAAAGGGGGCATGAACCCAACTATCTAGCATAAATACTCCCTCTTAGAGACACACGTTACTTGGCCAAAGCAACTACACACATCGGAGAGCATGCAAGAACATAAATTAACATATAAGAATCATGCACAATCTGATCATAACTTCATAATCCATCGGATCCCAACAAATACATCATATAGCATTACAAATAGTCGATCTTGATCATGTAGGGCAGCTCACAAGACCATAAACATGAAGCACCATCTAGCTACTGTCATGGACCCATAGTCCAAGGTGGAACTACTCACACTTCATCCCGGTGGAAGGCATGGCGATGTAGAGCCCTCCGGGATTGATCTCCCCTCCGGTAGCGTGCCGGGAGCAGCTTCAGAATCTCCCCGAACTAGGGCTCGGGGTGGCGGGGGTGTCGGGGTCGAGTTTCTGGAAAATAATCATCGCCCCTCTGATTCTAGGTCAAAAGGGTTTTTATAGGCGTCGGATGGGGCCGAGGCGGCGCCCGAGGGGTAGGGGCGGGTCCCCCCGCGGGTGCTGGTGGGGCTGCAGCCATAGTCTGCCCTTGTCCCCTGGGTGGGCCCCCAGGTCACCCTTCGGTCTCCGGCTTCCTTTCATCGAATAAAAAATCCTTGTAAATTATTGTCTAGTTCCGAGAATATTTCCTGAAGTCACTTTTCTGAAATAGAAAACAGCAAAAACAGGGAACTGACTCTGGGCATCTTGTCAATAGGTTAGTCCAACAAAAAGCCTAGAAATGATGTAATTAAGTACTGAAAACATGTAACAATGACATATAAGTATCATGGAACAATACAAAATTATAGATATGTTGACACATATCACGCCCCTAGCCCCGGTCATTCTTGGTCCCTGCCCAGCCACGCACCAGGCCGTCTTCGCCGTGCCGCAACATGGTCAGCCGCCGGTCTACCACGCCCCCGCGCCCTTCTACAACGGCACGCCTCGCGGCTACTTCACCGCGCCGCCGACGGCCCCGCCTGCATGGGATCCCGCCCTCTTAACTGCCCTGCAGTACCCCCCCCCGCCGCTCCCCATTATGGCGGCGGTGACTAGTTCATGGACATGGGTGCCTCTTTGCACATGGCCTCCATCCCCAGAAACCTCTCTGTTTCCTTTCCTGGCACCACCTCCTCTCTCATTATCGTCGGCAACGGATCCACCCTTCCCATTACCCATACCGGCTCCACTAATTTTCCATCTACTTCCACTCCTTTATCGCTAAATAATGTTATTGTTTCTCCTCAACTAGTTCAAAACCTAGTGTCTGTTAAAACTCTTGCTCGTGATAATTTTGTAACTGTGGAATTTGACGTTTCTCTGTTAAGGATGCTTGCACCAGGATGGAACTCCACCAATGTGACAGCCCCGGTGATCTGTACCTTGTCCGGTCTCCCTCTTCATCATCATCCTCCGCTGGACATCTCGCTCTCTCCGTCGGCATCTACCTATGGCACGCACGCCTCGGCCATGATACATCTCCAACGTATCTATAATTTTTGATGTCCCATGCTTGATTCATTGCCACGTGTTTTTATAATGTTTTTACATCATTTAGCATAATTTATGGAACTAACCTATTGACAAGATGCCCAGTGTTAGTTCCTGTTTTCTGCTGTCTTTTTGTTTCAGAAAAGTTTTTCAGGGAAGTTTCTTGGAATCAGCTGAAAATTTACGGGAATTATTTTTATATGGAAACAAAGACGGAGCCAGAAGGAGGCCTACGGGGGGCCCACAATGGCCAGACGCCACCTGGCAGCGGTCCAGCGCGCACAGCGCCTGGGCGCCTCGTCCACCGACCTGCGTCGCCTCTTCGCCTATAAATTCACCCTTGAACTAAAAACGCGAAGAGCGTCGACCATATTTCCAGAAAACATCCGAGGCCTCTGTCGTCGCCAACCCTAGTTCGGGAGGGATCTGAAGGTCTTCTCGGCACCCTGCCGGAGGTGGATATCATCACTCGAGGCATCTACACCACCATGCCTACCTCCGGAGTGATGCGTGAGTAGTCCACCACGGGACTACGGGTCCATGGCAGTAGCTAGATGGTTTCTCGTTTCCTTGTACTCCATTGTTTAGATCTTGTGAGCTGCCTGACATGATCAAGGTCGTATTATCTGTAATCGCTACATGATGTGTTTGCTTAGATCTGATGAATTGTGGAAATCATTACTGTTGTTCATCTCTATGTGTTAGTTTTATTTATGATCTTGCATGCTCACCGATGCTAGTGGATGCTTTGGCCAAGTAATTGTTAGTGTTATAAGAGAGAGTATTTATCCTAGATAGTGGGTTCATTCCTACTTGCGTAGAGTGCGACTGACATAAACACTCATGTCAAGATTGTGCTGTTGCTACTAGGGAGAAAACAACGGTGTTTATTTTCTCGTGTTATTACATTGCTTACATTATGCATCATGATTATTGCGATGATCTGTTGCTTGCAACTTAATACTTCTGGGAGACATGCTGGATAGCGATCTCGGGGGTGGATTATTAGTCATAGACGCAGTTGGATAACAGTCTATGTATTTTGACATAATGCCCATATTAAATGAAATGGTGAACTATATTGTTTTATGATAGCATTGTTATGCGCCCACAATTATGTCAATTGCCTTGCTGTAATTTGTTTACCCATCATGCATATCTTCTGGAGAGACACCACTATTATCTGTGGACCCCGGTCCTATTTTCCTACATTGTTTACAACTGTTTTACTAGCTTTCCGTATTCATTTGCTCGCTGGTCATATTTTACTCTCATCATATTGTACACTTGCACAATTAATTCTTTGTGTTCAGCAAGCCAGAGAGATTGACAACCTCTCTGTTTCGTTGGGGCAAAGTTGTTTGTTTGTGATTGTGTGCAGGTCCACGTCAATTATCGTAAACGGCGCCGTTGACACCTTGCTAAGCCTTCTCCAAGTCCTACTGGATCTGACAACCTTGGTTTTGTAATCAAGGGAAAATTACTGCTATGCTGCATCATACCTTCCTCTTGGGGTTCCCCAGCGAATGTGTGATCCACACCATCAAGCATATTTTCTGGCGCCATTGCCGACGACTTGGAAGCTTCAGCTAGGGGAGTTTCGCTCATGCTTGCACTTTACTTTGTTATTGTCTTGCTTAGTATATTTTTTGTTAGTCTCATTTTGCTTTTCGTTTGATTTAAAACTCAAAATTTTCTTTTCCAGCACCTAGTTTATTTCGGTTTTGTCATGTTATCATGACTGGTTCCACCACTTTAATTCGTCTCCTGAAGTTGAAGTTCATACTTTTAAACAAAGAGGTGGAGAAAGTTTGAAAGATGCTTGGTATGGGATTAGTGATTCCCAACACCGTTCCACAAAGAATTATTCAGAGACTATTCTTCTTAGAAATTCTTATGTTGGAATCACAAGTTGGTATAGGTACGTTTTAGACACTTTGATAGGTGGAAATTTCCTAGGCACTCCCTCGGTTGAGGCTTGCAACATTATTGAAAGTTTAGTTGGAACTCCACCCATTGACGTACCTAAAACTAAAGTTACAATGGGACACATCATGGAAAGGCTTGATTTCATAGAGAAAAATTTGCCAAACATGAATTGGATAACTGAAATAGATAAGAAACTACTTGATAGTAGAAACAAGATTGAGGGATCTTTAAAACATATAAATAGAAGAATTAACAATCTTGAGGCCAATAGAGGCAAGGATGATCAAACTTTTAGAATTGGCAAATTAGAAGAAACCATGGATGCTTTAAGTACAACTTTTTCCTCATTCAAAATTAAAAAGAAGGAAGCTCCAGTAGGAAGGGGACCTAAATTTATGTATATTCCCAAGGTTTCCAAACCAAAACCGAACTATATAGACAAGCTAAATTCTCCTACTATCATTGAAAAACTTCTTAATGAATCAAGCATATAAGACACTAAAATTTTAAATCATGTCTTTAAGAATGTTGAAGTTAAAGAACCAACAAAGAGTCCTCTTAGTAGAACTAGTTTTTCTTCTGAATATGTCCTTGATGATTTTGATCTTGAAGTTGGTACTATTGATAAAACTTGAATTTGCCCTTGTGTCTAGCTAAAAGGCGTTAAAGAAAAGCGCTTATGGGAGGCGACCCATTTTATTTTTACCTACTGTTTATTTTTGTTTTGGTAATGCTACCTCTATAACAACTCCCTTATATCTTTTTGTTTTGGTTTTTTGTACCAAGATTAGCCTCTAAAGAGAGGGAGAGTAATTTTTGAGTTTGCTGTACAGAAACAGATTTCTCTTCTTCACTGTTCAAAATTCTAAAAAATCATAGATCGTCATATGTGGCTGCAAAGTTTTGACAGCAAGCATCAGGGTTTTTTTTACCTTTCTCTAGTTTTACTTTTTTTGATTTGAGGTCCAGAAGTACCCCAAAAAAATTCATCTTTACAGTTTGTTCTGTTTTTGACAGATTCTGTCTTAGTTTTGCATTGCTTCTTTTACGTGCAAAGTAAGGTTCTTTTGAGGTCAAGAACTTTACTTGGATCTTGGTGACAGTACCTAATGTTTAAAAATAAGTTCATGATATGTGATTTGGAACTGAAGGAAGATTTTATTTTTGTGGACTAACCCTCTAATGAAGTTGCGATAAGTTTTGCGTGAAGAAACTTTTCAAGTATTCAAGAGCGAGGTGATGAATTAAGATCAAGATGGGATAAAAGCTCAAGCTTGGGGAGGCTCCCCATGAAGCCTCCTCTGCAATATTCAAGAAGTCAGAAGCATCTAAGCTTGGGGATGCCCAAGGCATCCCCTTCTTCATCAACAATCATCGGTTTTACTCATGGTACTATATTTTTATTCGTTTACACATTATGTGCTGTTTTTGGAGCGTCGATTTGTTTTTTTACTTTCAGTTTTTTTGTGTTTTGTTCTCTGGTCTTTGCAATAAATTTGATCCTTGCATTCTTGTTTGGGAGAGAGACACGCTCCGCTTTTTCATAAAACACTCATGTTCTTCACTTATATGTGTGGAGTGTTTAGCTTTTATTATTTTTATTTCTAGCTCTTGTTTTTCATGTATCTCTTGTTCAGAGCTATTAGTTTTTGTAGTTTGGAAGTACTCTCTTGTGTTTTCACTATTAGTTGTTTCAAATAAGTTGATTGGTGTTTGGTTGAAAGAAAATTACCATTGTAGGAAGTGGTGAAAATAAGTGCTTGCATAATCTTGTAGATCGTTGTCTTGAATATTTGATACTTGTCAATTGCAAAAAGTCTAGATATTCTTTTTGCAAAGGGATGGTTTGGCTAACAAGGGAGACAGTGTGGAGTCTAATGGTTATGCTTAATGTATATCAGGTAGTCATTCATGAACTAGGTTGATGTTATGTGTTTGCTTGATATCTTGCTAAGCCTAAAAATTCCGTACTGAGAGGGAATACTTCTCGTGCATCCAAATTCTTGAGCCAAATATCTTTGCCAGCTGTGTCCACCATACCTACCTATATGTGGTATTTCCCTGTCACTCCAAGTAAATTTGTCATGTGCTACCTTTAAAACCTTCAAAATATTCCAATTTGTGTCTCTGTTTTTAGCTCATGAGGAAGTAGTAGGGAAGTTTGTTATATCCTGTGTCAAGCAAGGTTATTCCCCCCCTTTCACCTGGTGAGCATGGATTACGTGCTCACTTAAATTTGCCGAGAGCTGGCCAAGGGTTCCCAGCCCGCAAAATATAAATTCAACTTCATTAATCTCTCATTCACACATTGTACCTGAGAAATCAGTCAAATAGTGGCTAGTGATAAACAAAGGAGAAAGAGGAATGTTCTCGTTCCTCTATGGTCGCCGCTCTCACAAGTCTAAAGCCTTGCTTGGTATAGGGGACTAGCGGATTTCTTTGTTGTGGATTCGTTGATGACAGCATGCATATCTCAAAATTGTTTACTTCTGTTTCATAAAAAATTAAAAAAGCTCTAGCACATGACTAATCTCTGCTACCCTCTGCGAAGGGCCTTTCTTTTACTTTTATGTTGAGTCAGTTTTTATTTCCAATCATTATCCTTCAAGCAACCACATAGTATCAATTTTGGTGCAAGTCTTACTACATGTTATCTTTATGTCTAACCATGAAAACTTTGTATTGACATTGTCATGAGATAAATATGTTGCAAGTTGAAGCTTTTGCTGAAAACTTAAATCTTCCGTTGTGTTGGTCAAACACCTTTGACGAAAGAATGTTGCTTTGTGAGATATCAATCATGTCAAGTTTTATACTTTTAAGTCTCCAAAGTACTATTTGCAAAAAATTCTTGCTTAGAGGTTACACTTGGTTAATCATTGTTTACTTTATTCAATAGACCATTGTCTTAGATCACTTCATTCAATTCATGTGCTTTACATTATTACTTGATCAAGGTTGTGTTGGTAGCATGCCATTTCAAAAATTATTTTGTTATCATTTTCCTACTCAAGGACGAGCAGGAATTAAGCTTGGGGATGCTGATACGTCACCAACATATCTATACTTCTTTATGTTCCATGCTTGATTATATATCATTGTCACATGTTTTTATAATGTTTTTACATCATTTTGGCATAATTTATGGAACTAACCTATTGACAAGATGCCCAGTGCTAGTTCCTGTTTTCTGCTATCTTTTTGTTTCAGAAAAGTTTTTCAGGGAAGTTTCTTGGAATCAGCTGAAAATTTACGGGAATTATTTTTATATGAAAACAAAGACGGAGCCAGAAGGAGGCCTACAGGGGCCCACAATGGCCAGACGCCACCTGGCCGCGGTCCAGCTTGGACCGCGCCTGGGCACCTCGTCCACCGACCTGCGTCGCCTCTTCGCCTATAAATTCACCCTTGAACTAAAAACGCAAAGAGAGTCGACCATATTTCCAGAAAACATCCGAGGCCTCTGTCGTCGCCAACCCTAGTTTGGGAGGGATCTGAAGGTCTTCTCGGCACCCTGCCGGAGGTGGAGATCATCACTGGAGGCATCTACACCACCATGCCTGCCTCCGGAGTGATGCGTGAGTAGTCCACCACGGGACTACGGGTCCATGGCAGTAGCTAGATGGTTTCTCGTTTCCTTGTACTCCATTGTTTAGATCTTGTGAGCTGCCTGACATGATCAAGGTCATATTATCTGTAATCGCTACATAATGTGTTTGCTTGGATCTGATGAATTATGGAAATCATTACTCTTGTTCATCTCTATGTGTTAGTTTTATTTATGATCTTGCATGCTCTCCGATGCTAGTGGATGCTTTGGCCAAGTAATTGTTAGTATTATAAGAGAGAGTATTTATGCTAGATAGTGGGTTCATGACTTCTTGCACAGAGTGTGACTGACAGAAACGCTCATGCAAAGATTGTGCTGTTGTTACTAGGGAGAAAATATCTGTGTTTATTTCCTCGTGTTATTACATTGCTTATATTATTCACCATGCTTATTGTGATGATCTATTGCTTGCAACTTAATACTTCTGGGAGACATGCTGGATAGCGATCTCAGGGGTGGATTATTAGTCATAGACGCAGCTCGATAATAATCTATGTATTTTGACATAATGCCCATATTAAATGAAACGGTGAACTATATTGTTTTATGATAGCATTGTTATGCGCCCACAATTATGTCAATTGCCTTGTTGTAATTTGTTTACCCATCATGCATATCTTCTCGAGAGACACCACTAGTTATCTGTGGACCCCGGTCCTATTTTCCTACATTGGTTACAACTGTTTTACTAGCTTTCCGTACTCATTTGCTCGCTGATCATATTTTACATCATATTTTACACTTGCACAATTAATTCTTTGTGTTCAGCAAGCCGGAGAGATTGGCAACCTCTCTGTTTTGTTGGGGCAAAGTAGTTTGTTTGCGATTGTGTGCAGGTCCACATCTATTATCATAAATGGCGTCGTTGACACCTTGCTAAGCCTTCTCCAAGTCCTACTGGATCTGACAAACTTGGTTTTGTAATCAAGGGAAAATTACTGCTACGCTACATCATACCTTCCTTTTGGGGTTCACCAACGAACGTGTGATCCACGCCATCAGGCCACCCCAGCTCCACCACCCTTTGCCAAATAATGTAAGGCTTTTCTTTTTCTTGGAATAAAACGGATGCTAATTCTTGTGAAGCATGTCATATTGGCAAACATGTCTGCCTTCCATTTAGTTCATCATCCACAGTTGCATCTTTTCCGTTTCAGTTAATTCATACTGATGTTTGGACCTTGCCTATTCCGTGTAATTCTGGTTTTCTTTACTATCTTGTGATCTTGGATGATTATTCACACTTTGTGTGGACATTCCCCTTGCGCTGCAAATCCGAGGTCTCTCCCACCCCAACCGCCTTTTACTCCTATGTCAACACCCAATTCGATAGGCCTATACATGCTCTCCAAACTTACAACGGGAAAGAGTTCGACAACATTACCACCCGCACCCTTCTAGCCACTCATGCCACCATCTTTCTCGGCTTACGTAACCCTATACCTCCCAACAAAACGGTCGAGTGGAACGCTTCTTCGTACTCTCAATGATTCTGTCCGCACACTATTGTTCCATGTGCATATGCCTCCCCGCTTTTGGCCGGATGCACTTGCCACCACCACTCTCCTAGTCAACCTACGGCCCTGCCACTCCCACTGGCACTATGCTCCGCACCAGCTTATCTTTTGCTCGCCACCCACCTATTCTGATCTCCGCATCTTCGGTTGCCTCTGCTATGCTAGCATCACTGCCAACGCTCCCCATAAGCTTGCTCCGCCGTCCCTTCGTTGCGTGTTCCTCGGTTACCCCGCTAACACCAAGGACTATCGCTGCTATGATCCGGTCTCCCACCACGTCATCACCTCACGGCACATTTACTTTGATGAGATGTGCTTTCCTTTTAAGCAGGGATCATCGGAGGCTTCTGCTACGACATCCACGATGGGTGTCCCCCCTAGGCGGCGGGTTCTTGGTGCTCCGCCACCACGTGGGCCAGCAGCTTTGCCAGCACCGCCCATCTCCCCGACTTCCTCGTCTCCCCGCGCCCCCAGTGCGCAGGCCTCTTCATCGACGGACTCGCCGGCTCCTACATCAAGCTCGGCTGAATCGCCGCCCGACTCGCCACGGGTCTCTTCCTCGACGGACTTGACATCACTTGCGGCCACTACGTCGAGCTCGGCCGCTGGTGACCCGCCTTCAGCACCCGTAGAGCCCCTCACTCGTGCTCGTGCGGGAGTCTTTCGGCCATCGACTATCTACCCCTCCGTACGCATGTGTGGCCTCCACATCCGCACCCTCACCGGTTCCCACGTCCGTTTGAGCCGACCTTCGGGACCTGCATTCGCATGCAGCCATGCAATAGGAGTTCGAGGCTTTACAGCGTAACCGGACGTGGCAGCTTGTTCCCCATCCCCGTCACGCCAACATCATCTCCGGCAAGTGGGTGCTCAAGAACAAACTTCGTCTCAATGGGACACTCGAGCGCTACAAAACGCGTTGGGTGGTTCGCGGATTTCATCAATGTGCTGGCATCGACTTCACCGACACGTTCGCCCCGGTTGTCAAACCGGGCACGATACGCACCGTCCTGCACCTTGCAGTGTCTCGGGCTTGGCCGGTGCATCGGATGGATGTCTCCAACGCCTTCCTGCACGGTCACCTCTCCGAGCAAGTGTACTGCCAGCAGCCCACCGGCTTTGTCGATGACAAACACCCTGACCACGTGTGTTTGCTCTCGCGCTCGTTATACGGGCTCAAGCAGGCACCGCATGCCTGGTACCAGCGCATCGCGGCGTTTCTTCATCAACTCAGCTTCCGCTCCACCCGCTCTGACACCTCGTTGTTCATCTATTGGCAGGGCACTGACACTACCTATTTTCTGCTCTACGTCAACGACATCGTCCTGACGGCTTGCACTCCGGATCTTCTTCGTCGACTCACTGATCGTCTTCATGCTGAGTTCGCCCTCAAGGATCTAAGCCGCTCCATTTCTTCCTCGGCATCGAGGTGGTATGCCGAGCGGATGGGTTCTTTCTTCATCAGCGGAAGTACGCCCATGAGTTGCTGGATCATGCCGGGGTGCTCAATTGCAAACCCGCGGCCACCCCCGTCGACACGGAGGCCAAGATCTCCACCACCGATGGCTCGCCGGCTCCTGATGTTGTGTCTCCACATGCACTCGCCTCATGATGCCCATTGGACCTTGGTGAAGCGGATTCTCCGCTACATTCGCGGCACCATGGACCTTGGCCTCTCTCTTCATGCCTCGCCAGCGATGGACATAGTGGCATACTCTGATGCAGACTAGGCCAGCTGTCCTGACACTCGGCGTTCCACCTCAAGGTCGTCGCTCATCTCATGGTCGTCCAAGCGACAGCCCACGGTCTCTCGGTCCAGCGCCGAGGCTAACGCGGTTGTGGAGTGCACATGGCTTCGTCAGCAACTCTCTGAGCTCTCTTCTCCCATTGACAAAGCCACCGTGGTATACTACGATAATGTGTCCGCCGTCTACCTCTTCGCCAACCCCGTTCATCATCGTCGCACCAAACACATTGAGTTGGACATACACTTCGTTCGCAAACAGGTTGCATCGGTCATGTTCGATTTCTTCATGTGCCTACCTCTCAGCGGTTGCGGACATCATGATGAAGGGATTGCCGACGTCAGTTTTTGTGGAGTTTCAGTCCAGTCTGTGCGTCAGTGCCGACGCTTCGACTACGGGGGGTGTTGTGATACGTATATATGATGTACTCTAATCTCCGTCCATCTGTATTAGGGTTTTAGCCTTGGACGTGATGATCTCCTTGTACTCTATATATTGGCACTGCATGCCCTGAATATACGTGTGTTGCATCCTATCATCTCTCTACATATTTGACTTGAAAAATCTAAGAATCTCTCAGGTACAAGAACAATCTGCAGTTGACTACTTTTCCTAGAAGCACACAAAAAATTAAAATCAACAATAGAGGTAAGTGATGGGGACAACATGATAATTATCCAGCTTTTATATATCCTAGAAGAAAATGATATATGTGAAGGTATTTGTAACAGCCCCACTTTTGGTACCTGAAAATATGAGTAAAATTTTCACTTTTGCATCCCATCTTGCATCATAGCATCCCTAATTCATCTTTGCTTCACATGAAATAATAAGGAAGCAACAACTAGCAAACCAAAGATGGTGATGTGAATGGTGAACAAAATTTCAAATTGAGTTCTCATATTTGTCCAGGAAGTTCCAACAACTACAAATATAATTGTTGCCAAATTTAATGCAATGGCAAATGCAAGTATTTGAATAAAGCCCTAAAATGCAAGAGAGCAATTTCTGAAACATTACCACATGAAATGTTTTTCAAATGGGCTGCAAATTTTATCACAGGTTCCAAATAATATATATTGGCTCTGTGAATTTTTCCAAAATTTTAAACATGTTTAAGGACCTCAATTAAATACCTAAACCCTGCTGGTTTTTCTGGAAAATTGGAAAAGGGGAAATCCCTGACAGTGGGTCCCCCCTGTCAGCTCCTTCTTCCTGTGGCGACAGTGGAAACACTGCCGCCACGAGCGCCGCATCTCCGTGGCCTCCCCGCGCCCCTCCTCGCTCCCTGGCCCCCCATGGAGGGTAAAGCGACCCCCCACGACGTGCTGCTCCTCCTCCCCCTCCTTTTCCCCTCTGCTGCAGAAACCCTAGCCGCCCCGCTGCCATGTCCGTGACCTAGCCGTGGGCGCCGCCGCACGCCGCCGTCGACACAAGCTTCCCGGAGCAGATCGAAGCGCACCAGGAGCTCCGCCTCGCCTCCCTCTTCTTCCTCGCCCAAGCAATCGGGCCGGGACGCCCTAAATCAAGCCGACAATCTCGTCTTCTTCCTCTCCGTCCGCCGGCCGTCGAGCATGATTGCCGTCGCCGCCGGCCTTCCCCTTCACCACCGAGCACCTAGACGCGCTCAGGGTGAGCACACGGTCCTCCTGGACCTATTCTCCTCGCCCCTCTCCCTCTGGTTCGCCGTAGCCCTTAGGCCGAGACAGCGCCGCCGCCGTAGCTCGTCGCCGGAGCTCCTTCGGTGACCATTAGGTCACGCACCAGCACCACCGCCACTAGACTCCCCTCGCCGTGCTGAACCGAATGCGACCCCTCTCGGGCTCCCTAGCGCACGCGCGCGACGGATCCGTGCTCGGCATGCCGCCGGCCACCACGCGCTCGCGCGCCGGTCTTGGCCTCCCTCCGGTCAAACCTGCCTGTGGCCCCGTTGGGCCGACGTGGATGCCAGCGTGGCGCGGCCCCGCCAGTCAGCCACCGTGGCTAGCCCAGCCCACGGTGCAAAACGTTTCGGCCTTTTTTTCCTGGAATTTAAATAAATGGCAGAAAATGAATCCAAACTTTGAAATTGCATAACTTTTGAACCACAAATCAGAAAAATGCAAATAATATACCAAAATGCTTAGGAAGAAAATGTCTATCTGTTAGTGCCATTGGTTAATTTAATTGGCCAAAATAATTTGCCTTTATTTAATAAAAACAGAGATGGCAGATTTAATCCTACTTTTAGAAAATCCATAACTTGAGTTTTGTTTGCTCAAAAATTATGTTTAATAGCTCAAAATGTTCAGTGAGCAATGAACTACAAGTTTATGTCATTTGAGAGAATTTTAGATTTAATATTGGTGCTGTTTATTAAAAATAAATAAAATAGCAGAATTAAATCAATTATTAAAAATATCATAACTTGATGAATATTAATCCAAAAATTGCAAATGATATACCAACTTGATCATCAACTCAAAGGCTATTCATCTATGTTAAAATCACAGTATGAAAATAACTTTTCCTTTGATGTCATTTTGGAATTGTTTAAAATGATTTAAATTGCATAACCGTTTAAATCACCATTTATTCATCGTTAATCGGAAAATTGCAAATAAAATATCCAAATGATCAGTGGAACAATACCTATCTAATAATGTCAATATCATGCATGTAGACCTCATATTTCAGTACTGGACAGTTTGGTTAATAACTTAATTCACTAAGTTAAATATGGAGTTTTAACCCTTTAGTTGCAATATTTATTTTTTAGGGGTTCCATTTAACTTGTTGAAAGGATCGTATGGGCACCTAGAGGGGGGTGGGTGAATAGGTGCTACACCAAATTTTAAATCTTTTTCAATTTTTAGGCTTTAGCAAAACGGTAAATTATCTAGACATGCATCTACGATGAATTTCCCTATATGACAAGATGGCAAACACGATTAAACAAGTAGCACAACGTAAGAATGAGAGAGAGGAAAGAGGTAACCGAAGGGAAGCACGCGGAGACAAGGATGTATTCCCGAGTTCCTCCTTGTTAAGGGAGTACGTCTTGTTGGAGGGGTGTGAGCTCGCCACAAAGGCCTACTCAACGCCACAAAGGCCTCACCCTATTCTCCGATGAACTTCGCCACAAAGGCTTGGTTCACCTTCCACTATCGGAGTCCTTCAAGGCGGAATCCGGAGCCCTTACAACGGTCTTGGGGCACACACCCACAACTTAATTGGGGGCTCCCAAATCAACGAATCTGTCACAATTACAACACGAATTGAGCACAAGAATCTAGGGTAACACAAAGCTAACCCTAGAAGAGAAATCCCTCAAGTGAATGAGGGGGAAATGAAAAACTGCTCGGTGAAGATGTAGATCCGGGTCTTCTCCTTCAATCCTCCGAAGATCAATGAATTTGGACGGAGGAGTTGGGAGATCTTGCGAATTTGAGCTCTCAGAAGTTAGGGTTCATAAATGCTGGACGAGCTGGTTGTCCTGAGGTAGGTGGAGGGGTATTTATACCCCTCCACGATTTCTGACCGTTGGAAACCACTTGGGCCGGAGACTCCGGCCTGAGTGGCCGGATACTCCGGGGTAGGACCGGAGACTCCGGACACCTTCCGGGGAGCCTCCGGACTGGCATCAGGGAGGCACCACATGGTGCACACATCGTGGAGGGCCGGAGACTCCGGCCAGAGGGACCGGAGACTCCGGTGCAGGGCGGAGACTCCGCGCCCGGGCGGAGTCTTGTCGATGACGCTTCAACAGCCCGGAGACTCCGGTCACAGGGGCCGGATACTCCGGCCTCCCGGAGACTCCGGGCCCCCTTCGGTGGTGCTCCGGACTGACACCAGGGAGGCACCACACATGAGGCGAAGGACAGGAAAATCCAGGGGCCGGAGACTCCGGCCTGTCACCCCGGAAACTCCGGCCTGGAATTTTCCTGCAACAAGAAAACTTTGCCATTTCTTCACTTTTTGGTGAAATGATGCTAGGGACAAAATATGTCAATTAACCTGCAGCACTTAGCATCATATTAGATGATCATTAGTGTTGTTAACTAACACACAAAACTAATAGGGGTTTAGGAAATGTTCTTTCAATCTCCCCCTTTTTGGTGTTAGATGACAACACTAAGATTTGCAAACAAAAGGATCATGTCATGTGACAAAGATAACACCTCCCCCTAGATGTGTGCATATTAAGTAAGTTGCACAAAAGAGATGAACCCACAAATAGGGAGAGGGTGCCACAAATAAACATGACATGATATATATGAGACAAAACATTTGCAAAACAAGGAGACATGACATTATAGAGGTTGAGATTTGTGTTAGCAATCATACCTTGTGCATGAGAATAAAATGTTGTTTCAATATCATGCATATCTCACCTCACAAATAACTCAACCATAGATAATATCCAATATCAAGTCTCCACAAATAAATAGATCCACATCATCACATAGAAGTAGCAATAGCAAATAAAGCAAATGGAGTTCAACACTTAACACATAGGTTCAAAACAAACGATAAATGGACACAAGCTCTCAAGAAATGATAAAAGCAAATGCTTGTGCCCGACCCTTGCAAAACCCATGGATAGCCTACTAGAACCATTTCTCCCCCCTTTGGCATCGAAACACCAAAAAGGAAGAAAGGCGATGCTAACGACCCAAAGAAGATCACTCGGAGTCCTCCTCGTTGGCATCTCCATCTTCATCATCATTTCCATCATATTCCGAGCCACTCGCTTCTTCATCAACATTCTCTTGAACCATCGGAGCCTTGCCGGTATTGCGAGAGGAAGAGGGCATGGCGGTCACTTCCTCAATCTCAAAATCTGCCCAAGGAAATTGCTTAGCATGCCAAGCATCATAGCTAATTGTCTCCTCACTGCCGGAGGATTCTTCTTCGGCGAGCTCTTCTGCCGTTGCTTTGCCAATTCTAGGAGGAGGAGGAGGTGGAGGAGTCTTGTCCCTCTTTTTCTCCAACTCCTTAAACAACTTGTTTTGATTGGAAATGATTAGCTTCCTTTCCTTGTACCCTTGGTAATGCTCCTTGTGGAGACACACATTCATGCGAAGCACCATCTTTTCAAACCAACTTAGCTTCTTAACTCTCTTTTGCACATCATCCTTGCCTTTGCTAACCCAAGAGGGAGGGTCGGCATTCTTGCTTCTTCTACGAACGGGGGCAACATCTTCCTCTTCTTCTTCACTTGAGGTAAAAGGGGCACATGAGGGACCACTAGAAGAAGAAGGCTTCTCATGCAAAACTTGGAGGGTGCCAGCCTTGTGAACGGTGAAGTGCTCGTGGTTGAGAGAAGGCACTCGATCTAGGATAAGCTTCATGACATATGGGGCATAAACAGGGTTCTTCATCTCATGGACCGCCCAATGTAACTCACACTTGATAAAGTCCATCACATCAATCTCATAGCCTTGGCAATTGACCCCGGCCTTGAGTACCTCATGGGAATGAATAAGGAGGTTGACAAGCCCTCCACGAATAGCATCCACATTCCCGGCTTGAGGTGCAATGTTGCACCGAAACATGCGGAGGAGAATGTTAAAGGTGGGAAGGAGCCCCTTGTTTGAACCAACTGCAGTCCGGTCACGATAGAGGGGAGCCATCTTGCCCTTCTCATAGTGGACTCCTTCGGTATGCATGATTCTTCCAACACCATCTTCTCCCTTGTTGAATTGATACCCAAGCAGCTCACCAAACCTTGTCATTGAGGATTCACATTTGATAGGCCCGGTCATCCAAGTTAACTTGACGTCTTCATCTTCCCCAAACTGAACTGTCGCAAAGAATTGATGCACCAACTTGATGTCATAGTTTTGCTTCATAGAGATGAGGTGCTCCAACCCTAGCTTGCGTGCAATCCACACGGCCTCCTGAAAATATGGCTTGGCGCTCAAAGCGGTGAGATTTAGCACCTTTTGCATACATACTATGTTAGGCCCCAACAATTTGGCATAAACATCCCGATGAACGATCTCTTGCTCCCTTCTCCAAAAGAGCGGATTGGAGGAGTTGTTTGGCATGTCAAAGAAGGGCAGCTTCCTCATAGCTCGAAATTCAGATTTACCCATGCCTATGACGGTCGTCAAATTATCAAAACGTGCTTTCTTTGCCCTCTCTTGCTCAAGGAATTCCTCTTCAGCCCTTTTCTCAGCAGCCTCTCTTGCAGCAGCTCTCCTATCAACCTGAACCCAGTCACCCTCCTCGTTTTGGACCAAAGTGGCCCGAGTACCCCGCTTATCTCTCCGAGACACTTTGTTGGGGTTGTGAGAGATTTTCTTGAGTCGATGCGAGGATCCTGTGAGTAAACAGATAGATGGTAGCAGGGGGATGAGCATACTGTTACGCCCCGACCTCGGAATTATACAGAGAGGCTATGTAGTTGGCACAACCATCAATGTATAAAACAAAGATCGAGACTTGTGGAACAAACTGGCACATTGCATGACTCTACGACACAAATCATATAGCAACTCATATAACGAGAAGAATACAAATATTACACAACAAAAGGATCACGGATCCGACAATACATCAAGCGGAAGCGGGTAGTGTTGTCTAACAACAAGAAGCAAATATATATGGCCTAAGAGGCCTACAAATAAACATCACCCAAGCCAGCTTGTTCCACGGTCCCAAGCTGCCACCTGGGAACCCCAGACTAGTAGTCGACGTCAACGAAGAACCCACCTAGCTGCTCGGTGTCGTCCTCCTCTGAAATACAAAATCATAGAGGCAGCAAAGAGAGACTGAGTACGATGTACTCGCAAGTTTAGTAGGGCGATATAGGCCCAATGACTGACGGAGGCTCTAAAGCTATTTGTGTACTTGTTTTGCATAAAGCCAATTTTCATTTAAAAGAGATAAAAAGACACAAGGCGTCGTCTACTCAGAATACTTTTCATAAAAGGGATAAGAGAGTAACTTTGTCATCAATGGTTCTCATCGAACCCTTTTTGTCACCAACCACACTCATCTCCACCAAGGCACCCCCTCGAATCACCCTCGAGGAAATGAACCTTTGTCACACGTTGATTATGCAACCTTTAGCTGCCATATCAATTAGGTTAATATTCTCTATGATCTTATATCTGATCCCAAGTCGTCCATAACCGCGGACACGGCTTTTCCAAAAGATTAAACCCTGCATGGGTGTACTAATTTACCCATTGGTACCGTCCGGCTCACCTAGTTGGCCCTCTTCCGGGGAAGGCCGGCGAGCGGGCGCGGTTAGACCTTTACAATGCATGAGGCTTACTCAAGGACCATCAGTGTGCGGAAGGACAGGTTCAGCGCTCCCAGCGCCCTGCCCCGCGGCCACATCCTAAACACCACCATCCTCGTTCCTTTTTCCACCCACACAACTCACGCGCAAATGGAAATCTCGAACTAGAGGACCCTTGACAAGCCCCTCACAAATTATTCGGTCGGTAAGGCGCCCATACACCCACCAATGGCAGCACGCTAGTCTTGGTTCAAGAGGTAAAGAACTCACACCTAGGGGCTAGAGTGAGGCAAAACACCATCCCCGATGGCAACTCACCCAAGCCGTCTTAGCATTTTAATTAAGCATCACATTTCTCCACCATGCCCGAATCATTCCATCATCATCAACAATTACGGATTTAATAACAGACATAAAGCATTTATTTAAGCATGGCTAAGCATAGCTAAGCATATGAATACAACCATTTTATCTTTATCTCGACCAACACTTCAACCCTAGGTTTCATAGGTAGGGATACATGTGATTGGCTCGGGGAAGAACATGCATTCATAGGATATTCTAATATTTACCAAAAGAGACATTTGAACCGTATGCAATATTATGGTGGATAAAATAATTTGATAAAATCATAGGATGCTAGATGCCAAGAAGGTTAGGTTATCTCTTGCCTTGCTGCCCGGGCGTGTAGTACTGGTCGTCGGGGTAAGTCGCGTTAACCTCGACTTCGGAATCTATCGATACCCAAAAAGAATACAAAGAACACATAAATCACACGAACACAAGATGCAATGCTCAATCACATGATGACATGTCAAGTAGATGCAAAGATAATATCATTTAATTTATTTAACAAATTAAATGGAGTTTCCTAATAATTAGTGCAATCATTTGGACACAACTCCATATTTATCTTAGTGACCACAATTCTTTATAAATTATCAAATTATTAGAGAAGTGGTTCAATTATGCATGAACATGACATGAATGGATAGGTTTGGTCATTCCGATCATTTTGGTATTTTATTTGTAATTTTCGGAGCACCGATGATTAAATGACAAAATAATTAAACAATTGAATTTAATTGATTTAATCAAATTATGAATAACATCAAATAAGAGTTTGTGATCATGACATGATATCAGCATGGGGGAATAGCATTTGACAAGTTGATCACTTTGATATTTAATTCATAATTTTTGGACAATTATTTAATAAGTTATGAATTTTCCTAATTTGGGATTATTTAACCCATTTTAGGAATTCTTAAATAACCAAAATAAAGTAATTCCAAAAGAAGATTACAATGAGTCCGAGTGGTAGAGTTTGTTTTTCTGAACATTTTGAAACTTGAATCGTCGAATTTGAAGCGTTTCTCAAAAGATATTAATTATTTAAATTTCACTTTATTTCCAAAATTTCACAGGTTTTACTGTTGCGGGCCGGCCCACAGGTCGGCCCAGGCCGGTTTGCCGGCCCGGTTGGTGGCAGAGGCTACCGGCCTCAGAACCGGCCCAAACCGGGCATTAGGCCGGGCCCAAGCCAGAGGCTACCGGCCTGGTGGCCGGCCCAGGCCGGGGTGAAGGCCGGGCACGCGCTGGAGAGTGCGGTGACGGCGACGACCGCCGGCGGTGAGCGTCGGCGCGACGACGCGAGGGAGAGGGAGAGAGGATGCGGATGAAGCCAAAAGAAGGGGAAGCTCACCAGAGCTCGGACGCGTGGTCGGCGACGGAGCGGAGGGCGGGAATCGCCGGGGAAGCGGCCGGCGGTGACGCGACAGTGGCGGGGAGGTTGAGCTCGATTCCCATCAACGGAAGCGTTCCAGCACGATCAGCTCAACGAGGAGGTAGTGGACGGCGCAGCAGAGCCCCTGGACATCCAGCCAGGGCTTGGGGACGACCACCGCGGTCGGATTTCCGACGGGAAAGAGGTCGGCGGGTGGCGGACGTACGCGGACGGGCGAGCACGAATTGCTCGACTCCGAGCCTCCCAGCTAGCGCGAGTCGGTGGAGGGGATAGAGGACAACGTGGGGGAGGAGCTGGGGCGCGTCGATCTGCAGGGGACGCACCCAATCATCGACGACGGCCGGAGGCGAGCGGCAGCGGCTCGAGCTCGGGAACGGGAGAGACAGGCACGGGGAGAGGAGGAGTGAGCAGGGGAGGGAGCAGGTGAGGGGGGCGTCCAGGTCGTCGTGGCTTGCTCAATCTCCAGGGGGGGCCACGGCGACAGGAAGCGGGCATCGGCGGCATGGGGTCGCCGGCCAAAGTGGCCACAGTGGAGGAAGAGGAAGGACTGACAGTGGGGGACCCACTGTCAGGGTTTTGACCTTTTCCATTTTAATTAAAACCAGCAGGTTTTAGGCAATTAAATAAGGCCCTTAAACATTTTTAACATTTCCACAAAAATTCAAATAGGCTCCATTTAACCCTTAGGTGCTCCACAAAAATTGGTGAGGCAAGTAGAAATGTTTTGCACCACATTTGGTCTTGGAGTTTAATTAGGGCATTTTTGATAATTTCCAAAAATGGATTTATTTGGAGCAATTAAACATTTCAATAAATTATGAAAATAATTATGGAGTCTCATATTATAATAATGCAGCACCCCATATTTTTATTTTGAAATTTTGGAGAGTTCAACTTGGTTCCAAAAATAGAAGTGAATTAGCCCAATTTTGGATTCTCAATTTTAATTATTATTTGGCAACATTTGGGAATTTAGGAAAAAGTTGTAAGATGCAAAATTGGAACTTCCTAAACAATTTGAAAGTTCATTTTGTTGTTACCATGTTGTCCATTGCATTTGGGTTGGAAGTTTGGAAAGGTTTTGCTCCCCTTTTTGTTGTTTTACAATTGTTGCTTTATTCAACTTAAGCATTTTAAAAATGGATGCCATGATGCAATACAAAACAACAAGTGAAAATTTGGCCCATATTTTAGGGTGCTAATCTGGGGCTGTTACACATACATGTCCTGGGAAACAAAAGATGCATCAATTAGAGAATCAAAAGCACACAAACTTGATCTACACCGGAGATTCCGGACTCAGGGGCCGGAGATTTCGGCAACACCGGAGTCTCCGGTCTGGGACAGACCGGAGTGTAACATCCCAAAATTTTGGAATGTTTTAAAAATCACAAAAATTTGAAACTTTATTAATAATTAAATAAAGTCTCCAAAAATCAAGAAAAGCTTTTATAGAAGATTGTTTTGACATCTTCAAAGTTATATTTTAAATTAAATATTCTTTATTTTCCGATCTCAACTTTAAATTTTTGGAAATGAAATATTTAAATGAGTATTCGAATAATAAGATCCACTTTGGATATTTGGTTTTCAAATAAATAATATGTGGATATTATAAACCCTATTACATTTGTGGAAATATTTTTTTTAAATATTTTTCCAAGCTTTGTTTTATAAAAATGTTTTTCTTAAATTATTTTAATATGAAAATGAGTTATCATTTTGAATGATATTGCTCAAATTATTTTCTGGAATATATTCCATTTAAAAAGGGATTTGCAAAACCATATTTTATAAAATGACATAAAGGTGTCAAATAGGCCTTTATGCAATATTTTATTATTTCCAATCCTTAAATTATTATGTAAAATGTTCGAAAGTATTTAGAAACTATTTTCTGATCTTTTTACAAATTTATAGAAAATGGTTTGATTTGATTTGGAGGCCTAAATCAAAATTTGTAATGGAAAACCAGAAAAGAAAAGAGAAGAAAAACAAAAAGAAAACCGAACCCAAATTCGGCCCACTAAGAGCAGCCCGCCATCTCCTCTTTTTTTCTCCCTTCTCTCTCCTTTTGTTTTTCTTTGGGCCGAACCGTTTCTAGCCCATTCGGCCAACCAGACCAAGCGAGCGATCTCTAGCTGGTCGTCTCCCTCCTCGATAGTGCATACGTTACAGCCATGGCTGTATGGATGTATCTCTTCCCCTCCCCTTCTAGTGCATTCTATGTCTCAAATCAGTTTTCCACCAACACGAAAATTACTACCCACTCAGCAATGATTTCATTCAGGGAATTTATTTTCCACTTGGTTGCCGAAATAATCCGGATCGGTTCGGTGAACCGAATGCCATTCGTTGGCATGTCCCTTCCGATCTCCCTCCTCATACCATATAAAAACAATCCGATCGCGTCACTTTGCGCCTCTTACCCTCCTCCACCACTTACCTGAACAAATTTTCTCGAAAGGAGCCCTGTAAAGCCCGTGCCAACCAACGCCAATTTCAGCCCCAAACCGAGTTCATCGCTAGATCTTGTCGTCCACGGTGAGCCTCTCGCCAATTCCTCGCACAAGAAGACTCCAATCATCGAGGCAAACCTCCAGGACATGGTGATGCATCATTCCAATACACTTGGTTGCACCGCCACGAAGCCCGAGCAACGTCGCCACCACGGCCAAGATCACGACGAGGTGAGCTCTCCCCAACCCCGTCAACGATGTCCATCGTGACCTCCGTGTCCTCCCGCACTTCTATTAATTTTTCATAATTTTTCCCGCAGCCGAATCAATGAGAATGAGGTTGACCCGTTCTCTCCGATGACGGTTGCACGCCGCCGTTCCTTCGTGCTCCCGGTGAGGTGAAGAAGACCCATGCTTCTGAACTTGTCCTTTATCGTCGCATTGTTCCCGCACACATCTATGACAACTTCTTTAACTACTTCCCGGAGGCCGTGCATGATCGTCTACATCGACCATCTCGTCTAACCGCGTCACGTTTTCTTCGACACCGGCGCTATTGTTCTTGTTGGTGGGACTCTCAACATGCCTTAATCTTATCCGCATACTATATCTAATGTGTTAGATCATATCATCTTGTTTGCCTAAATAAAGTAATTTCGGTTATACAATTTATGCAAGCCTTTTCCATTTTCGGATTTGTTTTTGGACAGATTTTGGTCAACCTTAGAAATTCCATATCAAATCAACCGTAACTCCGTTTTCTGTGTTTTTGTAGTCTATGGTTTCGTATGAACGTGTAGAATACATTAGTATAAGAAAAACGTGTATTTTAGTCGTGCACTAACTTGTTATTTGCAGAATGGTTATTAACTTGTTTAGGCTATAAATGAGTTTTACAAATCCTTTTTGAGTGAATCAAATTGCTAAAATCTTGTTTAGATGCCCTCTGTCTAGTAGCTTTGTTTTCCAAAATTTATAAAATATTTTATTACAGAAAACTATAAATCCTTGTGTTTGCCCTTTTGGGTGTTTTAAAATGCTTTTAACAAGTTAAAATGTTTAAAATTTGTCTTATGGCTTCATGCATATTTTAATAAACCAGAAAACTTAGTGTACTATTTTTTTGTGATTTTAAATGCATTTCTTGCATTGCATATTTTATTGTATTGTTATTGTGTTTGTATGTTTATGTGTGGCTTGTTTTTAATTGTTAGACCTTTCGGAGAGACCCGGGAATTCTATCAACTGTTGCTCCTACTCCTCCTGCTGCCAAGGCAAGTGGCACACTTGCATATCTTTGTCCTATTAATTTGATATATGCATGTTGTAGTTTTTACTTAGAAAATTGCATGATAGGTTTATTAGTATTGCTATGCTAAAACTGTTTAGAATAGTACTCCTATACTAGTTGGTCTAGAATCCTATTATAACTTGGTAGAATTATGGAAATGCTATGCTAAGTGCTGTTTTGTGAAAAAGTAATATTCTACTAAGTTAAAGAAACTCCTGGGTGGATGTGGTATGTGGATGGAGGTTTATAGTTGAGTGGCTACTCGAGGCCATGTCTATGGTTTTACCCGAGTATGTGCACTTGTGGACGGCCACCCAGGGACAAAGAGACCGATGTTACTCCAAGTTTAGATTGCTTCCAGTGCAGCCACTTGGTACTATGGCTCTGCCTTGACTAAGTAAGTTCTAGGAACCTGATTCCGGCAGTTCTCAGCGGATGAATGTCTTGTATGGGTCTGCCTGACGAACAGGGGACTGGTTCCCAAAGGTCTCGTCTTCATCTTCACCTTTCCTTCACACTTCAAGAAGGTCAAGGACAGAATGGGTTGATGAAGTCTTGTGGTGAAAGTGCACAACCTCTCGAGAGTGTCAAAACTATGATCATAGCCGTGTCCCCGGTTACGGACAATTCTGAGCAGCTGAACAAGGACGTCAATGGAGGATCTCATCATTCCAATTTCTCTAAGTTAAAATTTTGATGGGTGAACCAGGTTAGTTGAGACAATGGTTGTCATACCATACTTGTCTCGTTTAGATGGAAAAGTGTTTTGAAAAGAGATAGGAAAAATTGGCTTTATGCAAATCAGCCTTCAAACTCCACAAGCCAAATATGCATATAGGTTATTAGAGTTTTTCCACTATGAGTCCACAAAGTGTCACTTGCCAGTTCCATTTTTATGGTTCTGACCCACCTTGTTGATACATTTTATCAGGTTTTTCTGACGAAGAGTGAGGTTTCGTTTAAGGTTTCGAGTCTACAACCAACATGTTCGCCTGTGGCACATGAAGATGATGGAGACTCATTGCTATTTTATTTCCGCTGTGCTAATCTTTGTAAAATGCTAGCCTTGAGCTATGCAAGTTGTAATGGATATTTGTAAATTCTGGATCATTCGTGTAATAAATTGATACAATGTTATGGTATTCATCATAAACTGTGTGTGCTAGCGATTCGATCCAGGGACTAGCACTATACACAGGGATCTTGCCTATTTTTACGTGCAGGTCCGCTACAGATGGTATCAGAGCACTGTGTTGCCTGTAGGTTCGAAACCCTAGGTTTGGATAGAAATAGGTTTTGACCTTAGGATAAAAATCTATTTTTATTCAGTTTTCTTAAAAATAAAATATTTTCACTGATTGTTTTTTGTACTCTCCTATACTCTTCACCTCTCAAAGCATCTTCCCTTATTTTAGATGACCTTGGTGGATACAACTTCGTTTGCACGAGAACAAAGAATATAATCTCAAGAAGGTGGGACTCCGTAATCACCAACCTAGTACTGTATACAACATGTTCGATTCAACAAGAAGCAATACATTGAAGGCTATTGAAGATTTTGGAGAACAACACTCATGATTTCGTCAAGAAAGTTGAAGAGTACTTTGGAGCACTCAAGGTAGACATAGATGAGACCACCACTTTAGTTACTTTGTTAGAACAACGATAACGTGATAGTGTATTGATCATATCAGCTTAGATGATACGTCAATACTAGGTTGTTTGTTTTTGTTTGAACCATGTTGCTTGATGTTTGCTAGATGTTGTTTGTAAGATGAATTGTCTTGATCTGTTGTGTATGCATGGGTAGGAATACTTCTCTTAGATCTTTCTATCTCCACTCATCCATGCTAAACCCAACTAGATGCATCACCAATATGTCAACTGAAGTGGCCTACCGCGTGTAATGCAACAACTGATAGCCACCTCCATGAAAGATGCAACAAGTGAGCCACCAACTCAAGCATAGGATGGAAAGCTTGTTACACCAAGGGGAAGGATCAAAGAAAAAGCTATAGCTTGTGGGCTATCTTTGTGTACGAGTTTATGTAACCCAATAGTTTTGAAGGGTCGATAGTTTAGTTAGGCTGTCTTGCAGATTGGAAACTTTCTGTCAGACAAGTGAGGTTGGCCGAGAGTTAGCTTGCGAGATTCTCCAAACCAAGTACAAGGTAATGAATTGAGTGCGACGTGGAGTAGCTACCATGACGACTACTCATTTCATTCGCTTTGCTATGAGGAATGGTAAATCTGAGTGACATACCTATAAGAGAGACGACGTTGACAAGCCTGATCAGTAGGAGGATAAATATTATAACCCTATGTAAGGCAAGTGCTGCCAAGACGTACGATATACGGTAAGGATAAACCTGACCTCTCGTGAAGAAGAAGGGATCGTGCAATAGAAGTGTTTGCCTACCATGAGAGTTCGTTAGAGATGGCGTAGTGTTACATTGAAGAAAGTCAACCATGAAGATGAAGTCTGTCAGGGACAAGGACAGTTTTTCGATGTTGTGAAGATACCCACTCATCTTGAATCTTCTAACTGACCCTAAGGGTGACCCTTCAGTATCGGAAGTAGTTCAACAACTCCATTATGTGGTCTACAGTTCTATCGTGAAGGAAAATTCTAATCAAGACATCTGGAGGAGGATTGTGCTTCCAAGTTATGCAAAGGGACATCCACCTATTGGAAATGAAGATTTTGATACAAGGATCCCAATGTATCACTTAAGGATGAAAGAATCACCAATTCCTTACGAGAAGCTAGTACGTGCTATATAAGTGGATTCAAGAAGGTGAAATACAACTCAGGAGTGGAAGATATAGTGGAATCAAATGTGACATGAAGAATAACCATATAGACACCATCCCGAAGGCAAGAGTTCAAGACTTCCCACAAAAGTTTCTTTTAAGGGTGGTAGCCAACCCAGTTGTCCAAAACCCGGATAACCGAACCCATCTTTCTTTCTAGCCTCTCCGAATCTCGGGGACGAGATTCCTTTTAAGGGTGGTAGTATGTAACATCCCAAAATTTTGGAATGTTTTAAAATCACAAAAATTTGAAACTTTTATTAATAATTAAATAAAGTCTCCAAAAATCAAGAAAAGCTTTATAGAAGATTGTTTTGACATCTTCAAAGTTATATTTTAAATTAAATATTCTTTTATTTTCCGATCTCAACTTTAAATTTTTGGAAATGAAATATTTAAATGAGTATTCGAATAATAAGATCCACTTTGGATATTTGGTTTTCAAATAAATAATATGTGGATATTATAAACCCTATTACATTTGTGGAAATATTTTTTTTAAATATTTTTCCAAGCTTTGTTTTATAAAAATGTTTTTCTTAAATTATTTTAATATGAAAATGAGTTATCATTTTGAATGATATTGCTCAAATTATTTTCTGGAATATATTCCATTTAAAAAGGGATTTGCAAAACCATATTTTATAAAATGACATAAAGGTGTCAAATAGGCCTTTATGCAATATTTTATTATTTCCAATCCTTAAATTATTATGTAAAATGTTCGAAAGTATTTAGAAACTATTTTCTGATCTTTTTACAAATTTATAGAAAATGGTTTGATTTGATTTGGAGGCCTAAATCAAAATTTGTAATAGAAAACCAGAAAAGAAAAGAGAAGAAAAACAAAAAGAAAACCGAACCCAAATTCGGCCCACTAAGAGCAGCCCGCCATCTCCTCTTTTTTTTCTCCATTCTCTCTCCTTTGTTTTTCTTTGGGCCGAACCGTTTCTAGCCCATTCGGCCAACCAGACCAAGCGAGCGATCTCTAGCTGGTCGTCTCCCTCCTCGATAGTGCATACGTTACAGCCATGGCTGTATGGATGTATCTCTTCCCCTCCCCTTCTAGTGCATTCTATGTCTCAAATCAGTTTTCCACCAACACGAAAATTACTACCCACTCAGTAATGATTTCATTCAGGGAATTTATTTTCCACTTGGTTGCCGAAATAATCCGGATCGGTTCGGTGAACCGAATGCCATTCGTTGGCATGTCCCTTCCGATCTCCCTCCTCATACCATATAAAAACAATCCGATCGCGTCACTTTGCGCCTCTTACCCTCCTCCACCACTTACCTGAACAAATTTTCTCGAAAGGAGCCCTGTAAAGCCCGTGCCAACCAACGCCAATTTCAGCCCCAAACCGAGTTCATCGCTAGATCTTGTCGTCCACGGTGAGCCTCTCGCCAATTCCTCGCACAAGAAGACTCCAATCATCGAGGCAAACCTCCAGGACATGGTGATGCATCATTCCAATACACTTGGTTGCACCGCCACGAAGCCCGAGCAACGTCGCCACCACGGCCAAGATCACGACGAGGTGAGCTCTCCCCAACCCCGTCAACGATGTCCATCGTGACCTCCGTGTCCTCCCGCACTTCTATTAATTTTTCATAATTTTCCCGCAGCCGAATCAATGAGAATGAGGTTGACCCGTTCTCTCCGATGACGGTTGCACGCCGCCGTTCCTTCGTGCTCCCGGTGAGGTGAAGAAGACCCATGCTTCTGAACTTGTCCTTTATCGTCGCATTGTTCCCGCACACATCTATGACAACTTCTTTAACTACTTCCCGGAGGCCATGCATGATCGTCTACATCGACCATCTCGTCTAACCGCGTCACGTTTTCTTCGACACCGGCGCTATTGTTCTTGTTGGTGGGACTCTCAACATGCCTTAATCTTACCCGCATACTATATCTAATGTGTTAGATCATATCATCTTGTTTGC
Organism: Puccinellia tenuiflora; assembly: GCA_012064385.1. NCBI lineage: Eukaryota > Viridiplantae > Streptophyta > Magnoliopsida > Poales > Poaceae > Puccinellia > Puccinellia tenuiflora. The sequence goes on from QRDG01000033.1 coordinate 1,809,001, forward strand.
CTAAATAAAGTAATTTCGGTTATACAATTTATGCAAGCATTTTTCCATTTTCGGATTTGTCTTTGGACAGATTTTGGTCAACCTTAGAAATTCCATATCAAATCAACCGTAACTCCGTTTTCTGTGTTTTTGTAGTCTATGGTTTCGTATGAACGTGTAGAATACATTAGTATAAGAAAAACGTGTATTTTAGTCGTGCACTAACTTGTTATTTGCAGAATGGTTATTAACTTGTTTAGGCTATAAAATGAGTTTTACAAATCCTTTTTGAGTGAATCAAATTGCTAAAATCTTGTTAGATGCCCTCTGTCTAGTAGCTTTGTTTTCCAAAATTTATAAATATTTTATTACAGAAAACTATAAATCCTTGTGTTTGCCCTTTTGGGTGTTTTAAAAATGCTTTTAACAAGTTAAAATGTTTAAAATTTGTCTTATGGCTTCATGCATATTTTAATAAACCAGAAAACTTAGTGTACTATTTTTTTGTGATTTTAAATGCATTTCTTGCATTGCATATTTTATTGTATTGTTATTGTGTTTGTATGTTTATGTGTGGCTTGTTTTTAATTGTTAGACCTTTCGGAGAGACCCGGGAATTCTATCAACTGTTGCTCCTACTCCTCCTGCTGCCAAGGCAAGTGGCACACTTGCATATCTTTGTCCTATTAATTTGATATATGCATGTTGTAGTTTTTACTTAGAAAATTGCATGATAGGTTTATTAGTATTGCTATGCTAAAACTGTTTAGAATAGTACTCCTATACTAGTTGGTCTAGAATCCTATTATAACTTGGTAGAATTATGGAAATGCTATGCTAAGTGCTGTTTTGTGAAAAAGTAATATTCTACTAAGTTAAAGAAACTCCTGGGTGGATGTGGTATGTGGATGGAGGTTTATAGTTGAGTGGCTACTCGAGGCCATGTCTATGGTTTTACCCGAGTATGTGCACTTGTGGACGGCCACCCAGGGACAAAGAGACCGATGTTACTCCAAGTTTAGATTGCTTCCAGTGCAGCCACTTGGTACTATGGCTCTGCCTTGACTAAGTAAGTTCTAGGAACCTGATTCCGGCAGTTCTCAGCGGATGAATGTCTTGTATGGGTCTGCCTGACGAACAGGGGACTGGTTCCCAAAGGTCTCGTCTTCATCTTCACCTTTCCTTCACACTTCAAGAAGGTCAGGACAGAATGGGTTGATGAAGTCTTGTGGTGAAAGTGCACAACCTCTCGAGAGTGTCAAAACTATGATCATAGCCGTGTCCCCGGTTACGGACAATTCTGAGCAGCTGAACAAGGACGTCAATGGAGGATCTCATCATTCCAATTTTTCTAAGTTAAAATTTTGATGGGTGAACCAGGTTAGTTGAGACAATGGTTGTCATACCATACTTGTCTCGTTTAGATGGAAAAGTGTTTTGAAAAGAGATAGGAAAAATTGGCTTTATGCAAATCAGCCTTCAAACTCCACAAGCCAAATATGCATATAGGTTATTAGAGTTTTTCCACTATGAGTCCACAAGTGTCACTTGCCAGTTCCATTTTATGGTTCTGACCCACCTTGTTGATACATTTTATCAGGTTTTTCTGACGAAGAGTGAGGTTTCGTTTAAGGTTTCGAGTCTACAACCAACATGTTCGCCTGTGGCACATGAAGATGATGGAGACTCATTGCTATTTTATTCCGCTGTGCTAATCTTTGTAAAATGCTAGCCTTGAGCTATGCAAGTTGTAATGGATATTTGTAAATTCTGGATCATTCGTGTAATAAATTGATACAATGTTATGGTATTCATCATAAACTGTGTGTGCTAGCGATTCGATCCAGGGACTAGCACTATACACAAGGGATCTTGCCTATTTTTACGTGCAGGTCCACTACAGATGGTATCAGAGCACTGTGTGCCTGTAGGTTCGAAACCTTAGGTTTGGATAGAAATAGGTTTTGACCTTAGGATAAAATCTATTTTTATTCAGTTTTCTTAAAAATAAAATATTTTCACTGATTGTTTTTTGTACTCTCCTATACTCTTCACCTCTCAAAGCATCTTCCCTTATTTTAGATGACCTTGGTGGATACAACTTCGTTTGCACGAGAACAAAGAATATAATCTCAAGAAGGTGGGACTCCGTAATCACCAACCTAGTACTGTATACAACATGTTCGATTCAACAAGAAGCAATACATTGAAGGCTATTGAAGATTTTGGAGAACAACACTCATGATTTCGTCAAGAAAGTTGAAGAGTACTTTGGAGCACTCAAGGTAGACATAGATGAGACCACCACTTTAGTTACTTTGTTAGAACAACGATAACGTGATAGTGTATTGATCATATCAGCTTAGATGATACGTCAATACTAGGTTGTTTGTTTTTGTTTGAACCATGTTGCTTGATGTTTGCTAGATGTTGTTTGTAAGATGAATTGTCTTGATCTGTTGTGTATGCATGGGTAGGAATACTTCTCTTAGATCTTTCTATCTCCACTCATCCATGCTAAACCAACTAGATGCATCACCAATATGTCAACTGAAGTGGCCTACCGCGTGTATGCAACAACTGATAGCCACCTCCATGAAAGATGCAACAAGTGAGCCACCAACTCAAGCATAGGATGGAAAGCTTGTTACACCAAGGGGAGGATCAAAGAAAAAGCTATAGCTTGTGGGCTATCTTTGTGTACGAGTTTTATGTAAACCCAATAGTTTTTGAAGGTCGATAGTTTAGTTAGGCTGTCTTGCAGATTGGAAACTTTCTGTCAGACAAGTGAGGTTGGCCGAGAGTTAGCTTGCGAGATTCTCCAAACCAAGTAAAGGTAATGAATTGAGTGCGACGTGGAGTAGCTACCATGATGACTACTCATTTCATTCGCTTTGCTATGAGGAATGGTAAATCTGAGTGACATACCTATAAGGAGACGACGTTGACAAGCCTGATCAGTAGGAGGAGAAATATTATAACCCTATGTAAGGCAAGTGCTGCCAAGACGTACGATATACGGTAAGGATAAACCTGACCTCTCGTGAGAAGAAGGGATCGTGCAATAGAAGTGTTTGCCTACCATGAGAGTTCGTTAGAGATGGCGTAGTGTTACATTGAAGAAAGTCAACCATGAAGATGAAGTCTGTCAGGGACAAGGACAGTTTTTCGATGTTGTGAAGATACCCACTCATCTTGAATCTTCTAACTGACCTAAGGGTGACCCTTCAGTATCGGAGAGTAGTTCAACAACTCCATTATGTGGTCTACATTCTATCGTGAAGGAAAATTCTACTCAAGACATCTGGAGGAGGATTGTGCTTCCAAGTTATGCAAAGGGACATCCACCTATTGGAAATGAAGATTTTGATACAAGGATCCCAATGTATCACTTAAGGATGAAAGAATCACCAATTCCTTACGAGAAGCTAGTACGTGCTATATAAGTGGATTCAGAAGGTGAAATACAACTCAGGAGTGGAAGATATAGTGGAATCAAATGTGACATGAAGAATAACCATATAGACACCATCCCGAAGGCAAGAGTTCAAGACTTCCCACAAAAGTTTCTTTTAAGGGTGGTAGCCAACCCAGTTGTCCAAAACCCGGATAACCGAACCCATCTTTCTTTCTAGCCTCTCCGAATCTCGGGACGAGATTCCTTTTAAGGGTGGTAGTATGTAACATCCCAAAATGTTTGGAATGTTTTTAAAAATCACAAAAATTTGAAACTTTTATTAATAATTAAATAAAGTCTCCAAAAATCAAGAAAAGCTTTTATAGAAGATTGTTTTGACATCTTCAAAGTTATATTTTAAATTAAATATTCTTTTATTTTCCGATCTCAACTTTAAATTTTTGGAAATGAAATATTTAAATGAGTATTCGAATAATAAGATCCACTTTGGATATTTGGTTGTCAAATAAATAATATGTGGATATTATAAACCCTATTACATTTGTGAAATATTTTTTTTAAATATTTTTCCAAACTTTGTTTTATAAAAAGTTTTCTTAAATTATTTTAATATGAAAATGAGTTATCATTTGAATGATATTGCTCAAATTTTTTCTGGAATATATTCCATTTAAAAGGGATTTGCAAAACCATATTTTATAAAATGACATAAAGGGTGTCAAATAGGCCTTTATGCATATTTTATTATTTCCAATCCTTAAATTATTATGTAAAATGTTCGAAAGTATTTAGAAACTATTTTCTGATCTTTTTACAAATTTATAAGAAAATGGTTTGATTTGATTTGGAGGGCCTAATCAAAATTTGTAATAGAAAACCAGAAAAGAAAAGAGAAGAAAACAAAAAGAAACCGAACCCAAATTCGGCCCACTAAGAGCAGCCCGCCATCTCCTCTTTTTTTCTCCCTTCTCTCTCCTTTTGTTTTTCTTTGGGCCGAACCGTTTCTAGCCCATTCGGCCAACAGACCAAGCGAGGCGATCTCTAGCTGGTCGTCTCCCTCCTAGATAGTGCATACGTTACAGCCATGGCTGTATGGATGTATCTCTTCCCCTCCCCTTCTAGTGCATTCTATGTCTCAAATCAGTTTTCCACCAAACACGAAAATTACTACCCACTCAGCAATGATTTCATTCAGGGAATTTATTTTCCACTTGGTTGCCGAAATAATCCGGATCGGTTCGGTGAACGAATGCCATTCGTTGGCATGTCCCTTCCGATCTCCCTCCTCATACCATATAAAAAACAATCCGATCGCGTCACCTTTGCGCCTCTTACCCTCCTCCACCACTTACCTGAACAAATTTTCTCGAAAGGAGCCCTGTAAAGCCCGTGCCAACCAACGCCAATTTCAGCCCCAAACCGAGTTCATCGCTAGATCTTGTCGTCCACGGTGAGGCTCTCGCCAATTCCTCGCACAAGAAGACTCCAATCATCGAGGCAAACCTCCAGGACATGGTGATGCATCATTCCAATACACTTGGTTGCACCGCCACGAAGCCCGAGCAACGTCGCCACCACGGCCAAGATCACGACGAGGTGAGCTCTCCCCAACCCCGTCAACGATGTCCATCGTGACCTCCGTGTCCTCCCGCACTTCTATTAATTTTCATAATTTTTCCCGCAGCCGAATCAATGAGAATGAGGTTGACCCGTTCTCTCCGATGACGGTTGCACGCCGCCATTCCTTCGTGCTCCCGGTGAGGTGAAGAAGACCCATGCTTCTGAACTTGTCCTTTATCGTCGCATTGTTCCCGCACACATCTATGACAACTTCTTTAACTACTTCCCGGAGGCCGTGCATGATCGTCTACATCGACCATCTCGTCTAACCGCGTCACGTTTTCTTCGACACCGGCGCTATTGTTCTTGTTGGTGGGACTCTCAACATGCCTTAATCTTACCCGCATACTATATCTAATGTGTTAGATCATATCATCTTGTTTGCCTAAATAAAGTAATTTCGGTTATACAATTTATGCAAGCTTTTCCATTTTCGGATTTGTCTTTGGACAGATTTTGGTCAACCTTAGAAATTCCATATCAAATCAACCGTAACTCCGTTTCTGTGTTTTTGTAGTCTATGGTTTCGTATGAACGTGTAGAATACATTAGTATAAGAAAAACGTGTATTTTAGTCGTGCACTAACTTGTTATTTGCAGAATGGTTATTAACTTGTTTAGGCTCTAAAATGAGTTTTACAAATCCTTTTTGAGTGAATCAAATTGCTAAAATCTTGTTTAGATGCCCTCTGTCTAGTAGCTTTGTTTTCCAAAATTTATAAAATATTTTATTACAGAAAACTATAAATCCTTGTGTTTGCCCTTTTGGGTGTTTAAAATGCTTTTAACAAGTTAAAATGTTTAAAATTTGTCTTATGGCTTCATGCATATTTTAATAAACCAGAAAACTTAGTGTACTATTTTTTTGTGATTTTAAATGCATTTCTTGCATTGCATATTTTATTGTATTGTTATTGTGTTTGTATGTTTATGTGTGGCTTGTTTTTAATTGTTAGACCTTTCGGAGAGACCGACCGGGAATTCTATCAACTGTTGCTCCTACTCCTCCTGCTGCCAAGGCAAGTGGCACACTTGCATATCTTTGTCCTATTAATTTGATATATGCATGTTGTAGTTTTTACTTAGAAAATTGCATGATAGGTTATTAGTATTGCTATGCTAAAACTGTTTAGAATAGTACTCCTATNGAAAATAGCATGATAGGTTTATTAGTATCGCTATGCTAAAACTGTTTAGAATAGTACTCCTATACTAGTTGGTCTAGAATCCTATTATAACTTGGTAGAATTATGGAAATGCTATGCTAAGTGTTGTTTTGTGAAAAAGTAATATTCTACTAAGTTAAAGAAACTCCTGGGTGGATGTGGTATGTGGATGGAGGTTTATAGTTGAGTGGCTACTCGGGGCCATGTCTATGGTTTTACCCGAGTATGTGCACTGTGGATGGCCACCTAGGGACAAAGAGACCGATGTTACTCTAAGTTTAGTTAGCTTACCGTGTAGCCATAAGTCATTATGGGCTCTGGCTTGACTAAGTATGTAGTGTGGAACCGGCCCGGCCTGACAGGTGGTGGTAGAGGTTTGTAGGTGGAGCGCGTCAGGACGGCAGTGGTCGGGGAAAACACTTCGGAAAGGTCTCGGCTTCATCTCCTCCTTTCCTTTTCACTTCAAGAAGGGTCAAGGTCAGAATGGGTTGATGAGGTCTTATGGTGAACGTGCACAACCTCTGCAGAGTATCAAACTAAGTACTTAGCCGTGTCCCCGGTTACGGACAATTCTGAGCAAGCTGGACGAGGACGTCAACGGAGGATCTCATCATTCTAATTTCTCTAAGTTAAAACTTGATGGGTGAACAAGGGTAGTTGAGACGGTGGCTTTTATGTCATGTCTCGTATAGATGAAAAGTTTTATAAAGAGTTAGAAAAAAATTGGCTTTCTGCAAAATAGCCTTCAAACTCCACCAAGCCAAATATGCATATAGGTTACTAGAGTTGTTCCAATATGAGTCCACAAAGTGTCACTTGCCAGTTCCATTTTATATGGTTCTGACCCACCTTGTTGATACATGTTATCAGGTTTTTCTGACGAAGAGTGAGGTTTCGTTAAGGGTTTCGAGTCTGCAACCAACATGTTCGCCTGTGGCACATGAAGATGATGGAGGCTCATTGCTACCTTTATTTCCGCTGTGCTGATATTTGTAAAATGCTAGCCTTGAGCTATGCAAGTTGTAATCGATTATTTTGTTTAAATACTGGATCAAGCGTGTAATAATTGATGCATTGTTGTGATATTCATCTTAACTGTGTGTGCAATTGAATCGATCCAGGGGTTTGCACTATACACAGGGATCTTGCCTATTTTTAAGTGCAGGTCCGCTACAAGTTCTATTGATCAAAGAGCAATACACAACCATTGTGACAGTAGTTAATGTTTAGAATCAACTCATGATATGTCTTTGCTGTACCTATATGGATTTAATTTATGGAGACACTAATCCCTCTAATCAAGTTTTATGATGAGTTTTGTGTATAGAAATTTTCAAGTGGAAGAGTTGAGGGTGATAAACAAAGATCAAGAGGGACCAACCACTCAAGCTTGGGGATGTTACCCCTAGGCTCACCCTACATATATCAAAAAGTACAAGAATTTAAGCTTGGGGATGCCAAGCCACCTCACTCCAACCATCTTGATAACAAGTAAGAAGCCTAGCTATATGGCTTTAAAGAAAGCGCTTTACGGGAGGCAACCCGGTTGTTTTTTATTTTTGATTTTCTTTGTGTCCTCTTTCTGTAACAAGATACTTAGTTTTTAGTTTTTTTTCTGGAATTTTTAATAAAGTGCCAAGTTTTACCCATTTTGGTTTGAAAAAGTTGCTATTTGCATTCGGAGATTTTATTCCAGCACGAATCTGTGCATGGTTTGATTTTTCATTCCTATTTTGTAACTCGGAATGTGCTGAAATTTTTACTGTAACTGCAAATTTTGATCCTATGTATGCCTAAATTTTTTCAGAATTGTTTCACGTGTTTAAGTTGTGTAGAAAAATACGTTTCGCGGCTGCTAATTTTCTGGACAGATTCTGTCTCATTTTGTTTGATGCATTCTTTGAACTGTTAACTTGAATCTTTTTTATCCAATTAAATTTATAAGTAGGCATACAACATTATACACTCTCTGGACATTAATATGAATTTTTGTCTAAAGATTCTATGCAGGAAGTAATTCATTTGTCTATCACTACCATCCTCGATGGCAACTCATCCAAGCCTTCTTAGCATTTTAATTAAGCATCAAAATTTTAACCACCATGTCCGAAACATTCCATCAACATCAATATCATGGAATTGAATCACCGGACAATATAGCATTAACTAAGCATGGCTAAGCATCACTAAGCATATATAAACACCAATTATATCTTTATCTCAGGCCAACACATCAAACCTATGGTTTATAGGTAGGGATACATGTATTGGTTCGGGAAGAAAACATGCATTCATAGGATACTCTAGTATTGACCAAAAATTGACATAGAATCGAATGCAATATTATGGTGGATAAAATAAGTTATAAAACAGTAGGATGCTGATGCATGTAAAATGCATACATGAACTTTGCACTATATACTTGTATTCCACTCATATTTGCATCATATAAGGGGTATATTACTGTTATTTAATGATTTTTGGTAACTAATAATGATTTCCCCTTTTTATGGAATTAGTCCTGCGCAGGCAGAAAACCCCTATTTCTTTCCTTATTTATTTCAGGGCCTTAACGACGTCAATGAGCTGCAAATTTACGGGGATCATTATTTTGAAGGAGGAAGACCTCGGAGCGAAGGAAGCAAGAAAAAGGAGGCCGGAGGGCCAAAAGAGGGTGCCCACGCGGCCCCTGTACCTGGCCGCGTGGGCCCACCTCTTTTGGGCCTCGTGGCTCCGTTTGCGCCGACCCTTCTTCCCGAAGCTTCCTCGTGACCTAAAACCGACTATAAAAATAGTCCCCCGACGTTTTCCAGAGGGAGGCAGCGGAGAAAACACAAAACCAGAAACAGAGAGGTAGAAGGCTGCCTCCGGAGAAGATCAGAGGGGGGAAACGCCACCAGAATCCACCTCCGGATTGCTCCACCCCCCTCCGGCGTGTCCATCATCAACATCTACAGCAAGATCATCTCCATCTCCCCCAACGACATCTCCACCATCTCCATGATGAAGGGGGAGTAGTCTTCATCGGGGCTGAGGGCTCATGCTGGTAGCTATGTGGTTTATCTCTCTCTCCCATGGTGTGATCTTTATGTGATCATGAGCTTTGTAATCTAGTTGAATCCATAGATGTTACTCTTCATCATCTTATGAATTATGCTGCTCAAGTGGTTTTATTGATGTGATTTCCGGAGTCACCTTTGTCCCATGGTGTGAAGTTGACAGTGTGTGCACCGTGTGTGGCTCTTAGGCTAAAGATTACATGAATACTTATCATGAGTTATTATTTGTGTTGGATGTCTCTATGATATTGTGGTGTTGTTAGTACTATCTTTGGATGCGGATAGTAACAAGCATGAAGTGTCCCTAGATGTGGAATGCAACTTTAAGGTGTGCTTTTTGTAGCCCTACACATTGGATTGGTGTTCGTTATCCAACCATAGGATAGTTCGGGGTAGCATAGTGAAGAGGAAATATCTATGTATTTAATTATATTATTGTTGAAAGTGTCCACTAGTGAAAGTATGAGCCCTAGGCCTTATTTCCAAACATCGTTTACACCTTTGTCTTGTCCTCTTGCATTGAAGAGGATTGGGACACTTATTACATTTTTGTTTTGTTACATTAAACCTCCATCCATTAAGTCAACCATCTTGTTCCTTAACTTGTTTAGTGCATAATCAACTAAAACTTGTGACACTTTAGTTGTAGGGAATAGATAACTTTTCCTTCTTGCTCCTGCGGATCCATACCCTACTTCCACATTGAGAGGTGCTACAGTGATACCCTGCTCTTGGGGGTTATCAAGTACTATTCTGGCGCCGTTGCCGGGGAGCGTAGCGCTTAACTTTCTATTCTTCTGTGCACTAGACTTTAGATTTATTTTATCTTGTTTTATATCTTGCAATCATCTAAGCTTGGGGAGGTTCCTCTTTAACTTGTTTGGTTGTGAAGTTTTTCTTAGCTTTAATTTCAGCTTTGCATTCACTTTATCCATATATCAAAAACCCAAAAAAAAAATTAGAAAATGGAAAACAACAAAAAAATTAGAGAGCTTTATAAAATTTATCTTGAAATTGGTCATGATGCTTTTGAAGAGAAAATTAAAAAACCTATGGAACTTTATTTGCATAACAATCATGCTAGTAGCTTTCCGGAGTCACCTTTGTCCCATGGTGTGAAGTTGACAGTGTGTGCACCGTGTGTGGCTCTTAGGCTAAAGATTACATGAATACTTATCATGAGTTATTATTTGTGTTAGATGTCTCTATGATATTGTGGTGTTTGTTAGTACTATCTTTGGATGCGGATAGTAACAAGCATGAAGTGTCCCTAGATGTGGAATGCAACTTTAAGGTGTGCTTTTTGTAGCCCTACACATTGGATTGGTGTTTGTTATCCAACCATAGGATAGTTCAGGGTAGCATAGTGAAGAGGAAATATCTATGTATTCAATTATATTATTGTTGAGAGTGTCCACTAGTGAAAGTATGATCCCTAGGCCTTATTTCCAAACATCGTTTACACCTTTGTCTTGTCCTCTTGCATTGAAGAGGATTGGGACACTTATTACATTTTTGTTTTGTTACATTAAACCTCCATCCATTAAGTCAACCATCTTGTTCCTTAACTTGTTTAGTGCATAATCAACTAAAACTTGTGACACTTTAGTTGTAGGGAATAGATAACTTTTCCTTCTTGCTCCTGCGGATCCATACCCTACTTCCACATTGAGAGGTGCTACAGTGATCCCCTGCTCTTGGGGGTTATCAAGTACTTTTCTGGCGCCGTTTCCGGGGAGCGTAGCGCTTAAGTTTCTATTCTTGTGTGCACTAGACTTTAGATTTATTTTATCTTGTTTTATATCTTGCAATCATCTAAGCTTGGGGAGGTTCCTCTTTAACTTGTTTGGTTGTGAAGTTTTTCTTAGCTTTAATTTCAGCTTTGCATTCACTTTATCCATATATCAAAAACCCAAAAAAAATTAGAAAATGGAAAACAACAAAAAAATTAGAGAGCTTTATAAAATTTATCTTGAAATTGGTCATGATGCTTTTGAAGAGAAAATTAAAAAACCTATGGAACTTTATTTGCATAACAATCATGCTAGTAGCTATGTTATTAGTATGATTTCTTTGAATGCCATTGTTGCCAATGCTATGGAAAATTACAAGCTTGGAGATGCCGGTTTTGATGAATATGATCTTTTTAGTTCCCCAGCTATAGAGGAGAAAATTATTTGATGATACTATGCCTCCTATATATGATGATTATAATGATGAAGGTGATATTTTCAGTCCACCTACTATTGAGGAAAAAGTTTATTATGATCATGATATGCCTCCTATTTATGATGATTACAATGATGGCTACGGTAGTTTTACTCCCACTATTACTAATGAGAAGGATTTTACTTATGTGGAGAGTAATAATAATAATACTTTTATGCATGTGAATCATGACTAGAATGCTTTATATGATACTTATGTTGTTCAGTTTGTTCATGATGGCACTGAAATTTATTATGAGAGAGGGAAACATGTCTCTAAATATCTCAATAATACTATGTTTCCTCTCTTTATGTTGAAGGTTTTAATGTTGCACTTGCTTTACCTTCCTATGCTAATTACTATATGCTTCATTGATTTATTTTCTTACAAGATCCCAATGCATAGGAAGTGGGTTAGACTTAAATTTGTTTCATATTTTTCTCTTGATGCTCTTTTTTGCATTTCAATTCTTATTCCTATGTGAGCATCATTAGATAACCTCTTTTGAGAGGTAGGATCAAACAATAGTGATTTGCTGTCCAGAAAACAGATTCCTGAGCTTCACTGCGAAAAATATTAAAAATCACATATGAGGAATTTTGACCTGATATTTTATGAAAGCATTATTCAGCTATTAATACACATTTCATTAGTTCAAAGTTTTTTTATTTGAGCAACGTAAGTGCCTCTGAAAATTCACTCTTTATGGGCTGTCCAGTTTTTGACAGATTCTGTCTTTATTTTGCATTACTCTCATTACTTGTGTTTTGTGTGGTTCTATTGATCAAAGAGCAATGCACAACCATAGTAATATTAGCTAATGTTTAGAATCAACTCATGATATGTCTTTGCTGTACCTATGGAGATTTAATTTATGGAGACACTAACCCCTCTAATCAAGTTTTATGATGGGTTATGTGTGAAGAGAACTTTCAAGTGGAAGAGTTGAGGGTGATAAACAAAGATCAAGAGGGACAAACACTCAAGCTTGGGGATGTTAACCCTAGGCTCACCCTACATATATCAAGTAAGTACAACAATTTAAGCTTGGGGATGCCAAGCCACCTCATCTCCAACCATCTTGATACCGAGTAAGTAAGCCTAGCTATATGGCTATAAAGAAAACGCTTTACGGGAGGCAACCCGGTTGTTTTTAATTTTGATTTTCTTTGTGTACTCTTGCTGTAACAAGAGACTTAGTTTTTAGTTTAGTTTCTGGAATAATTAATAAAGTGCCAAGTTTTACCCATTTTGTTTGAGAAAGTTGTTATTTTGCATGCGGAGATTTCATTCCAGCACAGGTCTGTGCAAGGTTTGATTTTTAATTCTTATTCTGTAACTCCGAATGAGCTGATATTTTTACTGTAACTGCAACTTTTCATCCTCTATATGCATGAATGTTTTCAGAATTTGTAGACATGTGTAAGTCAGGTAGAAAAATACGTTTTGCTGCTGTCAGTTTTCTGGACAGATTCTGTCCAATATTGTTTGATGCATGTTTTGAACTTTTAACTTGAATCTTGTTGATCCAATTGAGTTTATTAATAGGAATACAACATTATACACTTTCTGGACATTCACATGAATTTTTGTCTTAGGATTATAAGCAGCAAGTAATGCATTTGTCTATCACTACTAATGTCACCCCACAGAAAAGAAATGGGAGAAACGGTGTTTTGAAGTTTTTTCACAGGGATTAGAGGAGATGCACCAAGAGCTATCCAAGGATGGTGAAAACCATAAGCTTGGGGATGTGAAGACAACCCCACTGTACCTACACACTCTTGGTTTGCACACGTCTAACTTCTGTTTTTCTATCAATGCACTTTATCGCATAAACTTGGAGCGTCTTTTATTTGTTTTTTGTTTTGGTTTGATTTTTGTTCTGAGACCACCACTATCATTTATATATGAGAAAGCTACTGGAAATATGGGTTGAAATATCTTGCATGCTTTTATTGTATTGGGAAAAGGGATGTCTAAGCTGATTTTTAATGACACATATAGTTGCATGATTCATGAGCTTCTTTATGAGTAATAATTTGCAAATGTTTTATCATGAGCTATCTTTTATTCATGTTTTGATGTTGTATGTTATTTCACCTTGATTGACATGAATTAGTTAGTTCTATGGACACTCATGCATGCATCTAGATGGTCATCTTTCTCCCTTTTGCTAGCCCAAAAATTCCAACAAGTAAAAACTTGTTTCCAACACCTTCAACCAAAGTTTTCAGTGAGTCCACCATATCTACCTATTAGCTTTATGCTATTCCGAGTATGTTTATCATGTTATTTGTGTTATCTATACCTCTAAATGAAAATGATTATGTTATTTATTGTAATGGGAAAAGTTGGTTAAAAAGCTCTCGCGAACTTGATGCACACTTTACTTGCATTTAATAAACATGAACCATTGTGATTAATATTATGATGATAGTGGCTTGATAAATGTTTAAGGTTGGGAGTTAGCCCATATGTGCTGTCACATGCAAAGCTTTCAACATGTTCCATCATTTATTTAGTTGATATCATGTACTTTTGTTTATGGATGCCTATCATGGTGAAATAATGTGGAAATAGAGTAAGTTTAAATGAGTTTGTATAAATGGTTAGAGAGAAACCTGGGCCGCTAATCTAAGCCATGCATCATTCATGGTGGAAATTTACTTACATGCTATTTTGAACTTTCTGTGATACACCCTACAATAAAAAGCTATATCAAGTGGTAAATAAAAAGGGTGTTGAGGTTGTTCATTATGTTTGTTTGTCTTGTTGTTTTGATGTGGGCTTGATCCATATCATGGGACAAGAGGTACCCCAGTTGAGGCTCTTGATAATACCATTTTTACTTACAATGATAGATAACTTAAACTTGCTTTGTTTCCCAAGTTGAGTAATCATGGTGTAGGTACTTGTATTCAAGGGGCATGAGACATCTAACCTTTGCTTTATCAAGGCCACTACTCATATTTGCTTTCACATTAAACTTTAATCATTCAAGATGCTATGTTAGGGGAATGAGAGCTTGACACCAAGTATTACCATTGCAATCAATAACTTAAGTAGAATAGTTTGGAGGATAGATGAAACTTATGCATGTTTTACCTCTACTCATTTATATATCTTTTCCAAAGTGTCCACCTTTTATATTCAGATTTTCATCTTCACTCTATGACCAATGTAGGATGTTCTTACTTATCATATTGCATACATGTGGTCCATATTACTATCTTTTATGTTACACTTTGTGAACTATCATTGAACATCCTTGCATTGAATACTTGATATCACTTTATAAACTGTTTGCATATTGCTACTTCTTTGAATTAATGAATCATTTGACTTTATGTAGCAGTAGCAATAATCTTTTATATCCATGTTGTTATTATATTGCAAAGTTCATGTTAGTTTTATCACTTTCATACTCGAGGACGAGCATGAGTTAAGCTTGGGGATGTTGATGCATGTAAAATGCATACATGAACTTTGCACTATAATACTTGTATTCCACTCATATTTGCATCATATAAGGGGTATATTACTGTTATTTAATGATTTTTGGTAATTAATAATGATTTCCCCTTTTTATGGAATTAATCCTGCGCAGGCAGAAAACCCCTATTTCTTTCCTTATTTATTTCAGGGCCTTAACGACGTCATAATGAGCTGCAAATTTACGGGGATCATTATTTTGGAAGGAGGAAGACCTCGGAGCGAAGGAAGCAAGCAAACGGAGGCCGGAGGGCCAAAAGAGGGTGCCCCACGCGGCCCCTGTACCTGGCCGCGTGGGCCCACCTCTTTTGGGCCTCGTGGCTCCGTTTGCGCCGATCCTTCTTCCCGAAGCTTCCTCGTGACCTAAAACCGACTATAAAAATAGTCCCCCGACGTTTTCCAGAGGGAGGCGGCGGAGAAACACAAAACCAGAAACAGAGAGGCAGAAGGCTGCCGCCGGAGAAGATCGGAGGGGGGAAACGCCGCCGGAATCCACCTCCGGAGGGCTCCACCCCCCTCCGGCGTGTTCATCATCAACATCTACAAGCAAGATCATCTCCATCTCCCCCAACGACATCTCCACCGTCTCCATGATGAAGGGGGAGTAGTCTTCATCGGGCTGAGGGCTCATGCCGGTAGCTATGTGGTTTATCTCTCTCTCCCATGGTGTGATCTTTATGTGATCATGAGCTTTGTAATCTAGTTGAATCCATAGATGTTACTCTTCATCATCTTATGAATTATGCTGCTCAAGTGGTTTTATTGATGTGATTTCCGGAGTCACCTTTGTCCCATGGTGTGAAGTTGACAGTGTGTGCACCGTGTGTGGCTCTTAGGCTAAAGATTACATGAATACTTATCATGAGTTATTATTTGTGTTGGATGTCTCTATGATATTGTGGTGTTTGTTAGTACTATCTTTGGATGCGGATAGTGACAAGCATGAAGTGTCCCTAGATGTGGAATGCAACTTTAAGGTGTGCTTTTTGTAGCCCTATACATTGGATTGGTGTTCGTTATCCAACCAGAGGATAGTTCGGGGTAGCATAGTGAAGAGGAAATATCTATGTATTCAATTATATTATTATTGTTGAGAGTGTCCACTAGTGAAAGTATGATCCCTAGGCCTTATTTCCAAACACCGTTTACACCTTTGTCTTGTCCTCTTGCATTGAAGAGGATTGGGACACTTTTACATTTTTGTTTTGTTACATTAAACCTCCATCCATTAAGTCAACCATCTTGTTCCTTAACTTGTTTAGTGCATAATCAACTAAAACTTTTGACACTTTAGTTGTAGGGAATAGATAACTTTTCCTTCTTGCTCCTGCGGATCGATACCCTACTTCCACATTGAGAGGTGCTACAGTGATCCCCTGCTCTTGGGGGTTATCAGATGCTAGATGCCAAGAAGGTTAGGTTATCTCTTGCCTTGCTGCCGGGGCGTGTAGTATGGCTCGTCGGTATAGGTAGGGTTAACCTCCACTCCGGAATCTATCGATGCCCAAACAAATATAGAAGAACAAAATAAATAACATGAGAACAATTTCAATGCACAATCACATGATGTCATGACAAGTTTATGCAAAGATATCATCATTTGATTTATCTAACAAATTAAATGGAGTTCCAAATAATTAGTGCAATTATTTGGAAACAACCCCATATTTATCTTAGTGACCACATTATTTATAAAGTATTACATTACAAAAGAAGTGGCTTAAATATGCAAGAACACGACATAATTAAGTAGGTTTTATTCTTCCGATCATTTTGGTACCTTATTTGGAAATTTTCCGAGTACCGAAGAATAAATAGTGAATTAAATAATTATTTGAAATTAATTCTTTTAATCAATTAAAGAATAACTTCAAAAGAAAATTTGTGATCATGATGTGATAATAGCATGGTTTGGTAATATTTGTCATGCTGATCACTTTGATATTTTATTCACAAATTTTGGTTAATTAATTACAAGTTATGATTTTTCCCGAATTAGGTAATAATTATGCCATTTTAGGGTTTCCTAATTAAAGGGAAATTATTTTACTCAAGAGTGCATGGTAATGTCACCAATAGGTAGGTATTGTTTTTCTGAACAATTTGATATAACACTTTCTATATTGAAACAATATTTACATAGCTATCATTTATTTCATTTTGCTTTAAAAGAAAACTTAGTGACCCGGATATTCCATCTCTCGGATATTCCGGTGCCCTGTTGAAATCTCCGGTGCCAAATATCCGGTGACTTCCAGTAGCTCCGAGTTCTGGTCCTTAGCAGAATTTCGCCTCATACCGGATATTCCGGTTCCTGGAATATCCGGTAGCAAATATCCGGTGACTACCAGTACCGTCGAGTTCTGGTCCTTAGCAGAATTTGCCACGGACCGGATATTCCGGTGTCTGAAAATATCCGGTCCGGTGCCAGGCCGGCACACGGCGACGGCAACGGGCATCGACACGGCGGTGAGGCGAGGGAGAGGGGAAGCGGGAGAAGACAAAAAGACGCGGAGCTCACCCTTGGTTGCGTGGGTATCCTCGGCGGTGGCGGGAATGGACGGGGACGCCGGAATCGATCCGGGCGGGCGGCGGCCGCGGTAGTCGAAGACGAGGACGCACACGTCAACGTCGGGCCTAACGGTCCGATTCCTTGGGCGAAAGGGAAGAGGAGCTTGAGACAAAGCTTGCTGCAGGCCTCGATCTGTGCGGGGTGGACCTAAACGACGGCGGTGAGCTCGGCAACCGTCGGCAATGGAGGAGCTCGCGAGGGAGAAAGAAAAAGGAGGGGAACGGAGGAGCAGGGGGGAAAATGGGAGCAGGTGAGCGAGGGGCTCCGTGGCCGCGTCCTTAGCCTCCAGGGGGGCCACGGTGTCGAGCGGGCAGGGCGAGGCCACGGCGGCAGGGCGGCATGGTGCCAGTGCCATCGTTGCAAAGTGAGGAAGGAGAGGGAGAGGGGAGGCTGACAGGAGGGCCCCACTCATCAGATTTTTCATCTTTTGGCTTTTTCTTTTTCAATTAAAAACCAGAAGCACTTTTAGGGATTTAAATAGGGCACTTAAACATTTTATAAATTCTGAAAAAATTCAAGTGGCCTCCCCTTGACCTTTATAACCCCCACAAAAATTGGTGCCCCAAAATAAAATGTTTTGACCCACATTTGTTCATAGGTTTTAATATGGTCATTTTTGATAATTGCAAAAATGCATTTATTTGGAGCACTTAAACATTTCCAAAAATAATGAAATTAATCATGGAGGCTCCCAATATAGTAATGAAGCTCCCCATGATTTTATTTTGAATTTTTGGAAAGCTCAACTTGGTATCAAAAATAGAAATAGAATTGAGCCAATTTTGAATTCTCAAATTTTAAATCTTGGCTTGTCAATAATTGGATTTTGACAATTGGTTATAAGATGTAACTTGGAACTTCCTAAACAATTTGGAAGTCCAAGAATAATTTGTTTGCCAAATTAACAATTGCATTTGGGGTTGAAGTTGGAGAAGGTTTTGCTTCCCCAATTTAAAAGGCTTTCATATGTGGATAGTTAGAAGTAGCAATTTCATATGGATGCTATGATGCAAACAAGAATGCAAAAAGTGGAAAAATTCTTCGTATTTTTCATTACAAAGCTGGGGCTGTTACAATTCTACCCCCCTTACAGGAATCTCGTCCTGAGATTCTAGAGTAGAAGTAGAGAGGAGGGACACATGACTACACGTATCTCCTACGATCTTCTCGATCACATGATGATCTAGCATGACATGCTGATGGGGCGGAAAGAACAGAAGATATCTCAAGGTATTAGGCAAGTTTTCTCCAAGGGTTGGAAATATGAACTTTGCCCAAAACCATAAGCCATTGAGGAAACAGGAACGACTTGACCAAACAAGGGTGGAGCCGAGGATAGGACAACCGACCACTTTGTTCAGGATCTTTGTCCAAGACCAAGACATCACTTCAAACCACCCCGATGTGTAGACCGTAGCGATTTGAAGCACCGAGAGGTGAAGGACATATTCTGGACTCCACGATTTTGACACACCAGAAGTATCCATAAGATTAAAGGCTCAGGCCCTAACGTGACTGATGAATTTACACACTGTCCGTGTGATTGGGAAAAACCTTGGTTTCACCGAGGAGGGAAAGACATAGCATTGCTCCACATTTAGATAGAGAGGTAAAACCTGATATTGAGCTATTGCCACGAGATAGATGGAGTAGGAGGATTGACCGAGGGGAAATTAGTAACTCCGTTGCAAGATTCTCCTTGAGGTTCTAGATATCACACTTCGGCTTCGGAATAGCCTTCGATCGATCCTCACGCGAGGGTCGTACTGGAAGATAGAGAAAAGACCTTAGGGGAACTATTAGGATAAATTACCCATGATACACATGGATAGTGGGTGATTTTTAAGGATTAAAGAGATTTTGTCGAATGACCTTTAAGTGAAGTGCGGTAACCACAACATCGGATTTGTCGGGATTACAAGTAGGCCTAGATCATACTCGTGGTAAACTCCAAGCATCATTTCTGCTTGAGATTCAGATTTGGTTAGGCGTGCGGATGTTTCAGACTTGACATGTCCGAGGAAGGACTTTGCTAAACTTTATAAAACAGTAGGATGCTAGATGCCAAGAAGGTTAGGTTATATCTTGCCTTGCTGCCGGGGCATGTAGTATGGCTCGTCGGTGTAGGTAGGGTTAACCTCCACTCCGGAATCTATCGATACCCAAACAAATATAGAAGAACAAAATAAATAACACGAGAACAAGTGCAATGCACAATCACATGATGTCATGACAAGTTTATGCAAAGATATCATCATTTGATTTAGCTAACAAATTAAATGGAGTTCCAAATAATTAGTGCAATTATTTGGAAACAACCCCATATTTTTCTTAGTGACCACATTATTTATAAAGTATTACATTACAAAAGAAGTGGCTTAAATATGCAAGAACACGACATGATTAAGTATGTTTTATTCTTCCGATCATTTTGGTACCTTATTTGGAAATTTTCCGAGTACCGAAGAATAAATAGTGAATTAAATAATTATTTGAAATTAATTCTTTTAATCAATTAAAGAATAACTTCAAAAGAAAATTTGTGATCATGATGTGATAATAGCATGGTTTGATAATATTTGTCATGCTGATCACTTTGATATTTTATTCACAAATTTTGGTTAATTAATTACAAGTTATGATTTTTCCCGAATTAGGTAATAATTATGCCATTTTAGGGTTTCCTAATTAAAGGGAAATTATTTTACTCAAGAGTGCATGGTAATGTCACCAATAGGTAGGTATTGTTTTTCTGAACAATTTGATATAACACTTGCTATATTGAAACAATATTTACATAGCTATCATTTATTTCATTTTGCTTTAAAAGAAAACTTAGTGACCCGGATATTCCGTCTCTCGGATATTCCGGTGCCCTGTTGAAATCTCCGGCGCCAAATATCCGGTGACTTCCAGTAGCTCCGAGTTCTGGTCCTTAGCAGAATTTCGCCTCATACCGGATATTCCAGTTCCTAGAAATATCTGGTAGCAAATATCCGGTGACTACCAGTACCGCCAAGTTATGGTCCTTAGCAGAATTTGCCACGGACCGGATATTCCGATGTCTGAAAATATCCAGTCCGGTGCCAGGCCGGCACGCGGCGACGGCGACGGGCATCGACACGGCGGTGAGGCGAGGGAGAGGGGAAGCGGGAGAAGGAAAAACGACGTGGAGCTCACCCTTGGTTGCGTGGGTATCCTCGGCGGTGGCAGGATTGGATGGGGATGCCGGAATCAATCCGAGCGGGCGGCGGCCACGGTAGTCGAAGATGAGGATGCACTCGTCAGCGTCGGGCCTCCCGGTCCAATTCCTTGGGCGAAAGGGAAGAGGAGCTCGAGACAAAGCTTGCTGCAGGCCTCGATCTGTGCGGGGTGAACCTAAACGACGACGGTGAGCTTGGCAACCGTCAGCAATGAGGAGCTCGCGAGGGAGAAAGAAAAAGGAGGGGAACGGAGGAGCAGGGGGAAAAAATGGGAGCAGGTGAGCGAGGGGCTCCGTGGCCGCGTCCTTAGCCTCTAGAGGGGCCACGGCGTCGAGCGGGCAGGGCGAGGCCACGGCGGCAGGGCGGCATGGGCGCGGCATGGCGCCAGTGCCATCACTGCACAGTGAGGAAGGAGAGGGAGAGGGGAGGCTGACAGGAGGGCCCCACTCGTCAGATTTTTCATCTTTTGGCTTTTTCTTTTTCAATTAAAAACTAGAAGCACTTTTAGGGATTTAAATAGGGCACTTAAACAATTTTATAAATTCTGCAAAAATTCAAGTGGCCTCCCCTTGACCTTTATAACCCCCACAAAAATTGGTGCCCCAAAATAAAATGTTTTGACCCACATTTGTTCATAGGTTTTAATATGGTCATTTTTGATAATTGCAAAAATGCATTTATTTGGAGCACTTAAACATTTCCAAAAATAATGAAATTAATCATGGAGGCTCCCAATATAGTAATGAAGCTCCCCATGATTTTATTTTGAATTTTTGGAAAGCTCAACTTGGTCTCAAAAATAGAAATATAATTGAGCCAATTTTGAATTCTCAAATTTTAAATCTTGGCTTGTCAATAATTGGATTTTGACAATTGGTTATAAGATGTAACTTGGAACTTCCTAAACAATTTGGAAGTCCAAGAATAATTTGTTTGCCAAATTAACAATTGCATTTGGGGTTGAAGTTGGAGAAGGTTTTGCTTCCCCAATTTAAAAAGGCTTTCATATGTGGATAGTTAGAAGTAGCAATTTCATATGGATGCTATGATGCAAACAAGAATGCAAAAAGTGGAAAAAATTCTTCGTATTTTTCATTACAAAGCTGGGGTTGTTACATCTAGTGGTTATGCATGATATATATCTATAGTCATTCATTGAACCAAGTTGATGTTATGTGTTTGCTTGATATCCTGCTAAGCCCAAAAAATCCATACTGAGAGGGAATACTTCTCGTGGATCCAAATCCCTGAGCCAAATATCTTTGCCATTTGTGTTCACCATACCTACCTACATGTGGTATTTCCTTGCCACTCCAAGTAAAATTTGCATGTGCTATCTTTAAAACTTTCAAAATTCTCCTTTTTGTGCCTCTAATTTTAAGCTCATGAGGAAGCAGTGGGAAGCTAGATATAACATGTGACAAGCAAGGTCATTTCCCCCTTTCACCCGGTGTTGATGGTTTACGTCCTCACTTGAATTTGCCGAGAGCGGCTTAAGCAAAATAAAAATATAACCCACCATTCTCCTCCGCACAATGCGAACCTGAGAAATCAGTCAAACATTGGTTAGTGGTGAAACAAAGGAGAACGAGGAGTGACATCATTTCTCTAAGAACCAGCTGCTCTCAAAAATCTAAAAGCCTTGCTTGAAATGGGGGACTAGCTAGTTTCTTTACTGTGAAGTCATTGACGAAAGGATGCATATCTTAAAACTGTTTTACTTCTGTTAAAAAAAAGCTCTAGCTCATGATTAATCACTGCTTTCCTCTACGAAGGGCCTTTGTTTTACTTTTATGTTGAGTCAGTCTTCCTCTTCCTTCTTTACACCTCAAGCAATCACTTGGTGTAAACATTGGTTCAAGTTTTACTTCATGTTATCTTTATGTCTAACCGTGAAAACTTTGTATTGACTTTATCTTGAGATAAATATGTTGCAAGTTGAAGCTTTTTGCTGAAAACTTAAATATTCCTTTGTGTTGGCCAAGCTCCTTTACCGAAATAATATTGCTTTGTGAGATATCAATCATTGTCAAGTGTTATACTTTTAAATCTCCAAAGTACTCTTTTCTAGTAAATTCTTGCTTAGATGTTGCACCTTGTTAATCATTGTTTGTTTCATTCGATGAACCATTGTTTGATCAATGCATTCAGTTCATATGCTTTACATGATTAGTTGATCAAGATTGTGTTGGTAGCATGTTACTTCAAAAATTATTTTTTTATCACTTACCTACTCGAGGACGAGCAGGAGCCGACGTATCTATAATTTTTTATGTCCCATGCTTGATTACATATCAGTGCCACAAGTTTTTATAATGTTTTTATTTCATTTTGGCATGATTTATGGAACTAACCTATTAGCAAGATGCCAGTGCCAGTTCCTGATTTATGCTGTCTTTTTGTTTCAGAAAAGTTGTACAGGAGATATTCTCGGAATCCGCTGAAAATTTACAAGAATTATTTCCAAGCAGAAACAAAGACAGAGCCAGAAGGACGCCCGGAGGGGGAGGCCCCAGCCTCCAGACGCCCCCAGGCGTGGCCCGCCCCTTGGACGTGCCTGGGCCCCACCTGGCCGCCTCCTTCGCCTCCTCGTGTCACCCCTTCGCCTATAAAATCGTCTTCAACCCGAAAACCCTAAGTACCCGATCATATTTTCCAGAAGACGTCTGAGGCCGCCGCCATCGCCAACCCTAGTTCGGGAGGGTTCTGCAGCTCTTCCCGGCACCCTGCCAGAGAGGGGAATCGACACCGGAGGCATCTACACCACCATGCCTGCCTCCGAGTGATCTGTGAGTAGTCCACCACGGGACTACGGGTCCATAGCAGTAGCTAGATGGTTGTCTCTCCTCCTTGTACTCCATTGCTTAGATCTTGTGAGCTGCCTATCATGATCAAGATCATATTATCTGTAATTGCTACATGATTGTGTTTGCATGGATCCGATGAATTGTGGAAACCATTACTTTTGTTCATCTATGTGTTATGTTTTATCTATGATCTTGCATGCTCTCCGATGCCAGTGGATGCTTTGGCCAAGTAATTGTTAGTGTCTTCAGAGAGGGTATTTATGCTAGATAGTGGTTTCATGCCTATTTTTGTGTGAGCTCGGGTTGACAGAAACGATCAAGACTGAAGATGTGTTGTTGCCACTAGGGAGAAAACAGCGGTGTGATTTCCTTGTGTTATTTACATTGCTTACATTATGCACTTTGCTTATTGCAATGATCTGTTGCTTGCAACTTAATAATTCTGGGTGACATGCTGGATAGCGATCCCGGGGTGGATTATTAGTCATAGACGCAGTTGGATAACGGTCTATGTATTTTGACGTAATGCCCATATTAGATGAAACAGTGAACTATATTGTTTTATGATAGCATTGTTGTGCACCCACAATTCTGTCAATTGCCATGCTGTAATTTGTTTACCCATCATGTATATCTTTTGGAGAGACACTGCTAGTGAACTGTGGACCCCGGTCATATTTTCCTACATTGTTTACAACCGTTCTAATAGTTTTTCATCATCATTTGCTCGTTGGTCATATTTCACTCTCATCATATTTTACATCTGCACATTTAATTCTTTGTGTTCAGCAAGCCGGAGAGATTGACAACCTCTCTGTTTCGTTGGGGCAAAGTAGTTTGTTTGTGATTGTGTGCAGGTCCACGTCAACACGCCAAGAAGATTTCTCGAACTACTAAGTCTCCCACCAACAACTCTTTTTCTGGAACCGTTGACACCTAGCAAAGCCTTCTCCAAGTCCTACAGGTTAGATAACCTTGGTTTTGTAATTAAGGGAAACTGCTGGTTTGCTGCATCATACCTTCCTCTTGGGGTTCCCCAGCGAACGTGTCATCCACGTCATCACGGGGGCGTGGAAGCTTCATAGCAATGGCCCCTAGAGTATAAAACTTAGTGTGCCCTCTAGGGTTCTCCAGGTTTTACATAGTCAACCGGCTAAGGTTTCCAAGTTGGACATGAGTCGGTTCAAGGTAGAGTCCTACTGGGCTACGACTAACTCTTCCTGGCTTGTAGTCCAAGTTGGTCCACCGTATTAAGCCTAGGATCCTGTCGGACCTGACCGTCTCGAGCCGGCCCATCCATCTTTATGTAAGTCCACCGCAGGGGTCAGCCATAAGCAGGACACATGCCAGCTAGGTCTTGTGGTCCATCTCAGCATCATGCGCCTACATGGTTAGATATTCTCTCATCAACGTGGCTTTTTGAACTTATGTCACTAATAGTCTGTTATTAGTGGCGTGTGTAAATATTGGCATGCCACTCATATATTTCCAAAATATCAGTGGAGTGGCTATTTTCTAGGCATGCAACTGATGAGGCTGCCTATATGCATTTCTGCAGTAGTGAATTCCACGAATGTATTGCGCTTTGGTGTAGAATTATATTAAGGACCTCACAACCAAGTTAATATAATTTGGTAACTAAAGTACTCTTGGAATTAAGTAACACACATCTAGAAATTAATGATGAATTTTTTTTTGAAGAAACACATCAACATCAGATATGGTTTTGAAATCTCTTTTGGACTAAGCAAACGATGAAAGAGGATAATTGATTGGGTTATCTTTGTGAGAGACATAAGATTTTAAAATTCGAAACTGAAGAATCTTCATTGATGTCATGCTTGCATACTGCATGCGTATTTTTATCTCTCGTTTTATATTTCGTGAGTTGTAGACGCGTACCTTAATTTTATAGAAAGGCAAAATAACATATAGAAGGGCCTAAGCATGCTACAAACAGTCAGTTACACACTCGCACCACGAACAGAAAGAAAACTAGACTATGTTCTCTCCAACGGTTGTTGCACCCCACCTAAGTTCCAGGTCCCTCTTCTCGCCATGGACCAAAGCTGGAGCTCCTCGAGCAATCTCCCAACCAGTCTGTCCGCTGTCCGTTGGGGTTGGCGAACACCCAGGCATTAGAATGCTTCCACATGGTCCATCAAACCAGCGTGACCACATGATTTCTCATATTAGATGCATGCATATGTGAGATGGAAGTCTAGGGAGATGCACACTAGAAGACAAGGATGTGGCACACTGCATAGAACTGTCCAAATTTGTTTGTTTCTCACACATTGAGCATATAAACGCCATTACAACTACATTTTCACACCATATTAATTCATACTTTGATATCAACCACACATAATTGGAAAATATTTAAAAGATATAATTTCGAAAATATTTGAATTCAAATTCAATCACAACATAATAAAAAGAGAACATGATGATGATGAATGCAAATTTTCCCATAAAGTTGCTCATGTGTCTGTCGATATTCAATATGTTGATGAACTTCGAGAAGTATTTGAATTCGTTCTTTGTTTTTAAATATACAACTGTCACATGCTTGGCATAAAATGGATGTCACACTACCTATTGGCCCAACTATGTATATTAGTGGGATAAGCTGACAGTTGTACTATGTTACCAACTCATAGTACCAGTTTTGGTTCGTCAGTGGTGATTTTTTATCAAAATTTTACAGTGTGTTAGAGTTACGACTTATGGGTCTGATGGTTGCTTATTCGTGTTGAATGGGACTGGTCTTCTGTGATGATTTTTTTAGTTGTGGGTACTAAGGCTAGATAATCTCCTTCCATGTTACTTTCTTTTATAGGTAATCTTGTGGATCCATTTCGACATTAACCGATTAAAGCATTAATTATCAGGTTTGTGTTGAGGAGCCCCCCTCCCGGCCTCAAAAGTCTTTGGGTTTGCACACCTTTGCCCTTTGCTGACTTTATGAATCCTCACTCTCCCAAAGAACTTAGAAATGTGTTTGTTTGTCTCCACGTGAACACCATCCGAGAGGAGGCACACCCTCATACAACTCCCCAACCCTCTCTCAAGAATTTACAGTCGGGTATGAGGGTTTTCGTGTAAGCAATAGAGAATTAGGTAAGCTTGCAATTGAGAAAATTTTCAATTATGTTCTTTCCATGGTGGGTTCCCCATGAACACTACTTCACTTTTATGAAAGTTAATTTGAGAGAAATCAATATTTTCAATGCACAATAGCAAAAGTTATGTGCAATGACCTTGTCCTCTAGATGGATGAGAATCATTAATGATTAAGTAGGGAATACGTCTAATTCCATTCACTACAACCCAAATAGTCTTTAGTTGAGGTGTTTTTTGGATGGGTCCATAATTTAGTTCATTCGAGAATATCTGATCTTCTTCCACTTCACTCTGAAGCCAATTCTTAATATCAACTTGGTCATTTTTCATGGCATTCTATATGAATATTTCCAATTAGTTGTTATAAAGGGTGAGATTGTTCTTTAACAAAATATATGTGGATCAAATCACATATTATTAATCTTTCTCGATACCAATCCCCTTGCCCCACATTTCTTGAGATTCGGAAGGATACTTCTCGAGTTTCCATTTATTCATATGGAATTTAGCTCTTCTATATTCGACTTATTTTATTATTATAATATTTATTCCTTTAAGTTTGAATTTGATTCTTTGGAGGATGATTCGGTAATGGTCTTGATCCTATATGTTCTATATATGCTTAGCAGTGTGAAAATTCCACATATTGAATTCCCGACACTATCCTTACCGTCTAATTAAGTTCTAAGATTAGTGCCACACATTGCTTCCTGACATTCTATTTTCTGGAAATAAGCCTAGACTTAAGCACATATATATTGATTGAAAATATATTTGCAGATCGACCATTCTATTTTACATGAATCAAACCGCACTCCACATGTGGGTAGTTTCATAAATTTGTAAGATTCCCGTTTCTTGAAGATATGGAAAAATATTTTATGAATGCATGAAGATTAAACATAGTTTTATACTTCTGTATATTCTTTATTCATGTTTTCACGAAGGAACTATGAGGCCTGCCTTTAGAACCAACTATGATCCAGATACAAGGAGCAACTAATGTGGCTACATTTCAGATACATGGCCCAAGAGTTGACCAATTCCTACGTTGACAGACCTACTTCCTCGATGGACCAAAAGTTCATTTCAAAAGGTAAAAACTGGAAGGTTTAACACATGACTCCAGTTCTTTAACTTGTAACTTTGTAAATCAATCTTGTGATTCTGGATAGGCAGCATTTTATTGCATCGCATTGTTCAGGTGGATGGATTGATGGACGGATCAGTAGTAGAGCAGACTTTGAGGCTGAGGTATGCAGCGATCATCTCCCAATCCAAGTGGAGGAGGTCAGTGATGCTATCCACCTCCTCCTTGGCCATCGCCTCCTCCATTGCAGGCCACCACTCCGGCACCGCACTTCCGATGCTGCTGCTTGGAGTTTGATCTGTCTTTTCTGGAAGGCACGACTTTTCTTCTCTGGTGTGTGCGAAACGGCCCCTGATCCTCTTCCGTTTATCCGCAAGCATCTTCCGGCAATCATACTATACAGTAAACAAAAATGGAAAGTTGAATGAATGAATCAACGAGTGCAACATTAACCAAGAGATATTGAAGACATATATATGTGCAAATACCGTGATCTTCTTTTCGAAGTTGCGTCGATTGCGCTTGCTCCGGTATCTCTCGATGCGCTCACGACGCTCCCCGGCGGTGTATCTCCGCACCTCCCCTCTCTTCATCGCACGTCGGGATGTCATGATGGCGGTAGTTGCCTCCTCCTTCTCCTCCTGTGGCTGCCGCGGCGGCGGTGGCACCGGTGGCAGCGAGACTGACTTGCTTCGCTTACACATGCCCTCCCTCTTCTGGCTTGTTTGGTCTCTACAAGACTCCTCAATTTATATATACATGGGCTAGCTAGCTCACAAGATACATGTGTATCAGATGGACCATGTAGTATGTACTGACATGCACAGCACAGAGTGTCTCATTTGGTATGACAGTTGTTAGAGTGTGTCCACATGCATGTTGTGCATACACATAACACATGGATACAAATTATGTTGCATTCGCAAGCTATACATGTGCTAGTTGTGTCCTGAGCTGTAACTCTTGCCATATACAAGCACTTGTCCGTTATTACAATGTGCACCTCCTACATGAAAATGGATTACATGTTGCATGCACTACATGCTTAGGAATCCCATCTACCTGCCGATCTGTTCTACCTAGTCATTCAATTTCCATATTTTTGATCGAACGCTAATATAATGGTTAATAGGACAAAATAGATGTCGAACGTTCGATGCCTAGTGACAGAACTCTTAGGCACCATCTGATGGGAGTAGATGGGTGACTGAAGAGCGACAGGGAAATGAACTAGGGGGAGGGGGCGGTAGCAACAGAGGGAGGATGAGTAGGAGAAATAGAGAGACATGGTGCAACTGACCTCGACAACGATGGATGAAGGGAGGTTAACCGACGACCGGGGTGCTTGGTCTTGGAGTGAATGTCTGGTCGTGGTGTCGGTGCTGCAAATTGATGTTGGAACTGGCAACGGCGGCAGATTTGTGGTAGGAAAAGACGAGAAGGAAGGAAGGTTGGCAGTGAGGCGAGGAGGAAAGAGTGAGAAAGAAACAGGGCAGCGGAAGTGAAAAGGCGCGGTGTCACGGAGGTGGGCGGCGGTGCGGGAAGGGGACGGGGGGACCTTTTGCGCTAAATGTCTATAAACATGAAACCGTCGCCTTGTAGTCCGTCCAAGGTTAATTAGGTGACCGAATATGAATTGAATCTCATTCATATTTAAAGTAAGAACAAACAATCAAATATTATATTCATTTTGAATTCGGTCCCATGTGAATATGATATAACTTTTCTACCAAGTGATCCCCTCTGGATTTGTATGAGAGCATTATTAATCAAATGATTAGTAGGCAGGGATATGAAAAAATTGCCCCTGACACTTTATTTCCATATTAATACTCAAGTGCGAACACAAATCCACATATAGCCGCTTTATAATTTCAGTCACATGTGGATATTCTACTGCAACCTTCAGCTATGACGTGATTCCTCTTAAAACATTCCATTGACCGCAAAAATTGGATGACACCTTGTTTTGTGGTATGTAATTGGCACAAATTGTGGTATAGCATTCTTATTTATATTCCGAGAAAGGTCAAGTATGTATCGCTATGCATATTTTATTTGGATGTTCATGTTGTTCACTGGTTCTGTTTTTTCAATAAGAATGGCGATGAAATTAATTACGAAGAGGTATGAATCTAAATATATTCTCCATGTTCAAAATTTGAGTCAACTTTAATTTCTTACATAATTCAGTTCAAGTAAAATAATTAATTAACTATGTATGGAATTTCCGGTTATGGCATAGTAGGAAAAGCATAATATTAATAAACTTGAGAAAATTCCAATGATACTCTTCTAACGTAGTCAATCTACGTTAGGGGCGTATCTTATGGGGGTGCCATGGCACCCCCTCCAAAAATACATAATTCTTTTTAGCTAGTTGTATTTGGACTAATTTTATGTGTATACCATGTGCAAAAGTGCTACTCCCTCTGATCGAGTTTTTTCTTAAATATTATTTTTAATAGAAATTCGAAATATAACACGCGGAATCAAAATATTCCGAAAATATTGCACCGTCGGCCCATTGCCGGCCGAATCTTTCCTTTCGGCTGACTGCCGGCCGAAACGCTTCGGTCGTCTTCTGGTTGGCCGATCTGCATGTGGTCTGCCTCAGCGGCAGTCTGGGACCCACCGTTTCGGCCAACGGAGGGCCGAATCGTTCCTTTCGGCGTGCGGGGTGCCGAATCACTCCTGGATAAGCTTGACGCCCGGCCTGGCTCGGTTCTTTCCTTCTTCTTCCTCCAGTTCACCCGAGCTCTCTTTTTCTTCTCCACGAAAAACTCCGGCCCCTACCCATTTGATCTACCCAAGTAGCCCCTAAACTCCACATATTATTGCAAAAATCAATAGAGAAGACAAGGGGCATCTCGAATCTGTCAATGGTCTAGTTTTTGAAGGTGGTTTTGATTGGGTGGTGGAGCAATGGTGGGGAACAATGGCGGGCAGTGGTGGTGTGTGGTGTTCCTTGGCAGCAGGAGTTGTGGTGCTGGGGTATTTTGACTCCAGGAACGGCGGATATTGCACGCATCAAGGGTAAACCCTAATTTTGTAGTTATTTTACGTTTAGTGTCTATAAGATTTATTAGGTGGAGGTCCTGTTAAGATTTATTAGCTATGTAGTATTTGATTATGCAATATATTTATTTAGGTGGACGTCATGTCCGAAGTAGTTAGTATTGTGGTTTACTATGGTTATGGTACTGTCCGGACAAATGAGTATGGTGTTGATCTCAATGAATTCCAAAATATGGAGATTCCGTTGACCGAGCCCGGTAAAGCGAGAATTAGCGCGGTTCAGCACTATTTGACGATGAATTTTGGATTTGATTCTAGTTTGTGGACGGTTAGCATTCAGTCGTTATGGTCAAAATCTCGTACAAATATTTGTTGGGAGTTGATACCGCTAGATCGGACACAGGCGTGGGTGAATTGGCTAGCATCATGCAAACTTCGAGGTACGAAACCTATCGTCCTCGTGTTGTTTGTGCCGAAGCAGAACAATATGGCACAAGGTGGCGTTGGTTATGAAACTGGACAAAATAGTCAGGCAACTGGGTCAGAACCTGTTGATCCGTCTGAATTTATGTCTCAAAGTGTAGAGAGTGGTCATTCGGCAGGAGCTCCCGAAAGCGGTGAGGGTCCTGAAAGTGGCGAGGCTGACGGGGATGAGCATTGGGATGAGGATGAGGAGGCGGGTGTAGGAAGTATGCAGCAAGAGATGGAGAACGAAGACGAGGATGGGTTGACGGCAGATCTTAATTCTGACGAAGAAGATAGTGCAGAAGATGACGAAGATAATGATGAGGATGTGCCTATTCCTAATTCCTGGAATGAGGACATGTCGACCGTCATGACTGTGAATACTGGGCAGGAATCGGCATGGGAGTATCACATGAATAATATTAAAAGAGGTGCTCAGTATACCTCGAAGCAGCAGCTAAGGGAAGCCGTGAAACGGTGGGCATTGTCCACACAAAAGATTTACCGAATTGATATGTCAAGTCCGAAATTTCTGACACTGAGTTGTGTTGAAATTGGCTGTCCTGGAAGGGTGCATGGATACTTTCCGAAGTATGACGTGAATTGGGTCGTCTCGGATGTCGTGGCTCACACATGTATCAGAGAGAACATGTTGAATAAACATCCAAACCTAACTTCCACTCTCATTGCGCATCTCTTATTCAGTGAGATTGTGAAGAGAAAAGATTTTCCAGCCAAAAATATCCAGAACACAGTAAAGGCTAGATGGTCCTACGAGATTTCATACGGGAAGGCTTGGAGAGCTAAGCAGACGACTTTAGAGGAGAGGTTTGGGACCTTTTTGGACTCGTATGACAACGCTGTCCGTCTTCTCCGTACATTGCAGCATAGAAATCCTGGCACTTATGTGGACGCCCAACACCGCTATATGGATACGGCTCCTGGATATAAGGTTTTGCATAGGGTATTTTTCGCATTCTCTATTTGCATCCAAGCTTTCAACCATTGTCATCTGGTGCTGTGTGTGGATGGAACGTTTCTCACAGGAAAATATAAGGGGCAGATCCTTACCGCTATAGGTGTGGATGGGAACAATCAGATCATCCCAATTGCTATGGCCTTTGTTGAGGGTGAGAACTATGAGAGTTGGTTATGGTTCTTCAGGCAAATAAAAATAGCTATTGTGTAGGATCGTCCCAATGTTTGCATTATTCATGACAGACATCCTGGTATGTTAAAGGCTATTAAGGCACTTCAACACCCTTCCATTGACGAAGCAACGCCATGGACTGATTTGAAGAGCCGCTGGTGTATGCGCCACCTTGGCACTATTTTTTACTCACAGTTAAAGAGTAAGCATCTGATGAACCTATTTAAAAGACTTTGCAATCAGAACCAGCAGAGGAAGTATCAATTTATATGGGATAGGCTGTGTCGCAACAGTGGAACATGGGGTTCCCCTGATGCGGTCAAAGTGGGTCCACCGCCTGTGGGCCCACCAGGAAGGCGAGCAAGGCCAAGGTTCAAGACTGGCAGATGGGCCCCCCATCTGCCCCACGGCGACGAGACAAGCACTGCATCGACAACCACGGCAAAGGACCAGGGGACCCCCCGGGGCCCCTTCAACACGAAAGACGACGCGGAGGTCTCGGGGACCCCGATGCCCGGCAGGAGGCCAGGCTCACCCCCGGGAATCAAACGTATCTATAATTTTTGAGTGATCCATGCTAGTTTTGTGATGTTGTCACATGTTTTTACTATCATATTACATCATTTTTATGCATTTTGTCGGACTAACCTATTGACAAGATGCCCATTGCCAGTTCCCTGTTTTTGTCATGTTTTTGTTGCAGAAAGTTACTTCTGGAAATATTCTCGGAATTGGACGAAAATTTCCAGAGATTTTTTATTGAAGAAATGAGGAAGGGATCCAGAAGGCCGACTCCAGGGGACCCACACAGGCCAGGGGCGGCCTCCTGCCGCGGCCTAGGGCCCACCCACGGGTGGGACCTGCCCCTGCCCTGTGGGGCACCCCTCGGTCGCCTCCGACGCCTATAAAATCATCCCCGATGCAAAAATCCTACCCCCCGAAGGATTTTCCCAAATACGCAACAGAGCTCCGCCGCCATCGCCGACAAGTTTCGAGGGTCAGATTGGTCCTGTTCCGGCACCCTGCCGGAGGGGGATCGGCCGCCGGAGCCATCTCCATCGACACCGCTGCTTCCCACGATGAGGAGGGAGTAGTCCCTCACCAGGGCTGAGGCTTATACAAGTAACTATGTGGTTATCTCTCTCTCTCCCATGATGTGATCTTCGTTGTGATCATGAGCTTTGTTAGTGTAGTTGAATACATGATGTTTCCCTATGTGTAATGAATATGATGTTGCTCAAGTGGTGTTATTTAGTACAATTTCCGGAGCCACCGTTGTGATCATGGTACCTCGGTGACAGGATGGGTGCCGTGTGTGACTCTATCACTAGTAGGAAAAAGCCTACCACTGGCGAACAAAATTCTGCTACCGCTGGCGAACTGGTGGTTCGCCAGTGGTACTATCGCCAGTGGTAACAGCTTACCACTGGCGAACATGATGTTCGCCAGTGGTAAGTGCGATGCCACTGGCGAACCAGTTACACGTTCGCCAGCGGTAAGTGCGATACCACTGGCGAACAAGAACCTGTTCGCCAGTAATATATATTTCTGCTTTTAAAATAAAAGAAGAAATGTATTACAGCAATTTATATATAGCAAAATTCATATTCCAGCAGTATATATAGAGAAATATTTGACAAACCAGTACAAATACACAATTTCCAAAACAGTATAACTAGACAAAGTTGGTCACAATCATAGTTCATCATATTATTACATATCACTAGCTAATACATGAAGCTCTTAAACTAACTTCGACCGGTTCCTGAGCCGCCGGCGCTGCGCATCCAAAGAGAAGGAACCCTCACAGGGTCATAGCTCACGTGAGGAGGAACCCTCTGAAGAAACGACCACCTACTGTCATACTGAATATCCAATAGATACACGTAGCGACGGACGTGCTCATCCTCCTCCCTGATACGGCTACGTACCACCTCCTCGGGGGCCGGCTCCCTCTGCACCGAGCGTGGCCCACGCGACTACCACCACAGAAGATCCGGGTCGACGACGTCACCCGGAAGGTAGCACCTCCCAGTGCCAGCCCGGTGGAGCCCAGTCCCGCACATCGCCCCTCTGGTCCAACATGGACATCGTCGCCGAGAACAAGGCTCCGCAGACCTTCAGGCTTACCACCTAGTGCCACAACATTTTTAATCATCGGCTTTTGAAGAAACAGACAAAACAAAATAAAAATGACTTAGATTTTGCGCCTCATACTTAGGTCGGACACACAAGTAGACCTACAGGATCTTGTGAGCCAAGTATGATGCACAAGACTTGGTACTTGTGCATATCACAAGGCTCACAAGACCTACAGGCCTACCACCTAGTGCCACAACATTTTAATCATCGGCTTCCGAAGAAACAGACAAAACAAAATAAAAATGCCACCACCATCTCAACATAACTACATCAACTACCATACCACTATCGATCACCACCACCCATCTCAACATAACTACCATCTCAACATAACTACCACCATCTCGATCACCACCACCATCTCAACATAACTACCACCATACCACTATCGATCACCACCACCACCATCTCGATCAACATAACTACCACCATACCACTATCGATCACCACCACCACCATCTCAACATAACTAGCTACCACCATCACCATCACCACCACCACCAAATAACCACCACCGCAACATCACAATCACGACAATTAAGTCACAGTAGAAAAACAGTACTAAAAATACAATTTTCACCATAGAGGCATTTTCACGAACACCTTAGCTACAGAGACCGAAGAACGTACCGAGATCGGCGGCGGGGAGGAGGGCTCGGGGAGGCGGAGACGGGGAGGAGGGCTCGGGACGAGGACGATGGCTGGTGCCCCGGCGGTGGCGGCGGCCGGTGGCGTGGCAGTGGCGGCTGCGGCGGCCGGTGGCGGGGAGGGTGAGAGGAGGAGCTCGGGGAGGCGGCGGCGGGGAGGAGGGCTCGGGAGGGGGACGAGGGCTGGTTCCCTGGTGGTGACGGAGGCCGGTGGCGCGGCGGTGGCGGCGGCCGGCGGCGGGGAGGGTGAGAGGAGGAGCTCGGCCGGCGCGCGCGCGGGTGCTAGAGATCGCGATCGAGTTAGTGGGGGGGTGGCTGGTATATGTGCGTGCGGTACAAATAAGGGGCCATTTACCACTGGCGAACAGCCCGCAAGTTTTCCAGCGGTACTTAACTTAGCACTGGCGAACAGCCCACAAGTTCGCCAGCGGTAGGTGACCCCACTCGAGACACCCGGGTCCGCGCCGGCCCCGCCGTTACCACTGGCGACCATGGTATGCTATCCGCCAGCGATAACGCCAGTACCGCTGGCGAACAGTTTTCCCTGTTCGCCAGGGATATTTTCCACTGGCGAGCGTTTTGTTTTGTTCGCCAGTGATAGCCTGGCAGCTATAAGCCTTTTCCTACTAGTGTATGGGTAATATATTGGAAGGATCTTCATCATGAGTTTGTTCTTTATTTGTTTGATTGAATAGATCATGAGGTTTTTTGATACTTGTGTTATTGAAGAAAGAGACTATTCAAGAAATAGGTTGTGGTGTTTGTTAGTACTATCTTTGGATGCGGATAGTGACAGCATGAAGTGTCCATAGATGTGGAATACGAACTTTAAGGTGTGCTTTTCGTAGCCCTACGCAATTCTCATCCTATTTGATCCACGAAAGAATGATCTCCGAGTAACGTCTACCATGCATGTGTTTTTGTGGGAACTATCATGTGTTTAATTATGTTAATGATGTTGAGAGTAGTCACTAGTGAAAGTATGAAGCCTAGGCCTTGTTTCTAAGCATTGATACACCGTTTTAGTCACTTTTGTCACTTGTTTGCTTGCTGCCATTTTTATTACAGAATTACAAAATCACCTTTTACCATCCATATCACTTGCATTTTACTATCTCTTCGCCGAACTAGTGCATCTATACAATTAGCCATTGTATTAGGTGTGTTGGGGACACAAGAGACTTCTTGTATCTTAATTGCAGGATTGCTTGAGAGAGGATATGTTCAACCTCTTTCTCCCGTGGATTCGATAAACCTTGGGTTACTCACTTAAGGGAAATTTGCCGCTGTCCTACAAACCTCTGCGCTTGGAGGCCCAACAAGTTTACAAGAATAGAAGCGTGTAGTAGACATCAAGCTAATTTCTGGCGCCGTTACCGGGGAGGAAAGGTAAGCGGTACTCACTCTCCCTTCAACAAAGCTAATTTCTAGCATCGTTGTTGAGAAGGTGTGTGCTTGAAGGTATCTTCTTTAGATCTTGCAATTAAATCTTTTCGTTTCTTGTTTTTATTTTACTAGTTTGGCTTATGGAACGTTGTCCTTTAAATTTGCTGTTTGAGAGTGACCTCTCCACCACTCCCGTGGTGGATAAGGTTACTCCACCTACTGAATGTATTCCTTTCAAAGTACCGATGGGAATAATTGATCTTGTTATGACTAATCGCTATGCAGGAGATGGAGCTGTCCATCCTAGTAATCATCTGCTTTATATTAAGAAATTATGTGATTTGTTTGAGATTGCAGGTGTTTCAAGAGAGGTGATCATGAGAAAATTATTTTCCTTATCACTTAAGGAGAAAGCATTGGAGTGGTATAGGCTACTAGACAATTCTCATTTGTTGGATTGGAAGGAGCTTATGTCTCTCTTTTATTCTAAATTTTATCCTCTTCATGAAATTCATCAATATAGAAATTATATCTATAATTTTTGGCCACATGACGGAGATAGCATAGCTCAAGCTTGGGGGAGATTAAGATCATTAATACTTAAATGCCCTAACCATGAGCTTTCCAAGGATATCATTGTTAATAATTTTATGCAAGGCTATCTCGTCATTGCAAGGAAATACTTGATGCTTCTTCTATGGGTTCTTTACAAGTAAGAAGATTGATGCTAAATGGGATCTTATTGAAAAGATTCAACACAACATTGAAGATTGGGAGATCGACAAAGGTAAAGAGTTAGGTATAAACTATGAGTATGATTGCATTAAGTCTTTTGTTGAAACTGATAGTTTTAATAAGCTTAGTGCTAAGTTTGGACTTGACTCTCATATAGTTGTTGATATCTATAAATCTTTTGCTTCTCATATGAATATTCCTAAAGAGAAATGGTCTAAGCATCATGAACCTTTCAAAGACATTTGCAAACAAAATGAAATTGTTAATGATGATTGCAATAGACATGATCCAATCTCTACAAATAATGTTCCATATAAGCATGTTAATTTTTGTGGAGTGCATAGATCTTGTGAAAGCACTCGGGTTGAAGAAGATAAATATTGTAAGCAACATAAGCATGAAAGAACTAGCAAATGGCTTAAGGATTTATATAAATTTGCTAGAGAATTAAATGACCTCTATCCTTTTATGTGTGAACTTTGCAATGAAGAAGGTCATTTTAATTTTCAATGCTCGTACTTTAATGATAGAATTATTAGCCAGTTTTGTGATAACATGATCACCTCTAGTCTTTATGATGAACTTAAATTAGCCAGTGTCGGTGACTCAGATCCGTCTAAGTGCCCACGGCTGGTTAGCTCTCACGCCCATTAACCCTTCCCGGGAGCGTTAAGCCTCCACGAATGCAATAAAACGGATAAAACTGTGGAAAAGTTTATTTACATTCCGAAAAATACAAGTTTACAAGACGCAGTTCATGTTTCCTGGTATTGCCCCGTTTTGCTTTCAGGATCGCTTGTCGTCCTCGCGGGAGAGATGCTTCATGATCTCGTCCACCTGGCAGGTCACCTCGGGATCGGTCAACATCTCGAGGGTGAGGCCTTCCAGGTCGGGCAGAGAAGGAGGTTGCTGGTGCCGCCGTTGGAGGGCTGCGACGAACTGGGTGGCCACCTGCCGGGCTGCAGCTCTCCCTTCCTGGAGGGTGGCCCTGCTCACGCTTCCTCTGAGGCCGCCGACGCGTGAGGCCACAAGCTCCAGGAATGAAGGATAACACCAGAGGGAGTAGGAGTGCTCCTTCAGAAGGACAGGCAAGCCCTCCACCTTCAGCACCACCAGTGCGTCCATGATCTTCGAGGACCAGGCGTGCATCTGGAGCAGAATCTTGTCGTTGCCCGCAGGTGACTGCAGAAGTTGCTCTCCTCTTTGGCATGCGCTTCTTTGGCCTTCGCCAGGTCACTCTGCACCGCTTTGAGCTGTTCGGATAGCTTCTCATGGCTGTGCCAGGCAATCTGAGCCTGCGACTTGCTCGCTTCCACAGTAGCCAACCTCTCGGCGTGCTCCTTGGCTTCGGTCTGGTGCACGATAGTCATGCGCTTGGCGGCCTCATCTCGAAACTTCACCGCACCTTCTAGATTCCGGATCTTCTTCTCTAGCGCGAGCCGGTGGGCGCCCGCGTTCTTCTTGAACCCTTCAGCCTCGGTTAGGGCCGCTTTTTGCGCATCAATGGTGGCTACCAGAGATGCGATCCTCGCCGCGTGCTTATCCCGCTCACCTCGGACCCGCCGGAGGTCATCCCGAGCTTGTTCCCGGCGTTTCTCCTTGTGGGCAAGGTCTTCCTTCAGTCTGGAGAATTTTCGGTCTCTCGACTTGATGGCCTCGTCCTTCGCCCGGATGGTCTCTTTCACCTCCGCCTCCACTTAGATGCGAGTCCACCCCTCCACGTTCAGCATCACTTGCTCCAGGAGTTCCTCGTCGAGGTTCGCCCTGGCCTGGAACATCTCCTCCGCCTCGAGGAAAGTCTTCTCCTGACCTTCGAACCTGCGAAGATGCTGCTGCAGCTCTTCGTGCTGGCGGGATAGCATAAGCTCTCGGGCGTTAAGTAACTCTTCATCCGCTGTCACCCGCTCCTCGCGAGCGCGCAACTCCTCCTCCCAGGAGGAGGAAGAGGGCTCCTGCCACTCAACCTCGGCCTTTGCGAAGGCCAAGAACTCCCTGGCGTTGGGGAACGTCCTCGTGAACCCCGGTGCCGGGTCCATTGTCCGCGGGTCAGGCTGCGGGCTCACTAGGCGTCGCCAGAGGCCTGCTCGGCCTCGGCACCAAGCTTGGGGCGGGCCGCTAGGGGCTCAACGTCGTCCTCGCCCCTAGCGTGGTCCTCCGCCCCTCTGACTCCAAGATCAGGGTGGGCCGCTGGGGGCTCGACATCGCCATCGCCCCCGGTGCGGTCCCCTGCCTCGAGATCTACATCAACAACGAAGTGTCAGCCTCTGGGATCCTTCCGGTCACCCGGGGTGACGGTGTCGTCTCCGGGTGGAGTTACCTGGGGACGTCGCCGAGGCTGCCGGGTCTGTCGGGTCCCGACCCGGGTCCGCTCACTCCAGCCCGCGAAGGGGCGTCGACTAGGCCGCCATTGACGGCGACCCTTTGGTTCCTCCCTTCGGGGATCCGGCCCTCGGAGTGGTCCTACTGGGAGACAGGAGATTTCCCGCGACCGCCGCGGAGCTCTCGACGGCTTCTCCCGCTTCTTCATCTTCGTCTGCTCGGGCACGTTTCCGGGGGCTTCGGACCCGAAGGATCTGCAAAGGCGCAATGATGGTCAGGACTGCCGCAGTCCCTGGCAAGCTCGGAAGGATCAGGGTGGGATTCAGGCTTACCTCTGGTCCCGTTTGGTGCCGGAGAAGCCCCATCGCTTCCCTACCAAGTCTCCAAAGAGATCCGGCGCCGACACGCTCTCGTCGTCTCCATCGTCTGCAAGAATCAGGGGTGGTGGGGCCTCGGACTCTCCGTCTGAGTCCCGCCCCACTGGCGAGTTCGGAGGTGCTGGCTGCTCGGGGGCAGGTCTACCCTAGCGCCTACCCCACTCGCGGGTACCTCTCCTTCGCCTCGGGGAGGTGCGGGGAGAGAGGAACGGCCCTGCTCTTCCGGGGTCGCCTCTTCTTCGTCTTCATCTTCAAGGGCTCCGGACTCATCCGGGGAAAAGTCCCCATAGGGTGGTCCCACCTCCATCCAAGACCTCCCGCGAGCCGTCGTCTTGGGCACCGGAGGCGGATCCAGGAACTCGGTACCCTGGAGCCCGTAAGCGTTGCACCGCGGCATGGGAGGCGCAAAGTCTCTGCCCTCGGGACAGTCGAGCAATGAATGGACTCCCAGGGGAAGGTCGTACGGCGCCCTCGGGAGCAGGAAGAGCATATTCCCCTTCAATAGCCTTGGCGATACCCAGGACCCCATCTCCTGGCGGGTCTCCCACAGCGATTGGGACCTGCGCTGTAGAGGAGCAATTCCCCGTCGGACGAAATCACCAGTGATCATAGCGCCGCTCACCTGGCAGTTCCAGAGCTCCGCAAACCTCCTAATGATCGGGAGGAGGGCCTCGTCCTGAGAGCTTACATCCCTGGAGTTGGCTAAGCTCTAAGCCGGGGCAGTCGGCACAAGAAGGTGGGGGCTGACACTGTCTGCCTGGATGAGGTACCAGTTCTCCCTCCGTTCCCTCCAGTCAGCTTGGATCTTCGTCTCCGGATATTGGCGTGCGTTCTCCTGCTTGAGGCAGAAGGACACTCCGCCCGCTATCCACCTTGATCTGCCCGTTCGGGGCATGAAGAAATGTCGGAACAACGCCACGGAGGGCATCACACCGACGAACGCTTCGCAAGCGTGTGCGAAGGTTGCTAGGATCAGTACCGCGTTCGGGTGCAGATGGAGCATATGCAGCCCGAACGCCTCCAGGATCGCCATGAAGAAATCAGAAAAAGGGGGAAGCAATCCCATCACAGAGAAGTCGTGGAAGGTCACCACTTCGCCATCTTGCTGGGGACCTGTGTCCGACCAAATCTTCAGCTGGTCTCCTCCAATGAATTCCGTGGCCAGTACACCGCGGGCGCGGGCAATCCTCTCTTTGCTTGCGAATGTGCTCGGAGAGAACAAGGCTTGTGTAACCCTCAGTAGGGGAAGAGGGGCGGCCCGGGCGGGGCCCGCCATAGTCTTCTTCTTCCCGGCGGTCCGCTTCACTTTCCTCACTGCTCTTATCTCCCGCCTGGGTGCCATGGGCGGGGGAAGGGGGCGGAGCTCGCATCGCGCGGTAAGGCGGAGGAAGATGAAGTTCAATTGGACGACGGCTTGGGATTTCCGCGATTGGGGAGAAGTAACGGCTACAGCTCTCTGGAACCGTGGCTTATAAGGCACACCACGCGTCGCGTCTAGGGATGTAAACGGATCGGATCGGATCGGAATTTGTCGTTACCATATCCTATACCATATTTTTTCATCGGATTCGAACCGGAGCGGATAATGACCGGTTGCGGATTCGGGGTCGGATATATCATATCACGGATTTGGGGGCGGAAACGGAGCGGATTCGGTAAGGAAAAAATTTAATCGGATATGTACGCGTATAAGTATATCGGCAAACCATACAACCAAAAATAATAGTTCAATATGCTAATAACCTAACAAAGTTGTACTCCATAGTCATAACAATCACTATGTAAGTGAGTTTTTATTTAATGGACAAAATTTACAACTCACTAACAACTAATTATGTTTTATTAGGTTAGATTTTTCGGTAGAAAATCGGATTATTCGGATTAAAATCGTCGGATAATCCTATTTAATTTTTCGGATAATCCATATTCGGGGGCTATTTTTCATACCATATCCTATACCGTATCCGGTGTCAAATTTGGAATCGGATATCCTTATCCGTCGGATTTCTTCAAACCGGATATGGATTGCTTAAAACGGTTTCGGAACAGGATTCGGTGCGGAAATTATCCTATCCGTTTACACCCCTAGTCGCGTCATGGCCCCGCCACTCCGGCCGGCGCGGGGATCGAGGAGGCATTCCGTCCGGCGTGTTTCCTCTCGTTGGATTCAAGACGAGCGTTGGTGATCCGCGCGAACCGCAACGTTCACCAAGGCAAAGAAGACCTGCGAGGCGCGCGTCTCCGCGAAGCGCGGCCCCGGCGGATGGGACAAGACAGTCAAGACCTAACGTCGGGGACCCACTTTGACTCTTTTTTGGTCATAGCCCCGGCGGCAGAAGGGCGTAGCCGTCGGGACTATGCCCGGGGGCTACTGTCGCAACAGTTGAACATGGGCTTCCCCTGATGCGGTCAAAGTGGGTCCACCGCCTGTGGGCCCACCAGGAAGGCGAGCAAGGCCAAGGTTTAAGACTGGCAAATGGGCCCCCCATCTGCCCCACGGCGACGAGACAAGCACGGCATCGACAACCACGGCTAAGGACCAGGGGACCCCCGGGGCCCCCTTCAACCCAGAAGACGACGCGGAGGTCCCGGGGACCCCGATGCCCGGCAGGAGGCCTGGCTCACCCCCGGGAACCAACCTCCGCACGCGCGAAGAGGGTAGGCTTGCCAGCCCCGGCTGGAAGCTCCTAGAAGACTTGGGCGCCAAGAAGACGAAGGCACCGAAGGGGGATAGGGACGGAAAAGGTATCAGCCCCTGTCCGCCCACCCAGGGAAAGGTGGGCGACCGCACCTAACCCCCTCAGAAGAATACTTGGACGAGAAGAAGCCACGTCACCCCCAAAGAAGAACCCGGAGGGGTTTTCCCGCCAAAACCCCTCCGCCCCCAAAGGTGCACCTGTGGGATCCCCTTAGCCTATAAAAGGAGGACCAAGGCACCTGAGGGAAGGGGGGACCGGATTTCAAATGGATGCCCAGAGAGTCGGAGGCTAGGCTAGGTAGCGCACAAGACAGAGAGTAGCATAGGCGAGAGGTGATCTCCTCCAGGTCAGGATCTGCTCGTCTTCAACATCTAGCCGACACCTCCCGGGTTCGCACCCGCAACCACCTCTGTAAGCTACACCATGATATACCACTCAATCCAGACATGCAGGAGTAGGGCTGTTAGCCTCCGGGCGGCCTGAACCTGGGTAAACTCCTTGTGTCTCTGCGGTGCATGCTTGTACGTAGATATCGGGCCTAGACGAAGTCTCCCCGGGGGAAGACGTTTCCCGGCCTCCTTCGCGCCCCATACCGAACCTAAAAAGGGGGTATCCTTTACTCCCGATGTCTGTGATCCAAGACACGATAGGCTGAATGAATTCACGAGGAAGCAAGTGAGGGAGAGGAAAGCCGCGCAGGCACAAGCTATAGCTACACATGTGGCTGCAATGATGGGAGAAGATGAAGAACACGTAGGTTTGTGTGACCTTCCTGGAATTGACCCACCAGGAACGAAGAGAAAAAAGGGAACCAGAATAAGAAATTTTGAAGAGTGGATAGAGAAAGATCCCCCTATGAAATGGTCTTTGCTTCACGATGCACATGGAGCTAGGTACGGCATCATGACAACCAAACCTTGTTGAGATTTATAATTTCGTCCTTAGAGGGAATAGAAGTCTCCATTAACAGCGATAGTGGAGGGGATGTTGCATGGAACAATGACATATTTTAGAGAGAGACGGCTAGAAGCCGTCAAGCATATTGAGGATTTTCCCAATACACCTTACTGCAGGAAGATAAAGAGGTACATGGACAAGAAGATAAAAAAGGCACGGCTGCACGTAGTCGTGAGAATTGGTAATGAAGAAGCGAGGTTTGAAGTATGTTTACCGACTGGAAGATTTGGCGCTGGTAATGAGCTGCTAACCCAGGAGGTTAGGACAGCCTGATAGTTCGTTGCAACAGCCTACTACACATACTTTTCAGCCTGGTAGTTCGTCGCAGCACCCGTCTCCACCTCACGTTCAGCCGACGCCACCAGATCCTTCCCAGCCTGCTAGTTCGTCCTGGCTGGCACCCCAGTCGCAGTACGGCATGTCCCAGATGGGGATATCACCTCAGTTTCCGTACGGGATGCCACCTCAGTTCCAGTTGGGGATGCCTCCTCAGTACCGGATGGGGATGCCTCCTCAGTACCAGATGGGGATGCTACCTCCAGGTCATCCTGTACATATAGGCTGGAACACTTTTTCGGCACCGTTGACTAGTCTTATGGGACTAGGTACGTTGTTGTTATTATTCACACATATTAATTTTTTTAATATAGTATATACTTATCTAGTAATAAAAAACTTTTGTAGGTAGGCCTGCTGATTCACCATACACAGGGATGGAGGATGATATGTTGTTCCATACGCCACCACCCGTCACACAGGAGACGCAAGCACAACAGGAGACACAGCCACAGGAGGATGCTCCGATGCTCGGCCGAGGTTTGCGTGAGCACCGCGACCCAAACCGAAACCGGTTGTCACCTTCACGGCCTCGGCCATGGAAACCGAAGCCTAGGTATCGTAAACATAGTGAAGTCTGAAACTTCTATCTATGTATGAGACATATTTATGTACCAACGTAATACTATGTATCAGACATATTTGTATCTATGTATCATTCAACGTAATACTATGTATCAGACATATTTTTTTCTATAGTTCCTTCACACACTTATTAAAATTACTAATAGATAGGGTACGATTACAACATGAAATTTAGATATAACCACATTCTGAAATAACACTAACAATCCAGAAATTTAAAACTTCACGTAAACTACATGAACTCATCTCCCGTCGACGCAACCCCCTGCCTCTGTCGATAGGTAACTTTTGCTCTTCGACATTGCCGCTCTCTTGCCCTTCGATGCTGCAGCTCTCTTGCTAGTGCTG
Organism: Puccinellia tenuiflora; assembly: GCA_012064385.1. NCBI lineage: Eukaryota > Viridiplantae > Streptophyta > Magnoliopsida > Poales > Poaceae > Puccinellia > Puccinellia tenuiflora. Next base: position 1,853,908 of record QRDG01000033.1, read on the forward strand.
CTAGGCATGAAGGCATCATCATCGTCGCCGCTCTTTGTCGATGGAACACTCTTGCCCTTCGACGTTGCCGCTCTCTTGCCATTAGACGCTGCAGCTCTCTTGGCCGTGCTGCTAGGCATGAAGACATCATCATCGTCCTCGGTATCCTCGGCCCATAAGTAAGGTCTATCTGCGAATCAGTTGATGTCAAATTCACTCCTTAATCTTGGCTTCACCTTCTTCCACCTTTCATGCATCCTGAGAAGTTCCTGTCGCATTTCCTGGGGTGTCCTACAATACCAACAACCTTTCCTCCTCAATGACTCGCCTATCTCAACGAGAAGACTATCACTACTAAGGAGTTCCTCCCATGAAACTAATCTATTGTCTACCCTAAACTCGGCGGCACCCTTGACAATGAGCTCAGAGAAGGCGGGATGCCAACTACCGTCGTGAGGCCAACTAGACATCCTCCATTGAGTACGCTACCTGAGTGAGCAGCGGGATTTATAGGCCGGGAATAGAAAAATTGCGGGAAGAGAACTGGCGGCAGAAAATGACGGGAAAAGAAAAATGGTGGGAGAAAAATGGCGGGAGAAGTTCCGCGGTAGCTTTTTGGCGGCAAAATTGGGCGGGAAAAATTATAGCGCGACCAAAACACGAAAGAGGGCCAACATGCAAATAAACCAACGTTTTGGCCAGCTGTAGGCCGAAACACTCCTATCGGCGCGCCGCCCACGCGAAGAGTTCCAGTGTCTGGCACTCTGCTCGGACACTGCTCGGGCAGGCAGTGTTTCGGCCCTCTGCTGGCCGAATCACTCCTTTCGGCAGACTAACGGCTGAAACAATGTTTCGGCCCCCTGCAAGCTGATGGTGCAATATTTGTGGAATATTTTGGTTCCGCATATTATATTTCGAATTATGATTTAAAAAAAATAATATTAAAAAACCCTCTGATTCATAAAAAATGTCGCTCATGTTTTTCTAAATTAGTACAAACTTTATACTAAGTGGGCGACACTTTTTATGGATCGGAGGGAGTACATATATTTGTGTGGAATCTCCAAGTTAGTGAAACCCTCCATCTATTCCTAACTAAATACAAAGTCCAAGAAGCTCGATGACGATTAAAGCTTAACTGACCGGGGTCCTAGATCCGCCACATATAGCCAGAGCCCACTAGTGGAAGTGATCAAAGTTCAAAAATCTTAAGTATATATTCTTTGCGAACAGAGGAGTAGGCAATACGTACAAATAAGAACTCTCTCTCTCTCTCTCTCTTTTTGCGAATTGTACAAATAAGAACTCTGTGGAACATTAGTGCATTCTTGACATGCATGAGACAATAAACATATATAGTAGTAATTAAGAGAAAAAAATATGAAGTTGTAAATTTGGTTGATGCAACAAGATCGGGTAAGGTGCAACGATCGCAGCTAACTGGGCAGCAGATGGGTGTTGCATCTGGAATGATTCAGTGGATGCATGCATGGTCAACTAAAAGTAATCATAATCTGAGGTGATCCGATGGCAGCTAGCTAGTAGAGGTTGATGGAGGAGACGGCGAGGTAAAGCTCATCTTCCTCCATGGCCAGCGCGCCTTGCATTGCCGGCCACCACTCCGGCATGCTGCTGGCGTCGGGGGTGGCGTCGATGACAACGTTGTTGGTTCCGTTCATCGTCGGAGACACCTCCGCCACAGTGAACTCCGGCTGATCCGCGGCATCGTCGACGTCGACGTTGCGCGCGAAGCGGCCCTTCACCCTCGGCCGGCTGTCCGCCAGAGTCTTCCGGCAAGCATACTGAAGATGATGTATTCATGCCTGAGTTAACTATCTCACAACAAATCGACATGGAGATGATGAGTAGGTAGGAGTATTAAGAATGAGAGGAGACGTACTGTGATCTTCTTTTGAAAATTGCGTTGGTTGCGTTTGCTCTTGTACTTTTCGATGCGCTCCCGTCTCTCCTCCGGGTTGTACCTCGCAGCCACCGCCGGCACAGGCGCCCCGAGGTCTCCGGTGCTCACCACACGGCGGACCGGAGGCTGCTGCTGTTGCTGGGAGTAGTAATAGTGTTGTTCTGCCTGTAACAGATCACCGTAACTCGAGGCAGACAGTTGAGAGGGGACGAAGCCATTGTTGACCTGGCAAGAATAGGAAGAAGAGGAGTGATGATACATTGTGTGTTCGGGCGCTAGCTGTGCTTGTTTGTGTCTTGTGTGTGAGTGATGATTGCTGTGTGCGTTGGGGTCAAGCCGGGAGATCAACCACATATATATGTGCGGCCCAGCAAGTCAACTCTTGTGCCAAAGGAAAGGCAAGTCAACTCTCGCCTCAAATCTGATTTCGAGTGTCATGAGCTGCTAGCTTGTGGGGTGGCACCGTTACCTTGAGGTTTCTAATGACAAGAAAGCAATTCATGGTACAAGCATTCTTACATCACAGACACGTGTGCTAAGAGCATCTCCACCGACGCCTCCCAAAAATGTATCCAGTGCCCTGAAAAATTTGTGGCCCTGCATGATCTGCAACCAGAGTTCAGAACCGGTGGGGAAGGGGCGCACGACAAGACCGCCCTCGCTCAGTGATCCGGCGGCATGAGGAGGCCTTACTTGTGGAACTTTTCCCTCTCCTCGGTTTCCAGACTATGCCCCCGGAGTGGATCCGATCCGCAAGCCTCTTCGTTGTTCGACATGTATAGGGCTTTTGCGCGGCGATCGACCTGAACAAAGGAGAGAGAGGACTGGAGAGAGACATGGCGGGCGAGAGAGATCTATGGCTGACGCAGTGCGGGCAAGGTGAGGCGAAAGGAGCCGAGGCGGTAGGGGGAGGTGGTCGGCGTTGCAGACACGTGGGGATGACGCAACGCCGCCGTGTGGGCGAAGCAATGTCCGCCCAGGAACCAGCGAAGTGGTTGTGCTACCGTTAATGACAGGCCTCGGTGTCTGCGTCATATTGACCCCACCTGCAGTAGGGTGTGTCCGGTAGTGTATGGCGCCACCTGAGACAGCTCCAAAAGTATGGGCGGACAAGGAGATGCCTACCATATTTTTGAGCCGCCCGGACCAATTGGGGGGGGGGGGGGGGGGGGGGGGGGAGGGTCCAGGCCCCATTGCCTATCGGGGACACCAGTGGTGGTGCTCTAACCAAGTCATCTAAGTGCATACTCAACCAAGTAGTAGCCCTAGCAATGATAGCGGTGATATGGAGGCCGAGCTCCAGGGAGCTCGGTTTTCAAAAAAATATTGAATCTGCATTTTTCATTTCAAACAATTCTAAAAAAAAATCATAGTCGCAGATAATATCTAGATCCGCTGGCAAGATAATTTTCAATCACAAATTCGTTGTATTCTGATATGAGAAAAAAGACAAATGTGCAGATCTGAATCGGTGAATAATGTGTAATCTCAAAAGTATGAAATCTTGCGAGAATTATTATTTTTGCGTAGATCAGAATAATACGAATTTGATCTTAAAAATTTCACTATGGTGGATCCAGATATTGTCTACAACTATGATTTTTTCAATACTTTTTGAAATGAAAAAATGCGGGGTTTTTTTTTGGAAACCGAGCTCCCTAGAGCTCGGCCTCCATTTGGACTTTCCGCCCTAGCAACTGCAGAACGCCAGCCCAAAACCAATTCTACACGAATCTGAACATCAAGAAGTCATAGCCTAACTCTAGCTGGTATGTCTGTCCGCCTGCCTAGCTATCGTTAAAATTAAACATCTTCCGTGACAAAATGGGGGTGTACGTTCAGGTGCAGCACAACCAAAAAAATGAGAAACGTGTGTCATCCACTATTTCCACAATTAACGAAAAAAACAAGCTGGCACGCACCACGCATATATGATCTCTCCAGTCTGCATGTTATGAACGGAGCAGCAGCTTTCTCCACAAACAAGAGTTCTCCATGTTATGCCCAAAATAGTAGTGCAGGAGACACCAGTATCTATATGCAACTGTCCTGACAAGGAGGGGGAATTTCAAGCAATTATGAATACACAGCACAATCAGAAGAATATGTAATGATAATAAGAGTAAAAGCTGACAAACACAGCTGCATAGCAATGGGGGTTAAGAGCAATAGCACAGACAATTCATGGAGACATGAACAAGTTGGGAAATCTCCTACTTTTCCACTGGAATCCTTAAAACCATATTCCCAATACACCAGGAGGCATGCCTTTTCTCAGCACCTCTACAGGCATTGTGCACAACTTGCAATTGACCACAAAGCAACAGCAGGCCCTACCACTTCGTTCCATGAAGCAAAGTCAGGATCCTGGGTAAGTACTTGATTTGGTGATTCCAAGCTAATCATTTCTTAGCTACAACATTGGGGAGCATGCACAAAAAGGAAAAGAGAAGAAACTAACACAGTTTAATTATATTCAAAATGCACACGAAGCTCACTGGAACGGTGATCAGGAACTAAATGTAAGTCTGAAAAATATACCTTGATGTGACTTCGTCCCTTCAAAGTCCGGCTCCCCACTACTATGATTACCTGCAAAAGTGACATCTCCCAAGATTTTGGTTGGAACAATGATATCGCCTTTGAACCTTGCAGCCTACAGTATAGAGCCCCACAATAATCTATGTTGTTTCATGCATCCATTGGACACAAAATTTGCTGCTACAGACCCACGACGCTGTGTTCAGTTGGCAATTTCTCGGTAAGATCACTGGAAGTCTCCTCACTCAATCATGTGGCTGCATTCTCCAATAAACAGAGAGGTTCTGATGAATCCCTACAGTATGTAGACCACTCAGGAATTGCGCATCACCTTGACATAGCCTGACAACACGAGCTCGCCAACCTTCAAGTGGGCTTAGCCAACCGACAAGATAAGGTCAAAGGGCACCATCTTATAGCATTGCAGGTAGATTCGTTTGCCTTCAGTACGCAGAAAAATGCTCAAACGTATACACACAACAGTTGTTATGATTTTCCTGCATCCTGCATAGATTTCAAGAAGAGTAACATCACAATTATGATCATTCACATCTCAGTGCATCGAGAGAAACATTAAGAGATTACAGGGGGTGCTGTACCAATGAATATAAGATAATGAGAACAAGTGGGACTATTACGACAACACAAAGTTCACAGATTTTACTTTTTTTCAAGTAGGTCACCCATAAAAATAGTCTCGCCACTAAAGCATTACAGCATGAGTGGCGATCCAATGATTGTTTTAGTTGATTTGTATAAGAAATTTACAGAAATGAACAGCAGGACAGAAAGAGATGCAATTATAACAATTATTAGCATCTACGAGCCAAAAGATTTTGCAATCTGTCTAAAGTTACTCCTATCGGACATCTATGGTAGATGACTATTCATGTGTATATGAAGCCAGGGGCATTCATCAAGTCACTTCAAATGTCACAAGATTTGTCAGAATGAGATCACATTGATCAAGACTGATAAGACTTCCCTATCTAGTGGTGGCATGCATGATATGGAGAAATGATTTCAGTTGTGCTCCCACACCTTCCATTGGGTGCATCTGTGGGCGTGAGGCCTTTTATTGCTTTCATGATCTATAAACCTTTTCCATATCAATTCCTCTATAATTACTACGCTATATTCGTGCCACGTTTTCCTTCTGTAGTTAGATTTTTAACGAACATGCTATTTATTCTTAATGTCCTCAAAATTATAACTATACATATAAAGCTGAAAGGAGCAAATAATATGAGATACCTACACATCTGAGTGAACCTATTTCCCAAAGCTATTTAAGAAGATCATAGCTGGTTTATTTTAACATCTTAGAGCATCTGCAATGCAGGCGCTAACTTAGAGGCGTTAGGACAAAATCCTGGCCGTTTTGGCAGTTTGCACTTCATTCCCAGCTTCCTTTTAGGCACCGGCGCATGAAGAGGAGCCTGGCGGTTGGAAAACACATGCAAAATATACAGCTCTCGCCGACGCTTATTATGCTCAGGAATTCAACTCCATAAGCGCCTATGCAAGCGCTTCACGTTGCACATGGACTTATAACCGAATCATGATACTTTGGGAAGCATGGGAGCACATTTTTCAGATCTTCGAGGACGGCATGTACTCAGAAAAATATTTTTTTAATGTAGGCATGTAGCCATAATGCCATATGGACACTATTTTTTTTTTAGATAGAAGGCATTAGAATGCCCAGCTTTAAATTAATAAAGCCTGACAAGTTCACAGGTTTTGTTACATACTCCTGGGAAAACCAGCTTACATTAAGCTGACCACGTGTGATACAAAATTGAAAAGAAATTGATACCCTCGTGGTACATTACGCAAATTTTCGTTGTGCCATTGCAGAATAATAATCTGATTTGAAGGCAATAACCGAAAGTTTTATCGCCACATATCTTTCTATAGGATGCCAGATAAATATTGGTTAAGAGGATAGCAAGACTGGAAATTACTTGAAGGAACTCCAGAAAGACGAAATCCAAGATTCTGCATATTGTCGTACTGGACAACCAGTGGTGATTTAAAATGCAGGTATATGTAGTTCCGCGGAAACAGGAAGAACCTGCTCCAGTAAGGCATAATGCGGAACCTTTTTCAAGGATAGAGAAAGTGTGCTTCTCCACTAGGATTTATTTTATTTTATTTTATGTATGCATACACTACAAAGTTACTTTGCCGACTACAGACCGTTGTACATGTAGAGCATCATGCCATACAGTTTTATTTAGCAATAGTATCTCTATCAATAGGGTTTTAGAGGAAATCGTGTGAGAGCTCTCATGTCTCACGAGGTTGAAAATGGACTCAGCACTAGTAATATCATCCTAGAATAACAGCTTATAGATGACTAATTATTAACATAAGTTAGCATTATTCAGCAGACTTCAATCAACAGATAGAAATATCTGACGAGGCCTCTTACTTTGCATGCTTACATCTTGCAAGGCACAGACTTAAGAAAGCCCAAGAAAAGGAATATAAGCTTGGACAACAAAACTTAATTTCTGTCTTCCCTTTTCTGCAAAACCAACAAGACTTTGGAAAGTAGGCATAAAACACCATTTTCTCTTGATATATGTATATCTTTACCAATATACAGTCAACAATATAAGTTGACTACTGAAAATTGTACCCTTTGCACTGCACAATTACTGCGTAGTCAGCTTTTCTTAACTACCGTACTAACTCCCATACTGACTACCCCCTCTAAATTATCATCTATCATTCTATCTTCCATGCTCCAAATGTCATGGTACTTACTGACACGAAATATATTACAGTACTTATATATCAAATAAATTATCTGTTGAAGTAAATGTATGTCGACCGGTCAAACGTGCATTGCACATGTAAAATTACTACTCACTCCGTTCCATATTAGATGAATTTCTAATGGATGTATCTGGACGTGAAATACACCTAGATACATCTATTGAGAGTCATCTAATATGGAACGGAGGGAGTAGTTTATATCAAAAACCAGTTTTTAATCATTACAAAGAATCCCTCTTTTATAGAAAAATAATTATCATAATCTAGTTCCAACACAAAAGGTAATGTATCCCTCTGATAGTCCTTCTCTACCAATAAGAGATAAAACAGAACCAATTGTATCCGTGTTACAAAATAAGGAGTTCGGAATAGCAGAAAGTATTAATCTGTAAATGTAGTAATGTGGTAAACACGGCTTACCTGATCTAGCTGTAGACACCTTGCCACCTGCACAAAAAATAACTAGCACCATTTTATCGAAAGAAACCTTGGTTTTCTTAGTTTGGATCTTTCAACTCGTAATTTCCCAAGATGTGCCACTTTTTCTTTATCATAAACAAAAGCAGTTGAACTGGTATCTCTTTTTTAAGATGAGTTGAACTTGTATCTTAACCATGGAGATAATGTTTCACCGAGATCGTTTTTTTTGCTTTTCTGTCAATGTGTCTCATATATCTATTCAATAATCTCATCCATATTTTTGTTCTGTTTTTTCCTCATTAACTTAGTGTTGCAGTACAACACCGTTGCATAAATCATTACTCAACGGAAGTGCCAGACTGAATGGTGTGTCATGATCTCTCCAGCCACAGATAACTCCAATGCCTCTAGTATCTCTGTCAGCGCCTGAGATCAAGGATGAAGCCGAGCAATTGGCACGAGCCGGCGCTCATGGCCTTCATGTCATCTTGCCACCCACTTGGGATGTACACTAGTTTCTCTGTTTTCTGCATGAACCATACCTCTAGGAGGATTGTAAACCAACTCTACCTTTTCAATGCAATGAAACGCAAAGGTCCTTTGTGTTTTCTCGAAGAAAAAAAGCCTCTGAATCAACTGGAATGTTATCAGGTTTGTCTAAAGCCTTATCCGCGAGGCAAGGATCGTAATAGAAGCTGCAGAAAAGTGTAGCCATGAATATCTATCTCGATAACCTTGACACCAAACACAATTACTGAACCATGTTTGAAATTTAATCTGAAATTCTGAATGATCAGTAAGTGTAAAGAAGCTAGGCAACCTGACTCGTGTACTTAAATTGCATCACCGATAGGGGGAGATTGTACAATATGAGAATGTAGGCCCCTCTGCAATCAGACGGAACATAGTCAGTTAGTTAGTTGGGCACACATATAGACAGAATTGCACCGATTTGGGCGTGTTTAATTAGGTATTGATCACCTGTAGTGCAAGGGTTGAACATTGGAGAGTTGAGACGGCATGGTAGTTTGGGAGGAAAGTCGATGGAGATGATGTCGGAGCGCGTGGCGACGCTGTCGTATGTGCGGTGCGGAGGAGGCGGACAGTGGAGAGGCGCGAGCGCGGGCGCGCCGGCGGCGGAGGTGGGGAATGGAACGAAGGGTCGAGGGAGGCGGATGGGACAGGCAGTGGAGAGGAGAGGGACAGGCTGGGAGCGAGGAGGCAGCGGCCGGAGTCGGGGAGGAGGCCGCGGTTGTGGTGGTCGAGAGCGACGACTGCATAGCCGAGGTCGAAGAAGAGGAGCACCGTGGCAGTTCCGCGCCGCGCCGCAATGCAGAGACCCAAAACTCTCTCTCTCCGCCGAGATGAGGAAGAAGAAGAAAAAGCCTGGCCCATATATGAATTCCGTTAAGCCCATTTGTAACTTCATATTTAGCCCAGATAGGTTGTAAAATCCACCGAGCCTTAATTTTTGATAAAGGGCTTTATTACTTAAAAAAATTAAGCATTACACCCGACATCTGCATAACAAGATGCACACAGCCGACAAGTCCAAACTGAAAGTATAAAGAGAAACATGGGCCTAGTTACAAACCATAAGATCGTGCACTCCATCTATGGTGGTGGACCAATCCGAAGATCACGTTGCCACCCATGTGGGATAAAAATGTCACTCGCCGTAGTCTCCAGTCGCACAGACACCTCCGTAAAAAGGTTTCGAAACTCCACGCGTTGTAATGTGGATCACGGACGGAGCAAATTTGTGCACCGGTATATTACCTGCAAGAGAGAAGAATTTTTATCGTTAAAAACTTTGTCATTTGTACAAAGCTGTAACAGCCCCAGTTTGGCACCCTAAAATATGGGCCAAATTTTCACTTTTTGCTTTGCATTGCATCATGGCATACTTATTTAAAATGTTTAAGTTGAATAAAGCAACAACTGGAAAACACTAAAAAGGGAAGCAAAAACCTTTCCAAATTTTTCAAACCAAATACATTTACTCAAATTAGCAAAAGCAATTGTTCTTGAGTCTCCAAATTGTCCAGGAAGCTCGAGAATATATTTTTATAAATAAGTGCCAAAAGTTAAATTCTTAACAAGCAAATAAATAATTTGAGAATCCAAAATTGGTTCAAATCAAATACTATTTTTGGAAACTAAGTTAGACTTTTCAAAATTTTCAAAATAAGATATGGGGTGCTTCATTGTTATAATATGAGCCTCCATAAATATTTTCATAATTTATTGAATTGCTTAAGTGCTCCAAATAAATGCTTTTTGCAATTATCAAAAATGATCAAATTGCAACAATATGAATAAATGTGAAACTAAACAATTTATTTTGGAACACAAATTTTTGTGAAGCTTCCTCATGTCATGGGGAGCCTACATGAATATTTCCAGAATTTATAACATTGTCTAAATGGCTCATTTAAATAGCTAAACCCTGCTGGTTTTAAATGAACTTGGAAAAAAATGCAAAAAGATTAAAACCCTGACGGGTGGGCCACCCCTGTCATCCTCCCCTCTCTCCTTCTTCTCCACTGTGCTGCGCGCGCCCATGCTGCCGACGCCCTCCTCCTCCTGGCGCCATGCCGCTCTGCCCCCTGCCGCGCTGGAGAATAAGGAGGACGCCCACGACGCGCCCTGCCTCTCCCCCTCTCCCTCACCTGCTCCCTCCCCTGTTCTCTCCCCGGCTCGCTCCGTCCGCGTTCACCAGGGCTGTGACCGAGCTCGTATCTCGCCGTCGAATCCCCGCCGCTACGAAGCTGCAGGACAGATCGAAGAGGGGCATCATCTCCGCCGTTACCTCCTCTCCATCTACGCTGAAAGAATCGACGCGGGCTCTCACGAGTTGACGCCGCCGACCCGTTCTCCTCCGCATCCGGCCGCCGCCGTCCAAGCACGCATCGCCGCCGTCCGTCCTCCCCGTGCCGCGCCGTCCGCGGTTTCATGCTCAGGGTGAGCACCCCGTCCTCCGGGACCCCTCCTTTATCTCCCTCTCCCTCTGGTTAGCCCTAGTGCTGAAAACCGAACCGTTGCCGCCACCGTAGCTCGTCGCCGGGGCACCTCCCGGTGACCCGTAGGTCCGTGGCGCCGCCACCGGCTTCCCTGCGATGCGCCGCGTGAAGTGTCGTTCCTCCCTGCTCCCACGCGTGCTCGCCCTCGCCCGGCCGTGCTCCCGGCCTGGGCCGGCCAAAAGGCCGGACCCTTCGGGCTGGTACCCAGCCCAATGCCCAGCCTGGGCCGGCCACAAGGCCGGACCCTTCGGGTCACTCCCCGGCCTGCAGCCCGGCCTGGCCGGTTTGGAGGCCGGCCTGTCTGGCTTTATTTCTTCCTTTTCTGGAATTTAAAGTTAAATAAAACATTTGATATCTTTTTAAATATTGCTCCAAATTTTGCAAATTAAATATCAAATTGTTCAGCAAAACAAAACCTATTTGTTGGTAACATTGCCATGCTCTTTTGAGTAGATAATTTTGCCTTTACTAAGAATTCCTAAAATGGTATAAATAATACCTAATTTGGAAAAATTGATAACTTGTGAAATAATTAACCAAAATGTGTGAATAAAATACCAAAGTGATCAACATGTCAAATGCTATCAAACCATGCTAATATCATGTTATGATCACAAATATTTATTTGATATTATTCTTTAAATGATCAAACGAATTAAATTCAATTAATTATTTAATTCGCTATTTATTCTTCGATAATTGAAAATTTACAAATAAGATACCAAAATGATCGGAAGAACAAACCCTATCCATTCATTTCATGTTCATGCATATCTAAACCACTTTGAGTACATTAATAAAAGTATGAACAATGTGGTCATTAAGTTAAATATGGGGTTGTTTCCAAATAATTGCACTAATTATTTGGCTCTCCATTTAATTTTGCTATTTAAATTATATGATGATATATTTGCATAATCTTTTCATGTCATCATGTGATTGTGCATTGCACCTTGTCTTCGTGTGATTTATTTTGTTCTTCTGTATTTGTTTGGGTATCGATAGATTCCGGAGTTGAGGTCACCCCGACCTACACCGACGAGCCGTACTACACGCCCAGGCAGCAAGGCAAAAGATAACCTAACCTTCTTGGCATCTAGCATCCTATTGTTTTATAAACTTATTTTATCCACCATAATATTGCATGCGATTCCAATGCCACTTTTGACCAAGATGTAGAGTATCCTATGAATGCATGTTTTTCCCGAACCAATACATGTATCCCCACCAATGAACCATAGGGTTGATGTGTTGGCCGGAGACAAGGATATAATTGTGGTATATATATGCTTAGCTATGCTTAGCCGTGCTTAGTTAAATGCTTTATTGTCCGTTGATTTAATTCCATGATATTGTTGTTGATGGAATGTTCGGACATGGTGGTTATGGTTGGTGCTTAATTAATTTGCTTAAAAGGCTTGGGTGAGTTGCCATCGGAGATGGTGTTTTGCCTCACTCTTGCCCCTAGGTGCGAGTTCCTGTCTTCAGACTCAAGGTTTGAGCGTGCTGCCATTGGTGGGGGTATGGGCTCCTTACTAACTGAATAACTTGTGCGGGCGTATCCAAGGGTCCTCTAGTTTGCTATTTCCATTTGCGTGTGGGTGTGTGAGTGGAAAAAGGAAATGTTGAGGATGGTGGTGTTTAGGACGTGGCGGTGGGGTAGGGGCTGAAATAGGCTGGGTAAACTTGTCCTGTCGCCACAAATGACTCTTGGATAGTCTCACGCGAGGTAAAGGTTTAACCGCGCCCACTCGCCGGCCTTCCCCGGAAGAGGGCCAATCAGGTGAGCCGGACGGTACCAATGGGTAAATTAGTACACCCCTGCAGGGTTACATCTTTTCGAAAAGCCGTGTCCACAGTTATGGACGCCTTGGGAATGGATTTAAGGGATCATAAATAACTTTAACCTAATTAAAATTTTGCAGCTAGAGGTTGCAACTACAACGTGTGATAAAAGGTTCATTTCCTCGAGGGTGATTCGAGGGAGTGCCTTGGTGGAATGAGAGGTGGATTCTTGATACTATTTGGTTCGATGAGAACCGAAGGAAAATTTTACTCTCTTATCCCTTTTTCAGAAAATATTCTGAGTATTCGATGCCTTGGGTCTTTTACATCTTTTAAAAGAAAATCTAGCTTTATGCAAAATAACTACATACAGCTTTAGAGCCTCCGTCATCATTTGGCCTATATCGCCCTACTAAACTTGCGAGTACGTCGTACTCAGTCTCTCTTTGCTGCCTTTATTAATTTGTTTCAGAGGAGGACGACACCGAGCAGCTAGGTGGTTTCTTCCTGGACGTCGACGAGTAGTTCGGGGTTCCCAGGTGGCAGCTTGGGACCGTGGAACAAGCTGGCTGGGATTGTTTATCTGTAGGCCTCTTAGGCCATATTTTGGATCTTGTTGTTAGACAACACTATTTCGCTCCGCATGGTTAATTGTTGGGTCTGTGACCTTTTGTGTGTAATATTTGTATCTTTCTCATATATGAGTTGCTATATGAATCTTTGTGTCGTAGAGTCTGTGATGTGCCAGTTGTTCCACAAGTTTTGATCTCTCTACTATACATGATAGCTATGTCTGAGCTTATGGCATGATCGAAGTGTTGCGTGTCGATGATCCATTCCGAGCACGCCTGCCAAAGGTTTTGGCCTAGGATTGGTAAACCCAGTAACCTTCGATTGTGTAGCATGACCGGTTGCACAAAGCTTCATTGTATAGTTCTGGGGTCGGGGCGCTACAAGTTGGTATCAGAGCAGGACTGCCTGTAGGAAACCCTTTCTACTGGTCGATGTCGAGTCTAGTTCGTGAAAATTATTTTTAACCTAAAAATGAGTTGTGAAAACCATCTTAGGATTCTTTTTACTTCTTACCCAATTCACTCTGATCTCGGTGCCATCTTACCTCTATTTGTTTTAACGGTGTTTCCGATCATCTGTAAATCTCTAATCTTTAGGATCACGGGGTTGGGTTCTACCTTTAGTTTACTGGTTAGCTCTACTCGTCTGCCAATTCTAAGCCCGAAGAGAAGAAGTATTGCGGATCGTCAAGACATTTCCTTTGCTTTAGTCCAAGATCTTGAACCGAAGGTCCCGGATTGTGCTAGGGCTCTGGTGTAATGATTTATGAGGGTTGTCGCCCTTGTGAGCATTATGTTATTGTGAGTCCCAGTACATGAAGCTGATCTTTTACCCAAGATCTTTTCCGTTGAACCCTGATGTTAATTGACACACCGGACATCAGGTTGGCAAAATTTGAAGTTAGCCTTCAAACTCGAGGTTGCAGCCATAATTGATTTGCTCAGCAATGCTCTTCTCTATCACTAGCTTTAGCTAGACTATCTGTTATGAAACTATTTGAATCACGACGGGATTGCTCTTAGCGAGTTTTTCCATCAATAATTGTGTTTCCTCCGGTAACACCCGTTCCTGAAACCCTTTCGGCACTAGTTTTCGGAAGAGTGCTAATAAGGGCTTCTGCAATATCTTGGAATTGTGGTTAACCCGTTCCTTACTCTAAATCTGTTGTACGACCTCTATCTGTCTGTTGACAGTCAAGTTTATCGTGCATTGGGGTGTTCTGATGCATGTTATCCTTGTGGTTCGTCAAGGCACTCCACTTCGGGATGTCAGGAGAAACAAACTCCGGTACCTTGTCCATTTTCTCGGCCGGGTCAAAGTTTTGTAATTCGCAGAATAAGAGCTTTTCTAGCTTATGTTCCATTCCACCTTGGAGTGTCACACTCTTTTATATCAAGAGGTCGTGCTTAGTCTCATGACGTACTTGATGAAGTGATGCTCTTACCCTTCCCTATCCATCTACCTCCGAGCTACTTGGGCTCGAGAATGTTGAGGATGAATATCGTTGTGGTAATCGGATATTCTTAGCAATTGTTATTGTTTTGAAATCCGAAGGCTTTGGTGGCACGCTTGGCATGACTGGTAAACATATCATCGAGCTGAGTTGGCTGTGTCGCCAAGTCCATTCGTTCAGGTGCACACCATCGGTCAACGAGTTAGATTCATGTCGAAACTCTAAATACCACATCCTTTTCCTTGAAAAACAAGTTTCTCTCGCAACCAGTGACTTTTGTCGCTGTGGATCCGAGTGAAGTTCACTTGTCTCCTCGGGTTAAATCACAAGTTGGTCATGCATGTGCGGATTGTTGTTGAGATGGTAGGTTGTCGCCTCCAGTTCTCTAAATACGTCATGTATGCCACTGTCCGTTTTGTTCTTGAATAAGAAGAAGTTGCCAAACCTCAGTATCTTACCGGTGTTTCCCAATCAGAAATCAGTTGTGCTTCAGTGCTTGGAGTTCATGCTGGTTCAGTTTTCTCTTCGTAGTCGTGACCCCATGGACCTCGTGATCCAGCTCGTGTTCTGGAGCTTGATTGTAGTTCAGAGCTTGAGAATCTATTTACCCTACCTATCGGTTAACTTTAGCAAACTCCTTCCGCGGACATGTCAAGTCTGAATTATCCGCACGCCTAACCAAATCTGAATCTCAAGCAGAAATGATGCTTGGAGTTTATCAATATCATGACCTAGTCCTACCTGAAATCCAGACAAGTCCGATGTTGTGATTCACGCACCTCACCGGAAGGTCATTTGGCGAAATCTCTAAATCCTTAAAATCAACCGCTATCCATGAGGGTCATGTGTAACTTACCCTAGGAATTTTCCCTTATAGCCTTTCTCTATCGTCAAGTATGACCTTCGCTCGCTGATCGATTGAAGGCTATTCCGAAGCCTAAGTGTGATATCTAGAACCTCAAGGAGAACCTTACAACGGAGTTGCTAAATGTCCCTCGGTCAATCCTCGGATTCCATCTATCTCGTGGTAATAGCTCGTTCATGAGGTTTTACCTCTCTATCTAAATGTGGATCAGTGCTATATCTATCCCTCCTAGGTGAACCCAAAGCTTTTCCCCATCACACAGACAGTGTGTGAATCCATCAGTTACGTTAGGGCCCGAGCGTTTAACCTAATGGGAGCTCCTTGTATGTCAAAATCGTGGAGTCCAGAAGATATCTTTCTCCTCTCGGTGTTTCAAATCTCTGCGGTCTACACATCGGGATGGTTTGAAGTATTGTCCTGACCTTGAACAAGTGATCGGTTGTCCTATCCTCGGCTCGACCTTTGTTTGGTCAAGTCGTTCCTAGTTTCCTCAATGGCTTATGGTTTTGGGCAAGGTTCATTTTTGTCCGTCACTTTAAGCTATCCTCTGTTCTTTCCGGTGCATCGACATGTCCTGCGGGTTATCTTAAGTCTGCAACAAGAAAGATCATCGTGGGATCGAGTAGATCGTTAAAGTGAAGGGTTGCCATGCTTCCCTCATCCCTCTTCCTACTCTAGAATCTCGGGACGAGATTCCTGTAAGGGGGGTAGAATTGTAACAGCCCCAGTTTGGCACCCTAAAATATGGGCCAAATTTTCACTTTTTGCTTTGCATTGCATCATGGCATACTTATTTAAATTGCTTAAGTTGAATATAGCAACAATTGGAAGACACTAAAAAGGGAAGCAAAAACCTTCCCAAATTTTTCAAACCAAATACATTTACTCAAATTGGCAAAACCAATTGTTATTGAGTCTCCAAATTGTCCAGGAAGCTCAAGGATATATTTTTATAAATAAGTGCCAAAGGTTAAATTCTTAACAAGCAAATAAATAATTTGAGAATCCAAAATTGGTTCAAATCAAATACTATTTTTGGAAACTAAGTTAGACATTTCAAAATAAGATATGGGGTGCTTCATTGTTATAATGTGAGCCTCCATGAATATTTTCATAATTTATTGAATTGCTTAAGTGCTCCAAATAAATGCTTTTTGCAATTATCAAAAATGATAAAATTGTAACAATATGAATAAATGTGAAACTAAACAATTTATTTTGGAACACAAATTTTTGTGAAGCTTCCTCATGTCATGGGGAGCCTACATGAATATTTCCAGAATTTATAACATTGTCTAAATGGCTCATTTAAATAGGTAAACCCTGCTGGTTTTAAATGAACTTGGAAAAAAATGCAAAAAGATTAAAACCCTGACGGGTGGGCCACCCCTGTCATCCTCCCCTCTCTCCTTCTTCTCCACTGTGCTGCGCGCGCCCATGCTGCCGACGCCCTCCTCCTCCTGGCGCCATGCCGCTCTGCCCCCTGCCGCGCTGGAGAATAAGGAGGACGCCCACGACGCGCCCTGCCTCTCCCCCTCTCCCTCACCTGCTCCCTCCCCTGTTCTCTCCCCGTCTCGCTCCGTCCGCGTTCACCAGGGCCGTGACCGAGCTCGTATCTCGCCGTCGAATCCCCGCCGCTACGAAGCCGCAGGACAGATCGAAGAGGGGCATCATCTCCGCCGTTACCTCCTCTCCATCTACGCCGAAAGAATCGACGCGGGCTCTCACGAGTTGACGCCGCCGACCCGTTCTCCTCCGCATCCGGCCGTCGCCGTCCAAGCACGCATCGTCGCCGTCCGTCCTCCCCGCGCCGCGCCATCCACGGTTTCATGCTCAGGGTGAGCACCCCGTCCTCCGGGACCCCTCCTTTATCTCCCTCTCCCTCTAGTTAGCCCTAGTGCTGAAGACCGAACCGTTGCCGCCGCCGTAGCTCGTCGCCGGGGCACCTCCCGGCGACCTGTAGGTCCGTGGCGCCGCCACCGGCTTCCCTGCGATGCGCCGCGTGAAGTGCCGTTCCTCCCCGCTCCCGCGCGTGCTCGCCCTCGCCCTGCCGAGCGCGCACACCGTCGGCCCGCGCGTGGTCACCGCACCGGTCGTGGCATTGACCGGCCGCGCGCGTGCCTGCTCGCCCGGCCGTGCTCCCGGCCTGGGCCGGCCAAAAGGCCGGACCCTTCGGGCTGGTACCCGGCCCAACGCCCAGCCTGGGCCGGCCACAAGGTCGGACCCTTCGGGTCACTCCCCGGCCTGTCCGGTTTGGAGGCCGGCCTGTCTGGCTTTATTTCTTCCTTTTTTGGAATTTAAAGTTAAATAAAACATTTGATGTCTTTTTAAATATTTCTCCAAATTTTGCAAATTAAATATCAAATTGTTCAGCAAAACAAAACCTATATGTTGGTAACATTGCCATACTCTTTTGAGTAAATAATTTTGCCTTTACTAAGAATTCCTAAAATGGTATAAATAATACCTAATTTGGAAAAATTGATAACTTGTGAAATAATTAACCAAAATTTGTGAATAAAATATCAAAGTGATCAACATGTCAAATGCTATCAAAACATGCTAATATCATGTTATGATCACAAATATTTATTTGATATTATTCTTTAAATGATCAAACGAATTAAATTCAATTAATTATTTAATTCGCTATTTATTCTTCGATAATTGAAAATTTACAAATAAGTTACCAAAATGATCGGAAGAACAAACCCTATCCATTCATGTCATGTTCATGCATATCTAAAACACTTTGAGTACATTAATAAAAGTATGAACAATGTGGTCATTAAGTTAAATATGGGGTTGTTTCCAAATAATTGCACTAATTATTTGGCTCTCCATTTAATTTTGCTATTTAAATTATATGATGATATCTTTGCATAATCTTGTCATGTCATCATGTGATTGTGCATTGCACCTTGTCTTCGTGTGATTTATTTCGTTCTTCTGTATTTGTTTGGGTATCGATAGATTCCGGAGTTGAGGTCACCCCGACCTACACCGACGAGCCGTACTACACGCCCCGGCAGCAAGGCAAGAGATAACCTAACCTTCTTGGCATCTAGCATCCTATTGTTTTATAAACTTATTTTATCCACCATAATATTGCATGCGATTCCAATGTCACTTTTGACCAAGATGTAGAGTATCCTATGAATGCATGTTTTTCCCGAACCAATACATGTATCCCCACCTATGAACCATAGGGTTGATGTGTTGGCCGGAGACAAGGATATAATTTTGGTATATATATGCTTAGCTATGCTTAGCTATGCTTAGCCATGCTTAGTTAAATGCTTTTATGTCCGTTGATTTAATTCCATGATATTGTTGTTGATGGAATGTTCGGACATGGTGGTTATGGTTGGTGCTTAATTAATTTGCTTAAAAGGCTTGGGTGAGTTGCCATCGGGGATGGTGTTTTGCCTCACTCTTTCCCCTAGGTGCGAGTTCCTGTCTTCGGACTCATGGTTTGAGCGTGCTGCCATTGGTGGGGGTATGGGCTCCTTACTAACTGAATAACTTGTGCGGGCGTATCCAAGGGTCCTCTAGTTTGCTATTTCCATTTGCGTGTGGGTGTGTGAGTGGAAAAATGAAATGTTGAGGATGGTGGTGTTTAGAACGTGGCGGTGGGGCAGGGGCTGAAATAGGCTGGGTAAACTTGTCCTGTCGCCACAGATGACTCTTGGATAGTCTCACGCGAGGTAAATGTTTAACCGCGCCCACTCGCCGGCCTTCCCCGGAAGAGGGCCAATCAGGTGAGCCGGACGGTACCAATGCGTAAATTAGTACACCCCTGCAGGGTTAAATCTTTTCGAAAAGTCGTGTCCACGGTTATGGACGCCTTGGGAATGGATTTACGGGATCATAAATAACTTCAACCTAATTAAAATTTGGCAGCTAGAGGTTGCAACTACAACGTGTGATAAAAGGTTCATTTCCTCGAGGGTGATTCGAGGGAGTGCCTTGGTGGAATGAGAGGTGGATTCTTGATACTATTTGGTTTGATGAGAACCGATGGAAAATGTTACTCTCTTATCCCTTTTTCAGAAAATATTCTGAGTAGTCGATGCCATGGGTCTTTTATATCTTTTGAAAAGAAAATCTAGCTTTATGCAAAATAACTACATACTGCTTTAGAGCCTCCGTCATAATTGGGCCTATATCGCCCTACTAAACTTGCGAGTACGTCGTACTCAGTCTCTCTTTGTTGCCTTTATTAATTTGTTTTAGAGGAGGACGACACCGAGCAGCTAGGTGGTTTCTTCCTGGACGTCGACGAGTAGTTCGGGGTTCCCAGGTGGCAGCTTGGGGCCGTGGAACAAGCTGGCTGGGATTGTTTATCTGTAGGCCTCTTAGGCCATATTTTGGATCTTGTTGTTAGACAACAATACTTCGCTTCCGCATGGTGAATTGTTGGGTCTGTGACCTTTTGTATGTAATATTTGTATCTTTCTCATATATGAGTTGCTAGATGAATCTTTGTGTCGTAGAGTCTGTGATGTGCCAGTTGTTCCACAAGTCTTGATCTCTCTACTATACATGATAGCTATGTCTGAGCTTATGGCATGATCGAAGTGTTGGGTGCCTATGATCTATTCCGAGCACGCCTGCCAAAGGTGTTGGCCTGGGATTGGTAAACCCAGTAACCTTCGATTGTGTAGCATGACCGGTTGCACAAAGCTTGATTGTATAGTTCTGGGGTCGGGGCGCTACATAGCCAAAGCGACCAAATAACGGCTATCGCTCCCACCCTTATGATAGTTCTATATTTGTGATCAATTCCATGTAACCAGTTGGCGAAAATATTCGCAACTGATCTTGGAGGATACAACGCAATTTGGATGGTTGACCAAATAGAACGCACAATCTTACACTCGAAGAAAAGGTGTTTTATCGTCTCATCGTGTAGACAGAAAACACACTTCATACTTCCTTTCCAATTACGCTTGACAAGATTGTCTTTGGTGAGAATAACTCCACGACGAGCATACCACGAAAATATTTTAATTTTTAGTGGTATTTTCATCTTCCAAAGTTTCTCAAATTTCTCCACTGGCACATCATATTGGATGAGGGCTCTATACATAGAATCCACTGAGAAACGACCATTCTCATTAAGGGTCCATCTAAATTCATCCGACCCATTAGTGAGTTGAATCATGGCTAATCTCCCTAGAAGGGCATTCCACGCCTCAAGCCTGGGTCCGATCAAATCACGTCTAAACTTCATAACTGGAGGAGATGGTCGCATAACCTCAGCTAGTGTATCACTCTTATGACGAATAACGTTGTATAAAGCTGGATATTGGTCCTTCGGAGGGGCATTTCCCAGCCATTTATCCTCCCAGAACCTAATTTCTGATCCATCTCTAATAGTGAATTTTCCAAAGCGAAAGAAAAACTTCTTCGTCGCCATGAGTCCAGCCCAAAAGTGTGAGTCACCTAGTTTCTAAACCACTTGTGACAACGCTTTTGAACTGACATATTTCCGCCTTAATAGTGTTTGCCATGTCCCCTATTCTGAGAGTAGCTTAAAAAGCCATTTCCCTAGAAGGGCTGAATTTTTGACCTGCAGATCATGGATACCGAGTCCACCCTGATCTTTGGGTCGGCAAACGACGTCCCATCGTGCCAATCGATACTTCTTTTTCTCGCTATCCCCTTGCCAAAAGAGTCTTGAACGGAAATAATCTAACTTTTTCAAGACTCATTTGGGCAACTGGAAGTAAGATATCATATACAGTACCATATTACTTAGGACTGAATTTATGAGTACCAATCTCCCCCCCCCCCCCCCCCAAGGATAGCAAGTTGCCTCGCCAACTGGCAAGTCTTGCTTCGAACCGCTCCTCAACATGTTTCCATTCGGTATTAGTCAGCCTCCTGTAGTGAATAGGTATCCCAAGGTACCTAATCGGAAACTGACCTTGCGCACAACCGAATAAATCAGCATATTGAGCCGCAAAATCCTAGGCTTCGCCAAAACAAAACAATTCACTTTTATGGAAATTGATTTTCAACCCTGATAGTTGCTCGAACACTGATAAGATCACCTTCATGTTCATTGCTTTCTCGAGGTCATGTTCCATAAAAAGAATTGTATCGTCCGCATATTGAAGGATAGAGAGGCCGCCATCTACCACTAGTAGGAAAAGGTTTATAAGTGGATTGAGCGTTCGTGGCGCACCTCTTTTTTAGTGCGCCACGACTACTTATACGTGGCGCACCAATAGGCGGTGCGCCACGGGTAAACACTTAGCCGTGGCGCAGCACCCCGTACCATGTGCCACGGCTAAGTTGGGACGTGAGCGGTAGGGAGGGCCTCACTTACCCGTGGCGCACTGCTCATCTGGTGCGCCGCCACGGCTAAATAAGTATTCGTGGCGCACCCTACTTCAATACGCCACGAGTACGTAGGGTCTCGAATGCCACGAGTTAGCTGTGACGCACCGCTTTTTAGTGCGCCACTAGTATGTGTCAACTGGGTGACAGAAACGAAGTAAACAATCCACCGGTCAGCACCATCCAAAGGAGATCTAACGGTTGTCATCGTACTCAAACAAGCACACGATCCATGTGCTATCTCTATGCTTCATTTTCATTGGCTGAGGGGAAGAAACATGGATCGATGACCGAACGCACAGCGCTGCGAAAGTCAAAACTGAAAAATGAAAAGCTGCACAGTACAACCAATCCTGCGCTAGCTCTCCTTTTCTCTCTTTCTGTCACATGGACTTTGCCTGAGTCTGAGGACCCTTTTGTTTGGGCTTCCAGCAGCTTTCCATAGAAAAAAGCAGGGCAAACAAACCAAAGAGGTTGCGTTGGCTTTGGGCTTCGACGAAGCCATCGAGCGGAATAGGGGTACAGCTAAAAAAAGGTTTCCCTTCTCAGAGGTCAGTTGAAGCGAGCGACGTACGCTACAGAGCTGACGCGTGGTGGGCAGACGAAGCAACGCATCTGGACAATCCATGCGATCGTTACGTGAGCAAATTAATCAGGTCATCTTTTTTATAGGTTGTTAGTCAATCGTACCGTGGGCGCATGTGATGGCCCTGCGTACGTCGGCCTTCGCGCGTACGCGCATCTGCGAGCCGAAGCCGCCCCGCGGGATACATGCAGGTGCTCCACGTACGTTTTTGTTCCTAGCGCAGCTGTACGTTTCCGTGGTGGCTCTTATTAGCGTGCGCGTACGAAGCCCCCGCGGCATGGATATTTAGACAGTGGCTGCTTCGCGTTCGTTCGTACTGTTCGCGAATGTACAAACTATACGTAAGTAAATGTACAGAAATAAATGTACAAAAAAGTTGAAAATGTAGAACTACACTGTTATCGGATGTACAAAATTGAAAATATACAAACTGGAAATGTACAACCACACTGCTACCGAATGTACAAAATTTGGAAATATACAAACTGGAAATGTATAAAACTGGAAATGTACAACCACGTGCTACCGAATATACAAAAACTAGAAATGTACAAATTTGGAGATGTACAAACTGAAGATGTACAAAATCTGGAAATGTACAACCACTTGCTACCGAATATACAACCACGTGCTACCGAATGTAAAAAAAAAAGTTTGTCGAAACTTATCAACATGGGATCTAGTTTTGAATATCTCGACGCGAAGAGCTCAAAAGTGAAAACGGTTCGTAATTTGGATTAACGGTTCTCAAGATATTTCATTTTAAAGTTTCAGTTTTGCAAAAAAAAAGAAAAAAGCGAAGCGCAACCAGAGAGCGACACATGTCAAGCACGGAGAGGAGGATGATGCGTGCGACGAACGAGAGGGCGACACGTGTCGGCACGACAGTGCGCGCGGGTTTCCCTTCGCGAAGGGAACCCTTTTTTTAGTGAATTCGGCGGAATAGGCATACGGGAGAAAGCACCTCCCGGGGTGCTTCCCGCAGCTTCCCGTGGCTTTGCCACTTAGAATTGAATCGTTATAGGTCTTTGCCATTTCCGTTTGATTTATTAACGAGGTAACTGCCATTGTTCAACGTTATGTGTAAATTTGATGTGATTCTAGTACTCGTAGTTGCTAGCTAGCTTATCGATTCGATCAATCCAACTAGTACTATTATACGCAACGGAAAAACTAGTACTACTTCACGCAACGCTGATGATAGCTAAACCGACACATGCACGTATTGTATTCGTATTTTAAAACTGTGTGTATTGGACTCGTATTCAGAACATAATAAGATGTTTGACACCGTATACAAACAACTACGTACTTATTCAAGTGTATTTTTATTATAATATATTTGATTGTACGATATATCATTTATTACCCGTAAATAGTCAACAATACACGTTTTCATCTTATCAATTATTTGTTGTATTTAATATTGTATATTCATGGTATTTTATAGTGACATATATGCTTGTACATTCATATTTTATAGTCGTATTTTAATATTGTATATTCATTGTATACTCATATTTATTGATTTAGCTAGTACAATGTAGTACAAATGTATTTTGGACAACTATATATTCGTGATGGTTATGTAATGACAATTGTATGAATATGAAAGGACGTTTTAGACAATTCCACAATCTACAGTCAGACAGCCAGCCGGTTTGCCAAAGACTTACACTCAGAAAAGCAGCTTCTTCTAGACAGCAGTTTTCCCTGCACAGCACCACAGCCAGCCACAGCCAGCCCAAACAAAAGGGCCCTGAGTCAGACATGAACTTTGCAACAGCACCCGCCGTCGCAGCTAGAACCAGGCTGCAGCTAGTAGCACCCGCCCCTAGCTGCTACAGCTCCAGCGACGCAATTTCTCGTCCTCCTCAACACTGACAGAGCTCCGCCACCGCAATTCGTCGCCTCCGGTCGTCCCGAGCCTTCCCTATCCAGGGGCTGCGCATATGTCCGCCGTCCTCCTCGCCATATAGCCGAATCGGCCTCCGTCCTCCTCGCCGTATGGCCGCACCGACCGCATTCTGGCCATGTCGTCTGCCGCACCCAAGTCGGCGTCCTCCTCGCGCCTCGCCCTCCTTGCACCTCTTCCTCTGAGTTTCGGTCCCAGGCCGCATTCTGGCCATGCCGTCGTCGCACATCTGAGTTTCGGTCCCAGGCCGTCGTCCTCGTTGCGCATCTGAGTTTCGGTAGCCGCACGCGCGAGTGCTCGCGGCTCCCCGTGCCACCCGAACGATGCTCCTAGCGAGGCCGCCGCCCACGCCGCCGCCACCGGTGTCAAGCGCTGCACCGATGACCCCATCTCCGTGAGCCTAAGCTCCTCCATCGATGGCGATGAGTCTAAGCTCCTCCACCGATGATGACGTGCCCAAGCGTCCCATCCTCGAGCTCTTCCACCTCACGTGACCCGACCGTCTGCCGCCTCGCTCCGGCGGTGGCGCCGGCGTATTTTTTAAAATCAAAAATTTCATATCAGTGGCGCCGACGCAAGGTTTGTTGGAGAAACCCATTCATTTTCTTTCGGTGCAACTCGTGAATGGTTTCATGCAGAATGACTACTCCATCTAGGATATTCCTTCCTTGCATGAAAGCCGTTTGTGTAGGTCTCACCACATGATCCGCCACCGAATTCAACCGAATGGTTGCCACTTTAGTGAATATTTTGAAGCTAACATTAAGAAGACAGTTGGGTCTATACTGATGGATCCTTTCTGCATCATTAATCTTAGGCAACAAGATAATCTCCCCAAAGTTTAGTCGGGAAAGCTCTAGCTGCCCCGAATGCAACGCACCGAACATAGCTAGCAGGTCCGACTTAATGATATCCCAAAAGTTTTGATAAAACTACGCAGGGAATCCATCTAGACCTGGGGCCTTATTGTGTTCCATTTGGAAAACCACTTTGCGTACCTCTTCCTCAGTGAAGGGTGCAGTAAGAAAAGCGTTCTCCTCGTTTGACACTTGGGGTATATCATCTATCCGAGTCTCGTCTAGAGATAAGTTACCTTCTTCCGGCGCCCCGAATAAGCCTTTATAATACTTCGTGATATACCTTTTTAACTCCTCCTGTCCTTCAATCAAGCCGTCTTCTTGCTGAAGTGAGTGAATAAGTTTCTCTCTATGTTTGCCATTGGCAACATTATGAAAGTATCTTGTGTTCGAATCACCTTCAAGAATGAACTTGGCCTTTGATCGTTGATACCATTTGATTTCCTCCTCGCGTAAAAGTTTAGCTATAGACGCGTTCGATTGACTTTTAAGTTCAATCTGTTGCGTGGACAGCGGCTGACTTTCCGCGATCTCTTCGAGTTCGTCAATAATGGCCAACGGACGGGCTTTTTCTTTTTTAAGTAGCCCAGTTGTGTGACGCGCCCATCCACGAAGGTGTTTGCGAAGGTTCCGCTTTCTGTTATTCCACCTTTCTATGGGGGTTGAGCCACCAACTGGTCGCTCCCAAATTTCTTTAACCATGTCTCCAAAGCCATCACGATGCAACCATCCCAATTCAAATTTAAATTGGTGTTTATTGTGAGGTTTCGAAGGACCAGCGGTTAAAATAATTGGGGCGTGATCCGATAGAGCCTCAATACGTTCTAAAGTGCGTACAGACACCATAGGATATTTGGATTCCCAATCCATGTCCATAAGTACTCGATCTAGTTTTTCGTATGTTGGCTCTAGAAGGCTGTTAGCCCATGTGAACTGCCTACCAGTCATGTGAACCTCTCTTAAATCCAAGCTATCAATGACAGCATTGAAAAGAAAAGGCCAGTGACCATTGAATCGACTTCTGCTCTTCTCGTAACGGTATCTCAGCATATTAAAGTTCCCTCCTATAAGAATAGGGTGAGGGTTATCTTTAGCTAGATTAACCAATTCACGAAGAAAAGCCGCCTTGTGTTCGTCCTCGGCGGCACCATACACGGCGACCAAGCTCCAAATGAAATTATCAGCTTTGTTTCGGATATGGAACTTAATGTGAAAGTCCGCATCCGAAACTGCTAATACATCCATAGAGTTTGAATTAACGCCAAGAAGAATACCCCCAGACCTGCCACGAGGTGGGTGGGAATACCACTGGAAATCCAAACCGCCTGAAATGCGATTGAGGACACCCACAGGGAATCCCTCCTACCCATTTCAGAAATTGCCACGAAGTCCAAATTATGATCCTGAATGCACTGTGCAATGTGTAAATGTTTAGCCAAGTCACCAAGACCTCTGCTATTCATAAACATGCCGTTCATCGGGAAACTTTTGGAGATTTGGACTGATTAGCCACTTTTTGTGCCCTTTTACACTTTGCGGAAGCATTTTTAGATTTACGTCCAGAAGCTTGCAGGTCATAAATAGAACCTAGCCCTGACACATCTAAACCCACCTCCGACACCTCCCCGACTAAATGAGATAGAAGCTGACCATCGACATTGTCAGTCACCTCATCCTCATCTAGGGGGGGAGTAGCCGGTCTACTCATGGCATTAGGATAAACCTTTACTCGGTCAATCTCCATATGCCTTAGACTCTTAGAGCATTTGCCGACACCAGAATTTCTTTCTCATTTCTTCCCATAGTAACACCAACATTAAAAAGCCTAGAAGTTAACTGTGGAGTAGAAAACGAAAGCAAAGACTTAAACTTTGAGGATGTACCCAACGTAAGTTGTACGTTCTGCAGCGCCTTATGGCGCATAGCCTTGGTCATCGAGTCCTTGTCAGTAGGCGCGGAACCGTCCGCCGCAACCGTATGATGGCTGCTACGTCTCGGTGTAGTCATAGCCGGCAGCTGCGCCTTGGCCGGCGTAACCAAGCATGGGGGTACAGTTGGTGTAGCAACCCCCACGAAGGTCGTAGCCGACATCAAAGACATCTCCGTTGTTGCCGACGAGACGGGCCGTGTCGGAGGCGTGCTAGCGGCAACAACGCACCCTCCTGTGCCACCACCCACGGCTGGAGGCGGAGGGCTTCCCGCAGCTGGAAGCGACCCGGTGGCAGCGAACGGCACAGCTGGGACACCTCCCACGGGAGGAGCTAGGGGCGTGGTCGAGCTTGCCGGCCCACCACCCGAGGTCGGAGTAGAGGGCGGGCCACCTCCTGTGGCCGAGGGACTCCCCGTTGGGCCACCTCCTATGGTCGGAGAGGAAGACGGGCCAGAACCCGCAGCAGGGACCTGGGACGGCCGGGAAACTCGTGATGACGAGCAGCTCCCCGACGGAGGCGTGCAAGAGCCAAGGGCCAGCCCGCTGGCAGCCAAGTGGCGCCCAGGGCTGTAGCTGCGCGGTTTGCCTCCTTCCAAAGCAAATGCAGCACCCAAAGGTGTGTTGCTGATCCCCCCAAGGCACGCGACGAACGGGGGTTGCGGTTAATAGGTGTAGCAGCCCTCCCGCGAAGAAGAGCCTGCACGGAGGCCATCAAATTGTTGCTACCCCCTGACACAGAGCCAGGCGCATTAGCCATCTCCGTATCACCATTGGACGCCTCCGGCTGAGGACAGTTACTAGACTCATGCCCTTCCCCAAAGTCACCCCCAAACCTTTGTCATTTGCATCATCCTTTTCGTTGCGGTTCCAAGCGAAAGGTACAAAATCCGCCTCCGAGGTAAAACTAGCTGGTTCCGGACAGAAAGTGAAATCGAAAACTTTTAACACCAGAACACCATCCGCCTTATTGAAAGGCCCAAGCTCATCACTCTTCTTATTAAAGCAGTTTGTGAAAGTGCATGGTTGTCCCCATGTGTCGTTTTGGTAATTAATGACAATCTCTATGGACTAATGTATGCTTCAAGTCATACTTGTAGGTTTGGTCCATAGCATTGCTTGATCTCCATTTATTGGAGTCAAGGCTAAAAGAAGAGAATCATTTGTTGACCAAGGCCAAGGTGTTTCTCCATGAGCATGAATCGAGAGGAAGATCCTATGTAGCTTGTGGAGGATGGCATCATGGTGATCGCCATCACAAGATAATGGCCAAGTGAAGACATGCCGAAGAAGTGGTTCTCCCATATTGGTGTATGGGGGAGCAATATGTGAGTCTTCACCGAGCGGAGCGCGATCAAGAAAGGTGGTCCAACTTGAGAAGACAAAGATCGTCATCATCAAGCTCAAGTGGATTATGCGCAAAGCAAAGGTATGATCTTGATAGGGTTTCTATTTTACCGGTCTCATGATGTTAGTGAGAGATCGGATTATAGGATAGTTAACCGTACTATCAAGAGGGGCTCTCGACCGATTATCTTGATCGTATCGTTCGTGGAGAGCTCAAACCTTTGCATAATTGGCATCATCTTTATTGGTTCGTATTTGGCTTATATCCATGTGAGTAGTTAGTGCTTTTCATGCTCGTCATGACAAGCCCTACCTCATCGAAAACGGATTTCATTTGCTTCTTCTTTTTTGTTTTCGGTGTTGTAGGTTTTACGGTTTGAGAGGTCAAACTCTCTCCTTGTGGCTTCCTACTCACATGATGTACTATGATGTTTGTCTGCATGATCTTGTAGAACTCTTCGTTGTGATTCCAACGAGCCCAAGATCATCGAAAACGGAGTCCTAATGATTAAGTTATGATTTTTCTCGTACCGGATGTCCTGCAGTTTTTTGTCCAGCGGTAGTACCGCACCGGTACCGCCTAGGTACCGCCGGGTGTCCAGTACCGCGCGCGTTTGAGCGCCCGAAATCACCCGGGGCAGTAGTACCGCTGTCCCAGCGGTAGTACCGCTCCTGGGCGCGATTTTGGCCATAACGGTTGCATTTTGGGTGACCTATTTAAGGGGCCTTGTTTCCCAACAGGTCCCCAACCCTTGAGCACGTTTTTCCCTCTTTCTCCGACCATTGTTGACCTTGGAAAGCTTGCCCCTCTCTCTATCCCTCCAATGATTCTTGCCCATCTTTAGGGATTGAAGAGAGGAGATCTAGATCTACATTTTCACCAATCAATCTCTCTTCTAAGTGAGGGGAACCTAGTGGATCTAGTTCTTGGAGTTCTTTTGTGGTTCTCCTCTTTGTTCTTCCTCTCTTATTCCCCCATAAGAATTTGTTGCTTTGTTGGAATTTGAGAGTGAAGGATTTGAGCACTTGTGCTCTTGCCATTGCATTAGTTGCATCGGGTTGTGCTCTCCACGAAGATTCGTGGGATTGAAGTTCGAGAAGCTTGTTACTCTTGGGTGCATTGTGTTCCCAAGAGCTTGTGCCTCTTGGGTGCATTGTGTACCCTAGAATGTTTGGTGTGCCGCGAAGACTTCGAGTTGTGAAGCTTTGGGCAAGGTTTGGGAGCCCCCGATTGAGTTGTGTGTGTGTGCCCCAAGATCGTTGTAAAGGTTCCGGATTCCGCCTTGAAGGATTCCGATAGTGGAAGGTGAACCTAACCCTTGGGGTGAGATTCATCGGAGAATAGGGTGAGGTCTTTGTGGCGTCTTGAGTAGGCCTTTTGTGGCGATCTCACACCCCTCCAACGAGACGTACTCCCTTAACAAGGAGGAACTCTTTACTTATTTCTATACCCGAGCTCTTTACTTATGCAATTTACATTGTGATAGCCTTTGTGCTTGATGTCATATATATTGCTATCACCTTGTTGGTATATTGCTCAGCTTAAGTTGTTGGTGCACATAGGTAAACCTAGTATATTAGGTTGTTGGCTTGTTAATTTAAAAACTTAGTTTTATTCCGCGATTATCAAGCCTTAAACCGGAAAAGTTTAAATCGCCTATTCACCCCCCTCTAGGTGACATCGTTTGTCCTTTCAATTGGTATCAGAGCCAGGTTTTCTTTTTGGGCTTTGCCGCCTAGAGAGTAAAGATGTCATTTAGAGAATTAGTGCACGATCCCACTTTTATATTCGATGGCACAAATTTTAATGTTTGGAAAACTCATATACTTAGTCACTTACGGGTCTTGGACCCCAATATTGAGCGTATCTTAGATATAGGTTTTTCTCCTCCAAAGGATTATGAAAGTATGACTTTAGAGGATGAGAAAAACTTATATCTAGATGCTCTAGCTTCTAATGAGTTTTGCAAATTTTTGAGTGTTGTAGTTTTTGAGTCAATCATGCCTCTCCGGAATGCTCATGAATTGTGGACAAAGCTTCAAGATAAATACGGCAAGTGCATGCCTATTGAGGATGATTGTTCTCCCTCCACCTCCGAGCGTAATGAGTTCTCAACTTCGTCTACTTCACCAAAATGTGGTAAGCCACAAACTAATGTGATGGTGAGTAGTGATAGGTTGTGCAATAATGATAGTGAGCTCATTGTTGATGATCTTTTATCTCTATCTTGTTGCAATGCCTCATCTTTGGACCTAAACACACATAGCACTATAAATGTCATACATGCTAGTGTTGATAGTTGAAAGAACAAACGATGTCCCGATGTCGCCTAGAGGGGGGGTGAATAGGTGATTAAAACTTTTTCTATTTAGGGGCTTGATAAATGCGGAATAAAACTAGGTGTTTAAATTAACAAGCCAACAACCTAAAATTCTAGGTTTACCTAAAGTGCACCAACAAACAACTTATGCTAAACAAGGCAAGCAACAAGGTGATAGCTAAATATAAACATCAAGCACGAAGGCTATCACAATGTAAAGTGCATAAGTAAAAGCTCGGGTATAGAAATAACCGAGGCACATGGAGACGAAGATTTATTCTCGAATTCCTCCTTGTTAAGGGAGTACGTCTCGTTGGAGGGGTGTGAGGTCGCCACAAAAGGCCTACTCAAGATGCCACAAAGGCGTCACCCTATTCTCTGATGAACCGCACCCAAAGGTTTGGTTCACCTTCCACTATCGGAATCCTTCAGGGCGGATTCCGGAGCCCTTACAACTTTTGGGGCACACACCCACAACTCAATTGGGGGCTCCCAACGTGCCGAAGCTTCACAAGCCGAAGTCTTCACGGCACCACCACCGTCTAGGGTCCAATGACCCAAGAGTAACAAGCTCCCAACCTTCAATCCCACGAATCACCGTGGGGAGCACAACCCGATGCAACAAATGCAAAAGGGGAAGATCACACCAAGTGGTCAAATTCTTCTCCCCAAAATCCAACCAAAGCAACTAATGCTACGGAGGGATTTAGGAGGAAGAACGGAGGAGAAACACCAAGAACTCCAAAATCTAGATCCCACGAGTTCCCCTCACTTAGAGGAGATTTTGTTTGGTGGAGTAGTGGATCTAGATCTCCTCTCTTGTTTCCCTAAATTTGGGCAAGAATCATCGGAGGGATTAGAGGGAATCGAGCTCTCAAAATGTTGGCAATGGAGGAGAGAGAGCAAGGGATGAGATCTACACAAAAAATGGGGAAGAAACCCCTTTTATAGGTGGCTCCAAAAAGGAGCCGTTGGGGAAGAAAAAGTGGGACAAAGAGGAAAAAATGGCAGCCAGGCAGCCCGGCCTCGGGCCGGCCACAACCCGGCCTGGCCGGCCTGGGCAGCATCAAAAGCAGACAGACAGATCTAGGGAGCCGGCCTTCCACCGGCCTTGGGCCGGCCGGGGAAGAGGCTGGGCCGGCAGGTGGCCGAATGGGCTGGCCTGCCCCCGGCCTCGGGCCAGCCTCGCGGGAGGAGGCTGGCCGGGACACCACCCGAACGGTCCGGCTTCGGCCCGGCCAGGCCGGCAGCCCCTTTTTTTTTTCTTTTTCACTTTTCTGTTTTCTAAAAATCAACCGAAATAGAAATGTAATATCTCCCACATACGGACTCCGTTTTCGATATTCTTGGACTCGTTGGAATCGTTACAACGAGCACTACAAGAATATGCAGAGAAACATCATAGTCCAAGAATATAATATAAAGATAAATGGGGAAAGGTAAAAGCTCCCATTTGCAAATCGGAAATGCAATAACTTTCACCCACGAACTCCGTTTTTGATATTCTTGGACTCGTTGGAATCGTCACAACGAGCACAGCAAGATTATGCAGAGAAACGTCATAGTGCAATAAAATATTATAAAACCAAATGGGGAAAGTTTAAAAGCCCTTTTTTCGCAAACCGAAAAACCGTTTCTTTTGCAATTGAAGTCCGAATGAAGTAAAACCAATTTCATTGGAAAGAGGACAACAAAAGAAACCTTTGAAAATGGCAAACAAGTAATGGAGATTTTGCAAAGAAATGGAAGAGGTAAATCTTCCGCACGGATGAACCGGCAAAATCTCCAATACTGAAACCGCAATAGAAGACGCATATGAAAACCATTTTCGGTGAACTTGGCTTTGTCATGACAAGCACGACAAGCACCAAGACCACACCACAATTCGAGACAAATAAGAACCAATAAAGATGATTGCATGGATGCAAAGGTTTGTGCTCTCTACGGTGATACGATCACGATATTTGGTCGAGAGCCCCTCTTGATAGTACGGTTATCTATCCTATAATCCGGTCTCTCACTAAACAATATGAGACCGATAAAATAGAAACCCTATCAAGATCATACCTTTGCCTTGCGCATAAATCCACTTGAGGTCGATGAAGACTATCTTCATCTCCTCAAGATGCACCACCTTTCTTCGATTGCGCTTCGGTGAAGATTCACTTGATTCTCCCCCATACACCAAGATGGGAGACGCTCTCTTCGGCATACCTTCACTTGGCCTTTGTCTTGATGACGAACACCTTGGCCTTGATCAACAAATGATCTTATTCCCTTAACCTTGACTCCAACACATGGAGAACAAGCAAGACCTTGACTCCAACAAATGGAGACAAGCAAGCAAATGGACACCTACAAATATAGCTCAATGCAAATATTAGTCCATAGAGATTGTCATTAATTACCAAAACCATGCACATGGGCGACCATGCACTTTCAATAGTCCTTGCATATCATCCAAAAATTGCTTGGATAAATCTCTTGATGATATGCTTTCTTTATCTTGTTGCCATGATAAAAATGCTTGTGTTTCCTATAATTCTTGTACTAATAATAATGTAGAGGAAACCCAATTAGCTATGGAACAAGATGTGAACTTGAGTAGTTCACAAATTAATTTTTCTTCTTCATCAACCATCTTTTGCCTTATGGCTAAATCCTCATGTAGTGATGATAATGATAATGATAATAATGATGAAGAAGATTATGATGATGATGAATCCTTTCATAAGAAAGGTCTAATGGTTCTAAATGCCCTTCCTAAAAATAAAAATGCTCAAGCTATCCTCTTTGAAATTATGGAAACCCTAATTGAGCGTGGGCTTACTATTAAGGCTTTGGAAGCAATCCTTATAGAAAAAGGAAGGATTGAAAGAGAGGATGCGAATGAGAAAGCATCTTTAGAGGTGACTCTTGAGGAAGAGCAAGAGACTTGGGCTTCTCTTGAGGAGAAACTCGAATCTATTGAGGAGTCTCATAATAAAATAATTGCTAAATTCATTAAAGAACGTGACCATGCTCATGCTAAATATAAAGTCACGAAAAAGGAAAATGCTAACTTTAAAGAAGAGCTTGCCAAGTTGTCTTCTTCCATTCCTAATGTTAATGATGCTTCTACTACTAACTCCACTTCTTGTGAAGCATCTATTTTGAAGGAGAATGTTGAGCTAAGGGCTCAACTTGAGTTGCTAACTAGCAAGTATGGGAAGTTGGAAGAAAGTCATGAAAAGCTATCTAGCTCTAATGATGATCTTCTAGCATCCTATGCTAGTCTAAAGTTAGCTCATGAGGTTATCAGTACCAAGGTAACATCTTGCGAGTTTCATGTGGACAATAGCACAATTTCTACTAAAAATGCTATAATGTCATGTGCTAGTCCTAGTAGTTCATCCGCTCAAAATGTTGGTACCTCTTGTGATGAATTACCATCTTTGCCTTGTTGCTCTAACAATGATGCATCTACCTCCTCTAGTACTTGTGTTGTCACTAACCATGTAGAGAAAAGAGGAGAGCTCAAGGCCCAAGCCACTTCTATGAAGAAAGGCTTGGAAAAGCGTCATGAAGGGAAGAGTGCACTTGACAACATGTTGAGTGTGCAATAATCCCCCAGTGACAAGAGTGGACTTGGATTCAACTCCAACAACAAGAACAAGTCCAAGATTGATAAGAAGGGCCAAGTACAAGTAAAGAGTCCGGCCAAGATCATTTGCTTCAAATGCAAACTAGAAGGGCACCATGTTCGGGATTGCCCAATGAAAAAGAAGCCTCTTAGTGAGAAGCAACTAGGGAAGCGGCCTCTTGTTCAATCTCATGCTCAACCACGAGTTGAACAACGGCCACCTCCTAAAAAGACTCAAGTCAATGCTCCTCAAGTTGAGGAGCCTATTAAGAAGAAATAGAAGAGTCGATGTTGCTACCTTTGCCGTGGCAAGGGTCACTTTGCTTCTTCATGCACTATCGGTAACCTATCCAACCCCATCTTAGTTGATGATGCGTATTCACTTAGAAAGGATAGAGTTGGCAATGTGTTTGCCAAATTTGTGGGAACTCAAGTGGTGTCAAGAAAAGTACCATTTGGGTTGCCAAGCCTATTGTGACTAACCTCTTAGGACCCAACTCGGTTGGGGACCAACAAGCTTCAACTTGATCAATAGGTGTTGTTGGAGGACATTGGAGACTTGGCTACTTTTGAAGAATTAAGGGATCTTCATGGTTATATTTCCTCAAGCCAAGTCAATTGGAATATATTGCTCTATCTCATATCCAATGCTTCCTCCTTGCGGTAACTTGTATTTAATTCATATAAACATTGAAAGTTGCTTGCTCCCTTGCATGTGTTAGTTATGTTCCTATCATGTGCTATTATATGTTGTGCCTTTTACTTACCTTGAGCAATCAAGTTTGTGTATGTTAATTTGCGCATCATATATGTGTAAACTTTGTGTTGAGCTTTATTGGATCTTGTGTTGATTTCAATTGGCTCTTTTGAGATATTAATGGACTTCACAATCCTTAAAATGTGTGTACATGAGGCACACCACCTAGTGTTGATATTTCAATATTATCTAGTTACTATGTGGTATGTCATATTCATGAGAAATTCAAATTCTACAATGTCCATTACTTTCTCTAGTTGGTTTTATTTGCCTCTTGCTTAGAAAAAATGAATTATCACATTATAGGGGAGTAATAAGCTATGTACATACTACAATCCCAGAAAATGTGAACATTTGAGGTTTGCCACTTAGACTTGATATTGTAAATTATCTTATTCCTATGTGGCATGTTTGCTCGAACAAGTTCCAATTTTCATTTTGGTTATCTTTTGGCTTTTGCGTTGAATTGCCTTATTTATTGCCAAGTGTTTTTGTTTTTACTTCCACTGCCTTCCTTGCCTCTTGCATGGATCCCAATTTTCAATTGGTAGTGCTTAGTGTTGTATATAAGATATGGAGAGTAATGATCCCTTGTACGTGCATTTTGTATTCAAATACAAATATCAAAGATAATGCATGAATCTTGGGGGAGCATTCCTTTTTATTTAGAACACTATCCTATCTATCAATATTTGATCCTTTCAATTGGTATTTGATTTTTTATCTTATGCTTTGGTACCATCAATTGGTATCACTTGGAATTTGATATCTCCTCCATAGATATTTGTTTCAATTGATACTTATTGTGAGAGTTTTGATACCTGAATTCTTTATTTTACTTTACTTGATTTTGGTCAAGTATTATCGTCTTCTTGGTATCTTTTCTCCTAGTTGGTATCTTATTTTCAATTGGTGTCTTATCAATCATGTGTTGTTTTGATTCGATTCCTATTGATATCACACTTCTTGTGTTGATGTGTTTTGGAATCAATCATATGTTGATTTGATTTGTCCTCGATCATGTGTTGACTTGGATTTTGATAAAATTTGGACACCCTTTTTGTGTCACACTTTGGTGTGCCCTCTTCTTGGTTTACTTGGTGTTTTTTGTCCAAATTGTATCTCATCCGGTTCTAGAAAGTCTTTGCATGCTCGGTTACTAATTTATATTATTTTAGCATGCTTATCTTTCTTGATCCAATATATAGGATATACTCCATCGAATCCTAAATCGGCTAAGATGTGCATGAAATTCAATTTCATATCTATATGCACATATTTATGTGGAGTATGTCCTATATATTGTAGTTTATCTAACTACCATGGGACCCAATGAGTTTGGGAACCATTTTGTGCTTGAATTTTGTTTTAGGTACAATGGATATGCATTGGAGGCTTGTCTCATCCATAAGGAAGGTGTTCTCAGCATGTGATTATAAGAGTCAAGCTATGATGATTGCCAAAGTCTCATCTTCTTCATCACCAATGTCATATCGGTAACAAGTATCTATCGCATGCATACTTTTCTAGTCTCAACCTTGTGTAGGTTGCTTCTTGGCATGAAAGCTTTTATGTGCAATTGTTGTGGTTTTGGCCTATTTCCTTCACTTGGTATATCTTTGTGATATTTATGATGAAATTGCAAAAACCTTTTTCTTCAATTGGTATTATTTCTTTGTGATACTTGTTTCCTATCTCAAAGCATCTTCACTATCTCTTGTTCCCTTAGTGATATGTGTGATGTCTTTGATATTTTTGAAGTTCATTTATATACAATGAGATAAATTTGAGCTATGTGCTATGCTTTTAAGCAATAATCTTTTTTGTATATTCATGACTTCCGTTTTGGATACCGTGGTCTCCCCTTCATCGACCATTTCATATGCGTAAGTTTCTTTGTGGATGTATATCATCAATGATTTGTCTACTTAGAAACCTATACATATGAGAGAGGTCACCTTTTAGTTGGTATCCTAATTCTTTTGAGCTACCTTGCTTTTTATCTATAATTCTTTGGTGGCTCCAAATTTGCTTCATGAGTGTGTATCTTAATTTTATTTGCATCTTTGCACACTCATGTGTTTGTTGATGATCTTTGTCCTCATGCTTACCTCGGTGAGCATGTTGATTGTTATTAGCTAAATGTTTTCACTAGCTCTTGGCATTTTCAATTGGTTTTAGTTTTCAATTGGTATCCCTAAGCTTGTGAACATATTGCTTTAAAAGATCTTTTTTATCTCGGTTGGGCCTATCTTATGTTGAATCTTTGAAAATTGGTATCTCCTTATGGCTCAACCATATCTTTGGTGCAAGTGCTATGATTTGCTTTTGCTTTATGCACACTTGCACTTGTTGCGTGTTCTAGATGATTTTGGGGGAGTGAGGATTCCATATTTGTGCACTCCTCAATAGTGCATGAACATTGGGGAGCTTCTCCATTATTTACAACTTTCGGTTTGGATCTTCTCGATTGCTTTTCTCCTTTGTGGAGATGTTTAGAACGATTTCAATATAGTTTGATTTCCTCTAATTATTCGTCAATGGATATGTGCATTTGATTCCACTCATATCTTGAGAAATGCACACATTTTTTAGGAACTCATATTATATTGGCCTTCTAAATTTTTCCTCCCATTTCGGCAATCGATGCTAATGGGGAGAAGTTTAGAGGGTTTAAGGGAATTTGGTTTTATGCTTTTGTTTGGTTCTTGAGCATTTGCCGTTAATGCGCTTGCATCCTTGCTTGTTTGTCTTGCAAGGTTGCTTAATTCTTTATATAAACCCTCTTAAAAAGGGATTGTCATCAATTACCAAAATGGGGGAGATTGAAAGTGCATGGTTGTCCCCATGTGTGGTTTTGGTAATTAATGACAATCTCTATGGACTAATGTATGCTTCAAGTCATACTTGTAGGTTTGGTCCATATCATTGCTTGATCTCCATTTATTGGAGTCAAGGCTAAAAGAAGAAGATCATTTGTTGATCAAGGCCAAGGTGTTTCTCCATGAGCATGAATCGAGAGGAAGATCCTATGTAGCTCGTGGAGGATGGCGTCATGGTGATCGCCATCACAAGATAATGGCCAAGTGAAGACATGCCGTAGAAGTGGTTCTCCCATATTGGTGTATGGGGGAGCAATATGTGAGTCTTCACCGAGCGGAGCGCGATCAAGAAAGATTGTCCAACTTGAGAAGACAAAGATCGTCATCATCTAGCTCAAGTGGATTATGCGCAAGGCAAAGGTATGATCTTGATAGGGTTTCTATTTTACCGGTTTCATGATGTTAGTGAGAGATCGGATTATAGGATAGTTAACCGTACTATCAAGAGGGGCTCTCGACCGAGTATCTTGATCGTATCGTTCATGGAGAGCTCAAACCTTTGCATCATATTTATTGGTTCGTATTTGGCTTATATCCATGTGAGTGGTTAGTGCTTTTCATGCTCGTCATGACAAGTCCTACCTCATCGAAAACGGATTTCATTTGCTTCTTCTTTTGTGTTTTCGGTGTTGGAGGTTTTCCGGTTTGAGAGGTCAAACTCTCTCCTTGTGGCTTCCTCCTCACATGATGGACTATGATGTTTGTCTGCATTATCTTGTAGAACTCTTCGTTGCGATTCCAACGAGCCCAAGATCATCGAAAACGGAGTCCTGATGATTAAGTTATGATTTTTCTCGTACCGGATGTCCTGCAGTTTTTTGTCCAGCGGTAGTACTGCACCGGTACCGCCGGGTGTCCAGTACCGCGCACGTTTGAGCGCCCGAAATCACCCGGGGCGGTAGTACCATTGGCCCAGCGGTAGTACCACCCCTGGGCGCGATTTTGGCCATAACGGTTGGATTTTGGGTGACCTATTTAAGGGGCCTTCTTCCCCAACAGGTCCCCAACCCTTGAGCACGTTTTCCCCTCTCTCTCCCACCATTGTTGACCTTGGAAAGCTTGCCCCTCTCTCTATCCCTCCAATGATTCTTGCCCATCTTTAGGGAATGAAGAGAGGAGATCTAGATCAACATTTCCACCAATCAATCTCTGCTCCAAGTGAGGGGAACCTAGTGGATCTAGTTCTTGGAGTTCTTTTGTGGTTATCCTCTTTGTTCTTCCTCTCTTATTCCCCCATAGGCATTTGTTGCTTCGTTGGAATTTGAGAGTGAAGGATTTGAGCACTTGTGCTCTTGCCATTGCATTATTTGCATCGGGTTGTGCTCTCCACGAAGATTCGTGGGATTGAAGTTCGAGAAGCTTATTACTCTTGGGTGCATTGTGTTCTCAAGAGCTTGTGCCTCTTGGGTGCATTGTGTACCCTAGACGGTTTGGTGTGCCGCGAAGACTTCGAGTTGTGAAGCTTCGGGCAAGGTTTGGGAGCTCCCGATTGAGTTGTGGGTGTGTGCCCCAAGATCGTTGTAAAGGCTCCGGATTCCGCCTTGAATGATTCCGATAGTGGAAGGTGAACCCAACCCTTGGGGTGAGGTTCATCGGAGAATAGGGTGAGGCCTTTGTGGCATCTTGAGTAGGCCTTTTGTGGCGAGCTCACACCCCTCCAACGAGACGTACTCCCTTAACAAGGAGGAACTCGGGAATACATCCTCGTCTTCGCGTGCCTCGGTTATTTCTATACCCGAGCTCTTA
The DNA here is from genome assembly GCA_012064385.1 of Puccinellia tenuiflora. Taxonomy (NCBI): domain Eukaryota; kingdom Viridiplantae; phylum Streptophyta; class Magnoliopsida; order Poales; family Poaceae; genus Puccinellia; species Puccinellia tenuiflora. The sequence continues at coordinate 1,893,563 of QRDG01000033.1, forward strand.
CTTATGCAATTTACATTGTGATAACCTTTGTGCTTGATGTCATATATATTGCTACCTTGTTGTTATATTGCTTAGCATAAGTTGTTGGTGCACATAGGTAAACCTAGTATATTAGGTTGTTGGCTTGTTAATTTAAACACCTAGTTTTATTCCGTAATTATCAAGCCTTAAACCGGAAAAGTTTAAATCGCCTATTCACTCTAGGCGACATCGTTTGTCCTTTCAGTTTGCCGAAGCCATTCCCACCAAAATGCGAATAATCCCACGGTGGCGGAGAGCAAGCAAATCAACATCAATGGTAGTACCAATAAGAGTGCCGACTGCCCAAAGACCCAGAAAGTGTCGCAGAGGGTAGGGTACACCGGTAACATGGACCCATACCTGGTGCAGCTACATACATCTTATGCGGTATCTCCTCTGGCTTCCACTGACTGAGAACCAGCTTAGCCACCTGCCTCGGAACACCCAACTCCCGCCCATCAACTCGCTGCAAATCCTCCAAAGACGGGAATCCAAGAAGAAAAGAATTGTCACCATTGGGTAATGCCTCCCACTTCCATGAAGGTGCCGGACAAATGCGAGCCACCTGACTCTCCACTATCGCAGCTGTAACGGCCTCACCATGAACCACAACACAAGCAGTAGGATCAGTGTTAGCAGAAAGCTGAGCCTTATAAAGACTGTCCGGAAACTGAGTGAACATGAGATCGTCATCCCCAAACCCGGCCACAAAGGTTGTTGGCTTCGGCAGCTTCAAAGTGGGACATTTTGTTGTTGGGTGTTTCGAGTTGTCGCAAACATAGCAGTAGTGTTCAACGGTGCAGTCTTTGGTTGCCTAGAGGAGCAACATCGATCGCTTCCCATCTTTTCTTTTTCGATGTTGATGTTGAGCGAGAACACAAGACGACACGAGTTAGGGCAGCTCACCGAAGGTTGCCTTCCACCGCAACGATAAGGAAAGGAGGTTGATCCGCACATAAGATCCAATCAATCTCTTCTGGTTTAGTTGGGCCTGGTATGCTTGTGATCTTGCAAACTCCACGGAAGATGTATGTGCATATGTGCTGCGTGTTGTATAATGTATACATGTGTGCTAGACACATGCCAGGCGATCTGATAAAAATTCAACACGCTAGCCGATCTGGTATATTGGTTATGTCTTTTGCTGCGATGATCCCATTAAATTTGAGAAAGATTAGAACCATATAGGAACTGCCGCTCAACTGATATCATATATAGGTCAGCATATATACATGCTTGTTGACAATAATCAAAGCAGAATTGACTTTGTTATCAAACCATGAATCGGCTTATGTATACCAGTACGCTATATATTGATTGTCGTATAAGATAAGAGTTGAAGTTTCCATCTTTCTCTGAATCTGCGTCGAACAATTCAATAGCCTTGATTTTTCTGAGTCAGCACAAATTTTCGCGAAGGTGCTTTCACACATATCAGTACATCTCGATCCGTGCTGTTGAAAGAGAATGGCTCTTTGAAAACGCGACTGTCGGTCCTCGACCAAGGCACTAAGTCACCAACATCTAGATACTCCACCTCTCCAGGTATCATCTACCTCCATTCATCCATTTGAGACACATATATGTATGTATATCAGGAATTCAGGATACATGTTTATCGTTGGAAAAAAAATACTACTTCCTTGGATGCCCTGTTAATTCTTGCTAGATTTTCTTGCTCCTATTAAAATGCGACAGTGGGTATGATAACAACTGAGCAACCAACAGTATGGAGTATGCGCTGCACATCGACACGCAGCTCCACCTCCAGCTCCAGGTATCATCTACATCACTATTTATATTTCAAGTCAGAGTAGATGATGACCCGTGTGCATGTAAACATGTCACTCATTCATTGACATGGACTGATCACTTGATCAGGGACATACACTCACCACTGTTTAAAACGTGATTCCCTGGGAGTTTTTCTGACCGCACAAGAACTAATAATTAAACAAGCTCGTGCAGTATACAACACTTTTTCCAAGTTATCTTAACCAATCAATTTATAAGGTCTAATCTGGGATGCGCTAATTATGCTAGTTACTTCAAGCTAAACTTAGCCTAGCTAGCTAGTAAATTTTGGTCACTCCATATGCATGCACATATCGAATAGCGCACACAAAGTGCACATCTGAAAGACCTGCATGTATGAACACTACTTCTCGACATTACTTCATATGTCAATTTTATACATATACATAGGTTTCTTCCATGAAGTCATCATTTCCTCACGAGAGCAATGGCCAGCGATGATATCAAATATGAGGAGGTTAGTTGGTTTCTTAGAGAAATAAAGCCTCTTATTGCAAATGTATTCTATCTTCTTTCTGCACCGTGTCAGAAAAATTGAATTTTGAAGGCACATTCATCAATGGATTTTGTTTTAATTAGCATTTGACTGAATGATCTGTTGAAAATATTCGCTGCAGGAACATATTTCAAATGCACGAGGGGTGAAACTCTTTACATGCCAATGGAGCCCTTTAAACCATGAACCAAAAGCATTGATCTTCCTATGTCATGGTAAATTTATTTAATTGTATGGTACTGCATTAAATTTTCAAAGAAAATTGTAAAAAACAGAGCATTGCTGTTTTTGACGTCCTATAATTTAATTGTAACTTGTGTTTCTTGCATTTTTTAGGGTACGCCATGGAATGCAGCATTTCTATGAGAGGTAAATAGCACAAATATGTGGCATGTAATTGTGCTTATGTTTAACAAAAAATTAAAGCAGCTTCTTTTTGTTGCTTCCAATGTACAATACACAAGTTTTTTTTTTTTTGAAGAAGAAGAATATGATCATAGTCCCATTAATCTGTTTATTTGTCTTGGCACAAACATAAAAAGGGAAAAAATATCTTAGAGAGCAGAGCGGACAAGTTAATTGATTATTCCTCTCAGGCACAGGCACACGATTGGCCAAGGCTGGATTTGCAGTGCACGGAGTGGACTATGAAGGCCATGGAAAGTCTTCAGGACTTCAAGGCTATATTAGCAATTTAAACGATGTCGTCGATGATTGCTCTGCATACTTTGCAAGTGTTTGTGGTATGTCCAATATGTTACGTACTAGTCTCAGCTATTTTATTACTCGTGTGCTACCATAGAACTGTAACAATCATAGAACTCTAATTAGCTCCTTGTCTCATTCAGTCTGAAATATTAGATGTGAACTCTATTCCAAACTCTATAATTGTGTGTGGTCAGAATTTAGTAGTCTTTTTTGGTTGAGAAATTTATCAGTCATTGTCTTCATAAATAAAAGTAAGACCATATTTTGTCATATTTATTGGCAGGCCCATGTAACAGGTAGATGACTAGATCATTAAATCTCAAATTTTGATGTCATGTTCTCCTTATTATAGAGAAGGAAGAGCACAGGGGAAAACGGAAGTTCTTGCTCGGTGAGTCCATGGGAGGAGCTATAGCGTTGATGCTCCATAGGAAGGAACCTACCTTTTGGGATGGGGCCATTTTAGTTGCCCCCATGTGCAAGGTTAATTGCCCAAGATTCGATAATCATGTCTTGGCTGCTATTCCTTCATTGACATTTCGTTATTCTCTAGATTGTTTCGAGATCTACAATCTTCACCGTGCATGTGATCGTGAATTATTATATATGTTGTTAAGTTTCTATCTGCGGTTATCTTTGCACGGTTAATCACCCAAAATTCACTAATCATGTCTTTACTGTTCTTTCATTGACATTTTGTTATACCCTAGAATTTTTGAGATCTACAACCTGCACCGTGCATGTTACCGTGAATTATTATATATGTTGTTAAGTTTCTATATGTGGTCATCTTTGCAAGGTTAACTGACAAGATTCGCTAGTCACGGACTTTGTCGCTACTATTTAACTGTTGTTTTGTTGATGCCATGAATTTCTTGAGATCTACAACCGACATCATGCACGCCACCATGATTTATATATGTCTTGAAATTTGATCATGCGTGGTGGAACTTAATTATTGATATGGTAAAAAGATGCAGATTGTAGACGATATGAAGCCTGCTCCCATTGTGATTTCAATTTTAAGTAAGCTCAGCAATGTGATCCCAACATGGAAGATTATTCCCAATGAAGATATCATTGATAGAGCAATTAAAAACGAGGAATGGCGTGAAGAGGTATAGGAACGAAAATGAATCAATGTAACTTTTTGTATAACTATTAAATTATTTGTATCAATTTATATGAAAATGATATATCTATAATCAGGTCAGAAACAATCCTTATTGCTATAAAGGAAGGCCTAGGCTAAAGACTGGTTATGAAATTTTTATGGCAAGCTTGGATATTGAAAGCAATCTTGACAAGGTACGAGTATGTATTGACCTAGTGATCATGAAGGTTGTTTTGAATTTAATCTAAAATTTTCATATTTTACAACAAGGTAAGCCTACCCTTCATTATAGTCCATGGTGGTGCTGATGCTGTGACTGACCCATCAGTAAGCGAGGCACTGTATAAGTTAGCTGAGAGTAAAGATAAGACGATGAAGCTCTACCCAGGGATGTGTCATGCCTTGACGTCCGGTGAACCAGAGAGCAACATTGACCATGTGTTTTCAGATATCATTCAGTGGCTTAATGAGAGGGCGCCGGTTTCTTGATGAATCGTAGTTAACAAGTGAGAGTCTACAACAATGCTTACATTTCATCTCATGCCAAAGACGTAAATGTACAGTTTCAAGATCTAGAGTACTTTTTCATAATTGATAGTTAAGTGTGACATTTTACATTGAAGGGCAGAGCAGAGTAATTATTTTCTTCACAGCAAAGCTTATCTTTTTCTTGTATTTTTCGGAAAGGGGAACATGCCCGGCTTCTTCATTGATATTTTTCTTGTTTTATCTCTTTAGATATATTTCACGTTTAAATGTACAGTATACACGTAAATAATTATTGTTATGAAATGGTTGATATTCGGTGTTGACTCTTGAACATATTGCGAAGTAAGAATTTCTTCTGGTTTACCGTGGATAAAGATGCACCCGCATCATTTAGGATGTTGGTGTGCGGAGCTACCACCACTCAGTAGTGTCTTTTGTTGACCAAAGAAATGTAAGCCTCATTTGGACATTTGAATAATCTTGGTCGATTTACAATCTTTTGCACGAAATTCTTGTGAAACTCGCTTATTCCAAACAAAAGGCGCGTGTATGCGTCGCTCTGAACTAGGGCGGCACCCCATCACGCCGGCCGCCACCACCTTCCCAATAGATCTCCATCCCCCTTCGCCGCCGAGAAAAGCCCATGCAGTGACGACGGTGACGGGCCTTTTTTCTTGTGTGGGTGGCGCCGAGTGCTCGCTTCGGTGGCCGGGTGCGTGCACAACTGCTGGTGGTGGCGGTGGCCTTCAACACGGCTACAGGCGGTAGCGGTGATGCTTGGGCCCGATTTGAGCCCATGATGGGCCAGGTGAGCGGCGACTGATGCGCACCGGTGCCTGCTCCGGGCTTGTGTGTCCCATTGTTTCTAGGTGTTGGGCACAATGGTGCTTCACTGCTTCCGTGCGGCTGGAGGTTGTTGGGTGGGCGGTGGCAACGTCACATATGGCCATGATGATGCAGCTTGCTGCCAAGAGAGGAATGGTGTGCAGTGGATGTGACGACGAGGAGGGAGAGTGGAGCTACGTGGCGGGGTCTGAGGCCGGTAGACGGCGATACGCTGCCCTGCTTGGTTTGTTGCTCCCATGACTTCATGGTTAGATGGAGCTTCGGAAAGCCCTGCATGGACTTCGGTCGGTCACGATGACTGTGGCGCCTTCGGGGGTCGTTATCCTTCTTATTTCCATCGTTGTGGAGTTTTAGTCCAGACCGACACGAGTGATCCTTGGATCTTCAGGTGAAAACCTAATCTCTCTTAGAGCAGGCGGTAGCGACGGAAGCTTCGCTACCTTGTTGGACGCGCCACCTTGGAGTTCTTACCCCGCGCGGTGCGGTGTGTTCGCGACAGCTAGGTAGGGCTCTATGGTCGCCGGTCGGGTCAGGTGATGCGGATGTTGAGACGGCAGCCCGGATGGTGGTTGTATGTCTAGGCGGCAGTCTCGGTCTAGTATGCAGCGATGGACCTATGGGGCACGACCTTGGCATGTCATGGTTCCGGTGACGACCTACTGTTATGCGGGCAACGAGTTCGTCGACCCGGCTAGCTCAATTTCTGATGATCTGGCTACCATGTCAGGCGGGGGGGGGGGGGGGGGGGGGAGCTTGATGTTGGTCGATATGGCTGCCTATTGGGGTCTGTGCGATATCTGAGGTCTGGGGGCGGTCGCCTGGGTAGTTTGGCCTAAGAGATGGCTGTGTCGTGTTGCGTTGTGGCTCAGATGCGACTTGGTGCTGAGTGGTGTAAGATGGATCAGCGGTCCTAGAAGTCGGAGGTGTGTTTTTGTCGCGGTGGTTGACCAACGTCATGTCCCTCATGTGTTCGATTTTTGATCCGATGTTTCTCATAACAAGCCAATGTATTGTTTTTTGGCGTTATTTTTCTTATAAACTGAACCACATGTCTTAGGGTCATTTATCGAATTGCCCACAGAGGACTTCAACTACTCAGTTTTGCCCCTAGCGCTGAATGGTGCTCAGGTTTGCCCTTACCTCGTGCCCACCTACTATGGAGAGGTCGAAACGGAGAGTTTGAAGTCGATTCCGTCTGCTGGCGTTAGTGAAGTGGGTCCGGAGCTTACAGGTGGGACCGCCCAGTGAGTTTGAAATGGGTCCGGAGCTTACAGGTGGGACCGCCCCAGTGAGTTTGAAGTGGGTCCGGAGCTTACAGGTGGGACCGCCCAGTGAGTTGAATTTTCTGAATCGCCCACACCCGAGCCTCCCGACCCGCCGTCATGTGCTGTCGCTACCCGCCGTCGTGCGCTGCCGCTATCGCCGCCACCACCGCCGCTATCGCCGCCACCACCGCCGCACCACCCCCTGCGGCGCCACGAGCACCTGCGGCGCCACCACCACCTGCGGCGCCACCACCACCACATCCACCGCCACCACATCCACCGCCACCGCCACCTGAACCACCGCCAGCACCACCTGTGTCGCCGCCAGCAGCACCCATCTGCGCCGCATCCAGCACCACCTGCACCGCCGCGGCCGTTCCGCGTGGCCACCTGCTTCGCCGCCACCGTCCTGCGACACCGCTGGTGAGGCGCTCGTTCCGCCACTCTGCCCGCCACCTGCTCGACGCAATGGCGAGCGGCGGCGACCTAGCTACGGAGACACTCTGCGTCCACGATTGGGTTCCCGATGGGTAAGTACTGAGCTTTGAATTGTCGATTCGACATGGGATGCCATTGATTTGCAGCTGATTGCGTCTCTGTTTTTTTTTCATGGGTTAGGATGGAGTTGCGGTTTGCTTTCTTGGTGAACATTAGAAGGGACCGGTACGTCGTCGATGCAAACAATAAGAAGAAATTCCAAGGAGGTTTCAGTTATACGTTGCCAATGGATTGTAATTGGAGTTTCAGACAATTTGGGGAGGTAATTTGCAGCCCATATCCTTGGGGTTTGCAGGATGAAGTGGAATTTAGATACTTTGATGGGGGAAAGATTGGGTCCAAATTAGTAATGATGAAGAGCTCGCTACCATGTTTGCTAAGCATAAGGAGGCAGAGAATTTTAATGTGAGGCTGCAAAATGATGTGGTTGTGCCGGCAGTTGGACAGATGGTGGTGGGTTCATCTTCTCGGGCAGAACCATCTCGTCGTAATGCCAACTCTAGCCAGAACAGTACAAATCCATCTCGACGTGTTGGCTCGTCAAGTGTGGGCACTGGGAAAAGAAGGGTTCCTGTTGAAGTGGAGTCTGATGCCTACATTTCTGCGGATGAAGAAGAGAGGCTATATTCTGATGTTTTTCAGAATTTAAGACGGACATCTCGGCCTGTTATCCAAGGTGAGTCTGACAATGACCTTGAAGAGGAGGAAGACCGGCCACCTGTTGAATGGGACCCTGAGAACCCTCATATGGAAGAAGGTTCCATTTTTGCTTCCATGGCTGAGTGTAGAAATGCAATTGTGACGTACTGTATTAGGGCAGAACGTGCATTTAAAGTTGACAAGAGCGATAAAAAGCGTTACACCGTGCACTGTGTGACTGAGGATTGTCCATGGAGGATGCACGCATCTAAAATGCGCGGTAGCACCAATATTCAGGTCAAAGTGAACCCTTTTGGCCACACATGCCAAGAATCAACCCTTAGGAAGGAAACAATCGGTAGAGCCAAGTCAAGATGGGTGGCGGATGAAGTAAAAAAGTGGGTGGCAGAAAACCATCAAGTGGGGACAAAGGAATTGCAGAAAAACATCAAAGACAAGTTCAAGATAGAATTACCATACATGAGGGTGTTCAGTGGTAAACAAAAAGCTATGGAATCTATCTATGGTAAGTGGAATGAAAGTTTTGAATTGTTGTATTCATTCAAAGCTGAAATGGAGAGGACAAGCCTAGGTAATATTGTTGAAATTGATCACCACTCCGTGGAGTACACATTGAAGGGAGTGACAAGGACCAAGGAATGCTTTAGGAGGGTTTTTGTGTGCTTTGAAGCTTGTCGCATGGGTTTTTTGGTAGGCTGCAGGCCTTATTTGGCTATTGATGCTACTTTTCTCACAGGGAGGTTTAAAGGACAGTTAGTAGCAGCTTGTGCAGTTGATGCACATAATTTTGTTTTTCCAGTTGCCTACGGTGTGCTGGAGACAGAGTTTGAGGATAGCTGGACATGGTTTTGCAGAATCTGCGCCGGGCTATTTCACATCCCAATGGGTTGGTAATTCACACAGATGCATGCAAGGGTTTGGAAGTGGTCGTGGACAATGTGTTCCCAGGAGTAGAGCATAGGGAATGCATGCGTCACCTTGCTGCAAATTTTGTGAAGAAATTCAAAGGAAAGTTTTTTACCGACAATTTATGGCGAGCATCTTTGACTTGCAGTGTGAGGAAGCACAACTACCACATGAGGCAGTTATACACGAATGACAAAGTGAAGGAATACTTGGAAACACACCACTCGAAGTTATGGGCCAGAAGCCAATTCAGTGAACTGAGCAAAGTTGACTATGTGCACAATAATCTTGCAGAGTCTTTCAACTCAACGATCCGGAAACTAAAGGATCTTTATTTGGTGGATTTGATTGACAGGATAAGGATAGAATACGCCGAGAAATTTCATATTCGTGCTGGAATAGCTGCGGCAAAATTCATGGGCCACATTATTATCCCGGCTGTGATGAAGGTATTGAAGCAAAAAACAGAAGGCTTGATAATGAACATGAGATTTATCTCGGATATCACATCAGAGGTATCAGTCCTGGATAAACAAAACAAAGAATGGAGATATCCAGTGGATTTACAAGCTAAAACTTGCAGTTGTAGGCAATGGCAGATAACTGGGTTGCCATGCATTCATGCCTTGTTTTTCATCACTTCTCTCCAAGGTCCAGCAGGGAATATACAGCAGTAATGTGCATGACTACTACTCTGTTGCAATGTTCAAAGCCACATATGCACATGCCTTACCTGCTTTGGAGGGAAAACAGCAATGGGACAAAGTGGACCCTGGATTCAAACTTTTCTGAAGAGAGCTGCAGGTAGACCGAGGAAGAGTCGACACCGACGTCGCAGTGAAGGAGGTGGACTTGGAGCGAGGATGCGTAAGTGCACAAGGTGTGGTGGGTCTGGTCATTTCGGCAAATATTGTGATAACGCAGTAGATCCAGGGTTTGGAGAGAGTATTGATGTTGAAAATGATGGTCAGCAGCCGGATGCAGCATTTGAAAATGATGGTCAGCAGTCAAGTGATTCAGATGATGCTCCAATTGATGATCCAGTCGATGATCCACTCGATGCTCCAATGGATGATCCACTCGATGCTCCACTTGATGCTCGAAATGTTGATCCACTGGATGCTCCAAATGATGATCCACTCGATGATCGAAATGGTGTTGATCCACTGGATGCTACAAATGATGATCCAGTCGACGTTTCATTTTCAGATTCGTATGTAAATCATGCCATGATCTCGCTAGTGTTGATTTTTCATTTATCATGATCTCACTAACCTTTATGTTTTGTACAGCTCTGATGTAGTTTCAAAGAAGAGAAGAAGACAAGAAGCTATGAGCACAAGGAGCAAAGTGATGGCAAAACAGCCAAGGATCGCAATGAGCACAAGGAGCAAAGTGGTGGCAAAACAGCCAAGGATCGCAATGAGCACAAGGAGCAAAGTGGTGGCAAAACAGCCAAGGATCACAAAGAAGCCCAAACGCTATTTAGACTAAGTAAGATCGAAATGATGTTGTATTTCTGTTGAATAATGTTGTATTTCTGTTGAATAATGTTGTATTTTTGTTGAATAATGTTGTATTTCTGTTGAAGCCCCAACGCTATTTAGACTAAGAATTTTTTTGAATTAATTATGCTCATTTGAATCCATCACTCTATTCTCATGAGAAATGTGCTTCAAATGAGGTCCGAAGCTAGGATAAACACCCCCATTAGTAATTTCATGAAAAATTCGACCTTGTCTAAATGATCCAAATAAATTCGAGGAGCAACTATATCACATATAACAACATTGTGCGTTGGTTTCATGTCTTTTTGATTTTTTTGAATTAATTATGCTCATTTGAACCCATCGCTCTATTATCGAACTCTAAACAAGTCTATACAAGATAGCTCTTTTGTGGAAACCTTTTTCAATCAACTATCCATAAACCATGTTTATATTTTTTTATAGCAACTATGTCACATATAACAACATTGTGCATTGGTTTCATGTCTTTTTGATTTTTTTTGAATTAATTATGCTCATTTGAACCCATCACTCTATTATCGAACTCTAAACAAGTCTATACAAGATAGCTCTTTTGTGGAAACCTTTTTCAATCAACTATCCATAAACCATGTTTATATTTTTTATAGCAACTATGTCACATATAACAACATTGTGCGTTGGTTTCATGTCTTTTTGATTTTTTTGAATTAATTATGCTCATTTGAACCCATCGCTCTATTATCGAACTCTAAACAAGTCTATACAAGATAGCTCTTTTGTGGAAACCTTTTTCAATCAACTATCCATAAACCATGTTTATATTTTTTATAGCAACTATGTCACATATAACAACATTGTGCGTTGGTTTCATGTCTTTATGATTTTTTTTGAATTAATTATGCTCATTTGAACCCATCGCTCTATTATCGAACTCTAAACAAGTCTATACAAGATAGCTCTTTTGTGGAAACCTTTTTCAATCAACTATCCATAAACCATGTTTATATTTTTTTATAGCAACTATGTCACATATAACAACATTGTGCGTTGGTTTCATGTCTTTTTGATTTTTTTTGAATTAATTATGCTCATTTGAACCCATTGCTCTATTATCGAACTCTAAACAAGTCTATACAAGATAGCTCTTTTGTGGAAACCTTTTTCAATCAACTATCCATAAACCATGTTTATATTTTTTTATAGCAACTATGTCACATATAACAACATTATGCGTTGGTTTCATGTCTTTTTGATTTTTTTTGAATTAATTATGCTCATTTCAACCCATCGCTCTATTATCGAACTCTAAACAAGTCTATACAAGATAGCTCTTTTGTGGAAACCTTTTTCAATCAACTATCCATAAACCATGTTTATATTTTTTATAGCAACTATGTCACATATAACAACATTGTGCGTTGGTTTCATGTCTTTTTGATTTTTGTTTGAATTAATTATGCTCATTTGAACCCATCGCTCTATTATCGAACTCTAAACAAGTCTTTACAAGATAGCTCTTTTGTGGAAACCTTTTTCAATCAACTATCCATAAACCATGTTTATATTTTTTATAGCAACTATATCACATATAACAACATTGTGCGTTGGTTTCATGTCTTTTTGATTTTTTTGAATTAATTATGCTCATTTGAAACCCTAGCGCAGCATCTGATCATACCCTACCGTCGCACCCTAACCGTCCGATCAAACCCTGGCGCCAAACAATAGCCCTCAGATACGGTCTTCTAGAAGGATTCCGATGGCGATCCGCGAGAGGTTGGTTCCAGCCACCTGATTGGCCGCTGAAAACAGGCGGGTCCGACCAATTGTGGGCCCCAACCACCCTCCTTCTCCACCCACACACAGGGAAGATTGAGCTCGCCCACCATTGTACCCTTGTCTCCCCTTTCTTCTGCGAATCTTCTTCTCCGGCGACGAGATATGTCGTTCTCTAGTTCAGCCTCCCTCCCCTCGTGGCCCCAGCATGGTCCAGTGCCCATGTTGGCATGTCCTGACTGCGAACGCGTCGCGCCATTGGTACGGTTGACTTCACAGTCAAACAAGAATGGCAACCGCGGGCGAGAGTTCGTGAAATGCGAGAGCAAGCCAGAGGGGCAGGTTAGATCTCATGATTTTGCTCTGTTTTTTTTTCTTTCTCTTTGCTCTGAAATTTAGGGTTCATCTTTTCGTTTCAGATTGTGACGAAATGCGACCATTTCGAATGGCTAGATGAGTATGTTCGGCGGGTTGGGTTTACAGGGCAGGCCTCGATTCCTGTTAATGGTGTCGCAACCAGGGAGCTCAATCTGCCCGATAGTGTTGCTCCGACAGTTGGGGAAGTTGGGGATCTGAAGGGGGAACTAAAGAAGATGAACAAGAACTTGAGGCAGCTGACTGAATTGAAGAAGCAGTTGAATCTCATTGCTTTAGGATTTTACTTTTGTGTAATTGCTCTAGGATTTGCTTACTTACTAGTCGTCAGTCGTTAGAGATGTTATTAGTGTCGATCTGGTGCTCTTGTGTTGCTTAAACTGGGTCTGTATCAGTTAATTGTTACTTAACATCAGTTTCGTCAGTTAATTATTGCTTACCATCATTCTCTCTGTTGATCTGGTGTTCTTATCAGTTCTTGACACTTTCAGTTTCATCAGTTTCGTCAGAAAACGAGCGCAAATGAAAAAAAAATATAATGAGTTCTTGGGCCCAAATCGATAGGGCCAAGCTAGGTTGGGCCGGTCCATGATGTTGACTATGAAAGGCCCGCAAAGATAGAAGAGGCCCAGAAATTGTTGCCGCGCTCGTCTCAGCGTCTGCATGCATGCGCGGGAGAGCACGTAGTTTGCCGCGCTCGTGAAGATGGAGTTGCCCTAGCAGGGACGGATCCACACATGGTCATGGGTGTTCACTGAACACCCAAAATTTTGTAAAAAAAATTCATATGCATCATTTGTGCTATTTCTTAGCATGTTTACGTATATGTGTTTCAAGTCCAAATGAAGGTCAAACATTAAATTTATACTTTTATTAGCGTGGAAATCATGAGCCATTTCCATTTTTTTATAGCAACTATATCACATATAACAACATTGTGCGTTGGTTTCATGTCTTTTTGATTTTTTTTGAATTAATTATGCTCATTTGAATCCATCACTCTATTCTCATGAGAAATGTGCTTCAAATGAGGTCCGAAGCTAGGATAAACACCCCCATTTGTAATTTCATGAAAAATTCGACCTTGTCTAAATGATCCAAATAAATTCGAGGAGCAACTATATCACATATAACAACATTGTGCGTTGGTTTCATGTCTTTTTTATTTTTTTTTTGAATTAATTATGCTCATTTGAACCCATCGCTCTATTATCGAACTCTAAACAAGTCTATACAAGATAGCTCTTTTGTGGAAACCTTTTTCAATCAACTATCCATAAACCATGTTTATATTTTTTTATAGCAACTATATCACATATAACAACATTGTGCGTTGGTTTCATGTCTTTTTGATTTTTTTTGAATTAATTATGCTCATTTGAACCCATCGCTCTATTATCGAACTCTAAACAAGTCTATACAAGATAGCTCTATCTATGTAGTGTTGTGTACCCATCTATGTATGCTATGGTTGTGTTTTATTTCTACTACTACCTCCGTCCCAAAAAGGATGTCATTTCTTTGTCCAAATTTGAATGTATCTAACCACTAAATAGTGTCTAGATACATTCAACTTTAGATAAATAAATGACATCCTTTTTGGGACGGAGGGAGTACAATATATCTATGTCGTGTTGTACTTCATTTTATGTGGTCTAAAATACATGTCGTGTTATATGTGTGTTGTCTCTAAAAAAAGTAAACAACATAATCAAATCTCTACAAAATTTCTAACTTTTCACTTATGACTTGTTAGTAAAGAAGCTAACTTTTCACTTATGACTTGTTAGCAAAGAAGTTAGTGATTTTAATTTTGTTCAAAAACCAGGAAATTTAATGTTAATATGGGTTTTGAAGATGAGTCTTATAAACTAGGACGGAGGGAGTACATTATATTAGCACGAACATTCATATACCCAAGCACAAATATTTGCAAACACCATTACATATAGGGTACCCTTACATATATTAATATTAAACTAGAAAAGAAAAACAACATTCATATAGGGCCCTAAATATAAGGGGCCCTAAACCTAACCGCTGGCGCCCCTTCGTCTGCGGGCGCCCTTCCGTCTGGCGGCCAACCGCCGGCGGTTGGCCTACTCCATCGGCGGTGGTGGGGGCGCTGACACCGACGCCGACGCCGCCGCCACCCTCGGCCGCTTCTCGGTGGTGGTGGAGGTTCGGCGGTGCTGGAGTACGTACCCCCGGAGCCGCTTCTCGGTCCTGTCCCAAACACTCCGGCTACGAGACCCTTCTTTCTTCTCCTCGGCGGTGATTTCTTTCTTCTCCTCCTTCTCCAGGATGGCGAGGCGGCGGTTGGTGGCCTCGTCGTCGGAGAGGGACTCGGTCCTCCGCCGAACCTCATCGGGGTCGGGGTTGTGGACGAAGGGGCCCACCCCCTTGACGCGGGCGGTGCGTCGCACGCGTCCTTGGCGACGCCCACGCTTTGGAGGCTTCGGCGGCGCCTCCCACCAGGGGCGAGCCTTTGGGTGGTTGTCCTCGTCGCTCACGGACTCGGGGCTGGAAGGGAAAGAGTACGTCGACATGGTGGGGGAGGAGGAGGCAATGGGGTTGGAGAGGGATGAGAAGAAGGAAAGTTGGATCGGCACGATTTAAAGACCCGATGAGGCGTGCGAATTAATTGGGGTAGATAGAAGCAACGGGCACAACTGTGTGAAACTCGTAGGCAGCCGCAGCCGCGTGGGCTGCGTTGCGATCAATGCGGTGACTGCAAAAATACTCCAAAGTCAAGGAAACACGCCTGCAGAAAACCTCTGCGTTAACTAGGCAGCTAGGATGCGACGTGACCGGCCTGCATGCGTGCATTAACGCAAAGAGGTGATAGCTAGCCCAAAAGCTCACGCATACGCCTGCAGACGATGCGCGCCAGGCCGTCTGCGTCCGTGGCTACGCGTGAGAGGACACGGCTGCACGCCTGTACCAGTCTGTGGCTGCACCCTACGATGCGGTTCTGAATCCAGGAAACGGGAGTCGCGAGATGCGTGCGAGCGGCGTCGTCAACTTCCGTGCCGGCGCGCCTGCATGTCGGTCCGTGCAGTTGCTGCACCCGGCCTGGCGTCGAGCCGTCGCTGAATCAATGCCCGCTTAATGGAGTTGACGCGACACGCGAGATAGCGTGAGATCTGCGTCCATGCCGGTCCGTGCCGGCGCGCTGCACCCGACCTGGCGCGCATGCCGCGTGTGCATGCCGGTCCGCGCCGCCGCCTGTGCATGCCGGTCCGCGCCGCCGCCTGTGCATGCCGGTCCGCGCCGCCGCCTGTGCATGCCGGTCCGCGCCGCCGAGGTCTAGGTCCGCGCCGCCGCCTGTGCATGCCGGTCCGCGCTGCACCCTGACGTGCCGCGCATGCATGGTCTCCTCTTCGCCTGCCGCATGGTCCCACCTGGTCCCACTTGGAAGGTCCTGCATGGTCTCCTCTTCGCCTACCGCATGGTCCCACCTGGTCCCACCTGGAAGGTCCTGCATGGTCTCCTCTTCGCCTACCTTATGGTCCCACTCCTCTTCGCCTGCCGCATGGTCCCACCTGGAAGTGCCGAGTCAAATGCATTGACCTGACGGAGACGGCAAATACTCACGGTACGAGTTCGTGTGGACAAACTAGGGGCAAAACTGAGGACGATTCGCAGCTGAGGGCAAAACTGAGTACATGACCACATCTGAGGGCACGCTGATAAATAACCCCATGTCTTATTCTATATGAATTGGAGGAACACCCTGCACACTCCTCTAGAGGTTTATCATAAAAATCTAGGTACAATATGTGCAATTTCTATTTTTGTTAGAGTTTCCACGAGTCAAATTTAGAAAGTCTAGTAAAGTGTGCAAACACACAATTTTTTGGTCGGTGTAATTAAAAAAAGCTAACTCTAGCATATAACAAAAAACGACTATAAAGCATAATGATGATAAAGAAACCCAAAACTACACAAGTTAGCCTCTTGATGGAAATATGACAATGGGGTCTCACACTTCTCTCTTCATACACACCTGGGAAACCACCGGGCATGGTTACAACACACACACCATGTGTCGTTGAACAGGACTGTATGTCCTCTCGCTCCGGTCTGTGGAGCGCAGATCTTTCCGTGAGGCTCTCAAGAATTTGGCCGAGCAACCTATAGTAGTTTGACCCACGAGTGGAGGGAGAGAGAGAGATGTGGGCTCAACCATACATTCTCCATCAATAACCGAGCCTGTGTAGATTTGGGGGTGTTTGTGCAAATCACTCTTAGTAAAGATACCTATAACCAGCCACGAGCTCAATGGAAAATTCAAGCCCCGTTTGGGAGCTCCGTATTTTTGAAGTTTTCCAAGAATACTTTGGTTTGCAGAAATACTGAAGTATTAAATACTTTGAGGTGTTTAGTTTTAGCAAAAACTATAGGTTTATATACTTCAATATTTAGGAAATTGCACTATTTTTGAAGTATGTGAAAAATAGGGCTAGAATTTTTATTTTATTTTTGAAAACTGAAGTATTGCTTCGCTAGGCATAGGATTACTGTGGTTTCCGACTACTTTAGTTTTACAAATACTTCGCCGGCAGACTAACCCGTTTTATCCCGATTTGTCTTTTAGTTTACACATGTATTGCTTATTGTAACTTGATTTTCGATTAATAAAATATGTGGTTCTCTAAAAAAAAAGACTAACCCTCATTTTTACTTGTCTATCTACATTTATATCCTGAGGTGGACGTGGTCCTTGAGATTAAAACTGCATTGCATAAAATTTATTCATCAATTTGCGCATTGCATCGTCAAAAGAAAGTGATGTGAATTAATTTGTAGTCTTGCTGAATTTGTTGTTAGTTTCTGGATAGATGGAGTGTTACTTCAGATCTAGTTGAGGATGTGACTTGGTAGTCGGTAGATGAGGACATGGTGACATATGTGAGAAGCAGTTAACGTGACATGTTACCGTCAAGGACAGTTGTGCTAGTAATTTATTGCCGTTAAACTTTTCCCTCTACGTGGTAAACAGATGAATGGATGTTAAC
Source organism: Puccinellia tenuiflora (assembly GCA_012064385.1). Lineage (NCBI taxonomy): Eukaryota > Viridiplantae > Streptophyta > Magnoliopsida > Poales > Poaceae > Puccinellia > Puccinellia tenuiflora. The sequence continues at coordinate 1,911,043 of QRDG01000033.1, forward strand.
CAGAAGACGCCCAGTCCATACGTTTCAGGCACGCACTAATTAATCTCCCAATCCAAAGCAGTGACTGACAGACTGATTGATTTGATTTGATTAAGCAACCGTCACCTATATGTAAAAAAATAGTAGCAAGTGACGAAATAATATAATAAGGAAAGCCATTATTCGTTTTGTTCACAACGGCGTCCACATATATAGCTGTCAATCCCCTGATCCTCGCCACGGCCGGTCCCGCACAAACAAGTTCAACGTTTCTCTCTGCTCTCCTTCTTCTTTCTTCAGCGATCGAGTAGTACGTGCTAGTCGTCGATCGTGGGATGACGAGCAAGTCCGGCGGCGGCGCGGCGGAGGATGGCAGCTACGAGTACGAGGAGGAGTTTGTGAACAACGCCCGGGGCATGAAGCTCTTCACCTGCCGATGGCTCCCCGCTAAGGGCCAGACCGTCAAGGGCCAGGTCTTCCTCTGCCACGGTAACATCATATCCCTAGCTCATTCCTTCTTCTTCTTCTTCTTCGCCGCTCCACTGGATGGCCGGAGAATGATCGGTTCATCTAAATGCGCGGCGGCAACAGGGTACGCGGTGGAGTGCAGCGTGACGATGCGGGGCACGGGGACGCGGCTGGCGCAGGCCGGGTACGCGGTGTACGGGGTGGACTACGAGGGCCACGGCAAGTCGGAGGGGCTCCAGGGCTACGTCCCCTCCTTCGACGTCCTCGTCGCCGACTGCGACGCCTTCTTCGCCGCCGTCGTCGCCTCCACCGCCAACACGGAGCTGCCCCGCTTCCTGCTCGGCGAGTCCATGGGCGGCGCCGTCGCGATGCTCCTCCACCGGGCCAGGCCCTCCTACTGGACGGGCGCCGTCCTCGTCGCGCCCATGTGCAAGGTACGTCTCTGCATGCGTGTGCTCTACCTACGGCGCCGCCACTCCGGTCTCCGGCCGGCTATCATTTTCACGCGGCGGCTTTAGACTAGAAGAATCACGCGTACGACGACGATCGAGATGGAGCGAGATGCACGCACGATCGGTGGTGGAGTACAACTTGCGATGGAGCTAGTTGCCGTCATCATCTGACTTTTGACCGGATCGAGGCGCCGCCCGGCGTGCTGAGCGGTTATGGATTTCGCACTTGTTTAATCCAATCCATTCTACTAGAGAAGTTGACCCGGCCGGCGGTACTCGTCGATAACGACATTTTCTATCTATCTATATATCTCGAATAAGATAATTAAACCACCGATATATATCATTTGGACCAATTCAATTCAAAGTAAAGAAAATAAAGCCTTGAATTAATCAGTGAATAATCTCCACGCGTACCTACTGATTGTGTAGATCGCTGAGGAGATGAGGCCGCATCCGGTGGTGGTTAGCGTCCTCAAGGCGATGACCAGCATCATCCCCACGTGGAAGATCGTGCCGACGGCCGACGTCATCGACGCCGCCTACAGGATGCAGGAGAAGCGTGACGAGATCAGGAACAACCCCTACTGCTACAAGGGCAAGCCGCGCCTCAAGACCGCTTACGAGCTCCTCAGGGTCAGCCTCAACCTCGAGAACAACGTACTCCCAAAGGTACATACGCCTTCCTCTTTCTCGAAAGACAAAAAGAAAATCCTCTTTCTTCCGGACCTGAGTATCGCAATTGTTCTAAATTAATCCACTAGGTAATATGTAATCCATTTTCATCTTAATTCCAACGTCCTGATTATGTTTACATATAACCCCATAGCAGTGGCGGGCCCAGGTTTTCAAGAGTGTGTATTCAAAATTTTAATGGGTACAAATTTTTTATACAGTGTAAAGCATAGTTTTTTCAATGTATATGATGATGGCATCATACATTTCTAACTGTATAATGTATAGAAGATATGGCACAATTTGACCATAAAATTTTTAGAGTCAAAGAGATCAAAACTTGAAATTGTTCAACTCAAATAAGCAATGGAATTCGGGAGGAGCGGATCAAACAGACATAGACTTACAGGCGTGCGATTCAGCCTGTGAGCGTGGTGCTAAACTGCTAATTGAGTAATTGGGCCAAATAGCCACTTCGGCCCAATTGGGGAGGGAGGCAGGATAGATGGAGGCGGGAGGTGGGCTTGCGGCCCAGATATCTCTCAATTTCGTATTTTTCATGTATTTATGTATTACATATTGTATATACCTAGTTTTTTGTCAAATTTTTTGGGTATTCAACTGAATACCCTTGAATTGAAGTGGGCCCGCCCCTGCCCCATAGGCTAGTTTCAAATTTGAACACATGTTTTCAGTTAGGTGTATTATCCACGTGGCAACCATGTTTAACCAATTTGGATTGTCATAAATGGGGACTTACACCATTGTGATTCTCATATGCCCCCTTATATGGCTATCCACGGTGGCCTCGAGCAAAACAAAATGCTCATGTGGTTGGGTTCTTGTGCACCTATTTATATTTTTGGTGGTTGGTGGCGATGTGATATGCTATTTGGGCGTCGCGCTAGTGAAAGGAGTGACGAGACAACTACAAAGATGCTCTATAAGAATGAGGAGGGGGGGTTATTTTTTACCATAATAAAAGATTTTCTTGTGTCTGTACTAATTTTTCGTGTGATTTTCTACCCAAGATATAGTGGTGGTCACATTAGCAAAACGACCACAAGAAACCAAACTTTCCCTAGAGTAACATGATCGAAGCAGAATAGTTCGAGGTGTTTTACCTCAACAACAACAATAATTGGGAGAAGAAACGTATTTGTAAACCCTTATAGCCCTATTACAAATTAATTAAGGGGTTTATATTGATGAACCGCATATTTAAAATAATTCAATCCCGCAAACACTCTATGTATACAAAGTAAATATTGCACACCTTCAAAGAATGCAAATTTAGGCTAATATATGTAATTCTAGGGGACTGAGATTTCCTTACAAAATCCCAAACAACTAAGAATTAGCAAAAAAAAATGGTTAGTATTATTAGTAAGGAGATAATTAGCTTGATCGTGTACCTGTAAATATAGTATCAACTAGCACACTTGCTGAGAATTGGAGTAGTATTTCAGAGCTGTGCCTTATCTTTGTATACATCTCGATCAACCTCTCTTTCTGCAGTTAAAGTGAAGTGTTGATTTCCTTGTGTAACGTCCTTGTTCAGTTAGTTGGCACTTTGACTAATTGATTAAATCAGGGTACTTTTGTGGCACGTGATATATATTCTCGTTCATGGCTGTCAATTTAATTTGAGTTCCCAACTGATGGCTCTAGCTATTTTGTTGTCTCTGTCCCTTAATTATTGTTCTCGTTTTTGCCCAAAAGAAAAACTTGTTTCCTTACGTTTCCTAGTATTTTTCTTAGTTGATTGGCTTTGTAAGCAACAGGAGTGATGCTTAGCGCGCATATGCATATATGCAGGTTTCGTTGCCGTTCCTGATCGTGCACGGTGGGGACGACAAGGTGACTGACCCGTCGGTGAGCGACCTCCTCCACCGGTCGGCGGCGAGCCAAGACAAGAAGCTCAACCTCTACCCCGGCATGTGGCACGCCCTCACCTCCGGCGAGACCCCGGAAAACATCCACACCGTATTCCAGGATATCATCGCATGGCTTGACCAAAGATCCTCCTCCACGAAATCGTCATCATCGGCGGCGGCCGTGGACATGTCGTCGGAGATGGAGCAGAAGGCCAAACACGATGAGCAGCATTTCGAGAAACTATAGTACTACAGATGATTCTTGATGGAATTTGGTTAACCATTTACCTTTTGGATTCAATCCTAAATAACCCTTTTGTCTAAATGGATAAATAGGTTAACCATTTGGTTAATTGGGTTAGAAAAGGTTAACCAATGGTTAGTAAGGTTCCAACCTTTATGCAGTGTAAAACGCAAAACCATGGTGTCCTGTAACATCACTATAGCATGTTTACGAGATTTCAGAAATCAAACGATATAAGTTCTCTCCATTCCTGAAATAGTACACATACTGGCAACATTAATTCATTGCTTGGATTAAATTAGTGAACACAAATTTCAGACTGCAGATGAATCATTCGCTGTGCAACAGAACCAGAATTTTGTAATCCCCAGAATACTAACAACTCGGGAAGGGAAGCTCAGGAACAGGGGGGTCCGAGGCTGGAGGCTTGCTCTGGAGTCGACGATCTTCTCGAGAACCCACAACGTCCATGTGATCACTCTCTATCTGCATCATGCAAAGTCAATGAAAATAAGAACAACAAAATATGAACTACTCAACATTCAACTCCAAGTATGTCAATTACCTGAATGAATAGATTTCAATCCACATAACAAATTAGACTCCAAGTCTGTAAATACATGTCCAGCCCGGCCCCAATCTCCGGCCATCGACGTGAGGAGCTCCACGCGACAACCCTGCATCCCGCTCCGCTCTCCTGGTGCGTCCTTGCGGCTGCACGCCTGCAGTCCCGCCGGCGAGCTCCAATCGCTGCTCCCCTGCTTGCCAGCCACACGCATCGTGATGGGGGCCACCGCCGGTTACTGGCTCCTCGTCGTGACGAGCTGGCGTCCACAACCAGTTGCTCGCGCGATTACCGTTGAACCAGCTCAATAGCACCTGGTTTAGATCGATCTGGACTAGCTGTCGCTTCCTGGTTCTGTTCGCTTCGAAGAAAAGCTAGCAAAATTGCAGCTCGGGCTTGGCATCCCCACGTGCTGGCGACATGGTCCAGGCCGACCTGCTCCTCTCTCTGTTCAGTGTTCACGGTGAAGCTCTCTCTGGTTCTTCTGTTTTGTTTCTTTAGTTTTCAGTGAAGCTAGGGAAATTGATGCTCGCTTACTTTTTATTTCTTCATTTTAGAGTAGCAGAAGTACAAGGATTTGAGCAAGGAAAGTACACGTTGCTAAAAGGGGTAGAATATTCGATTATTATTTAAAAAGGAAAATCTAATCAGCAGTGTCCTTGTTTTGGCAAAACCGTACGCTCCTTCGCGAGCCGTCGATTTTTCGTCGTATGGTGCATCCGTGCGGACACTTTCAATGCACTTGCCCACGACCCGATATGCATGGACCCCTTTTGTCTCTCCCTCTACTCACATCACTCCCACGCCGACAGCAGCCACGATGCCTATCGCGTGCCGCCCGTCCACCGAGGACACCATCTCCGGCAGCAACCGCCACTAAGATGCCAACCCGCCGCTACATTCCTTCCTCGGCACCGACTGTCGTCTTCGTGGAGCCGCCCGATGAACAGGGGCCCGTAGGATATCGCACCCTCCACAGATCCTTTCGCCAATGTCGATTTCACTCTAAGCCGACTTGATTCGATTCCGATGTCCACGACTAGAGTGATAGAGTTACCACCCTCGACTAATGGAGTTACCACCCAGTAGTGATAGAGTTACCACCCTATACTAGTAGAGTTACCACCCAGTAGTGATGGAGTTACCCACCATAGACAGATAGAGTTACCCACCCGGTAGTGATGGATTTACCCACCGTAGACTGAATGAATTACCCACCCTACACTGATAGAGCTACTCATCCGAGATTGATGGATTTAACCGCCCAATAGTGATGAAGTTACCCTCTCAGTAGTGATGAAGTTACCAACCCAACACTGATGGAGTTACCATCCTGTACTGAAGGAGTTACCACCGTAAACTAATGGAGTTACCCACACTAAATTGATGGAGTTATCCACCCTAGAATGATAGAGTTATCACCCAATAGTGATGGAGTTACCCACCCTAGACCGATGGAGTTACCCTCCCTAGACCGATGGAGTTATCCACCCAGTAGTGATGGAGCTATCCACTCTACACTGACAAAGTTAACTACCCAGTAGTGATGGAGTTACCATCCTAAACCGATAGAGTTATCAACCAGTAGTGATGGAGTTACTCATACCTAGACCGATGAAGTTACCCACCCAGTAATGATGGAGTTACCACCTAGTAGTGATGAAAATACACACACTAAGCTGATAAAGTTACCCACCCAATAGTGATGGAGTTACCCACTCTAGACTGATAGAGTTACCACCCTGGACCAAAGGAGTTACCTACCCTAAACCGATGAAGTTACCCTGCCTAGACTGATAGAGTTATCCACCGTAGATTGATAGAGTTACCACCTAGTAGTAATTAAGTTATCCATCCTAAACCGATAGAGTTACCCTCACTAAACCGATGGAGTAACCCACGCAATATTGATGGACTTACCCACATAGTAGCAATAGAGTTATCCACCCCAAAACGATGGAGTTACCTACCCACTAGTGATGGAGTTACCTACCCATTAGTGATGGAGTTACCGACCCTAAACTGATAGAGTTATCAACCAGTAGTGATGGAGTTACCCACCCTAGACTGATGAAGTTACCAACCAGTAGTGATGGAGTTATCCATCTCTTTTAGAGCTGTAGTTATCACCATGAAATCGCAAAGTTATCTCTCAAATACTTATGGAGTTGTACAAGTGGTTTAGTGTATATTACCCACTTTTACACGATACATTTGCCGTCCCAAAGTATTAACTCACTTATGAAACTAGATGGTAACTTTAAAACGTGGAAAAATCGAAAAAACAATAAAAAAATGGGATATAGTTTCAAACCAAAACTTAATCGTTACGTGAGGTGGTAACTTATATACCATGGCGTGGTAACTCACATGTTACTGGTTGGTAACTTTTGGGTCCGAATTTTTTTTATCGGAACATATCAACATGGGATCTAGTTTTGAAGATCTCGGCGCGACTAGTCCAATGATGAAAACGGATCATAAATCGGATAAACGGTTTGAGCTAAAAAATATTTTAAATTTTCAAATTTCGTATTAAATGCCTATAACGTCGGCAATTATGTTTTTAATGCATGCATGCAAAGGAGGCTTTTTCTCACACGGGCGGTGACAAATTTAATCTTGTCCACCTGCATGCCCTATCAATTTGCCAAATCTAGAGCGCCCGTTGTATAGTCCCGTCCTTTTTTTTGTATACCAATACCATGCAATCTTGATCTTACACTGATGTATATATATATCCAGAATCTCTTCATTAATAAATAATGCAAATCAATAATGAAGGTATGTTATGCGGAGCAGTGATGCATGAGAGCACATAAACTAGGGAAAATGCGGGAGAGAACCGGGCGCCATTTGCACCTGGCGCATCGACGGCTGACATGGCTCGGGAATTTGCGACGGTAAATAGCAACTGGGTGTATTAAACGCATATTAACTACTGGGCACCATATTCCGTGGGAACCGAATGAAATTAATGATGGACCCAGCCCTACGTACTCCCTCCGTCCTAGTTTATAGGACTCAATAACCAAATATCTTGGTCCAAGGTGATTTCTTATTAGGGCTCAAATCTTTCATGCATTGGTGGAGAGAGTAAACCACCACTAGTTGAAGGAGAATTAATGCAAATGGGTCTGATAGATGGGGGGATTTTGGGACTCCATGTTTTTGGAGATGGGTCTTATAATCTAGGACGGAGGGAGTACTAGTAGTTGTGAGTGGATGAAAAAGCTGCGCTGCTTATTAATGCAGGCAGCAGCTGCACGTATGCCTTCTGTGCCCTGTTCAGCTGCTGCACACTACAGGAATGAGTCTAGGTGCCAACGGCCGCCCGCTACGCCGACGGCAATTTGTCGGGGCCGTTGGCGTAGTTTCCTGGCAGGCCAGCCGGTCGAGGTGGCCGTCGGCACACCTTTGCCGTCGGCGTATAATGGTTGTGCCGACGGCCACCGTCGGCATAGATGGTCACAGGTCTACGCCGACGGCAAAGCCGTCGGCATAGATATGATTTTTTTCTATTTTTCATTTAATATGAAATAATTCATATCTTTAAATCCGTAAATCGAATTTTAACAAATAAAATATCCAAATCGATTATAAAAATGAGAGGAATCCAAATATGACATCCATATAATATTTTTCACCATGCATATGACTTTTTGTAACATATTTCTGGTACTTGCTTACTTAAAAAGTCATTTTTGGCACTTAAAAATGGAAAATCATATTTATGAAAATCATTGTGGAAATTATTTTTGGCACTTAAACAATGCACTTATAAGGTGGTCTACTATTTTCTATCTATTTGGATGTTCCTTTTTCGGTGAGCCATTTTGATAGCTGCTTCACAAAAAAAAGACTGTTTTGACACTAAAAAAAATGAAAAATGGGTTTTTTATTCAACGAAAACCCTAAACCCCTTAGTCAATACTATTCTACAACCAAGATACACCAGTGTGTCAAATATTGCCTCATTCCGACATTTTTTGCTATGTTAAATGTCATACCCTAACTCATTTCAGTCGAAAACCATACATCTTTGTACCTCATAGCTCATTTCTGTGAAGCTTTTTTTTATAAAAACCTCCATAACTCATGTTTATAATTTTTTCCAGGTGGTAGGTCACATAAAAGGATGCCACGTGAAGGTTTTCTATTTTTTTTAATTTTTTTTAATTAGTTATGTGTAACGCTAGCCCGAAACCGAGATCGAAACCCTAACGATAAACCTAAACCTAACCATAACTTCGATCCAGCAAAAACCGTCAAAGATCTCTAAAAAAAGTATACATTGTGGATCTAAAAGTGATTTTTTCAAAAAAATCATGACCAAACTATGTGGCACTCGTAGTTCAAATCAGACCCACTTACAGCGAAATCGGCAGGAACTTATCTGAATTGTTTGGAATACCTAAATATGTTTTTATATTCAAAACCAGGGTTAAATGCACTTATAAGGTGGTATACTATTTTCTATCTATTTGGATGTTCCTCTTTCGGTGAGCCGTTTTGGTAGCTGCTTCACAAAAAAAAGACTGTTTTGACACTAAAAAATAAAAAATGGGTTTTTTATTTAACGAAAACACTAAACCCCTTAGTCAATACTATTCTACAACCAAGATACACCAGTGTGTCAAGTATTGCCTCATTCCGAAATTTTTTGCTATGTTAAATGTCATACCCTAGCTCATTTCAGTCGAAAACCATACATCTTTGTACCTCGTAACTCATCTCTGTAAAGGTTTTTTATAAAAACCTTTATAACTCATGTTTATAATTTTTTTCAGGTGGTAGGTCACATAAAAGGATGCCATGTGAAGGTTTTCCATTTTTTTGATTTTTTTTATATTAGTTATGTCTAACCACGTAACCATTCACTAGATTTCCTAGCCCCACAGGATCTAGCCCGAAACCGAGACCGAAACCCTAACGCTAAACCTAAACCTAACCGTAACTTCGATCCAGCAAAACCATCAAAGATCTATAAAGAAAGTATACATTGTGGATCTAAAAGTGATTTTTTCAAAAAATCATGAACAAACTATGTGGCACTCGTAGTTCAAATCAGACCCACTTAAAGCGAAATCGGCAGAAAATTATCTGAATTGTTTGGAATACATAAATATGTTTTTATATTCAAACCCAGGGTTAAATGCACTTATAAGGTGGTCTATTATTTTCTATCTATTTGGATGTTTCTCTTTCGATTAGCCGTTTTGGTAGCTACTTCACAAAAACCTGTTTTGACACTAAAAAAAATGAAAAATGGGTTTTTTATTCAACGAAAACCCTAAAACCCTTAGTCAATACAACCAAGATACAGCAGTGTGTCAAATATTGCCGCATTCCGACATTTTTTTCTATGTTAAATGTCATACTCTCACTACTAGGAAACAGGCTATCAGTGGCGCACCTTTTCACGATTCTGTGGCGCATCCTTGGAAATAGTGGATGCGCCACTAAATCCTCGCCACTAAAATATATTTCTGTGGCGCACGCCGGTGGTGCGCCACAGAAATGCCAAATTCTGTGGCGCATCCCAGCACCGTGCGCCACAGAAATATTTTAGTGGCGCATCCCACCTTGGTGCGCCACAGAATTTTTTTTGAATTTCAAAAAAAAGGGTGGCCAGATCTAGATCCAGATCTGGATCTAGATCTGGCCGCCGGAATTTCGCCGGAATTTCGTCGGAGCTCGTCGGAGACCGTGTTGCCGTGGGTGGAGGAAGGGGTCGTCGGAGGTCACCGGATAAGGTCGCCGGAGTGGAGGAGGAGGTCGCCAGAGTGGAGGCCGAGGTCACCGGAGTGGAGGAGGAGGTTGCCGGTGGTGGAGGAGGTCGCCGGAGGTGGAGGAGGAGGTCACCGAAGGTGGAGGTCGTCGGGGTTGAGGTCGTCGGGGTTGTGGAGGTGGTCGCCGGGGTGGTGAGGAGGTCGCCGGAGTTGTGGAGCTCGCCGGAGTTGTGGAGCTCGCCGGAGTTGTGGAGGAGGTCGCCGGAGGTGGAGGTGGAGGTGGAGGTGGAGGTGGAGGAGGAGTAGAGAAGATGTGGAGTAGAGGAGAAGAGATGGAGGAGGGAGGAGAAGGGGAGAGAAGTGTAGAGGAGAAGGGAAGAGGAGAAAGAAAGAGGAGAAGTGGAGAGAGAAGTGGAGGGAGAATTGGAGGAGATGAGGAGAAAAGGGAAAAAGAGAGGGAGATGAGGGCGCCGGCGGGATTCAAATTTTGAATCTCACAATTCTGTGGCGCATGGGCTAGACATGCGCCACAGAATTTTTTTTTCCTTTTTTTGAATTTTTTTGATTTTGCTGGGAAAGTTCTTCTGTTGCCCGTAACTTTTTTTTGTTTGGAATTTGAGGATTCTGTGAATGGCTGACCGGGTAAACCCGGGTGGGATCGAATCCGAAATTTTCTCTAGTTTTTTTTAAGGTATTATACGCATTTTTTCGACGTCGTATGCAAAAGTTATGGCCAATTTAATATTTCTTCACCTACTATTGGAAAAAAGGTCAAAATGTGTATTTCAAATTTTTCCTACAAACTAGACCCTAAACCTTCCATATATCTAAAAGGATTTTATTTTTTGAATTTTTTATCATTTTCTTTCCCTACGTGCAAAACTAAAAAGGCGATCCACGGGGGGGGGGGGGTGCGTGGGGTGAAAAAATGCTGCACAATTCTGTGGCGCATGGAACCACATGCGCCACAGAAATGTCACTTTCTGTGGCGCATGTGGACCCATGCGCCACAGAATTGTGCAGCCCCTAATCATTGGTGCCGGGCCCACCATATTTCTGTGGCGCATCTGGCCAGATGCGCCACAGAAATGTACATTTCTATGGCGCACCTTGCTCCATGCGCCACAGAAAAGGCGGCGTAGGATGCAAGCCAGCCGTTGGTTGTGGGGCCCACAGAATTTCTGTGGCGCATGGAGGAAGGTGCGCCACAGAATGTCTTCTTTTAGTGGCGCATGTCCTCCAGATGCGCCACAGAATTTCTTCTTTTAGTGGCGCATGGAAACTGGTGCGCCACAAAAAAAAAATTTAGTGGCGCATGAAATATTGGTGCGCCACAAAATAGCATCCCAGTTATAGCTAGTTTCCTAGTAGTGTCTAGCTCATTTCAGTCAAAAACCATACATCTTTATACCTCGTAGCTCATTTCTGTGATTTTTTTATTAAAAACCCATTTTTTGAATATTTTCCCAATTTTCTAAAACTATCAAGGTTTTTCTGATGCAAAATATGATATGGATGAAATATTTGAATTCCTCTCATTTTTCTAATCGATTTAGACATTTTATTTGTCAAATTTCAATTTATGGATTTAAAGATATGAGATATTCTATATTAAATGTAGAAAAGAAAAAAATAAATTAAAAATTCATTTTATTTTTATGTATTCAGAAATATTATTACTTAATAATTGCTATTTATTCAAATAAATTTTCAAAATTTAAGTTGTAAAAAGTGTAACATCGTGACTCAGGGGTTAATATGATTGATATGATAATTATATCAGTAAGTTCTAATTTCTCATTTGGAAGCTAATTTGTATGGAACTCGGAAGTTAAGCGTGCTTGGGCTGAAGGATGGGTGACCGAATGAGAAGTTTGACCAGGGTAAGTAGTTTGACTTGGGATTATGAGTGCAATTAGAGTTTAAGTGTATGGCTAAGTAGGAAATTTTAGTATAGAAATAAAAATAGAATTAAAAAATATAATTAAATTTTTTTAAAAAATAAAAATGATGGAAAAAAGAGGAAAAAAATATGCCGACGGTACTATGCCGACGGCAAAACCGTCGGCGTATCCTATGCCGACGGCTTTCGCTACGCCGACGGCATTTTTAGTTATGCCTACGGGCTGATATGCCGACAGCCATACGCCGACGGCAGCCGTCGGCGTAGACCTATGCCGACGGCAATTTGAACTACGCTGACGGCTTTTGGCCGTCGGCATATCCGCAATTTCCTGTAGTGGCAGCCCGCACTCGACGTCGTCGAGCTCGATCTTCACGGGCTGGCAGATGGAGTCATGTACAAGGTGGCGCCGCCATTGCCGTACGCGTACACCTTGTCGCCGACGTCCCACTTCCTGGCATGGCTCTTCGTCACATCCCACATCCGGTCCATCATGCCGTCGCCCAGTATCTGGAGAGAACAGAGCAGTCAGAATCCGCACGAAACCTACCATGATTTGCCAATTTGATTGAGAAGAAGCCGTGGAACTTCATTAGCATCATAGCATGCGCAGCATCTCGGGCTTGACAGAGAGCATGTGCTGGAACTCCTGCACGATCCGGACGCCGTTCTCCGTCAGCTTTCGATGAAACCAGATAAACAGACACAGTACGTTTGTCACGGCGGTCGTGCACATTGAAGACCTCGGTGATTGTCATGGGATTATCATGGAAGATGCTACACGGGGTAGCTTACGAGAGGTGGATTAGGCGGCGTAGGAGATTACGGCAGCGAGATTGCAAACGCGGAGTTTACCCAGTTTCGGGTCCCCTCGGTGGAGGATCCCTACATCCTACTATGAGTCACTATGATCATGAAGATTGGTTACATGGTGGCCGCCAGTGGCGGGTGTTGCTTGTCTAGTTGTGAATCGGATGTCCCTATTCGGGTGCCCTGCCTAGCTTTATAAATGGAGCCGGCTAGGGTTACAAGTGTTGTAAATTGTTTCTTGGGCTTCGTGTCAACTTGGGCTTCATTAGTCTTGATAGGCCTAGATGGACCACCCCCATAATGGGCCACGTTGCACCTCCATGGGGTACCCGGAGGCCATATCCCTGTCAGTAGCTCCCGAGCCTTCGGGTGATTCGAAGAATCGCGTGGAGGGTCTCATGTGTCTCATGGCCGACGGTAACATTGTCTTCCCGGAACGTGGAATCTGTGCCGGTTCATCACGCGGAGGATTGGCGAGTCGTAGTAGAGGTTGCCGAGTCAAAGTAGAGGCTGCCGAAGTAGAGGCTGCCAAAGTCGTAGTAGAGGACTCGGGTCGAAGTAGAGGCTGCCGAAGTCGTAGTAGAGGACTCAGGTGCGCCGCACGTCCGCGCCGTGGTAGTCGCCTAGACTTTACGTCGTAGCCACGGTCGGGGGCGATGTTGTAGTCGAGCCCCCGAGCATCGGTTTTGTGGAAGAAACTCAGGGACAATGTCGTTGTTGAGCCCCCGAGTCTCCAGCCAAGTCGGAGAGTCGGGTAAACGTAGTCGATGAACATGTAGGGGAGAGCGTCACCGAGTCGGAAGTACATCGACTCGGTGCCTCATTAAGATAGTTTGTAGTCAAGCGATATTGCTTAGCAAGCCAGGAACACTCTACGGATCAGGTCCTGTTAACTGCACTCGGGTAAAACAATGCTAAGCTACTTCAAGTTCGAGTCCCCGGACTCGAACCCGGAAAGGCAAGTTTAGCCAGATTCATGCCGCGGAGGCCTTACAGAATCTTGACTCTCGCAGTATGTGTGGTACACAACGTATCCGTCGGGGTTTTCTTCGTACCGTGGGTACGGATATTTACTGAGTAGGCGCAGTCTGAGGCGGCTCCCAGGCCAGTAGAGCGGATCTACGGGTCTTACCTTCACGTCGTAGACGTGGCATCTAGAGATCTGTTGCCCGGACAATCTGGGGAAACGCAGCTTGTCGAGTGCGTACATCGACCCGTATGTGGGTTATCGTGTTTTTAAGCCTTCCCAGGAGGTACTCGACTGGGAGGGACCGATGGAAGTATCCCCCGAGTCTCTGGCCGAGTCGAAGAGTTGGGCAGAGACTAAGAGTCGAAAGTCCATCGGTTTACATGGAGGAGAATCACCAAGTCGGAAGTGCATCGACGGGTGGACGGAGTCGACACAACGGAGTAGATGCGAGGGACTCGACGCGGCGGATCGGAGTCGACGCGGCGGAATTAATGCGAGGGACTCGACGCGGCGGACCGGAGACGACGCGGTGAAGTAGAAGTGACGGACTCGAGCGGCGGACGGAGTCGACGCGGCGGAGTATATGTAACAGATGGAGTCGAGCGACGTTTAGCCGGTAGGACTCGAATCCGGACTTTATGTGGCGCAGCCCCCGAGTGTCAGGTGTGCGAGCAGAGCTCCACAGACGGAGTCGAGCGACGTTTAGCCGCTAGGACTCAAATCTGGACTTATGTGGCGCAGCCCCCGAGTGTCAGGTGCGCGACCAGAGCTCCTGGTGGGAGTAGCCCCCGAGTGTCTGGCCGATTTGCAGAATCGGGCAGAGACTCATAGCAGCATATCAAGTAGGCGTAGTCGATGCGTCGGGTACATTGATGACCTTGTGATGACCATACTAATCGTGTTTTGAGAGCGAATCACTTTCCATGAAATCCAGCGCGGTTGGAAGAAACTTGATAATAATGAATCTGATGCGGGCGTAAAGAAACTTGATAATAATAAATCTGATGCGGGTGGAAAGAACCCGACTTCGAGAAGTCTTGTGCGGGCTATAGAGAGCCCGACTTTGATAAATCCTGTGCAGGCTATAGAGAGCCCGACTTTGATAAATCCTGTGCAGGTTATAGAGAACCCGACATAAATCCGGTGCGGGCAATAAAGAGCCCGACTTTGATAAGTCCTGTTTGCGAGTGTAGCATAGTTAATTCTCGTCGGGTGCACGCCCAGCGCTCCCGATGGGAGTAGCCCCCGAGTATCGGGTGCCGCTGACCCGATGTTGTATTGGATGCGCTGAGCTGATGAGTTGTTGGGCCTGTACAGCGTAGCCCCCGAGTATCGGGTGCCGCTGACCCGATGTAGTATCAGGTGCTTCTCGGGGACTCGACGCGGCGTACAGAGTCAACGCGGCGGAGTTAATGCGAGGGACTCGACTGCGGCGGACCGGAGTCGGGGCGGCGGAGTGGATGCAACGTCGAAGGAGTCGATGCTTGACTATACGGGGGCGAGAGTGTTCAGCCCCCGAGTCCGACTTTGCCGAATCGGCGGGTAGTACATCTGCAATAACTAAACGGAAAAAATCTTTGTACACTATGTAGCGCAGCCCCCGAGTGTCGGGTGCGGCCGAAGCAGGTTATATGTATGGCTAAGTAGCCTTATTGACTGTAGAAATTAAATAAAAGAACGACTTAGCTGTTGACGACGCGTAGGCTGTCGATGTGGCGACGTTGAGTCCGCCTAACTCGATAGTCAGCTTGTCGAGTTGTGGACGTCGAGACTGTCGAGTTGTGGATGTCGAGGTTGTGAACGCCGTAAAGTGAGTCCGCAGACATCCGCGGACGATCGATGTCGGTGTAGCCGACGGCCCAAGCTGGCTTGACGGAGTCGAAGAAGGTCAACCGGCCAGTGGATGACAATGGCAGTCGTCCTCGAAGGGGCGGAGTCGACGGCGGCGAGTCCATGATGATCGGCCGGCCGTATGTGTTGCTTGATTTGACGCACATAGGCTGGCTTTCACGGAAGCTTTGATGGTTCTTTCTGTCATACGAGGTACAGTATGTACATAGGTAGCCAATTAGCAAGTCAAGTTGCTATTTCCTTTTGTTCTTTTTCCTTTGGACTGCTGCACGTGTAAGGCAGGCAAACTTTTCTTTCCTTGTTTCTTGAATTAACTTCCTCAATCCGTGGACGAATCAAAGAGTACGGGCGCTGGCCTCATGCAAACTTGTGGCAGCTGATCGGATCAACCTCGTTCCCGAGATTGAGACTTGATTCGTGATAGTGCGGAGTAGATTCCTTTGGACACACGGGTGTCTCCTTGATGAACAATCTCGGAGGTCCGATCACACCGATAGCTTTGAGTAGCGTTGCTTCTGCGCTTGTTAGGCAGCTGCACGCCGCCGTTGTCGCTGACGAATCTGATAATGCCGAAACAAGTAAAGCCTGGCCAGATCCGATCTGCGTCGAAGAGGCGATGGCGATGTCGAGCTTCCGGACGCAGACGTGATGTGGCGGCGAAGTCGCCGTCGTTGATGAAGGTCGTTGACGATGAGGGATCCCGCCCGGATGACCACTCCAAGCACCGCTTTTCCCACAGATGGCGCCAACTGTCGTGGGATTATCACGACAGATGCTACACGGGGTAGCTTACGAGAGGTGGATTAGGCGGCGTAGGAGATTCCGGGAGCGAGATTTCAAACGCGGAGTTTACCCAGGTTCGGGTCCCCTCAGTGGAGGATCCCTACATCCTGCTATGAGTCACTATGATCATGATAGATTGGTTACATGGCGGCCGCGGTGGCGGGTGTTACGTGTCTAGTTGCGAATCGGATGTTCCTATTCGGGTGTCCTGTCAAGCTTTATATATGGAGCCGGCTAGGCTTACAAGTGTTGTAAATTGTTTCTTGGGCTTCGTGTCAACTTGGGCTTCATTAGTTTTGATAGGCCTAGATGGACCACCCCTATAATGGGCCACGTTGCACCTCCATGAGGTACCCGGAGGCCATATCCCTATCAGTTCCTTGCATCTACTCCGCTGTGTCGACTCCGGCATGATGCCCACGCTGATGCGGAAGTTGCGGCACATCACCCAGGACGAGTTGTCAGTGAACTGGAGCTCGCCCACAGCGGCGCACCCGTCGCGCATGGTGAGCACGACCTCGCCCGTGAGCAGCAGGCGCTTCCCTGCGCGCTCCTTGACAACGAGGCCCGCAAACTCGCCGGCCGTCCAGTCCTCACGGCAGCCGTCCACGGGCGGGAAGCAAACTTTTAAATCTCCTGCTATAGCGGCGCTATAGCCTGCTGGAAGGCCTCCCTTTACAGCTACATGATTTTTACGCTAATCGTGAAAAAACGCAATAGCGCCGCTAATTGAGGCTTAACGCCGCTAAATGGGGCTTCCAGTTAACACGCTATAGCGTCCCGCTCGGGCCCAAAAAAAATTGGCGAGATTTTCATCCGCGCGGCGCGGGCGCGGCCCAAATTGATGAAACAACCAGTTACCGACCCGCTCATAACCCTAGCCCCTAGTTCACTTTCCCCGTCTCTCCTCCAAAGAACAGAGCACCAGCGACCAAAAAAAAAAAAACAGAGCACCAGCGACCATGGCGGCGCGGACAACACGGCCGCGCTAGCTCCTGCTCCCGGACACCCTAGCAGATCCTGGTCGTTGTGCTGACCCAGGCCGTTCTCGCCCGCTGCTCACCCAAGCCGCGCTCGGCGGCGATCCAGGCAGCGCCTGGCGGCGAACCAAGCTGCTCGACGCCGACCAGCTGCAGCTCCGCTGGCCGGTTCCCTGCTGCTCCTGGACTTGATCTACTATCTGCGTGTTCTGGATTGCCTCTACCACCGGCTGCAAGCCTGCAACCAAGCTGCTCCCGGCAACAATGTCCGATCAAGGCAAGTCTCTCTAATCTCTTAGCTCCATGGTGTATATTGGTCATTGGATGGTGTGCAGTGTGCTACTGCTATTCAATTTTCCACACCATGTTTCAGTTCAGATTGAGAGATTATTGATACAGTAATGCTTACTGCATTCAGTACTGCTTGTAGATGATATATATTTAGTACTACTACATTAAGAGATTCTTGCTGTGCAATGTGAACTTTCTGTGGTTGGCTATGTAATATTAGGACAATGTCCTGTCGCTACACGTTGGTTATGTAATATGTGGACCCATGTTTAAACCTAGTTATTATTATCGTTTATGTGTTTTAAAGTTTGTGGGTATGTCTATATGCTGCCAATTTGTTTTTTTCATGATTTAGCAAAAACGCTAAATGGATATAGCTGCGATATATCCTGCTTTAGCTGCTGAAGAGGCTGCCGCTAAATAGCTTCTCCCGCTATTTAAAACTTTGGCAGGAAGTCCCAAAGAGCGGGACCAGCTCGACGTGCAGGAACTGCGGCACGTTCCGCGACGGCGCAGCCTGGCTCGCGCACGGCAGCGCAGGAACTCTCGCCCACGACAGCTCGACGCGCAGGAACTAGCTCGCCAACGGCAGGAACTAGCAGGAACCAGCTCGATGCGCAGGAACTAGCTCGCCCACAGCAGCGCCGCACTCCGCGCCGGAGGAGCTCTTCTCCGGGCACGCCTCGGCGCTCTTCTCCGGGCACGCCTCGGCGCGGGGGCGCAGGCCGAGCAGACGGCGAGGAGACTGCGGGCGGCTTCGGCGGACGCGTGCGAGGTGCGGCCATGGCGGATGATTTTCTACTCTGTCTCCACGAAGCGGTCCCCACGCACATGTATTCTACCATATTTTCCCCACCGTATACGAAATAACATAGTAAAGAACCGGACCCACACACAGTTTATGGACCAATGACATGCCGACTTCCCGCGAGAGCAAATGTCGCCGGGTTCTACTAATTCAAACCAGCCCAAATCCACAGCCCCTGGCATAATCCTAAAACTATATATGCACTGGCACAACTAGTTTGGTTACCTTGTTTCCCATCAATTGGCCCAAATAAAGGGTGGGATCTCAATCTGCCATGTAACGTAACTTAGAAAAAAGAACCGGCTGATTATTCGGTAGAAAAGGAGAATAAAGGTCCTCAAATACGAAATAACTATTGACATGCATGAAATAAGTGGCCAGGGATGCCCTGATCATCAAGTGGTCAAGCTAGGTCGGCCCAAATTAAAGAAGACCGAATTACATATTGGAAAAATATATAGCACGCGCAATATACACGTTGTGAGCACGAATGCAAACGCAGTCAATGCAATTGGGAAAATATGGTGCATGCGTGTTCAAAGAGCACTAAAAGAGAAGGGAAGGCTGCCTTTAACCAACTTCGTTCTAGGTATGCTGGCCACCATGCGCTGCATTTCTGCTGATTTGGAGGGGAAGAAAAATTAGGTAGGAACATCAGGTGCCCCTTCCGTGCAACCCAAGGGCCAAATCCACCTTAGATATTCTCTTCTTGGCTCAGCTAGCTATTCCTACGGGCGCAACTAGGGTCGGCTCCGTACGTGGCCGGCTGCACGGCAAAAACCAGATCTTTCTCTCTCTCTCACGCACACACACTTTCTTTTTGAAACATTCTCTCGCTCACTTTAAAAAACATCAATATATCCACCACATAAAGCTGGCTAGCTCTAGAGACCAAAGTGGAATTCTTACATGCTAACCGAACCCACTTTTAACTCTCTTCTGCCATTTCAACCTTTCATGGCCTCCTGAGGCCACTTCGTCCCTGTTAAGTTCGGTCACTAGCAACCTAGAATCATCTAGTCGCCACATCTCATGCTAGCTCTCTCCAGCTTATTGGGTTGATACGTCAAACATTGCTGAAAAAATGGGATCCACTTATATATGTTCCCTCCCCTCCATGTTGAGGTGGAACGCATTGATTCCTGTCATCGACTAACTATAGTACGTACCCCTTCAGCCTTACCAAGCGAACATGCGTGAATGTGTGCATATGAACCACATATTAATCTAAACATGCATGGTACTCTTTTTGAAAATATGTGTGAAACCTTCAGGAAATTGACCTCCTTTTGAGCCACAGTATATTCAAGTTCTTCAGGATATTAATGCCATCTCACTAGCTAGGTTACGTTACACTTTGATTATCGGTGTTTTTTGAAGAAAAAACCTATAGACATTGCTTCACAAAAATTAGAGTGTATTTGGTCATGGATCTATATATAGTAAAGTAATAATATAGAAATTTGAGCACTTGTGGATATATTCTATAATAAAACTGTTTCCCTTCCAGAAATTCACCTCGTATATTGTAATAATTTTTTTCTTAATTTATTTATTTTAACACATTTTAGTTTTAGATAAAACATTCAACTATAACATTATCTGGTATACTACAGTATAAAAATTCAAAACAACAATTGAAAATTTGTGACGGATCCGAAAGCATATTGTGAAGGTATTAAATTTTGCATATTCTGAAAACTTATAAAGAAGGTGAGCATGAATTTAGTAGGTATGTAATTAAGTAAGAGTGGAACCAATACGTTTTAATTTTGCTACAATTATGGGTGGCCCTACTAATATTGAGATTCAATCACATAGCAGAACTGAGTGGTTGTGGTTGTAAACGAATGGCATCTTTTATATGTTATATAAGCCAATGGTCCCCACGGCTGAATTAGTGCTAATTTCCTCCTATGTGGTGAAGACACGTCATATCACTCTCTTTTTTCAACCTGTTTAGAGCTCCAGATTGGGTGTGCTATAGAGATCTAGTAAATTGAGAGTATGTTAAACATGCACATGTTTTTTGCTATATTATTGATTTTATGGGGCCGACTTTCCATGCATCAGTCTTTTCACCATACCGCATATAAATCTCAGTTTCTAGTCTTTTATGATGATTGCGGGGCGATCAGATTCTATGTACATGTATGATTTCCATCACCGTCCGACTACATACCCATGCCTATTGCTCTTTTCAATGACATACCTAGCTATGTAATTTTCATGAATCAACGTTAACTAATATATGTAAATATGGATCACCAAAGTTCCCTATTGTTTCAAAAAGGAAATTCTGTTTCCATTTGAAGGCATCTAATAGTACATATAGAATTAGGTTCTCCTAACTAATGTGGCCTTTCAATCCAACAATTGAGGGCTCCGTCGATTCATAAGGTGGAAAGGTTTTTCTTGGTAACACTATGTATCATCTATTTGATCCGAAGGAATAGATTAAGGGAAAAGGGGAGACCACATTATCTTTTGATCTCGATTTTAGATATTTTTCATCTTTGCTCGCACTAATCATTTGTTTGATTCAAAGAATATGCATGGAGCCAAGGAAAAAGGACCTTTCATCTCAATTTCACATGAAAAACATTCTACAAATTCTACAAGGGTCTTTAGTGGAAATGGTAACATCTTAGTTTATATTTTCCCAGGATTTGATTTTGAACGACTACTCTTATCAGAGTCGTATGTTAATTCCTCCTATTTCTACTAATTAAAAGCTTTGTCCTCGGATATAGCAAGACCAGGCGCCACACATGTTTCATGTGTATCCAAGAAGTCTTATTAAACACTAAGCTATTCCTAGTATTCCAAACAGTCCAAAGAATTGCAGAAAAACCATATTGGAAAACATGAATTTCTTATTACACAACCCTTTAGGTGCAACTGATTCAAAATCAATGATGGAAATATCAAAGACCTCAAAAGGAACATCCCAACGAGAGACTATCATTCAAAAAATAAGTGTTTCACATTCAATCTCCTTACATAGCTCACACTCAAGTGATTTTACTATGCCTCTTGCCCTCAAATTGTCTCTAGTCATCATTTTATTATGAAGGGGAGCCAAAGGAAAACTTGATCTTGTGAGGGACTTTTAAATGCCAAACAACATGCAAATAAATCTGTCTCACACCCCTAAAATTTATAATTGAATGCATAGAACTAGAGGAGTAAATGCCTTTGGACTCATATTGCCCGATTAACTGGTCTATATCATCAGTAAAGGAAATACTACTAGCTATGATCTCCATTAGTTCCTTGCCACTGGACCATCATGTCATCGGTGAAGGTCCTCCTAAAGGTACATCTAAGGAGGTGACCATCCCACAGATCAAAGATAGTCTTAGTTTGTTGGTTTGAGACAAAATTGATATCCTGAAATTGAGTAGTGAAAGGAGAATTTCCAAACCATATATCTTACTAAAATTTAATAGATTTATCATTTCAACTTGCCATTTAAACTTATAACCTATTCTAACTGTCTCGGAAACCCACAATACCCCTTTCCAACATGTCATTAATTTTGTATTTTGATGCAACATTTGAGTTAATAAGAACTCTCTTTATCAAAACAAAAAAATCTAATTAATTTTCATATTTGAAATCACAGTATCATCCATGCACGTATCTATATATGTATACATAGCTAGAAGTATGTCACATCCATGGCTGACGTCTCCATACTAGAAAGCGGTGGAGCAACCAGAATGGCCACTACCACCAAGCCCCTACTTTTTGCAGCCAATACACGATGACGTCGCATGCATATGTATCCATCGTTCGTAGCTATAGCTATATAAGCAGCACATCCATACATGTACTACACACCAAAGCTATAGCTCCATCTGTCGTCTTCTCACTTTCATGCGACCGATCGAATCGCGGCAGCACAGTTGCATGATCGAGAGCATGGGCATGGCAGCAAACATCGTTAGCGCAATGGCACCGTCGACGATGCTGACTTCTCCGAGCAACACGAGCACCAGCACGAGCCGGCGCTGGCGTTCGTCCCTGGCGTCGGGCCTCCGCGCGGCACTGGCGTGCACCATCGTGGGCGTCGTCTCCGTCTACGCGCCGCCCGCCCTGCAGCGGCACCTCACCTTCCCGGCCTTCTCCTACGTCGTGACCGTCATCATCGTCACGGACGCCACCGTAGGCACCGCCCTGAGCGCGACGGCCAGCGCGGTCCACGCCACCGTCATGGGCGCCGTCCCTTCCGTGGTGGCGCTGTGGCTGGCGCACCGCACGGGCACCGGGGAGTCGGTGCTGGCAACGTCGGCGGTGGTGGCGCTGAGCACGTTCGCGGTGGCGCTGCCGGAGTCCCCCGGACCCGTGACGAAGCGGATCGCGCTGGGGCAGATCATCATCATCTACGTGGCCAAGTTCAGGCGAGGGGAGCACCCGAGCCACGAGTTTGTGCTGGAGCACCCGGCCAACGTGGTGCTGTGCACGGCGCTGGGTGTGGCCGCCGCGCTGCTGGCTGTGCTGCTCCCTTTCCCGCGGTTCGCCACGCGAGAGGTGGAGGACAAGGGCAGGGCGTACATGGAGACCGCAGCTGAGCGGGTGAGGGTGCTCGTGGACGCGTTCCTCCTCGCCGCCAACGACGACGACGATGACACAGAGGAAGGAGGAGGAGGAGGAGGAGGAGAAGCTGTAGCAGCATGTGGTAGACGGCGGCGATGGTGCATGGCAGCGTGCATGTCACGGGCACACCGCCTGGCTTCAGCAAGCGCCAAGCTCCTCCGCCGGATAAGCTCCGTTAAGGTACTTAATTGGCTTGCTCAAGCTAGCTAAGTACTCCGAAGAATAACTAGCTAGCCAGTACTGATCATGCATCCGAAGAAGAATATAATCTTAATTAACAAAGTAATCGTGCATGCGTATCTAGTTCCAAAATCCTGAAGCTTGCGTAAGATGGAGAAGTATAACGCGCATCGCATGCGTGACCGAAAGAGCTAAATGCCAAAGTAGACTATCAGTGGTAGTGCCACTACTGGAGTCCTCGTCGGCATGCTTGCTTAATCACACTTAAATTAAACTTGCATTCGAATATAATATACCATGCCAAGACAAGTCCTTGGTAGATGTTGAATGGCTGACGATCGATTCATCTTTTTCGTTTTTTTATCATCATCTTGAAATAAAGTAAATTCGGATGCCTGCATACACAGGGCGATTTGCAGTGGGAGCGAGTGCCTGGATTCCTGAGGCGGTGGATGCCGCAGCCGCCGGTGACAGACCACGGCGCATCGAGATGCCCATCAAAGGAATGGAGATCGCACTCACCAGCAGCACGGCCACGAGAAGCGGCAACCCCATGATCTGCAGCAGCAGCTGGCTGGAGCAGATGACGGACCAAATACGCCTCGCGATGCTCACCACGCATCACAGCAACCAGTGCAACGCCATCGCCATGACGACGAAGAAGATGAACAGATCGCCATCGATGTTAACTATCAGGACGACGATGGCGACCCTGTTGCCGGAGAGGCACGAGGAGCTGTCTCCTTTCCTCTTCCTCTTCTCCATGCATCTCCTCCATCGTGGCACCCGCATGCACTTGTCCTCCTCCTCTCATCCCGATCATGCCCACACCATGACGAATACCAGCTGCAAGGTAACGCCAGCAGCGGCATCAGCGACCCAAGAATCAGACGATGACGACGACTACTCGTCCGAAGAAGAAGACGAATCAGAGGCGCGAGGCAGCAGATCAGAATCAGAAGATGAGGAACCGAACAAGACACACAGCTTAGAGACGTCGAAGAAGCAGGGCGACAATAAGAAGAAGAGCATCTTGTCTGTACTAAGATGGGGATGGGGATGGGAATGGGAGAGGGTGATGACGGCCGCAAAGTGCGCCGTGTCGCTGGGGCTCGCAGTCCTTCTCGGCCTCCTCTTCAACAACGACCACGGCTTCTGGTCCGGCCTCATCGTCGCAACCACCATGACGGCGGGACGTGACTCCACGTGGGCCGTGGCCATCGCCCGCGCGCACGGCACCGCCATCGGCTCCGTCTATGGCGTGCTGGGCTGCCTCCTCTCGCAGCAGCCGCATCTCATGGAGCTCCGCTTCCTGGCCCTCCTCCCCTGGATCGTCCTGGCCACCTTCCTCAAGCGGAGCCGCGCATACGGCCCCGCTGGTGGAGTCGCGGCGGCCTTGTCAGGCATCATCATCGTGGGACGGAGGTACGATGAGGCGCCCATGGCCTTCACCGTCACCCGGCTGGTGGAGACCTTCATAGGCCTTTCATGCACCGTCGCAACGGACCTCGTGTTCCAGCGCAAGGCCAGGCCCACCGCCAGGGCCAAGGCGCAGCTACACCGTTGCATCAAGGCGCTCCGGGAGTGCGTCGATGGACTGACACCGACGTCGTCAGCGAAACAACAACAGCAGCAGCAGAAGATGTTGCTGGAACAGGTGACGGTGCTGAAGAAGTACGCCATGGAGGCCGGCAGCGAGCCAAATTTTCTGTGGCTGGCGATGTTCCCGGCAAGTTGCTATGATAAGGTCCATGGCAGCCTGAGCAGGATGGCGCAGCTTATCGGACTCTACCTGCACGCACGAGACATCATCATCGAGACCACCGGCAGCAGCCAGGTGCTAGGCGCAAACATGAAGCGCTTCCACAGCCTCCTCTCGGCATCCCTGGATGCACTGCTGGAGGAAGACGATGTCGACCTCGAGGCCGGCAATGGGATCTTCTGCGAGGACATGGTGGTGGTCAAGTCCTTCCTCGGCCATGCAAAGGAGGAATTATTACAGCAGCAGCACGGGGAAGAAGAAGAGCAACTGGCTGCTGTTTGCTTGGGTTCGATTGGGTTTTGCATGGGAGAGATGATGAAGGAGGCTCGGCAACTGGAGGCTCACATGCTGGACCTCAGCCTCCAACCCAGCCGCTGATGCTGCCCGCCTTACATGTTCATGTAAATCTTACTATCAGTGCATTGCATTGTTCAAAGGAGGAAAGAAGAACATACTGATTAACTGTCAACGGGATACCTTGCAGCAAATCTAACACTTGCGATTGCACTTCATAAAAATATCATCTCAGTCCAATCCAATGTCGTCTAAACTGCTACAACTCAGAGGAACTAGAGCTACAATGGATCGCACCACCTTGATCATCACACAAACACGTTTCATCCGTCTCCCTTACATGGCCCAACAGGCCAACACCGTAGATGGATATATGCCTGTATTCCTCCAAAAACATGTTCACAAATCACATTCTAATACATGCCTGCATGTCTGCATCTATTCATACACAAAGCTATACTGGCCAAGCCCAGCGCGGGCACTTTGTACCAGAACAATCTAGCTGGTCTGCGTCGCCTGCAAGTGGTACTTGTCCAAATCAGCATCTAGATCATTGGCAGAAACTGACTGACTGCCACGCCCTCCCCTACCTCGTCCACGCCCAACAACACCGCGCCCTCGGCCACGCTCGCCAAATCCACCTCCGCCCCGAGGCCATCCTCCACCACGACCGCCCCCGCCAAATCCACCTCTGCCACGAGGCCATCCTCGACCACCACCATCTCTTACAGGTGCGCTGCAAATTGTCAGTATACTGGATTGTGTCACTTGCTCCGAATCTTCCAAATAATTAACTGAGCGCAGCACAGTTGAAAACTCATATATGACAATGCAATTTGATCTAAGTGATTAATGATACTCAACGTTGTTTCAAAGTGTGCTTGTCGGACTCCCTAGTAGCATGTGCATCAATGTTACGAGCATGTTTGGTTCCTTGGTAAGCCCAATAATTGTCATGTTTTATGTATTTGGTGGAGCTAAAAATTCCTTGCCCACGGGCAAGGAAATCCTGGCCAAGTAGGTTCTCCCTGTAGGCAAGGACTGCTTGCTCTTCTTCAAGCCATGTTCTGATCCACTACATAAATATCATACGGTTATTTTGGGCAGTACTTACATATTTTAGAAACAAACACATGCATACACACACTTATTTTATGCTTCCATGGCAACAGGACCAAACACGTACTCGTGCTACCCTTGCTTCATAAAGCTATTGCTCATGTTGGCTAGATTCGTTTGCCTCGCTTAGCAAGTTGAGCAAAAAATACTAACATGATAAACATCAGGACACAGCACTACATTAGCAATACTACAACATACAAATTCCAGATGATTTTACTAGAAATGAGGCAAGCAAAGGCAATTCATGTGGTCCTTGAACTTTGAATGGTGAAGACAGTCAGATGCCACAATAGGTCCAATCAGTGACCCTAAGTTAGTAACCGACTAAACAATACAAACCTTGTTGATGAATTTCTAACAGGCGATAACAGCTGCTGCCTGATTGTGCAAATGCTAATCAACCCAAAGGGTAAGAACTGTGCTTAGAAGGCAGTTTTAGCTTGACAGTAATTTTG
Organism: Puccinellia tenuiflora; assembly: GCA_012064385.1. Classification (NCBI taxonomy): domain Eukaryota; kingdom Viridiplantae; phylum Streptophyta; class Magnoliopsida; order Poales; family Poaceae; genus Puccinellia; species Puccinellia tenuiflora. The sequence goes on from QRDG01000033.1 coordinate 1,937,846, forward strand.
AAAAGAAATGTTTTACATGTGACAATTTTAGCTTTTTAGGAGTAAAATAATTCAGTAAACATGTTAGGTGGTACTAACCTTCTGGTCGGATAATTGAAGTTTCCAATTGCTGGGGTATTCAACGTAAAAATAGCAGGTGCTTGTGCTGCAATATTTGTTCCAATGACCTCAATTTTCATAGCTTTGCCATCAAGCTGCACATTGTTGTACCTCTTAAGAGCAGCTAGGGCATCCGATCTTCTTGCGAATACAACCTCTGCAGTTCCCTGGAAGAATGGAGTTCAAGTAATAAGGTGATCTGTAATCACTCGAACAAAGTAAAAGGTGTTGAAAGGCATATACTGCATTAAAATTAAGAAGTGTGGGGGCTGGAAACCTTCGATCTTCCACTCTTGTCATAGTTAATGGAGTAACGCTCAAGATCGCCCACCTCAGAAAACAGTTCCTAAAAAATGAAAGAAGCACATTGCAGATAAGAGGATGAGCCGATAAATACAGAGAATTCATTGGTAGATTTAAAGGCGTGGAGCTAAATAATTCTGTGCACCGGTAATGGGGCATAGCAGTACAGTCCGACAGTAAAAGAGCAATATAAAGAATGAAAATTTCGATTCCCTAGAGTTGATCAGGATGAAGCTATGGATGACTTATACAATGCTAATATCAAAGTTGTTGAAACCAAGTAAAAGGTATGGTAACTTGGCAACACAAATGTAAGTTCTTTTGTGGATAAGAACATAGGGTAACTATTATTCCTAGGGTTCTAGGAGTAGGAGGGTCTAGTGGAGTATTACCTTAATGTCCTCGTTGGAGACGTTGTAGTCGAGGTTGGAGATGTAGAGCTTGCCACTTTCAACCCCGAACGACGCCGTCGCCATGGCCATCTGCTGGGCTGGGGCAGCAAACGCAAAAGCCGGCGGAGCCTGCGCTCCCCCCCACCCCACGAAAAAAGCAAGATTAGTAAAATTGAGGATCCCTTTATCGACAGGAGCAGCAGGAGGAGGAGTTGACCATACCTGCTGGCGGAAGTTGAGCTGGTGGTAGGGTGCGGCGGCGGCGCGGGTGGCGGCGCGGGCCTGGAAGCGGCGGCCCGTGGGTGCGGGCCCTCCCGATGCCGAGGCAGATGCTGGGTTGCGGCGGCCACGACGGTTCTGGGTCTGAGAGGAGGACTTGTTCTTGGTGATGAGGTCGTCGAGGGACATGTCCAAGGCGTCCGCCATCTTCCCAGATAGATTCGCAGGGCGGCGGCGGCGGTGGAGGAGGAGGAGGAGGATGGAGTCGCTGGAGGAGGGAGGAAGACGGCAGCAATAATTGGCAAGAAAACAAAGCAGGAGCCCAGATAGTATTTCTTGTAGATAGGCCCATCCACTGCTGGGCTAAAATGGGCCGTGCTTGGCCCACCGACTTTCCGTGTCGTCTTCGTCTTCTCTCCCTTATCCCCTTGTTTCTCCCAAAGGGAAGAAAGAGAAGGGATAACTTCACCGACTTCGCCATTGCCGACTGCCGATCCCCAACAGCAACAGGCGAAGCAAGCAAGCGATTCCGAGAAACTGGGAGGAGGAGGATGAAGTCGTTCAAGAAGGAATATAGCTTGGGTTAGTGTCCTACCTGACTTCTCCCCTTCGTTTCCCCCGGAGATATTTTCGTTTTGCTTGGATGCTGAATTTGCTGATGGATCGATGCAGAGGAGAGGGCGAACGAGTCGGCCTCCATGATCGCCAACTATCCCGGCAGGGTCCCCGTATGTATCCCCCTCTACTTCCCCGCTCCAGAACTCAGTATACTTGCTAATTGCTTACTTAGGAATAGGGTTTCTCGCGAAATAATAATTGCGAATAGGGTTCCCTAGCATAACAGATTCGCACCCAACCTCCTGGATTAATTAGTCTGAAGAAAAGTTCCCTTTTTTGTTTGATTGAATTGTATTGAACTGAACCGTGAAAGCTCCTGTACTTAGTGTGGTCCGGCCCAAATGAGTTTTACCAAAGTACTCGTAGCTTTTACTTATGAAGTTTGTGCTTCATTCCAGTGGTGGAGCCAGGATTTTTTTTGCAGCATGTGCAAACCGCAAGCTGAAGTGTTTAATTTGAGGGTCAGAACCGAATATTCAGATACATATCACATAGTTAAGCACCAAAGTTGAGAGCCACACATCAATGATGGCACAACTGCAGATGTTCATAGGTCACAATTAGGTGGTAGGGCTTGGCTTCGAACCTTGGTAGCGTCGTAGGTGTTTTGGGTTTTGATTTCGTCGTTACTATGGTTGGTTCCGCCGAAGTTGGCCATGCTTTAACAATTTCTTTTGGCATTTCATTTTCCCATCTTAAGACAAGTATTTTTGGGGTGATCCTATCTACACCATTGCATTTCTGAAATTTACTGATTAATATCAATAATCCCCGTGGATTAAACAAGTTCAGCAGCTCAAACTAACTTATTGCCCCTGAAAAGCCCAAATCCATGAATAAGATATCACCATAGAAAGAGCAACTCCTGAGCTAACAAGTGAAATATCATATCACTGATCACCATACCTCAAAATGGACGTGAATTGTGTTAGAATTAATCTTGACATGTGCCATGTGTTCATCATGAGTCAGTTAGCTTGCGTGAGTGTTAGCATTAAGTCATTAGTATTTGTTTAATGACCGAGTGTTTTGGTCAAGTTGATTAGAGGATCAACGCATGCATTGTGAGGATGCATGGATAGGTCTAGTAGAAGTAGTCAGCATGCATACAGTTCGGTAGGTAGTAGCCGAGCTGAGTCAAGTTACTTAGCTGAATGGAGAGTCGTGTGGATCATGGAGAAACTAGTGGAGTAATGGGTCAAGTAGTGGCGTGAGTGTTGCATGGCATGAGTGCCTATCATTGTATATATAAGTTACAATCAGTAATGAGAAAAGCAAGCCGTGAGGGCAGCACCAAAATGTAGCCAATGTGTACACCAGGGTGAAGAGCCTTTGGGCAAAGCCATCAGGTCTTCTTCCTTGGTTGTGTGTGTGTGTTGAGTTCCTCACCGTGTGTGTCCATGAGAGAGAGACAAGTGAGAGTTGAGAGGTAGAAGAGAGGAGCTGCGAGTCACAGCTCCAACAAATTGTAGCTAGCGACGTGAGCGACGGTTTGTGGCCTGGTCTGTGGCCATCATGGAATGCATGTTGCCCCTGAAAAACTCCTGAAACAATTAACTTTTACGTGGGCAAAGAGTACCAGAAAGGCCCATGTCTGGTTGATAACGTCATGACCGCTCGATACAGTACACTGGTACGCCAGGATAGCTGCCCAGTGTCACCGGGTGCTGGCGAATTTTTGACATAACAGACCACTTGGCAGAGTGAAATGGTAAAAAAGACCACATCCCAATAGTATTGTCAAATCTACCATAGCGGCAGGCCAGCCAGGCGACACGTGACACCTGCCGCCACCGTTGGAGACGGCAAGGCATGCCGCCACGATCCCATACGGCACGCTGTGTGAAACGGGATTCCGGCGACGAAAACAGAGCAGCTGGGCCATGCCGCCACGCACGGTGGCGGCTCCCTCTCTTTGTACCTTTATAAGCTAGCTTGTCTCCGTCCACCAGCTAGCTTCGTCACTTGGACGGAAAGGTCGATCGCATGAGCTAGCTCTCTATAGCTACCTAGCCTGACCAATTAATCATATCAGCTAGCATGACCGATCGATCGATCGCATGAGCTAGCCTGTTGCTCTGTGCCGCCTCCGTGTGTGGCGGCATGTCCCAGCTGCTCTGTTTTCTTCGACGGAATCCCGTTTCGTGCCGCATGCTGCCTGGGGCCGTGACGGCAGGCCTTGCCGCCTCCGACTTGTGGCAGCAGGTGCCACATGTCGCCTGGCTGGTTTGCCGCCACGATAGATGTGAAAATACTATTGGGAGGTGGTTTTTTTTACCATTTCACTTGGCCTAGTGGTATGTTATGCCTAATATTCGGTGCTGGCTCATCACACACACATGACACACATATATTGGTTGAAACTGATTCATGAAAATTAAAAGCATTTTTTTGTCTATACCTCGTTCCTATGACTTGTCACATACTTTTGGAGTTAGGACAACTTCAACACGACAACCCATTACGGACACGAAATGTATGTTTCTGTCCGTTTGGATCACGGCATGGACAAAGTCGTCCTCCCGACCCGTTTAATTTTTTACATTTATTAAAAATGATTATACATATATACATATGATTTGTTCTTAGTTGTCGCCAGATTTTGTAGTTGGGTGAACATACATCTGTTACTCTTCCATTTATGCATTTAAGTAAAAGATACCACTGTGCTATAGTAGTAGACATAAACTTAGAAACTGCAGTGATATCTGAACAAATATACAGCTCCAATAATATTTTTCTCATAGCTAGGCACTGTGTGTTTGTGCTGTTACTGTATTTGTGTTCTTGTTGTCAGAAGAATCTGTCTGCATATTGAAATTTGATGTCAGGACGTATTCTATGTTGGTTGTCAGGATGTTGAGCATGTGTTGAAGCCATCGTCACCTTGTGTGCTATACGTTTTAGCTTTTGTCTGCGTGAGCGCGTCATTTGGCCTGTTCAACTCAAGTGTGTTTTTTCTGAACACGGAATAGACTGACCTTGCAGAAATGAATCTCGAGAACTAGAACAAAGTCACAATTTGTCACCTGAACCACTGAGACATTCTACTCTTCATAAATTTGCTCAAATTGAGGAGATTGAGTCTAGATTATCAACTTTAATACCCCACTTGTGGTTCTAAAAATGTCCTACATTTCGCTCTCCTTTTTCTCTTAACCAAATGTGCTTTGTGTATACATGTTGCTTCATCGTTATGCTCATATTTGCATTTGCAGGTCGTTGTTGAAAGGTTTTCGAGGAGTAGTCTTCCAGAAATGGAAAAGAGGAAGTAAGCATATCTCCGCGTCTATGATGCTTGTTTTTTATGTAGCCGATTGATGATTCCTTGTTTATGATTGCAGGTACCTGGTTCCATGTGAGATGCCAGTTGGGCAGTTCATTTTTATACTGCGTTCGAGGTTGCATCTGTCTCCAGGAACGGCGCTTTTCGTGTTTGTGAACAACACTTTGCCCCAAACAGGTGAGCTCTCGGTTCGTTCGTGCTGGTGTTGCACATATATCCATCTGCTTAAACTTGAAGGAGGGTTTTTCTTTTATGTGAGTTAATTTGTTAATCACTTTGCAGCTAACCTGATGGGGAGCGTGTATGATTCGTACAAAGACGAGGAGGATGGGTTCCTGTACATGTGCTACAGCAGCGAGAAGACATTTGGGTGACCCATCTACGATATGCAATCCAACACGTTTAGTAATCGTGTAGTCCCTCCAATATGTACATATATGCCATCAGTTCCTTCTTAATGTGAAGTTGATCAGTAGCCTGCTGATCTCCTAATTTATTTTAGTTGCATGTCTCGTATCTATGCTGTTGAATATCAACCAAAAATAAACTTATTTCCTTGTGCAAGTGCAAGGGTGCTGCTTGCAAAGTCCTTGCCAATGATGTGGGCGTATATGAATAAAAGATAGATAGATGGTGACGTTCAAAGTTCATGTGCGCATGCGTCATTGCTTAGCTAACGAGCCCTCCCTCATCGTCACACGTTTTAAAATTATTTTAATTTTGGAATAGTAATCTTGCGCTGTTAGCTCGGAGACCGTGCAAATGCTTACAGCCAGTATGCATGCATGTGACTAGGAGAGGAGAGAGGAGACACGCGATCCATGGAGGAGTACACATCATCATCGATTTTTTAAATTGATTTGCTTGGCGGCAAGCGAGACGTTAGCCTAGCGTCGTGCCCGTCGATCTGATCGATATACTGTTCTCAGTCATGTGGTACCTAGCTGCCCTGCCTTTGCATTGTGGACGCTGTGTATGAAGTAGCAGAAATTATGAGTCAACGGCAACATACATAATTTATTCAAGCTAGTTGATCGTAAAGAAGAAGAGAAAAAAAAAAGGAATAATCAGATCAGATCGATTGATTCATCAACTATTAATACGAACTAGACTAGCTACTGTAGATTCGATTGAGGGAGGTGATGAACAGCAAGGTGGAGATGGCTGAGGAACAGGAAGAGATAGTAGATCATGAAGCAGAGGAGAAGGAGGCGGCCTCAGCCGCGAGCAGGCTGCAGCTGTCGTCGTCGTCGCTGAGGGAGGCGCTCTCCTCCACCTCCTCCCTCTCCAGGCCGTCCTTGTCCCTGTCATTGAGGGAGCAGCACCACGACGAGGAGGTCGAGCTGCAATGGGCGGCCATCGAGCGGCTGGACACCATGGACAGGCTCCACACCTCGCTACCTCTCCACGCCAAGGCCAACAAGGCCAATGCCGCCCGTCCGCTGGAGCCGGTGGACGTGCGGAGCCTGGGGGCGGTGGGCCGGCGGGAGCTGGTGCACGCCCTCATCGCCGACATCCACAAGGACAACCTCCGCCTGCTCCGGTACCAGCGCCACCGGATGGACAGGGTGGGCGTGCGGCAGCCCACGGTGGAGGTGCGGTGGCGGGACGTGCGCGTCGAGGCCGAGTGCCAGGTCGTCGACGGCAAGCCGCTCCCCACGCTCCTCAACTCCGCCGTCTCCACGCTCTCCGTACGTGATTCGTTCACCCTTCTCCTATGTATGTACTGCCATTTCCGCCACCTGTTCGCTCAAATGCCGATCCTGCAGCTGCTCACCACCATGCTGGGCTTCAAACGAAACCAAGAACGGATCCAGATCCTCAAAGATGTCACCGGCATCCTCAAACCTTCCAGGTAACCCACCTGCATATGCCTAGCCTCCTGCTGTTCATCCATGTATCTGCCATTTCCGTTCCTCGTCGTCAGCCAGTATACAGTATACCAATCTGTATGTACATGCAGGATGACCCTACTCCTTGGACCCCCAGGCTGCGGAAAAACCTCCCTCTTGCTAGCACTTGCAGGAAAGCTCAACAGAAATCTCAAGGTATCACGGTCCCCATCTTCTGCACAAGAAAACAGAGTAAACCGGTACTTCATTTGCTCATATACATATATACATATGTATGCACGCACGTATAGGTTACAGGAGAAATTGAATACAATGGTGTCAAGCTGCAAGATTTTATTCCGGAGAAGACTGCAGCTTACATTGGTCAGTATGATCTTCATGTCCCTGAGATGACTGTCAGGGAGACGCTGGACTTCTCTGCAAGATTCCAGGGCGTTGGCAGCAGAGCAGGTAACAAAGATTATTTTCTTTCTTTCCTGCAAACAGGAAACTAACAGTATTCTGTTGGAAGCAAATCCCAAAAATCCCAAAAAGTTTTGTCTTGGGAGCAGGAAACTAACAATATTATAATGGAAGCAAATGCCAAAAGGTCGTAAGGATCTTTAAAACACAACTAGCGCTTGGTGGCATATTTTTAATAGGGGAACAACCTGAGGCACACCACGGTGTCCAGGACTCGAATGTGGGTGTGCAGCATGAGCACTCTCACTGCTAGCCAACCGAGCGACGCCCGGTCCTCCATAAGGATCTTGATTACAAAAAGATATTTGTTGTCCATTGTCTCTACTAAACCAAGTGCTCGAAATTTCTTATACAAAATAGAAATCATGAAGGAAGTCATTAGAAGGGAGAAGGAGGCCGGGATCACCCCTGACCCCGATATAGATACGTACATGAAGGTATCCTTTTTTGCCGTAATTTTGTAACGCTTCACACTGAATTAAACTGAAATCACGATCCTTTCTGCCAACATAATTTTTCGGTCGGTGTTCTTTGACAATCAGCCCAGTTAATTTCAGCCATGACAGTTAAAAATGGTATATACACTTTTTTATAGGCAATATCTATTGAAGGTTTAGAAAGAAGCATGCAGACAGACTACATTATGAAGGTAATTGAGGTTTAAAAAAATCTAGATACAGTGAATAACATTTCTCCTGTGTATAATCTCTTTCTTGCCTCACAGATCATGGGACTTGACATATGTGCTGATGTACTAGTGGGAGATGCCATGAGAAGAGGTATTTCAGGCGGTGAGAAGAAAAGACTAACCACAGGTGAATTTACAACAAATACAGTTTCAGGATAGTGAGGATGGCGTTTTGGCTCCCGGGCTCATCTGCTCCCGGTTTTGTTTCCGATTTTTTTAAAATACGAAAATGCTTCAAAAAATTCTGAAAAAAATTAGACATGAACATATTGAAGTATTCAACACTCGTGTAAAATTTCGACAAAAAATATCAATTTTTGCGCCCTGTGTAAAAAAGACAAATCTGTCTTTTTGAATAGTGGACTGTTCACCTATTTTGTCTGTCAGATATTTGTCTTTTTTGCACAGGGCGAAAAAATTGATATTTTCTGTCGAAAATTTACACCAGTATTGAATACATGAATATGTTTCCGCAAAAAAAATTTCAGACTTTTTCGAAGCGTTTTCAAAATTCAAAAAAATTGAAAAGGCACCCGTGTGCAGATGAGCCCGGGAGCCAAAGTGGATTTCCGTTATATTATCTCAATTCTAATTTTGTAAAGAATATTTATGTTTCAAAATAAATTCAGTTCGTTGACTAAAGTTTGTACTGCATACTGGAACATATAAACGTTTTCATTTCTTTGTCGATGTTTTCAATACTTTCTTATGGGCGTACCCAGTGCCGGAACCTCCCACACATTGTGGGGTATTGGGAAGGGAATGTCTGGGCAGCCTTTCCTTTTGTGCAAAGAGGTTGATTCGAACCCAAGAACTCCAGGACACAAGTGGAAATACTCTACCACTGTGGCAGGCCCGCCCTTCTTTCAGTATTTTCTTATGTCCATTAACTAATATGAAAATCTTGTCACAACTAAGCTAGAAACAGGGTAGGTAAATAAATAAATAAATAAATAAATCCATTGTGATGAAAGCACGCAAGCCACCCTGATGGACGAATCAACTTAGCATGATTTTCTCCCCTTTTTTAGAATATAGTTTGTTAAATGATACATCTAGTTTGTCTAAACCTACGCTCGTTTTTGGTCTATATAGTATAACTAAAATAAAATAACTCGATGCTGGATGCTTATTATTTTTCACTTGCAAAAATGTCTTCCAATCAGGAGAGATGATAGTAGGGCCCTCAAAAGCGCTATTCATGGATGAAATATCAACTGGGCTGGACAGTTCGACCACCTTCCAAATTGTTTCTTGCCTCCAACAGCTAGCTCATATATCGGAGTCTACCATACTGGTCTCACTCCTTCAACCAGCACCAGAGACTTACGAACTTTTTGATGATATTATCTTGATGGCTGAAGGACAAATCGTATACCATGGCTCTAAGAATTGCATTTTGAGTTTCTTTGAGTCATGTGGATTTAAATGCCCTGAAAGAAAAGGGGGCGCTGACTTTCTTCAAGAGGTATTTAACAAAATACTAATTTACATTGTCTGACTGATTACTGAATTGTGCAGGTAAAATAATAGCACCAATAGCATTTAGGAGTTCATATAAGGCATGATGGCATGGTTCTGTTAGCCTTTCGTCTAATAAGTCATATAAGGAAACATATTCACTATGCATGGAACCTGTACTTCCCCTAAACATTCAGACATGCACCACCATATGTTCAAATTTGAGCCTCTCTAGTTCTTGTGAAATGTAATCGAATCTTTCTTCGGTGGAATCAGGCAGAATGCCGATCTAGTATGTCGAGTTTTGTTTGCCATATGGACATCGTTTGGTGAATATATAATAACACAACTGGACTTTTTATGTATCTAGAGCTGTGCAAATAGCAATTCTCTTGTAGATATATGTTTTGAGTTTCAACACTTGTACAAACTAAGAGTACACCTATAATTCTGATGCACATTCAATAAGAGTAAATGTTGTTAATATGAATCAACTGGGTGTAGGTTGTGATAACCTGAATTTGTCTTTCTTATTACTACACTAGCTTACCATCATAAAGTAGTTCACTCTTCAAACCTTGTGTATATATAGGTCTTGTCAAAAAAAGATCAACAACAATACTGGAGCCGTACCGAAGAAAGATATAACTATGTCACAATCGACCAATTCTGTGACAAGTTCAAAGCATCTCGAAGTGGTCAGAATCTTGCCGAGGAGCTTTTGAAGCCGTATGACGAATCAAAAGGACATAAGAATGCCCTGTCCTTCAGCATCTACTCATTATCTAAATGGGATCTCCTCAAGGCATGTTTTGCGCGGGAGCTCCTTCTTATGAAAAGGAATGCCTTCATCTATATAACAAAATCCGTTCAGGTAAGCAAGTAGAAGCTATATTTTGGAGAAAAATGCGGTTGATGCATGTACATTTTTGCGTAGTTTTACAGAGCTAAACCAAATGTCACAAGCTAGGTGTTTACAAGTGCAAGTTGAGTTATAGTCCGTACCCACAATATCAATGTTACACACATTATGCTCTGTATTAGTTAGGAACTCAGGATAGAGTGATAGCAAAACCTAGCTAGAGGCAGTGTAGTGTAATGAAGATCTTGTGTTATTATGGAGGTCTCAATAGAACATTATGACTACAAATTGTGATCCTTAAACTTGTATCATCTATGTTATATTTACATCCGAATTTGAGTCACTTTAAGGGAAATGTGGATGCCGTGTATAGCTTTAGGTGTGATCAAATGTGAATATTGTAGGGATTAGGGACTGGATGTACTCAACACATTGTACATGAATTTGTAGCCATTTGCCGTAGTTTCTTAAACACATTGCCTGTACTAGTCTACAGTACCACAGCTATAGTGTTTTTGATTCAAGTATTTCTCACAGTTTAACTTAAAATCTATTGAGTTTACAGTGATGTTGCCTTCTTCTAAACATGGCCACCATAAGTTAAAATACTGGAGTATATATTTTCGCTGCAGCTTGGACTACTTGCTGTTATTACTGGGACAGTATTTCTGCGCACACGTATGGGTGTTGACAGAGCTCATGCTAACTATTACATGGGTTCAATATTTTATGCCCTCCTGCTTCTGCTGGTGAATGGATTTCCCGAGCTGGCCATGGCAATTGGCAGACTCCCGGTCTTCTACAAACAGCGAGACTACTACTTGTACCCTGCATGGGCTTATGCAATACCCTCTTTTATCTTAAAGATTCCAATCTCTTTGATTGAGTCAGTAGCTTGGACATCAATATCCTACTACCTGATTGGATATTCTCCGGAAGCATCCAGGTAAAATTACAACTAACTAGCAAATTCAACTACAGCAACATTTACTTTATCATCGAGGAATTACTACCATTGACCCTGAGTCATTGAGAGTATAATCACCTGAGTGAAAAAAAATCTCTGCAAAGAAAAAGAGTACAAAAGTAAAACATTGTTTATACAGGTTCCTTATTTATCATTATCCTTACTTCTCTTATAGATTCTTTCCACAAAACCTAATTTTTTAGATGTAATACTGTGTGTTAACATGCATGATTCTTGTGTTTAGATTTTTCAGTCAGCTCCTCATCCTCTTCCTCCTCCACACCGTAGCTTTATCAATGTTTCGATGTGTCGCCTCATACTGTCAAACAATGGTGGCTGGCACAGTCGGTGGTACGCTGGCATTTCTGGTCATCCTTCTGTTTGGGGGTTTCATAATTCCTCGCCGTAAGACACTCCTTTTTCTTTCATAAACTTCATAGTTCTAAAAGAGACGGGTCCTAATTTCTTGCAAAATTATGTTGTACTCAACTGTTAAACAAGCATTGCTAACATTTTCAGTGGCATATTGCTACAGAATTTCTGCCTAATTGGCTAAAATGGGGATTTTGGCTCTCCCCATTGTCATATGCTGAGATAGGCTTAACTGGAAATGAGTTTCTGGCACCAAGATGGTTGAAGGTACACTTTGGCATACCAAGTCTGAATCAATTACAAATATATGTACTCTCAAACTATACTAAAATTTGTGTTTTGATAGATCACGGTATCTGGTGCAACACTTGGAAGGAGGATACTAATGGATAAAGGGCTAGACTTCTCCAGCTACTTCTACTGGATCTCAGTTGGAGCACTCATTGGGTTTATTTTGTTGTTTAATGTAGGCTTTGCAACCGGCTTGACTATTAAAAACCGTAAGTGTGACAAGGCTAAAAAAATCATTAAGCTAAACAAATTAAATATTTTACTTTTCTAGTCTAACAGTATTGCATCGCAAACTCAATCAACCATATGCTGGAGAAAAAATAACATCTGAAGTGGAGTAAAAATAGTTCCATTTAGAAGAACATGTTTCCTCTGTTCTTACCTCCTATGAGCCTCTCAGTTCCAGGAAATTCTCGAGCTATTATCTCTCGCAATAAGCCTACCACATTTGACGGAAAAGACCAAGATATGTTCAAAAATGGGATGCCTAAGTTACAAGCAGAAACTGCTTTGACAGCTAATAGGACTGGTTAGTCAAATTCTACATGACACAACTAAATGCAACTCACTGTCAATGGTATATAATTAGGAGTTGACTGATCAATCATTTAATATTGTGCAGGGAGGATGGTATTGCCTTTCACACCCCTTATAATATCATTCCAGGATGTCAACTACTATGTAGACACCCCGGCGGTAATTCTCATGTACCTTCAACATCTAAGAACACATGACCGGAGAGCTTAGGGACATACCAAGGGCTGGTCAGTAATTACTAAGTATTTCCATGTTGCAGGAAATGAAGGAGCATGGTTACATGGAAAGAAAACTACAACTACTCCACAATATCACAGGAGCATTCCAGCCAGGGGTTCTCTCGGCACTCATGGGGGTTACTGGAGCTGGAAAAACAACACTTCTTGATGTTCTTTCTGGGAGGAAAACAGGCGGTGTTATTGAAGGAGATATAAGAATAGGAGGTTATCCGAAAGTGCAGCAAACTTTTGCTAGGATATCAGGCTACTGTGAACAAACTGATGTTCATTCTCCACAAATCACAGTGGGCGAGTCAGTTGCATATTCAGCTTCGTTGCGCCTTCCACCAGAAATTGATTCAAAAACAAGAAATGTGAGCTATATTTGCTACTATAACGAAATAAAAATGACATGTACTCAAATCTATATGTAAAGAATAAAAGTTTAGTGTATATGGTCTGTGTACTTGTATCCCAGGTTCTGGGAACAGTTGACATGAAATTGTGAGCTCACCGCATTCCTTTCCCTCGCAGGAATTTGTCAATGAAGTCCTTGAAACAATTGAGTTGGACGAAATTAGAGATTCTTTGGTTGGTATACCAGGGGTAAACGGACTATCGACAGAGCAACGGAAAAGGCTGACTATTGCAGTCGAGCTCGTGTCTAATCCTTCAATCATATTCATGGATGAGCCAACATCAGGTTTAGATGCAAGGGCAGCTGCCATCGTCATGCGTGCAGTGAAGAACGTTGCAGACACAGGTCGAACAGTTGTGTGCACCATTCACCAACCAAGTATTGAGATATTTGAGGCCTTTGATGAGGTAAATTACTTTACATATATAGCCTTCTCCAAGATTCCCTCTCTCAGGCACCAAAATATATGTCTATAATGGTAGGTTTCAAGTGCAAAAAATCTTGGGTAGATTCATTGTATATATAGTTTTATAAGGTGATTATTTTGGAGAAGGATATCAGAAATCATTTTTTATCCAATCAAAACATGAATAACCATTACAACTTCATCCTGAAATTTGTTCGCCTTCCTGGAACAATTGGAAGTAGCCAGGTACTAGCATTAATTATCAGACAGGGAATAAATTGCATGCTATCTCAGATAGAAGTCGTAACAGTTGAACTACCAGAAATGTAAGTTGCCAAACCATATTAACTGGCTACTTAAATAACCCCAAACTAAGTCCAATACAGAGTCTGTCTCAACTAATTGTTCGAGAAGCTAACAGTGAAATTACTGACATTTTTCTAACAGCCTCTGTTGTATTATGAAAGCAATGTTAAAATGAGCTGACATGTTCGTTCCTGCGGCAGAAATTCCCAGATTAATTAGAGAAAAGAGAAAAATATCTACTCCACTTATCTTTGTAGGATTTAAACTATAGCTGTGCTGATCAATTAAATGTATATGAGAACACCTTCATACATTTTCCATTTATAAATATCAAATTTCTATAACGAGCACAACCATATTTTTTAACATTTATGCGTGTATTTTGTTATATATAAGTATAACTGTCCAATCATGCGAGTGATTCAGCTAGTTCAATGTAATTCAGCATACATTACTGATCATGAACTCCTTCACCAAAACAATTCATATAAAAAGTGAACTACCATATTTACTAATTATCTTATAATATATATGCAGTTGTTGCTGATGAAAAGGGGTGGAAAGTTGATTTATGCTGGGCCACTTGGACATCTTTCGTGTGAGGTCATCCGATATTTCCAGGTGATCAGTAATCCTAACTCGTCCTTACAAAAAAGGTCTAGGTAAAAGCACTTAGGATATATATATATATATATCATCCATTCATATGTGATATAAGTCAATTTAAACCTACCATTTACGGTAAACAAATTTAACAAGATTTTGTTTCCATCATTTTCTGTATTTTCAAGAAGTCATGCATTCTTCTGAACCTGTTCTCTGGTCCTCATGATTTGCAATGAACATAGCACATGAAGGCCCAGCAATATTAATTATAGTTGCACTTTTTTTAATTAGAGAAGGCTATACTCAGTTCACCTGACTTCTCTCCCCAGTTTCCGTTTGCCTGTGTTACACATACTGGTGAAATAACTTCTTTCTTCTTCTAGGCAATACCTGGGGTGCCCAGGATCAAGGACAACTACAACCCATCAACATGGATGTTAGAAGTTACTTCGACATCTATTGAAGTTCAACTGGGAGTAGATTTTGCACAAATGTACTTGGAATCATCAATGTACAAGTAAGTATTGAAGAACCAGCATAGTTAGCTCTATTGCCTTAACACTCTTAATTATAATCATTACACAGTAACTTATGCAAAGTTGTGCTTCAAATAGACTGTAATGCTTCCAGCCTTCCACAATACTTGAGAAAACAGAAAATGGGCATGTGCGTCTCAAATGATTAAAATGGAGCCTAGGCATGGATCACCATACCATACTGAGCAGAGCTATCATTTAGGAGTGGAGATTTCTGGCGCCGAGCTCCAGTGATCTCTTTATTTAAAAAAACAAAATAATATTTATGTCAATGAGTGTATTTAAAATAATAGTTCTCTCCGAGTTCCAGTGATCTCTTTATTTAAAAATCTTAAGAAAAAAACTAAATGTCAATGAGTGTATCCCATAAACATGCAAAATCTCAATTTGAAATACTTTATGTTCTGAGCTACACAAAATGGCAAATGTGTGGATCTAAGTATACACACTTTCCAATCTCCAAAATGTACAAGATTTTTTCATTTTTGTCAAGCCCATTATACAAAGAATTTCTAATTGTGATTTTGCATGCTTGTAGGATGCATCATTGACTACACCCAGAATTTTCTCAAATATTTTTAAAACT
Organism: Puccinellia tenuiflora; assembly: GCA_012064385.1. Lineage (NCBI taxonomy): Eukaryota > Viridiplantae > Streptophyta > Magnoliopsida > Poales > Poaceae > Puccinellia > Puccinellia tenuiflora. The sequence continues at coordinate 1,953,332 of QRDG01000033.1, forward strand.
TGTAAATATATATTTTGAGTTTTAAAAAAAATCGCCGGAACTCGGGAGCCAAAATGACTTTTCGCTCATTTAGTATTTATATTAAACTTGCAATAATATTCATGCTATTATGCTAACCAGTATGTAAATTTGGTGATCAAAGGGACAAGGACGTACTGGTAAAGCGCTTGAGCATACCAGTTCCAGGTACAAGTGACCTCCATTTCCCAACAGAGTTCCCACAGAAGTTCTGGGAGCAATTCAAAGCTTGCCTCTGGAAGCAGTGTTTGTCATATTGGAGAACCCCTTCCTACAACCTGGTGCGAATGGTGTTTATAACAATCACATGCATTTCCTTCGGTCTATTATTCTGGCAGCAAGGAAACATCAACCACATGTATGTAAGCCATCCTTTTAATTATGTATCTTACCTGGTGAACATACGGTAGCAGGATATGATTAAAGTTGCTTGTTTTGTTGGATGGTAGAAATGACCAGCAAAGTCTTTTCACCATATTGGGGTGCATGTATGGAATCACTCTGTTCACCGGTATCAACAACTGCCAATCGGTGATGCCATTTGTTTCCGTTGAGCGCTCCGTCGTGTACAGGGAGAGGTTTGCAGGGATGTACTCACCTTGGGCCTACTCCTTTGCTCAGGTAATATGAATCACATGATCGATGATTACTAGTTTCAGAATTTAGATACAATATATTGTTGCTATGTACGGACGTTGACTTGTGTTTTTGGGTGAAAGGCTGCCATGGAGATACCTTATGTGCTTGTGCAGGTACTTCTGTTCATGGTGATATCATACCCGATGGTAGGGTACACGTGGACAGCAGCGAAGTTCTTTTGGTTCATGTATACCATGTTTTGCACGCTGCTCTACTTCCTCTACCTGGGAATGATGATGGTGTCACTCACCCCCAACATCCAAGTCGCGTCCATATTTACATCCATATTCTACACCCTACAAAACCTCATGTGTGGCTTCATCGTGCCTGCGCCAGTAAGTCAAAGTCATCTTTACTCTATTATATACCATTACATTTAGAAATCAAAAGAATTGTGCCTTACGAGAACTCATAAACATATGGCAGCGAATACCGAGATGGTGGATATGGCTCTACTACATCTCTCCAATGTCATGGACGCTCAATGTCTTCTTCACCACACAGTTCGGGGACAACACCGACACAATGGTCAATGTATTTGGAGAGACCAAATCCATCGCAGTTTTCATGGAGGACTACTTTGGTTTTCACCGTGACCTGCTGCCACTGTCAGCCATAGTTCTGGCGGCATTCCCCGTCCTCTTTGCCGTCCTCTTCGGTTACAACATCTCAAAGCTCAATTTCCAAAGGCGATAGACACGGATATTCAAAGTAGTGAAAGAGTAGTAGCATAAAACAGATATTGCACACACCATATCTCTGTGTGCTAAAAAATTTAGTCTGTTTGGTTCCCAACACCAAAAGGCCAGTGTATTTTTGTGTATGTGTGATATATAGTATACGGAATTCCAGTAGGAGCTAGTATTTTGGAAGCTGTGTGATATTGTTGTTAATAGAGGCTCTGAGGCTCCTTCATAGCTTGTCTCAATTTTGTATTATTGTATATTTGTAATACAAGTCTGGTACTCAAGCAAAATATGCAACCCTGAGAGTTCTCAGCAGTAGGATAGAACTGATATCAGCTGCTCAACAAAGATTTTTATTGAATATATTATCACCAGATATTTTGTGCTTAGATCCGTGGTAAACAAATTCAGTTAGCAAAGAGTTGGTGTAAGTTGCTCCACAAAGATACATGGTTCAATATCGAAAATTGCTTTTGGAGTCCAAACTCACTAGAGCCCTTTGATTTTAAAGTTCAAACATTACATTTTGAAATCTCGAAAAATTCTGAAAAAAAAACGCACGTGTAAATCTACACATCTAGTATATACGACACAAGTTTTGTCAAAATATAACATCATCCGTGATCTACGCACAAAAAAACAAATGTGGCGGTCAAAAAGTACTTTTTTTAGAGCTAGAATGTGTGAGGCATTATATAGCCCGCTTACAATGTTGGAGGACAAGTCGGTCTGCTAAACGTTAGGAAATAACTAACTTGAGAATCAAGAAATATCTCTAACAGATTTAACTGCTAAAATGAGCGTCTTCCATGTCATCAGCTACATCCGGATCAATCTCAAGCACGAAGAGTTTCTTGTAGCGGCGGCCAGGCAAAAACCATTCATTACACTTGTAGCATAAGCCTTGTTGACGCCGGTTCTCCATCGATGTCGGTGTAAGTGTGTGTTGTGATGGGTTTGCATGAGCTGCTACTTCACATGTCCTGGAGGTGGTGATGTTGGGATAGTAGGTGCATGTGGTGCGCCGAGGTCTCAGGCAGTGCTAGTTGGTGAGTTGTTGGGGTTGTCCATTGTGCACGATGCTCGCAGGAGCATGCCAAATTCATGGCGTCCAGCAGGCTGCCCGGTTTCCACATCTCCACATCAATCTGCAAAGGATCCTGCACATTAGTGGTGTAGACAGTGTTAGATGTGTATAGCTCACCTCACCTCCACACCTGTATATGTATTGCCTTTGGCCCCTGTGAATTGTAGTTGCTCATTTCTCCAACATGGTATCAGAGCCCAGGTTAGGCTCTCCTCCCGCACGCAGCGACTCCGTGCTCCACCGCCGCCGCCGTTGCCGTCGCTAGTTCCGGCCGGCCGCTGCTCCTCTACCTCTCTCCTCCCGGCCACCTCGCGCTGCTCCTCACCTCGGCCGAGCTCGGCCGCACCGCATCCACCACGCCTCCACACGACCCCGGCGTTGCCGTCCTCGCACCGCCGCGCCCGCGGCCGGACGCACCCCTCTCCTCGCCGGCCGCCGCCCAAGCTCGTACGACCGCTCCCGGCCGCCGCCTGTCTCGGCCATGGCCGTCTGCCCAGCTGCTTCCGGCCACCCGCCTGGTGCTCTTCGCCTGCCCCGGCCGCTGCTGCCGCGTATGAGGTAGTTCCTGTCTCGATCCAGATCCAGATTCATTTCTTCAAAAAAAACAGAGAGTCCGTTAATGTCTTCTTCGGGCTATGTTGTTGTCCCTCGGTGCTCGGTGACCTTCGATGGCACCAATTATGCCGAGTTCGTGGGCTTTATGCGTATCCACATGCGCGGCCTTCTGTTGTGGGGTGTTCTCTCTGGCGAGGTCCCCTGTCCGCCGTGCCCCGTTGCTCCTGTGGCTCCTACTCCACCGGTGCCGCCTGTTCTGGCTGCTGATGCCTCTCAGGCTGATCGGGATGCTGCCAAGCTGATTGATGATGCTGCGGTCGAAGCTTATGATCAGCATGTATCAGCTTATTCAGATGCCCTCTCTGCTTACCGGGATGATTTGTCTGTTTACACTCAGTGGTGCAATGATGATGCTCGTGCTGCTACTGTCCTTACTGCTAGTGTTCTGCCTCAGTTTGCCTCTGAGTTCATGGGATTGGGCACTGCTGCTGCAATGTGGACTTTTCTTTGTCGGTGCTATCAGCCATCTGGTGATGCTCTCTACCTATCTGTGGTTCGTTAGGAGCATGCTCTTCAGCAGGGAGACTCTACTGTTGATGAGTTCTACACCCAGAGTTCTGCCATCTGGCGCCAGCTTGACTCTCTGAGGACTGTTGTTTGTGGTACTTGTCGATGCTGTCAGACAGTGAGGTCAGATTTGGAGTTTCACCGTGTCCATGAGTTCTTGTCTCGCCTCCGTCCTGAGTTTGAGCCTCGGCGTGCACACTTACTTGCTCGTGGTCGTGTTCCTATATCAGAGGTGCTTGCAGAGCTTCGAGCTGAGGAGACACGCCTTCGTTCTGCTGGTTTGCTTGCGGTCCCCACTGTCCTAGCTGCTCGAGCTCCTGTGTTGTCTGCCCGACCCCCTACTCCACCGCTGCTTCCCACTCCTTCAGGGGGGGTGGGCCGACCTCGCTCGCACACCTTCTGTGGCTACTGTAAGAAGCCAGGTCACCCAGAGTCTGATTGTCACAAGAAGCAGCGCGACCTGAGGCGCTCCTCTCCAGTGGCTCGTGCGCCTTCGTCGACCCTGTCACTCACTGATCAAGATATTGTGCAGCTCAAGCGTCTACTGGCTTCCTCGGGCTCCTCCTCGACGGGCACTGTTGCTTCGGTCACTACTACCACCACTCCACCACTGCCGTCTACTCAGTCAGGTACATCTCCGTGGGTTCTGGACTCTGGAGCTTCTTTTCACATGTCTTCTGATTCCTCTGCCCTGTCCTCTCTTCGACCTCTTGATTTTCCTGTTAGTGTTCTTACTGCCGATGGCACACCTCTTCCTGTTGCTAGTCGTGGCATCCTGTCTACTCCATCTTTTTCTGTTCCTAGTGTTTCTCATGTTCCTCGTCTTACCATGAATCTTTTTTCCGCTGCCCAACTTACTGATTCTGGTTGTCGTATCATCCTTGATGCCGACTCTTGCTCTGCTCAGGATCGTCGGACCAAGGCTCTAGTTGGCGCTGGCCCTCAGCGTCGTGAGACTCAGGGCCTTTGGGGGGTTGACTGGCTTCGTGTTCCTTCCGCTGCCACCACACCCGCCAGTTCACATGCTCTTGCCGCCTCCTCCTCAGCAGTGGCATCATCGACTTGGTCATCTATGTGGCTCTCGCTTGTCTTCGTTAGTGCGTCAAGGTGTCTCAGGCTCTGTCTCTGGAGATGTCTCTTTACATTGTGTTGGTTGTAAACTTGGAAAACAGACCCAGTTACCTTATCCTTTGAGTGAGTCTGTATCTCAGCGTCCCTTTGACCTTGTTCACTCTGATGTATGGGGTCCTGCACCCTTTGATTCAAAAGGGGGCATCGCTACTATGTTCTCTTTATTGATGATTACTCTCGTTACACCTGGCTCTATTTTCTGAAATCTCGTGGCGAGGTTCTCTCCATATATAAGCGATTTGCTACCATGGTACGCACCCAGTTTTCCACGCCCATTCGTGTTTTTCGTGCTGACTCGGCTGGTGAGTATATCTCCCAAATGTTGCGTGGTTTCCTTGCCGAGCAGGGTACTCTTGCCCAATTCTCCTGCCCTGGCGCCCATGCTCAGAATGGTGTTGTTGAGCGCAAGCATCGCCATCTCCTTGAGACGGCTCGTGCGATGATGATCGCCGCCTCTCTTCCACCTCACTTTTGGGCTGAGGCCATCTCTGCATCCACCTATCTCATCAACATTCAGCCATCGGCTGCTTTGCAGGGTGGCATACCTATGGAGCGTCTCTCTGGTCGTTCTCCTGACTATTCAGCTCTTCGTTCGTTTGGGTGCGTGTGCTATGTTCTTCTTGCCCCGCGCGAACGCACCAAATTGACCGCTCAGTCGGTTGAATGTGTCTTTCTTGGCTATAGTGATGAGCACAAGGGTTATCGGTGTTGGGATCCTGTTGCTCGCCGGCTACGTATTTCGCGTGATGTGACTTTTGATGAGTCTCGTTCATACTACCCACGTCCTTCCTCCTCGACCGTTTCCGTGGAGGATCTCTCTTTTCTCCTCCTTCCTGATACTTCTTCCTATGTGCCTCGTGTTCCTCCTCCACCTCCCCCTCCGATGAGTCCCACTATTCCTGACACGCCACCGACGCCACCCTCCCCACCTTCCTCCTCTCCTTCCCACCTACCTCTCCAGCATCCTCTCCGGTGCATTCTCCCCTCTCTCCTTTTCCCCTTCACTACACTCGTCGTTCTCGTATCGTGGATCATCCTTCTGACATACCATCCGCTTCCGGTGCGCCTCCTTCCCCGTCTATGCCGGTTCATAACCTCCGTGCTCGGCCTTCCTTAAGACCTCCTCCTCGCTACTCTCCTTCTCAGTACGGTCTTTCTGCCGTTGCTGAGCCCACTTCCTATCGGGATGCCATGGCTCAGTCTGAGTGGCAGCTTGCGATGGTCGAGGAGATTGCTGCGCTTGAGCGCACCGACACGTGGGATCTGGTTTCCCCTCCTCCTGGTGTTCGTCCCATCACATGCAAGTGGGTCTATAAGATTAAGACTCGCTCCGATGGTTCCCTTGAGCGTTACAAAGCTCGCCTTGTGGCTCGTGGCTTTCAGCAGGAGCAGGGACGTGATTACGATGAGACATTCGCTCCTGTGGCCCACATGACCACCGTCCGCACTCTCCTCGCTGTGGCTTCTGTTCGTCATTGGTCTGTGTCTCAGCTTGACGTTCATAATGCTTTCCTCAATGGTGAGCTGCGTGAGGAGGTTTATATACAACCACCACCGGGATACTCTGTTCCTGATGGTATGGTCTGCCGCCTTCGGCGCTCCCTCTATGGCCTTAAGCAAGCCCCTCACGCCTGGTTTGAGCGGTTTGCCTCTGTCGTCACTGCTGCTGGTTTCTCGCCCAGCGACCATGACCCGGCGTTGTTTGTCCACACCTCTCCTCGTGGTCGGACTCTTCTCCTTCTATATGTTGATGACATGATCATCACTGGCGACGACTCTGAGTACATTGCCTTTGTTAAGGCCCGCCTCCGCGAGTAGTTCCTGATGACTAATCTTGGTCCACTTCACTATTTTCTAGGGATTGAGGTTTCTTCCACCTCGGATGGCTTCTTCATCTCCCAAGAAAAATATATTCAGGATCTTCTTGCTCGTGCAGCACTTGGTGATCAGCGCACTGCTTTGACTCCTATGGAGCTCAATGTTCAGCTTCGTGCTGCTGATGGTGATCCTCTTAGTGATCCCACCCGCTATCGCCACCTCATTGGGAGCCTTGTCTATCTAGCTGTCACTCGTCCAGATATATCATATCCCGTCCACATTCTGAGTCAGTTTGTTTCAGCTCCCACCTCTGTCCACTATAGTCACCTCCTGTGTGTTCTACGATATCTTCATGGCACGATTTCTCACCGTCTTTTCTTTCTCCGCTCCAGCTCTCTTCAGCTCCAGGCCTACTCTGATGATACGTGGGCTAGTGATCCTTCTGATCGCCGCTCGCTGTCTGCTTACTGTGTCTTCCTCGGAGGCTCTCTCATTGCCTGGAAGACGAAGAAACAAACTTCAGTTTCCCGCTCGAGTGCAGAGGCTGAGTTGCGAGCAATGGCTCTGTTGACGGCTGAGGTGACATGGCTACGCTGGTTACTAGAGGATTTTGGTGTTTCTGCTACTGCACCGACTCCTCTATTGTCTGACAGTACAGGTGCTATCAGCATTGCGCGTGACCCGGTGAAGCATGAGCTCACCAAGCACATCGGTGTGGATGCCTCCTTTGTGCGGGCTGTTGTGCAGGCTCAGACTCTCGCTCTTCACTATGTGCCCTCAGAACTCCAGTTGGCGGATTTCTTCACAAAGGCACAAACTCGAGCGCAACATGGGTTCTTTCTCTCCAAACTCAGTGTTGTTGAACCACCATGAGTTTGAGGGGGGGTGTTAGATGTGTATAGCTCACCTCACCTCCACACCTGTATATGTATTGCCGTTGGCCCCCTGTGAATTGTAGTTGCTCATTTCTCCTACAGACAGAAACCACTTGATCCTCCGAAAGTCGTGATACTCATCACACAAGACATCTTGTGTATACAGCCTCACGCACACAAGGATGTATACAGGTTCGCTCCCCCAGGTCGTCTCCGGTAACAACCCTACTGCTGTGTGTGTCGATGTATTCCGACATGTAAGACGCTCAAAATACAAGGGGTGGTCCAGCTGGCCGTGCAATCAGGTGATTTAATTACTCTCCTCTCTATGAAGGAGAAGAGCTATGTGTATGAGTGTGTGAGTGTGTGAATGAACAACCTTGTGGTTTTTATAAGCTTTGGGTTCGATCCACCACCGGTAAGAGGGGCATACCCCTCATATAGGGGCGTGACATAGCCTCATAGACCCCATTTTAGGATGAGCTCGGTTGCTCGCTTTTATCCTATTGCTAACCTTTATTTTTGGTACAGCCAAGTGTCAAATACATGCAAGCTTCATCTAGTGGGCTTTGATCTTACTTGTGGCTGGTTTGGCTTGTGTCTCGTTTGCTTGTGGGCTTTGAAGCGGCTTTGAAAAATGTTGTACAAATACAATGAAGATCAATAACGATATCTTGTATGTGATTCTTATTTTTTATATATTCTTGTCTAGATTATCTCTCGTGTAATTTAATTGTTGAACATTAATGAATATAATAAATAATATTTATAATTCAATATTATTTTTATTTTTTAATTGCAATGTGGTGATAATGCACTTTGTAATCTTTATTGTCTTTTATATTAATATTTATGCATATTGTGGTAAAAACTTAAAAATTAAGTAAAGATGATGTCGATATCTATCGCACTCTTCTCGATGATCTAACCCTAGTTCATCAATTAGAGCGAAACTTCAATCACCTTGCCCCTCTTTCAATAAAACTTCAAATTTACCCTATTTTTTCATATGCATGATCGCTAGATGTACAAAATTAAACGACCCCCCCCGCGAGACCAAGAACTACGGATCTGAATATCTGATAATTCCATCAACCCAGTCATCTACATTCTGACTCCCATGGTGGAAGATCTATAACATCCCATGTTTGCTACAAAGTGTAAAATAGTTAATCATGATCATGGAATGCATTATTTTTTAACCCAAGAAAACTATGCATCTAAAGTAAAGGATAAAATTCTAAAACGACTATTTTATTTCCCTATTTTAAAAAAATTTCAAAAGGTTTCACAAATTCAAAACGAAAATATGTGGATATTCCTTGTAAAATTAGGAGTCCACCGATATTTTTATTATGTTTTTCTACGCCCTAAAAGTCTCTCAATTTAATCCCCCAAGTTTCTGCTAAACTTTCTAGGACATTCTCAAAGTCCTAGGGGTTTTCTGTAAAAGTTTCCTTTTCCTTCTTCTTTCTCTGCCAAAAGGCATCAAGGACAAGGCAGTCGCCTTGCCACCTCCACTCTGTCTGCTTCCTTGGGGGATAAGACCAGGACGCCGGTTGCCACCTTTTTAGGACATGATTAATAAGTGAAATTACTCGGCTCACCGTCACGACGAATCGCTGCCTTTCCGCATCACCCGAGAAGAACTGGTTGTGCCACATGCTCCGCCTCACTGTCCTCTTCCTCCGCATCGAGCAGATCGAGTTGGGGCGCCGTGAATCGCCAGGCGCCATCTTCCCCAACTCCGGCCACCACTATTCGAGCTTGATTTCGTCGTCATACGGCCTCCTCCGACCTCGCCAACCATCTCCCCGTTCTCGTGGTGAGCCTCTAGTGCTCCTACACCTCTCCTACATGTCCCTCTTGCTCTGTGGTGCTCTACCACCGAGCGCGTCCGAGCGCCGCTGCGGAACTGCATCGCCGGAGCTCCTCCGGTGACCCAAAAATAACAGTGTCACCCTCTTATGAACCCCGCGCATGCACGCATCTAACTCGCCTAGGTACGCCTTCTCGCGGGCTCTCCGTCGACGGGCGCATGGTCGACTAGGCCCCTGCCGAGCTAGCTGACATCATGATGATGTCATCTGGTTTTAATCTATTCCATAATTTAAGAAAATGCAATAAACTTGTAAAATCAATATCTTTTGAACTGTAATTCAGAAAAATATATATCAAAATGCTTAGAAAATTGTAGTCTAACTATTTTATCGAATTCACGATGATTAAGTAACTAATAACAATGTTTATCTAGGATAAATAAATGAACCTTTTATGGAAATATGGAGTTATTCCAAATTGCTATTCTATATGCATCTAGACTCCATTTAAATTGTTATCCATGTTAGAATTCAATTTCAATATCTTTAACATGGCATGTCATACATTGTGCACATCGCATTATGCAATGAAGTGATTGTTGTTGTTCTTTTACTTCTGGTGTTTGTACCTTCTCGGTGGAACGAGAGTCGAGATCGAGTCGAGTCTGAATTGCAGATCGACAATGCCATTGGACGACACTTGGTTGTTGATGGACAAATCAATCATCTTGTTTTCCAAAGAGCTATATTTATGTTTATTGCCAAACAAGGAAAGCACAGCCCCTTCTTCTATCTGAGCCTATATTTACAAAGTACTTGTATTTTGATGTATCATATTCGATTCCAATGCTTTTGGTTGGTAGGTAGAGTCAACCTATCAGATGCATGTTCTCCCTTGTCGCCTTATACCTGTTTATCCATCCTATCATGACTAGGTTTTATTGCGTGTCCTAGAGCCAGATATGTGTGTTTATGCTTAGCCATGCTTAGCTTCTAGCTTGATACGATCGAATCTAGCATGACAGGTTAACGAGGAAAGTTAAAGTGAACATGTTAATCCGACTAAACGCTTAGGTGAGAGGCCATGGAGTGGTGTCTTGTCTTACCTTTGCCGCTGATAACCCACAGTGTAGGGGATCGCAATAGTATTCGAGATAAGTGTAACCCAATTTATTGATTCAACACAAGGGGAGCCAAAGAATACTTATAAGCCTTCGCAGCTGAGTTGTCAATTTAGCCACACCTAGAAAAGCACTAGTAATAGAAGCAAGGTGAAAGTAGCAGTGATTTGAGAGCAGTAGTAACAGTAGCAACGGAAGCAGTGATGATGAAAGATGGACCGGGGTTCATAGTTTCACCAGAGGTAACTCTCCAAACAAAAGAACATGTGTTGGGTAAACAAATTACAGTTGGGCAATTGACAGAATTGAACTAATTAATTATAACAAAGGAACTGATGGTGGATATTGATAAGTTGGGTGGTGCCCCAAGCGAAGGCGGAATTGTAGCTAGTAGCAGTTTTCCCTCGTTTAACGAACCGAGGTTTATCAAACCAGTAGGACTTTGAAATCAACAACGAGGTGAATGTTGAAGATCTCTGGCGCTTAACCTTCAACAGACGTGGACCTGCACACACTCAACCAAAATACTTTGCCCCCAACGGCGGAAAGGTTGTCAATCTTTCTGGTCTCGCGGAAAACAAAGCGGTTAATTGTATGATGAAATAGATAAAATATGAAAAGTGACCAGAGGAATAATGATGATTAAAAGCAAGTAAATGAGGTTGAAAACAATGTAAAAAGATGGACCGGGGGCCATGGGTTCACTAGTGGAGTCTCTCAGGTAAATAAAATATGCATGTGATGGGTGAACGAATTACAGCTAGGCAATTGACAAGATCATGACACAAACCCAATTTATCTATGACAAAAAGGACATGATAATATTTATGGAGGCATCACGACAAGGAACAAAGACCGTTGAGTCCAACTGCGTCTTTGTCTAAAAAGTCCACCGTGGGATCGCTATCCAGCCTGTCACCCAACGGTATTAAGTTGCAAGCAACAGACAATTACATTAAGTAAAGTGCATGAAGTAAGCAATACTAATTTTAAAATAGACATTAACACCGCTGTTTTACCCTTAGTAGCAACAGCACACCCTCGCCCTTAGACGTTTCTGTCACTCGTGCCCAGGAACAAAAGGGGGCATGAACCCACTATCTAGCATAAATACCCTCTCTTGGAGATACACAAAATCACTTGGCCAAAGTAACTACGCACATCGGAGAGCATGTAAGAACATAAATTACTCATATAAGAATCATGCACAATCTGAACATAACTTCATAATCCATCGGATCCCAGCAAACACATCACATAGAATTACAATAATCGATCTTGATCATGTGTAACAGCCCTAACTTGGTAACGAAAAATACGAAGAATTTTTCCACTTTTGCTTTGCATCCTTTGCATCATGGCATGCATGTGAACTTGTCATTTCTAACAAATGCACCTTGTTTTGGAAATCAATTGTAATGGGAAGCCAACCTTCCCAAAACCTCCAACCAAATGTTTACTCAACATGTCAACCAACCATCCTTGGACTCTCAACTTGTTTTAGAAGTTCCATATTTGCCTCTTATCCCCAATTCTCAAATTCCAAGTTTTATCAATTGGGAACTAAATATGAGAATTCTTTTTGGCTTATTTTCAAACTACATTTTTGGAACCAAGTTAGAACTTCCAAAAATTCAAACTAAATTCATGGGGAGTCTCAATATGATTGTGAGAGCCTCCATGAAAATTTTCATGATTTTTGGAATTGTTAAAATGCCCCAAATAAAGACATTTTGGAAATTGCCCCAATTTAACCTAACTAAAGGCTATGAACAAATTTTGGGCAAACTAATTTATTTGACCTCACCAATTTTTGTGGTGGTTCTAAAGGGTAATTCTAGGTTATGCAAATTTTTCTGGGATTTTAGAAAATGTCCTGGTGCCCTAATTAATTGGCTGAACCCTACTGCTGGACTTGTTTGAAGTTATTCAAAAATTCCAGGGACCTAGTCGCAATTTCTTTTCCCTCTCCCTCCACGGTGGCCATGGCGCACTGGCGCCATGCCTCCAGGCTGGCCGGCGCCATGCTGCGCTGCCGTTACCACCGGTCGTCGAGGACCACGTCGAGGATGCACTGCTCCCCCACTTGCCTCCCTCCTTTCCCCCCCTGGTTGCTGGATCGTTTAGGCGAGTAGTTCTTCCCGTGCCGACGCCGACCACCGCCGCAATCCGCCGCGTCACGGCCGAACGGAGCCGCCCCTCGCAGATCGAAGGCCGCCACCCGTTTCGCCTCCTCTTCCTCCCCCTTCCGTAGCAAAGAATCGAGCCGGGGTGGCCCGGATCGACGAGATCGTCCACGACCACCCCGTTCCGGCCGCGTGGCCGCCGCCCGCTTTTCCCCGGCGATTTCCGCCGTCCCTCGCCGCGCAGACTACTACCTTTGCCCAGGGTGAGTGCATCTCCGCTGTGGTTTTTCTTGCGCGCCCTTTCTCCCTTGCTTTCGCCGCTGTTTTGGTCGCCGTCGCCGCCGTTTCTCCCGCCGTCGTCGTCGCTCGCATGCCCGGCCTGAGCGTCGGCCTGAACCGGCCATCAGGCTGGTTCCTTCCGTTGGGTGCCTGGCCTGTCTCTCGGCCTGGGCTGGCCACGAGGCCGGTTCCTTCGGGCATGGGCCCGGCCTAACGCCCGGCATGGGCCGGCTCTGGGGCCGGAGGCTTCTGGCACCTCCCCGGCCTGCACCCCAGTCTGGGCCGGTTTGGAGGCCGGCCCGTACAGTATTTTCTGCAGTTTGAAAAATAAATGGAATCCTTAAATAATTCATATCTTTTGGAAAAATGCTCCAATTTTGGCAAATCAAATATCAAAGTGCTTAGAAAAACATTTTCTATCCTTTGGTAACATGAAATTGCTCTTTTGTTTAAATAAAATTACTGTTATTTAAGAATTCCTAAAATGGGTTAAATAATCCCAAATTTGGGAAATTCATAACTTATTAGATAATTGTCCAAAAATTATGAATTAACTATCGAAGTGATCAACATGTCAAATGCTATCAAACCATGCACTTAGCACATCATGATCACAAACTTTTATTTGATGTTGTTCATGACTTGTTTAAATTAATTAAATTCAAGTATTTAATTAATTTGTCACTTATTCATCGGTACTCCGAAAATTACAAATAAATTACCGAATTGATCGCAATGACGAACCCTATCCATTCTTGTCATGTTCATGCATATTGAGCCACTTCTCTAATAATTTAATAATTTGTGACAATTGTAGTCATTAAGATAAATATGGAGTCGCACTAATTATTTGGAACTCCATTTAATTTGTTGAATAAATTAAATGATATTACCCTTGCATCAATTGGACATGTCATCATGTGTTTGCGCATTGCACCTTGTGATCGTGTGATTTATGTGTTCTTTGTATTCTCTTTTGGGCATCGATAGATTCCGGAGTCGAGGGTCTCTCTAACTACCCCGACGAGCAGTACTTCACGACCGGGCAGCAAGGCAAGAGATAACCTAACCTTCTTGGCATCTAGCATCCTATGTTTATAAACTTATTTTATCCACCATATTATTTGCATGCGATTCAAATGTTTCTTCCGGTCAAATTATTAGAATATCCTATGAATGCATGTTCTTCCCCGAGCCAACCACATGTATCCCTACCTATGAAACCTAGGGTTGAAGTGATGGCCGAGTTAAAGATAGAATTGTGGTAGTCATATGCTTAGCTATGCTTAGCCATGCTTAGATATGCTTTATGTCCGTTGTTAATTCCATAATTATTGATGTTGATGGAATGATTCGGGCTTGGTGGATAATGGTGATGCTTAATGAAAATGCTAAGATGGTTGGGGTGAGTTGCCATCGGGGATGGTGTTTTGCCTCACTCTAGCCCCTAGGTGCGAGTTCTTTACCTCTTGAACCAAGACGAGCGTGCTGCCATTGGTGGGTGTATGGGCGCCTTACTAACTGAATAACTTGTGCGGGCGTATCCAAGGGTCCTCTAGTTCGGTTTTCCATTTGCGTGTGAGTGGAAAGATGATGTTGATGAGGATTTGTGTTTAGGACGTGGCGATGGGGCAGGGCGCTGGGAGCGTTGAACCTGTCCTGTGGCCACATATGACTCTTGGATATTCTCACGCGAGGTAAAGGTTTAACCGCGCCCGCTCGCCGGCCTTCCCCGGAAGAGGGCCACTCAGGTGAGCCGGACGGTACCAATGGGTAAATTAGTACACCCATGCAGGGTTAAATCTTTTCGAAAAGCCGTGTCCACGGTTATGGACAATCTTGGTATCGGATATAAGATCATAGACAACGTTAACCTAATTGATATGGCAGCTAGAGGTTGCATAATTAAACTTGTGATAAAGGTTCATTTCCTCGAGGGTGAGTCGAGGGAGTGCCTTTGTGTGAGATGAGTGGTGATGGTTGTGAGTAGGTTCGCCGAGAACCGAAAGGTGATAACGATACTCTCTCACCCCTTTATAAAAATCCTCTGAGTAGACGAATGCCATGTGTCAATTATCTTTCTGTTTATGAAACTTAGCTTTATGCAAAAGAAATACATATAAAGCTTTAGAGCCTCCGTCAGTCATTGGGCCTATATCGCCCTACTAAACTTGCGAGTACATCGTACTCAGTCTCTCTTTGCTGCCTCTATGTATTTGTATTTCAGAGGAGGATGACATCGAGCAACTAGGTGGTTTCTTCGTTGACGTCGACTACTAGTCTGGGGTTCCCAGGTGGCAGCTTGGGACCGTGGAACAAGCTGGCTGGGATGATTTTATTGTAGGCCTCTTAGGCCATATTTTGCTTCTTGTTGTTAGACAACACTACCCGCTTCCGCTTGTTGAATTGTTGGATCTGTGATCCTTTTACTTGTAATATTTGTATTCTTCTCGTTATATGAGTTGCTATATGTTTTGTGTCGTAGAGTCATGCTTTGTGCCAGTTCTGTTCCACAAGTCTCGATCTTTGTCTTATACTTTGATGGTTGTGACGGATTCATAGCCTCTCTGTATAATTCCGGGGTCGGGGCGTTACAAGTTGGTATCAGAGCAGGACTGCCTGTAGGAAACCCTTTCTTTTGGTCGATGTCGAGTCTAGTGAAAATTATTTTTAACCTAAAAATGAGTTGTGAAAACCTTCTTAGGATTCTTTTTACTCCTCATCCAACTCGCTCTACTCTGATTCTTACCTCTATTTGTTTGTGCTTGGTGTCGATGTTTAGGTTCTCGGGGTTTGGGTTCTTACCGTCCAGTTATGTCTCGAGTCCGTTATATCCGTTTAATATCGCTATGATGACGTGATGTCACCGTGGTTGCCTAAATCTGTCTTTGGTGTTTATTGCTTCTTAAATATCTATATCTGGAAGCAACCAATGATCTATCTTGTCTGTGGAATTGGTTACTAACTTGTCGTTGTTCCAATTCTTCAGAATGGCTCCTACCCGTCGTGGGGAGCATAGAAACCCTGATCCACCACCGCCACCTTCAATGGCGGAGGTTATGATGGCCATCGAACAAAACCGTCTGCGCAATGAGCTTCTGCTTGAGCAGCTGGTCCAGCAAGGGGCCAGGAGGAACACGGACTGCACCACTCTCAACCAGTTCTTGCGGTCCCAACCTCCCTCCTTCTCCGAGGCTAAGGAGCCGCTTGACGCGGATGATTGGCTTCGGGCTATCGAGCGCAAGTTTGCCGCTCTCCACGTTCCGGCGGCGGAGCATGTCAACTTCGCCACCTACCTTCTGGAAGGAGTCGCCGGCTCCTGGTGGGAGAGCCACGTGGCCATGGTTGCCGCGGGCCATGTTGTCACTTGGGAGGAGTTCCGCACCGCCTTCCGTGCGGCGTACATCCCCAAGCCCATCCTCGAGCTCAAGAGGCGGGAGTTCCTGGACCTAACCCAGGGACGCATGGACGTCCAGTCCTATGGACGGGAGTTCAACCACCTCTCCCGTTACGCCCCTCGGGACGTGACGAATGATGAGGACAAGCAATACCTCTTCCGCAAGGGGCTCGCACCTCGTCTCCGATACGAGCTCCTACCCTTCAAGTTCACCTCCTACCAAGAGCTCTACAATCAGGCTCTCACCATGGAGCAAGGTAGGAAGGAGCTAGAGGCTTCTAAGAGGCCCGTTTCCACCGACCACCAGAGCTCCTCCTCATCGGGGGGCAAGAAGCGCAAGGTCTTCGTGCCTTTCAGTGCCGTGCCAAAGGCGCCCTTCGCGCCGAAGCCCACCGGGTATCTGCCACCTCCGCCTCGCCCAGCTACTTCGACCTTGGGTGCGGCTGGAGGAGGTTTCCGACCTCGACTACCTGCACCACCGGGGCTCACTTGCTTCGCCTGTGGCCAGCCGGGACACTACTCCCGGGAGTGTCCCCAGAAGGCACCGGCTACCTCAGCACCTGCACCGGCACCCTCTACCCCAGCCGCCAAGGCTACCACCGTCAGCCGTGGCCGCCTGAACCACGTCTCTGCTGAAGGCGTTGAGGAGGACCCCGGAGTTCTCATGGGTACGCTTTGAATCAACACCTATCCAGCTTCAGTATTATTTGATTCTGGAGCTTCGCATTCGTTCATATCCATATCATATGCACACAACCATCAAATACCGTTTGTGATGATGGATCCCCCGTTAGTGGTCAAGACCCCGGGCTCTAGTTGGCGTACCAATTGGATATCTCCCGATGTTCAAATAGCCGTAGGGTCAGTCCCTTTTCCGTTCTCATTGATAGCCCTGAGGTCAGAGGGTATCGATGTTATTCTGGGCATGGATTGGCTAGTTAAATACCAGGCCAACCTGGATTGTGCGGCCAAGACTGTCACAGTGTTCCACCCAAGGTATGGGGAAGTGCGTTATTGGTCCCCAACTTCTGCAAATCCTTCTGCAGCTACTCCTCTTTCACCGGAGATCAGTCTATATTTCCTGGAAGGAATCACCCCGCCTGAAATGCATGAAGTAGAGGTGGTGTGTGATTTCCCCGATGTCTTTCCGGAGGAATTGCCCGGCATGCCACCTGATCGCAGCGTGGAGTTTGTGATTGAGCTGGTTCCGGGAACCGCCCCAGTTTCCAAGACGCCCTACCGTATGCCAACGGAAGAGCTAGCTGAATTGAAGAAGCAACTTGATGAGCTGCTAGAAAAAGAATTCATCCGGCCGAGTAGCTCACCTTGGGGCTGCCCGGTTATCTTTGTCAAGAAGAGGGATACAAATGTTCCTCGACTGGTCGTTGACTACCGCCCTCTCAATGCGGTGACCATCAAGAACAAGTATCCAATTCCTCGAATAACCGACTTGTTCGATCAATTAGCTGGAGCCACGGTGTTCTCCAAGATGGATCTGAGGTCCGGTTACCATCAGATAAAAATCCGAAAGGAGGATATTCCAAAGACGGCCTTCACTACCCGCTATGGGTTATATGAGTACACCGTCATGTCCTTCGGCCTCACTAATGCTCCGGCTACATTCATGAGGCTAATGAACTCCATCTTCCACGAGTACCTCGACAAGTTCGTCATCATCTACATCGATGACATCCTTGTGTACTCCAAAACTGAAGACGAACATGCTGAGCATCTTCGACTCGTTCTGACCAAGCTCCGTGATCACCGCCTTTATGCCAAGTTCTCCAAGTGCGAGTTTTGGCTGAAGGAGCTCATTTTCCTCGGTCATGTGGTGTCAGCTGCCGGAGTAGCGGTGATACCAGACAAGATTCAGGCCATCCTGGATTGGCCAACTCCGAAATCCGTCAAAGATATCCGAAGCTTCCTCGGATTGGCGGGTTATTACCGTCGATTTATCGAGGGCTTTTCCAAGATAGCAAAGGCACTGACTGACCTCCTCAAGAAAGGCAAACAATTTATGTGGTCAGACAAGGCTGAAGAGAGTTTCCAAACCCTCAAGGTCAAGCTCACCACCACCCCTGTGCTCGTCCTTCCCGACGCCGCCAAGGACTTTGTCGTCTATTGCGATGCCTCTCTCCAAGGTTTGGGATGTGTTTTGATGCAAGAGGGCCATGTGGTCGCTTATGCTTCCCGTCAACTCAAGCCACATGAGCAAAACTATCCAACTCATGATCTAGAGCTTGCCGCCGTGGTACATGCTCTAAAGCAATGGAGGCCCTACCTCTTGGGCAACCGTTGCGAGATCTACTCCGACCATCAAAGTTTGAAATATCTTTTCACCCAGCCGGATCTGAATTTGAGGCAGAAGAGATGGCTGGAATTGATAAAGGACTATGATGTGACCCTCAATTATCAGCCCGGCAAGGCAAATGTCGTGGCGGATGCTCTGAGCCGCAAAGCCTATTGCAATACCGTGATGGTTGAGAAGGCGCAGCCGGCTCTCCACGAGGAATTTGCCAGGTTGAATCTGGAAATTGTTCCTTCGGGTTTTCTGGCTAACCTTGAGATCAAGTCCACTCTCGAGGATGATATCAAGGCAGCCCAACAAAATGATCCTGAAATCCTCGAGATCAAAGAAAAGATCGCAAATGGAAAGGCCAATTGTTTCTTGGTTGATGACAATGGTGTGGTCTATTTCGGTGACCGCCTAGTGGTGCCCAAGAGTGGAAATGTGAGGGAGTTGATACTCTCTGAAGCTCATGAGTCACCCATCTCTATTCACCCGGGTAGCACTAAAATGTATCAAGATCTGCGCCCTCAATTCTGGTGGTCTTGCATGAAGCGCGAGATCGCCGAGTTTGTTGCTGAATGCGACGTCTGTCGCCGGGTGAAAGCTGAACATCAAAAGCCAGCTGGTACCCTCCGCCCCATAGCCGTTCCCGAATGGAAATGGGATGAGATTGGTATGGATTTCATCACCGGTTTTCCAAAGTCACAAAAGGGCAACAATGCTATTTGGGTCATCATCGACCGATTGTCAAAGGTTGCCCATTTCATTCCGGTTCGGGAGGATATCAATGCTGCTAAATTGGCGGAATTATATATGTCCCGGATTGTTCCTTTGCATGGGGTTCCTTTGAGGATCATCTCCGACCGTGGAAGCTTATTTACGTCCAAGTTTTGGCAAAGTTTCCAAGAGGCTCTTGGAACCCGTCTCAATTTCAGCACCGCCTATCATCCTCAAACAGACGGTCAAACTGAAAGAGTAAATCAAGTTCTTGAGGACATGCTTCGGGCTTGTGTCATCTCCTTCGGCAAGAGTTGGGAAAACTACCTCCCTCTCGCCGAGTTCTCCTACAACAACAGCTATCAAGCCAGCTTGCAAATGGCTCCCTTCGAGGTCCTTTATGGGAGAAAATGCCGGACTCCTCTCAATTGGTCTGAAACCGGGGAGAGGTCACTCTTCGGTCCGGATGTGATCAATGAAGCCGAAGAGAAAGTCCGTGTCATTCGTGAGAATCTTAAGGCTGCTCAATCTCGTCAGAAGAGCTACTATGACAAGCATCATCAAGAGGTCCACTATGAAATTGGTGACAAGGCCTACCTTCGAGTCTCTCCTCTCCGAGGCGTTCGTCGTTTCGGAATCAAGGGCAAATTGGCACCTCGCTATGTTGGCCCTTTCACCATCCTAGCCAAGCGAGGAGATCTCTCCTATCAACTTGAGCTACCCTCCAATTTCCCGGATGTGCATGATGTGTTCCATGTTTCCCAACTCCGCCGGTGCTTCAAGGATCCCATCCGTGGGGTTGATCATGAGGCATTGGACATCCAGGAAGATTTGACCTATCGCGAGCATCCTATCCGCATCTTGGATGAAGCGGAGAGGAAAACCCGCAACAAGTCCATCAAGTTCCTCAAAGTTCAATGGTCCAACCATTCCGAGGAAGAAGCAACATGGGAGCGAGAAACTAGTCTTCGTCAGGAATACCCCACCTTCTTCACTCAAGCCTAGAATCTCGGGATGAGATTCCTGTAAGGGTGGTAGAACTGTAACAGCCCTAACTTGGTAACGAAAAATACGAAGAATTTTTCCACTTTTGCTTTGCATCCTTTGCATCATGGCATGCATGTGAACTTGTCATTTCTAACAAATGCACCTTGTTTTGGAAATCAATTGTAATGGGAAGCCAACCTTCCCAAAACCTCCAACCAAATGTTTACTCAACATGTCAACCAACCATCCTTGGACTCTCAACTTGTTTTGGAAGTTCCATATTTGCCTCTTATCCCCAATTCTCAAATTCCAAGTTTTATCAATTGGGAACTAAATATGAGAATTCTTTTTGGCTTATTTTCAAACTACATTTTTGGAACCAAGTTAGAACTTCCAAAAATTCAAACTAAATTCATGGGGAGTCTCAATATGATTGTGAGAGCCTCCATAAAAATTTTCATGAGTTTTGGAATTGTTAAAATGCCCCAAATAAAGACCTTTTGGAAATTGCTCCAATTTACCCTAACTAAAGGCTATGAACAAATTTTGGGCAAACTAATTTATTTGACCTCACCAATTTTTGTGGTGGTTCTAAAGGGTAATTCTAGGTTATGCAAATTTTTCTGGGATTTTAGAAAATGTCCTGGTGCCCTAATTAATTGGCTGAACCCTACTGCTGGACTTGTTTGAAGTTATTCAAAAATTCCAGGGACCTAGTCGCAATTTCTTTTCCCTCTCCCTCCACGGTGGCCATGGCGCACTGGCGCCATGCCTCCAGGCTGGCCGGCGCCATGCTTCGCTGCCGCTACCACTGGTCGTCGAGGACCACGTCGAGGACGCACTGCTCCCCCACTTGCCTCCCTCCTTTCCCCCTGGTTGCTGGATCGTTTAGGCGAGTAGTTCTTCCCGTGCCGACGCCGACCACCGCCGCAATCCGCCGCGTCACGGCCGAACAGAGCCGCCCCTCGCAGATCGAAGGCCGCCACCCGTTTCGCCTCCTCTTCCTCCCCCTTCCGTAGCAAAGAATCGAGCCGGGGTGGCCCGGATCGACGAGATCGTCCACGACCACCCCGTTCCGGCCGCGTGGCCGCCGCCCGCTTTTCCCCGGCGATTTCCGCCGTCCCTCGCCGCGCAGACTACTACCTTTGCCCAGGGTGAGTGCATCTCCGCTGTGGTTTTTCTTGCGCGCCCTTTCTCCCTTGCTTTCGCCGCTGTTTTGGTCGCCGTCGCCGCCGTTTCTCCCGCCGTCGTCGTCGCTCGCATGCCCGGCCTGAGCGTCTTCCTGAACCGGCCAGCAGGCCGGTTCCTTCCGTTGGGTGCCCGGCCTGTCTCTCGGCCTGGGCCGGCCACGAGGCCGGTTCCTTCGGGCATGGGCCCGGCCTAACGCCCGGCATGGGCCGGCTCTGGGGCCGGAGGCTTCTGGCACCTCCCCGGCCTGCACCCCAGTCTGGGCCGGTTTGGAGGCCGGCCCGTACAGTATTTTCTGCAGTTTGAAAAATAAAATGGAATCCTTAAATAATTCATATCTTTTGGAAAAATGCTCCAATTTTGGCAAATCAAATATCAAAGTGCTTAGAAAAACATTTTCTATCCTTTGGTAACATGAAATTGCTCTTTTGTTTAAATAAAATTACTGTTATTTAAGAATTCCTAAAATGGGTTAAATAATCCCAAATTTGGGAAATTCATAACTTATTAGATAATTGTCCAAAAATTATGAATTAACTATCGAAGTGATCAACATGTCAAATGCTATCAAACCATGCACTTAGCACATCATGATCACAAACTTTTATTTGATGTTGTTCATGACTTGTTTAAATTAATTAAATTCAAGTATTTAATTAATTTGTCACTTATTCATCGGTACTCCGAAAATTACAAATAAATTACCGAATTGATCGCAATGACGAACCCTATCCATTCTTGTCATGTTAATGCATATTGAGCCACTTCTCTAATAATTTAATAATTTGTGACAATTGTAGTCATTAAGATAAATATGGAGTCGTGTCCAACTAATTGCACTAATTATTTGGAACTCCATTTAATTTGCTGAATAAATTAAATGATATTACCCTTGCATCAATTGGACATGTCATCATGTGTTTGCGCATTGCACCTTGTGATCGTGTGATTTATGTGTTCTTTGTATTCTCTTTTGGGCATCGATAGATTCCGGAGTCGAGGGTCTCTCTAACTACCCCGACGAGCAGTACTTCACGACCGGGCAGCAAGGCAAGAGATAACCTAACCTTCTTGGCATCTAGCATCCTATGTTTATAAACTTATTTTATCCACCATATTATTTGCATGCGATTCAAATGTTTCTTCCGGTCAAATTATTAGAATATCCTATGAATGCATGTTCTTCCCCGAGCCAACCACATGTATCCCTACCTATAAAACCTAGGGTTGAAGTGATGGCCGAGTTAAAGATAGAATTGTGGTAGTCATATGCTTAGCTATGCTTAGCCATGCTTAGATATGCTTTATGTCCGTTGTTAATTCCATAATTATTGATGTTGATGGAATGATTCGGGCTTGGTGGATAATGGTGATGCTTAATTAAAATGCTAAGATGGTTGGGGTGAGTTGCCATCGGGGATGGTGTTTTGCCTCACTCTAGCCCCTAGGTGCGAGTTCTTTACCTCTTGAACCAAGACGAGCGTGCTGCCATTGGTGGGTGTATGGGCGCCTTACTAACTGAATAACTTGTGCGGGCGTATCCAAGGGTCCTCTAGTTCGGTTTTCCATTTGCGTGTGAGTGGAAAGATGATGTTGATGAGGATTTGTGTTTAGGACGTGGCGATGGGGCAGGGCGCTGGGAGCGTTGAACCTGTCCTGTGGCCACAGATGACTCTTGGATATTCTCACGCGAGGTAAAGGTTTAACCGCGCCCGCTTGCCGGCCTTCCCCGGAAGAGGGCCACTCAGGTGAGCCGGACGGTACCAATGGGTAAATTAGTACACCCCTGCAGGGTTAAATCTTTTCGAAAAGCCGTGTCCACGGTTATGGACAATCTTGGTATCGGATATAAGATCATAGACAACGTTAACCTAATTGATATGGCAGCTAGAGGTTGCATAATTAAACTTGTGATAAAGGTTCATTTCCTCGAGGGTGAGTCGAGGGAGTGCCTTTGTGTGAGATGAGTGGTGATGGTTGTGAGTAGGTTCGCCGAGAACCGAAAGGTGATAACAATACTCTCTCACCCCTTTATAAAAATCCTCTGAGTAGACGAATGCCATGTGTCAATTATATTTCTGTTTATGAAACTTAGCTTTATGCAAAAGAAATACATATAAAGCTTTAGAGCCTCCGTCAGTCATTGGGCCTATATCGCCCTACTAAAATTGCGAGTACATCGTACTCAGTCTCTCTTTGCTGCCTCTATGTATTTGTATTTCAGAGGAGGACGACATCGAGCAACTAGGTGGTTTCTTCGTTGACGTCGACTACTAGTCTGGGGTTCCCAGGTGTCAGCTTGGGACCGTGGAACAAGCTGGCTGGGATGATTTTATTGTAGGCCTCTTAGGCCATATTTTGCTTCTTGTTGTTAGACAACACTACCCGCTTCCGCTTGTTGAATTGTTGGATCTGTGATCCTTTTACTTGTAATATTTGTATTCTTCTCGTTATATGAGTTGCTATATGTTTTGTGTCGTAGAGTCATGCTTTGTGCCAGTTCTGTTCCACAAGTCTCGATCTTTGTCTTATACTTTGATGGTTGTGACGGATTCATAGCCTCTCTGTATAATTCCGGGGTCGGGGCGTTACATCATGTTAGGCAGTTCACAAGATCATAAGACATGAAGCACAAGAGAGAGAGACTACCAACTAGCTACTGCCATGGACCCGTAGTCCAAGGTGAGACTACTCATAAATCATCCCGGAGGAAGGCATGGCGATGAAGAGCCCTCCGGGATCGATCTCCCCTCCGGCAGAGTGCCGGGATCAGCTTCAGATTGGACCCCGAACTAGGGTTTTCGGTGACGGCGCGTCGGGGTCGAGTTTCTGGAAAATAATGGCCGCCTCGATGTTTTTAGGTCAGATGTGATTTTATAGGCGTCGGAGGGCCGCGAGGTGAGGTCCCAGGAGCAGGGGCGGGCCCCACCCGCGGGTCACCCCTAGGCCGCGGCAGGGGGTCGCCTCTGCCCTGTGCGCCTCCCCTCCAGCTCTCCTTCGGACTGGTACTTCGTCGTGGCAAATAAAAAATCCTCAAAAATTTCCAGCGCGTTCCGAGAATATTTCCAGAAGTAAATTTCTGAAACAAAAAGACAGCAAAAACAGGGAACTGGCACTGGGCATCTTGTCAATAGGTTAGTCCGACAAAATGCATAAAAATGATATAAATGACAGTAAAAACATATGACAATATCACAAAACTAGCATGGATCACTCAAAAATTATAGATACGTTTGAGACGTATCAGCAACCTAGTCTATAAATCATACGTAGGCATGTGTTTCATAAATAGTCATACGTGCTTGTAATAATAACTTGCACGACATCTTTTGTCCTACCATCCAGTTTCAGCGGGGCCAATCATGGAACTAATGGTAATTAAGGTGCTCCTTTTGATAGAGCACCGGAGCAAAGCATTAACACTTGGTGAACACATGTAATCCTCAAGTTACAAGCCATCCCCATTGATACCCCAACCTGTCACCTTGAGGTCACCGGTTCCGGATAAGTAACAGGTGCATACAACTTGTAGATACGATCTAAGACAACATTTATATTCATGCAAACATAACGAGCTTAAATCTGAGATCATGCCACTCGTGCACTAGTGACAAGCAATGAACACAACAAGGGTAGAGCAACAATAATTCATAAACATAAGTGACTGATCATAATGTAACAATTCATCGGATCCCAACAAACACAACACATATATTACATCGGATTGATCTCGATCATGTGAGAAAGTGATGGCATGGATCACACGTTTGCTGGGGAACCCTGGGAGGAAGGTATGATGCAGCATAACAGTAATTTTCTCTTGATTACAAAACCAAGGTTATCGAATTCAGTAGGACTTGGAGAAGGCTTAGCAAGGTTTCAACGGAGTCGTTTATGACAATTGACGTGGACCTGCACACAATCACAAACAAACTACTTTGCCCCAACGAAATAGAGAGGTTGTCAATCTCTCCGGCTTGCTGAACACAAAGAATTAAATGTGCAAGAGTAAAATATGATGAGAGTAAAATATGACCAGCGAGCAAATGATTACGGAAAGCTATTAAAACAGTTGTAAACATTGTAGGAAAATAGGACCGGGGTCCATAGATAACTAGTGGTGTCTCTCCAAAAGATATGCAGGATGGGTAAACAAATTACAGAAAGGTAATTGACAGAATTGTGGGCGCATAAAAATGCTATCATAAAACAATATAGTTCACCACTTCATCTAATATGGGCATTACGTCAAAATACATATACCGTTATCCAACTGCGTCTATGACTAATAATCCACCCCCGAGATTGCTATCCAGCATGTCCCCCAGAAGTATTAAGTTGCAAGCAACAGATCATTGCAATAAGCATGGTGCATAATGTAAGCAATGTAAATAACACAAGGATTTAACACCGTTGTTTTCTCCCTAGTGGCAACAACACATTCGTTGGCATGAGCATTTCTGTCAGTCGCACTCTTCTCAGGAAGGCATGAACCCACTATCTAGCATAAATACTCTCTCTGAAGACACTAACAATTACTTGGCCAAAGCATCCACTAGCATCGGAGATTATGCAAGATCATAGATAAAACAATATGTAGACGTGAACAAGAGTAATGATTTCCACAATTCATCGGATCCAAGCGAACACATCATGTAGCAGTTACAGATAATATGATCTTGATCATGATAGGCAGTGCACAAGACCTAAGCAATGGAGTACAAGGAGAAGAGACAACCATCTAGCTACTGCCATGGACCCGTAGTCCCGTGGTGGACTACGCACGCATCACTCCGGAGGAAGGCATGGTGGTGTAGATGCCTCCGGTGACGATCTCCCCCTTCGACAGGGTGCCGAGAAGAGCTTCAAAACTCTCCCGGTCTAGGGTTGGCGACAGCGGCGGCCTCGGTTAGTTCCATAAATTATGCCAAAATGATATAAAAACATTATAAAAACATATGGCACTGATATATAATCAAGCATGGAACATCAAAAAATTTATATACGTCTGGGACATATCAGCATCCCCAAGCTTAATTCCTGATCGTCCTCGAGTAGGTAAATGATAACAAAATAATTTTTGAAGTGACATGCTACCAACACAATCTTGATCAAGTAATAATGTAAAGCATATGATCTGAATGAAGTGATCCAAGACAATGGTTCATTGAATAAAGCAAACAATGATCAACCAACTGTAACATCTAAACAAGAATTTTTCGCAAATAATACTTTGGAGACCCAAAAGTATGAATCCCGACATGATTGATATCTCACAAAGCAATATTCTTTCGGCAGAGGTGTTTGACCAGCACAAAGGAATATTTAAGTTTTCAGCAAAAAGCTTCAACTTGCAACATAATTATCTCAAGATAAAGTCAATACAAAGTTTTCATGGTTAGACATAAAGATAACATGTAGTAAAACTTGCACCAAAGTTGACACTATGTGATTGCTTGAGAGGTAAAGATGGGAGAGGAAAACTGACTAAACATAAAAGTAAAAGAAAGGCCCTTCGCAGAGGGCAGCCGGGATTAGTCATGTGCTAGAACTTTTTAAATTTTTTATGAAATAGAAGAAAAACAGTTTTGATATATGCATGCTTCCGTCAACGACTCCACAGCAAAGAAATCAGCTAGTCCCCTACACCAAGCAAGGTTTTAGACTTGTGAGAGCGGCTCCCATAGAGGAACGAGAACTTTCATCTTTCTCCTTTGTTTATCACTAGCCAATGTTTGACTGATTTCTCAGGTTTGCACTGTGTGAAGGAGAGATTAATGATGTTGAATTTATATTTTAGGGGCTAGGAACCCCGGGCCAACTCTCGGCAAATTTAAGTGAGCACGTAATCCATGCTCACCAGGTGAAAGGGGGAAATAACCTTGCTTGACACAGGATATAACTAACTTCCTTACTGCTTCCTCATGGGCTAAAAACAGAGACACAAAAAGGAATATTTTGAAAGTTTAAAGGTAGCACATGACAAATTTACTAGGAGTGGCAAGGAAATACCACATTTAGGTAGGTATGGTGGATACAAATGGCAAAGATATTTGGCTCAGGGATTTGGATGCACGAGAAGTATTCCCTCTCAGTACGGAGTTTTTAGGATTATCAAGATATCAAGCAAAAAAATAACACCAACTTGGTTCAATGAATGACTACAGATATATATTATGCGTAACCATTAGACTTCACACTGTCTACCTTGTTAGCCAAACCATCTCTTTGCAAAAAGAATATCTAGACTTTGAGAGCTACCAAGTAGGACAGGCGCCATAATCTTAAGCTTTATGGTAGTTCTTTACTAATCTGTTCTTAAGTAGATGATCCACAAGTTTAAGCATTAATCTACTTCATATCTCTAAACAATTGACAAGTATCAAATATTCAAGACAATGATCTAAAAGATTATGCAAGCACTTCTTTTCACACTTCCTACATGATAATTTCCTTTCAACCAAACACCAATCAACTTATTTGAAACAACTAAAAGTGAAAACACAAGAGAATACTTCCTAACTACAAAAGCTAATAGCTATGAACAAGAGATACATGAAAAACAAGAGCTAGAAGCAAGAATAATAAAAGCTAAACACTCAACACATATAAGTGAAGAATATGAGTGTTTAATGAAAAAACGGAGCGTGTCTCTCTCCCAAACAAGCATGCAAGGATCCATTTTATTGCAAAGACCAGAGAATAAAACATAAACAAACTAAAAGTAAAAACAAACTGACGCTCCAAGAATAACACATAATGTGTAAAAAAATAAAAAATATAGTACCATGAGTAAAACCGATGATTGTTGATGAAGAAGGGGATGCCTTGGGTATCCCCAAGCTTAGACGCTTGTGACTTCTTGAATATTGCAGAGGAGGGTCCATGGGGAGCCTCCCCAAGCTTAAGCTTTTATCCCTTCTTGATCTTCATTCATTACCTCGCTCTTGAAAACTTGAAAATTCCTTCACGCAAAACTTATAGCAA
Source organism: Puccinellia tenuiflora (assembly GCA_012064385.1). Lineage (NCBI taxonomy): Eukaryota > Viridiplantae > Streptophyta > Magnoliopsida > Poales > Poaceae > Puccinellia > Puccinellia tenuiflora. Next base: position 1,981,620 of record QRDG01000033.1, read on the forward strand.
CTTCATTAGAGGGGTTAGTCCACAAAAACAATATCTTTCTTCAGTCCAAAGGACAAATCATGAACTTATTTTTAAACATTGGCTACTGTCACCAAGATCTAAGTAAATCTCTTAACCTAAAAAGAACTTCACTTTGCCCGTAAAAGAAGCAATACAAAACTAAGACAAAATCTGTCAAAAACAGAACAGACTGTAAAGATGAATTTTTTGGGGGTATTTCTGGACCTCAAATCAGAAAACGTAAAAGTAGAGAAAGGTAGACAAAACCCCGATGCTTGTTGTCAAAAATTTACAGTCACAGATGACGTTCTATGATGTTTTGGACTTTCGAACAGTGAAGAACATAAATCTTTTTCTAGACAACAAACTCACAAATTAGTCTCCCTCTCTTTAGAGGTTTTTCTTGGCACCGAAAACCAATACAAAAATATACAAGGGAGTTTTTACAAAGGAACATCACCCAAAAATTCAACATAAGCGCTTTTCTTTAAGGCCTTATAGCTAGGCGCAATGATTTTAATGATTCTCTCATAAGAATAAGAGTTGAAACAAAAGAGAGCATCAAGAAGCAAATATCAAACACATTTAAGCCTAACCCACTTCCTATGCATAGGAATCTTGTAATCAAATAAATCCATGAAGAACAAACTTTCAACATAAAGAGAGGTGTTTTAGTGACATGAAATTTTTATAACCATATTTCCCTCTCTCAAAATAATTTCCAGTAGCATCATGAACAAACTCAACAATATAACTATCACATAAAACACGCTTTTCATGATCTACAAACACATAATTTTTATTAAGCTCCAAAATAGTATGATCAAAATAAACAGAAGTCATGACCTTTCCAATCCCATTTTCAGTAGTAGCATAATTAATATCATCAAGTAACATAAGAAGTCATTAACTTTATAGCATAAATAATCATAAACAATGGTAGGACAACCCATTTTTACCTTCTGTTTATTTTTGGTTTGGTTGTGTTTTGGGTGATGTTTAATAGGGGAATCGTTGTCATAAGTGTAGCAAGCATCAATTTCCTCAAAAAGGGATATTTCAAGAGAATCCATAGGAACATAACATTCATCATCCTTTGGTAAGCATGGAGGACAATCAAATAATGTAAGAGTTAAAGAGTTACTCTCATTAGAAGGTAGGCATGGGTAGCTAATCCATCCTTCCTCCTTTTGTTCGTCACTCTCTTTCTTTTTTTCATCCAATGAGCTTCCAGTTTCAGCAATTTCTTCTTCCACGATTTCCTGCAAGGCATTAGTCTCTTCTTTTGGAGGATAAGTTCTCTCAAGAAATTCAGTAATATAAGGATTATCATTGTAATACTCAAGGAAATATCCAAGTATAACAAAAAAATTTAGATTTGTAAGAAGCATCATCAATATCTTTAAGCACAGAAGTAATTTCATAGGCACCCATAAAAACAACAAATTCTTCAATTTGTTCAAGATTATCAAAATCATAGTTTCCTTTAGCATAAGAAGCCAATATTTCATTATCATTATAATCACATTGGAAAGGGAGGTGTTTATGCCTCCTACAGCAAAAAGATTCATTAAAGCACCAGGATTCATCATATGTAGAGCAAACGATTTTAGCAAGACTATTCAATTTATTTATTTGTACCCATAAGTGTTTTCCTTTTTCAGACAAACGGTATTCCATATAATAATTTTGTTGTTCCTCTATGAACCCACCTTGCCAATAAGATCTAGTCTCAAACATAGTAACCATTGATAGCAAGTAAAGAACTAAACATAATATCAAGCAAAACGATAAAAAGACTAGTGCTGGATTTTTTTTTTTGTGTTTTTGAGTTTTAAAGCAAACGAAAAACAAAACGAGACTAACAAAAAATATACTAAGAAAGACAATAACAAAGTAAAGTGGAAGGATGTGCGAAACTCCCCTAGCTGAAGCTTCCAAGTCCCCGGCAACGGCTCTAGAAAAAGAGCTTGATGGCGTGGATCACACGTTCCTTGGGGAACACCAAGAGGAAGGTATGATGCAGCGTAGCAGTAATTTTCCCTTGATTACAAAACCAAGGTTATCGAATCCAGTAGGACTTGGAGAAGGTATAGAAAGGTGTCAACGGTGCCGTTTATGACAATTGACGTGTACCTGCACACAATCACAAACAAACTACTTTGCCCCAATGAAACATAGAGGTTGTCAATCTCTCCGGCTTGTTGAACACAAAGAATTAAATGTGTAAGAGTAAAATATGATGAGAGTAAAATATGACCAGCGAGCAAATGATTACGGAAAGCTATTAAAACAGTGTAGGAAAATAGGACCGGGGTCCACAGATAACTAGTGGTGTCTCTCCAAAAGATATGCATGATGGGTAAATAAATTACAGCAAGGCAATTGACAGAATTGTGGGCACATAACAATGCTATCATAAAACAATATAGTTCACCGCTTCATCTAATATGGGCATTACGTCAAAATACATAGACCGTTATCCAACTGTGTCTATGACTAATAATCCACCTCCGAGATCGCTATCCAGCATGTCTCCCAGAAGTATTAAGTTGCAAGCAACAGATCATTGCAATAAGCATGGTGCATAATATAAGCAATGTAAATAACACAAGGAAATAACATCGCTGTTTTCTCCCAAGTGGCAACAACACATTTGTTGGCATGAGCATTTCTGTCAGTCGCACTCTACTCAAGAAGGCATGAACTCACTATCTAGCATAAATAATCTCGCCGAAGGCACTAACAATTACTTGGCCAAAGCATCCACTAGCATCGAAGAGCATGCAGGATCATAGATAAAACAAAACATAGACATGAACAAGAGTAATGATTTCCACAATTCATCGGATCCAAGCAAACACATCATGTAGCAGTTACAGATAATATGATCTTGATCATCATAGGCAGCTCACAAGATCTAAGCAATGGAGTACAAGGAGAAGAGATAACCATCTAGCTACTGCCATGGACCTGTAGTCCCGTGGTGGACTACTCACGTATCACTCCAGAGGCAGGCATGGTGGTGTAGATGCCTCCGGTGACAATCTTCCCCTTCGACAGGGTGCCGAGAAGAGCTTCAGAACCCTCCTTGATTTAGGGTTGGCGACGGCGGCGGCCTCGGATGTTTTCCGGAGAATATGATCGGGTACTTAGGGTTTTTGGGACGAAGATGATTTATAGGCGAAAGGGCAGCTCGAGGCGATGACGGAGGCGACCAGGTGGGGCCCATGCGCGGCCAAGGGTCTGGCCGCGCCTGGGGGGCGTCTGGCCCCTGTGGGGCCCCCTGCAGGCGTCCTCCTAGGCTCCCGTCTTTGTTTCTTCGTAAAAATAAATCCTATAAATTTCCAGCTGATTCCGAGAAACTTCGCCGAACAACTTTTCTGAAACAAAAAGACAGCAAAAAACAGGAACTGGCACTGGGCATCTTGTTAATAGGTTAGTTCCATAAATTATGCCAAAATGATATAAAAACATTATAAAAACATATGGCACTAATATATAATCAAGCATGGAACATCAAAAATTATAGATACGTCTGGGACGTATCAGGAAGCTCACGAGATCATGGCATGAAAGCACAAGGGGGAGAGAGTACCAACTAGCTACTGCTATGAACTCGTAGTCCATGGGGGAAGTACTCATGAACCATCTCAGAGGCAGCAATGGCGATGAAGATGGCTCCGGGGCCAATCCCCGTCCCAGCAGGGTGCCGGAACTGGAACTTTCTGACCCCCAAAACTTGTTTTCAATGGCGGCGGAGCTATATATCGTATTTGGGAAAATCCTTCGGGGGTTAGGGTTTTTTCGTCACAACAAATATATAGTCCGAAGGGCGTCGCAAGGGGGTTCCTGAGGGGTAGGGGCGGCCTGCGGCCGCGGCCCCCTGGACCTACGGTTGTCGCCCGTCCAGGGGCTGTGGGCCTCCCCTGGGCTTGCCCTTCTGGCTCCCAGAGTTTTCTGGTGAATTAGAATTTCTGTAAGTTTTTTAGATTTTTCCGAGCATTTTTCATTTTTGGGCCTTTTCTGCAATGCACAGACAATAAACAGAAACTGGCACTTGGCACTAGGTTAATAGCTAGGTTAGTACATAAAATGCTATGAAACCATTGTAAAAACATATAGCAATGATAGAAAACAAACATGGAACAAGCAAAAATTATAGATACGTTTGACACGTATTAGCTGCCTTAGGACCTGAGTTCTCGTCTCTTGAACCAAGACTGAGTGTACGACACACACGAGACTATGGAACCCACTCGACCGCTACTTGCTTAGGTATACCCATGGGTCAGCTAGTTTGAGATTTCCATTCGACATACGCTTATAGGGTGTGGTAGTGGTCGTAGTTATGGTGAGATGGCCCGATCATTACTCACAACAACAGGGACCGCCAGGAGGTGTCCATCTCTTGTAATGGCGAACGCCCCATCTGGATTGTCTCATGGGTCGGGCTTAAGTAAGCTAAGAGTCATGGTCGACCCCCATCTGGCGGCATTCCCCGAAAGAGTGCTAATAATGTGGCATTCAGAGTCAGTGCATGTGTGGACTAAATTGTACACCCCTGCAGGGTAAATATTTTCGAAAAGCCGTGTCCATGGTTAAGGACGACTTGGTGACGGATTATGTGATTATAGACAACATTAACGAGATTGTAAAACTTGTTGATAATGTGTGATAAAGGTTGTTTTCTCTAGGGTGTCAAGGGAGTGATCCTAGTTGATAGGTTCAGCTGTCGATGATTCTGGTGGTTAGAAAATGATCAAAAGAGATAGAAGATGTTCTCTTATCTCTTTTACAAAACTTCGGAGTAGACGGACTTCTACTTCTTCTCCCTCTAATGTGAAAGATGGCTTTATGAAAAATAGTCCACAGACAACTTCCTAACCTATTGGTTAAAAAAAGGGGTTAAATTATTGTTGAGTGCCATTGTACTCAGTCTTCTTATATTTCATTTCAGAGCCCAACGATGCCACCAATCGAGGCTTCTACATGGACATCGATGAGTAGTTTGGGGTTCCCAGGTAGCATCCTGGAATCTGTTCGGTGCGATGTCATCATTGCTTACTCCTTGCCTCTTAGGCCTTTTGTTAAACTCTTTGATTAGCAACATAATCTGCTTTCCGCTGAATGATGTAATGTTGGGTCATGTGACCTCTGCATGTATTTCCTATCTTACTCTAATAAGAGTTGGCTTTCATGTCATATAGTCACTGCCCTGTACCGGTTGTTCGAACCTCTCCCGTGCATGATGCGTGTATGAATATAAAGTGCACGGTTGAGATAGAAGGTTCTTGGGCTCGTTATTATGCAGATTTGACTATGCCTTGTATATTGCGTGAATCGAGGGGTTGTGGTGCCGATGATCCATGTCGAGCACACATGCAGATGTTTACTATGCCTGAGTGGTAACCCCATTAACCCTTGATTACGTAGCATGTGTGACACATAGCATATCTATATAATTTCGAGACCAGGATCCGACATTTTAACAAGATTCATGGATTCTTAGTTATGTATTCTTGGTTATGATTAGCGTGGTAAGCTTCAAGGGTTTTTTTGGGCTTCAGAGTATCTGGCCCGCCTGCAGATGGTGTTCCTGCCTGGGATTGGTACACTAGTAACCCTCTGCTACCATTGTCTAAACGCACAGAACACTTATATGTAACTCTGGATCCGATGTCTAACAAGATCTGTCTCGATCATAATTTGGGCCTGTCGAACAAGAACTATGTTTTGGATGTATAAATATGTGTTGGAATCCTTGGAACATGACTGAAAAACTTTCTAGTTTTGACCCTTTGCGTTTGACGTCATCTTCGAGATTGCATTTGGCGATCTCTAAAATCGTTCACCACAACTGATTCATCCAATAACCATGCAATTTCTACACATTAAAGTGTAAAAAAATGTCTATTTTTATAACTATTGATATGTTAGTCTTCAAAAATATAATAAAAATTGGAAAATATAAGGAGAAATAATATAACAATTTCAAAACGGATAGATACATTTTGGACGTACCAGTGGGACTAGTCAGCGGGACAAAGCCTATATAGTGCACAGCTATCTCTAGTGTGGGTCCCACTTGAAACATTGCCTACAATGTAGAGCTACTTTTTTTAGATAAAATGCAGAGCTACTTTTGTTCATTATATCTTACTTTGGAGTAGAAAAAATCCAAGAGCTAAAAGTGGTTCGGGAATCTTCACAGTGTCGTCCCAAGTGGTGTAGTCCCCGGCGATGGCGCCGGTGCCAGGACCTTAAGGTCATCCGGCCATGGCGGTGAAGACATTGGACCCGATTGCCTTTTCACATATCTTCCTAGGGTCCTGTTTGTAAAAGTGGAGGACTGTGTTGTAATTTTTATTCCTTGAAAGTCCTTGTAAATTTGTACGCGTAGCTTGACTAATGCAGTCTCCAAGGCTTCGGCCCTTTTCCCGTTCAAAAATAAAAGTAATCATCTAAAGCGGTAAGCCTTTGTCACCGCACCAGTTACGGCGTGCAGCGTGCCGACGATCGTTCCCACCGTCTCGGCGGGCGGCGGCTACCAGTCTTGCCACTTTCATCGCTCTCGCGTCGACGGTTCGCCTTCCTCCGCCCGAACGAGCGGATCGGTCGCCATGGAGAAGCAGCAGACGGAGAAGACGCTTCTCCAGGCCGCCTTCGACGGCAACCTCCGCCTCCTCAAAAGTAACCCAACCAAGCTCGTCTCTGCTCTTAATCTTAATTAGGGTTTCTTGATCCTTCCTAGGCGCGTAACTCAAGTGATTAGTACTGTACTTGACTCTGCTCCCGTCGCGTGTGCCCAGAGATGTCGCGGCGGCTGGACTCGGGGCAAGGCACGGCGGCCGTCGTGGCGGCGGCGGTTGACGGCGGCAGCGGGAACCGCGCGCTGCACCTGGCGGCCATGGAGGGAAAGATGGACGTCTGCAGGTACCTTGTGGAGGACCTCCACCTTGACGTCAACCAATCCAACGACAGAGGTCAGGTTTCGCTGCGCTTCAGTTTTGATCTATTGTTCAGGTTGGATTTTGCGTGCTCTGTTTTTTTCCTTTAAATGGGAAGGGAAAAAGACAAGAATGAGTAATTTATCTCGGTTACACTATACACATACTGACGTAACCTCGGCTTCTTTTTTTCGATAAGGGTATCATTGATGAAATTACCAATGGGGTGGGTCTTGTTATCGAAACCGACTCCCCAAACTTTGGTAACTCCAACTTCAACTGCGATTTTAGTCCTTAGCCAACCCAATTACCGTAGATGCCAACATTTCCTTTTCTATTTCTTTCAATGGGTTTCAAATTTTAGTTTTGGAAATATTTCGGGCGCAGATGAAGTGGGTAAAATTTCTGAAATTGGTTATCAAATCAGCCACAATGACCGAGATTTCAACTTTAATTTGACTGAAATCCAACCAATGCTTGTGGAATTTTGAGTAAAGTTTGAATCTGGCTTGACTGGAAGGTAACTATTTCGGTACCTGCTGTGACCGAAATTTCTGAATTGTTTGTGAGATTTCAATGAAAGTGAGAATTGTTCTACCATTTCAAATTAGGCTTGATATCATACACTGTATATATTTATATTTAAGCTCTATGTCGAGTTTAAAACATTATATATTCATGGGACATGTTATATCAGCATGTCCTGATTTCTTTATTGTATCTTAGCTGTCTCCTATATCGTTTTATGTGCCTTTTATGTCATCTCATATTTTTCTCTCGAACACTGTCATCTCATTTTGAACACTAAACATAGGAGAGTCACTGGACACTGCTGAATAAGCTAGACTAATGAAGTTCGGGTTGAATTTTGCGTGCTCTATTTTTTTCCTTTAAATGGCAAGGGAAAAAGACAAGAATGAGTAATTTATCTCGGTTACAATATCCTCATACTGACGTAACCTCGGCTTCTTAGTCCTTACAACAACAACAAAGCCTTTCAGTCCCAAACAAGTTGGGGTAGGCTAGAGTTGAAACCCATAAGAACTCGAAGCCAGGTCATGGTTCTGGCACGTGGATAGCTAACTTCCACGCACCTCTGTCCATGACGTAACCTCGGCTTCTTAGTCCTTAGCCAACCCAATTACCGTAGATGCCAACATTTCCTTTTCTATTTCCTTTCAATGGGTTTCAAATTTTAGTTTTGAAAATATTTCGGGCGCAGATGAAGTCGCCAAAATTTCTGAAATTGGTTACCAAATCAGCCAATGACCGAGATTTCAACTTTAATTTGACTGAAATCCAACCAATGCTTGTGGAATTTTAAGTAAAGTTTGAATCTGGCTTGACTGGAAGGTAACTATTTCGGTACCTACTGTGACCTAAATTTCTGAATTGTTTCTGAGATCTCATTGAAAGTGAGAATTGTTCTAACATTTCAAACTTAGGCTTGATATCATACACTGTATATATTTATATTTAAACTCTATGTTGAGTTTAAAACATTATATATTCATGGGACATGTTATATCAGCATGTCCTGATTTCTTTATTATTGTATCTTAGCTGTCTCCTATATCGTTTTATGTGCCTTTTATGTCATCTCATATTTTTCTCTTGAACACTGTCATCTCATTTTGAACACTAAACATAGGAGAGTCACTGGACACTGCTGAATAAGCTAGACTAATGAAGTTCCGGTTGCACGTGTACTACCTCCATCCCAAAAAAACGTGTACAGAGGAAGTAGCTCTTTTGACAATAACTAAGACGTGCCTTCTGCATGAAGAACACTTGTCTTGTTGAAGGCTGGTTTGACTATGTTGAGCTCCTGATCTTAGTTTTTCTTTCAGGTGAAACTCCATTGTTCCTTTCTGCATATTTTGGCAGAGCCGAGGCTGCAAGACATCTTCTTGCTCATGGTGCTGATCCAAAGTTAGGCGGCAACACAGGGTCGCCTCTCCATGCTGCTGCGGTGAAAGGTCTCTCTCTCTAGTGTGCGCACGAGTGCACAAGCACGCAAATAGTATACAATTTGGAACAATATTTCAGTTCATTTGAAATCGCTTAGGTTTTGTTTGCAACCCATGTCACTAGATACAGACTGTAGGAGACTCTAGAAAACGATTGAGAGATCTAGAGGGTTTGAGAGGAAATCGATCTGTGGGTTCAGAATATGTGACGGCCTCCCCTTCCCCCTCCTGCGCTCCCATCGCCCCCCGTGGCGGGAGCGTCTCCTGCCTCTTTCCCGCACGCCGCCATCCTACTCACCTCTCCCCTGTGGCTGACAGGCAGGGGCCGCCGGGCGAGGCCCGGGCGGCGCCGGCGCCCTGTCTTTCCCCGCGCCGGTTTGGATGGATGCGGGGCTCTCCCTTCCTGGCAACGGTGCTCCTCGGGTGGTGGCGGTCCGTCTCCGGCCAGGCGGCGGCGGTCCGGCTCTGGGTGGTGGCGTGACAGCAGCGGCGCGCGCGGACCTGCGGGCTGACGCAGCAGGGCGGGCGGCGGCGTGCAGTGGGTCGGGACGGCCTGACCTGACCTGCAGCGCATTCTGCAGCTGACGGCGATGTAGAGGGCACAAGGGCAGCGACGGCGGCCGGCCTGTTGCAGCGTTGCAGCGGGCTTCATGGGCCCGATCTGGGCCCGGCCGGACCCTATTAAGACTGGTGTGCCCCCGCGGGAAATTTACAGTCCCGCCGGGCATGCTCTGCGGCCGCGTTCGGTCGACTATTCCCTCCCGCGCGGCCGCGGTACTGCTGACCCCGGTACTATTAAATGCTTGCCTCTGTCTTGCATTCCTCGTGACGGTTCCTTCGGTGAGACAACGAGGGTGGCTTCGTGACCGTGGTGGCGCTTGCTGGTGGTGGTGAGTCTGGTGGTGTCGAGGCCTCGTCCTTGCGGGCTCTTGCGGGATAAATCCTTGTCGGCTCGGCCGACACCGACGCGGTGCCGCCTCTGGGTAGCATCATCCCTTCGTGAAGGGTGTCGTGGCTACCCTTCATCCGCTTCCCTCTGTGTGCTGACCGGGCGAATGGGCTGGTCCGGGCAGCAGCATGCGCTTTCCTTCTTAAATGTGATGCTCGATACTTGACGATTCAGTGCTATGAGCGTGGTGGTACTTCTTCGGAGGGTGCAGCGGTTGCGGGTCACCGTCATTTAGTCAATCCGCCTATGTCTCCATTTTATTTCGTCTTTTCTTTCCTTTGGGTGTATGTTTGCTGCTGCCCCAGCATGTTGTTCGTTTTGAGTCTTGTTGTTGGTTGTATCGGGTGGTAGCTATATTAATATAGCGGGGCTACGGCCTATCTCGAAGGTTCAGGATATGCTGTTGAATTCTTCGATGCCTTCACCTCGTGTTTGCTTTTCCTTCAGTACTCTCTCTTCCTTGGGCTTGCTTGGGCCACCCAGGCCAGTGGCCAGTCAGTCCAAATCTTGTGGATATGAGGGCCGTTAAGTTATTATCCTTAGTTTTCTTTTAAATCGTTGGATATCTTTCCTGAGCATGATACTATCTCTTTGCACTGTTTCTGCCAAAATTTGAACTGGTATTTGAATCTAAAATGGTATATTTGCAATTCTTGTAAAGCATATGTTGACATATGTTTAAGTATCATGTGCGAAAGACAACTTAAATGTTGGAAATAGTATTGTCTTACTGTTTTCCTAATAATATCTTCACCAGGACAACAAGAACTAGTAGAACTGCTGCTTTCAAGAGGAATTGACGTGGATCTACCTTCCCCATGTGGGACCCCGTTGCATGTGGCTGCTACTCATGGTCAAGATGTTACGATGAAGATTTTGTTGGAGCACCATGCAGATGTAAGACATCAATTTCTCTGTACACATTGTTGGATGTTCAAAAGAACTACTGTTTATTAAGGCCCTTATCAATGCATCTCCCATTTAAGCCAATCATGCACTACAATGGAAATATCGTGGCCTCGGTAAATGAAGAGTTTACTCTGGTACAAATCAACACTTATATTCAACGTTTAATGATAATTAGTTCTTTTGAAATAAAACACGCTATTTCTATATGGACATCCCCAGTACATATTTTATATGTAACACAAAATGAAGTATTTTTACTTTTCTGTTTTCCTTTTTTGAAGTATATGAAATTGATTCATTCACTTTCTGCAGCCAAATAAGTTATATAATCTTCAAGATACCCCTTTAAGTATGGCCGTACTTCCCATACCAACTGCATCATCAAAAAGCAAATGTGTGAAACTACTCATTAAGGTTAGTAACCTTCCTTCATGGATCATTCATAGGTGTATTCCGCATGTCAGTTTCATTTTTATTGTGTGCTCGTTTTCTTTGGATGACATCTCAAGCACTAACACATATGATCAATTTATAATTAATTTACTCAGGCTGGTGCTGATGTGAATTTCATTGACTTGAATGGTCTTAGTTACGTGAGGTTGGCAGCGGGATGTGGCTTATCTGACACCATGAAATGTTTGCTAGAAGCTGGTGCTAACCCGAATATTCCAGATGAAGTGAGTTGTACTGATTTCCACTTTTCTTCTGTCAGGATTTTTCATGCACCACGTTCTATCCGTTGTGTTAGATTGTAGACTCTTGAGATATTAGAATAATATGATCATCCTAACTTGTTCTTTGGAGAAAGATAAAAGATTTTTTTTCTTGGGAATTGAGGGGAGTATCCAACCTAGCAAACTTTATGCTGGGACCTAGGCTTCATGGCTCTTTTCTTACCTTGTAAATATTTAGCAACTTTCTCTGTTCTTCTGCTAGATGCCAATTGTTAAGGAGTATTAGTATATGTCTAGGAGTCCGCATTAGTCTAGAAGTTATTCTCTTGTTCCTCAAGTCATGTGTAATATATATTTGCCCACTTGGCTATCAATAGAGACAAGTTGTAACCATAACATGGTATCAGAGTGGTTCTTTCCTTGACCTAGGAATTAGGCCACCGGTTCCGCCGCGCCATCCCGGAGGAGATCGATCTCATGATCTCTCATAGTTTTAGAAATTTTCGTTTTGTTTTTCCAATTAGATTTTTCCTCTGTCGCCACTCTACGGATCATCACGGAGCAGCTCAAGGTCGGCCACGTCATTAGCCAAGAGATCGTGGAGTCCGGTGGCGCCCGCGGGTGGACCAAGTTCGAGCTCGCAATCAGCAACGCCGGATGCGACACTGTTGAAAATCTGTGTGTGTCCATGTGTTTGCGGCCCAAAATGGCCCACCTTAGTGTATATGATCGACCTCTACTTGGAGCAAGCAAGAGATGTAAGAATATTCTTCCGTAGCTGGTCCTCTCTATAGGATTTTCGTGGCCTCATTTTCCAGTCCCGATCCTTTATATAGGATTTCCGGAGCCTGTTTTAGCGTTACCGATCTATGCCCATTCTCTTGTCATCAAGCCTCTTAGGCCACGGTTTTCTTGGGCTATGATGTTTTGCGGAATGCTTCGTTTTCTTGATGTTAAATCTTTATTTTGACAACCCATCTTCTCTTGATCAAATTTTGGTCTTTGTCTGTCTCATTCTTCGATCGACTCTATCCACTTTGGCTCACTCCACAGGTTTTGAAGACTTCATGCTACGACGACACTCTCAACATGCGGTGTTTGGATTTTTTTTTCTAGTGTTACACTTCTTCAAATGCAATGCTATTGCATACGCTTTGCATTTGAGAGGGGGGAGGGGGTTAAGGAGTATTAGTATGTGTCTAAGAGTTCGTATTAGTCTAGGTATTATCTTTTGTTCCCCAAGTCATGTGTAATATATATTTGTCCACTGGACTATCAATAGACACAGGTTGCAGCAGCCCTCCTACCCTTTAGTTTCGTAAACGCCCAGAATCAGTAATCATGTGATACATGGACTAGACTCAAGAAAGAAGATGAAGTAAATATGCTGGCCACTGCATACCCATGATCTATGAACCACCTCATGTTTGACTAGCCAATTAGATAACCAACCCTGTTGCATTGTATTGATCTCTCCCCCTTTGTATTTCACATTTTGAATGGAAGTTTGAAGGGTTACCCGGCTCCTTTCTCTGCACAAAAGAGCCCTTACTAATACACTAATATGTAACAAGATACTGGAATTTTGGATTTGAAGAAATTTTTAAGATATGTAAAATCAGATGGTGATTGATAGACCAATTCTTGCTTGTAAGTTTCAGTATGAGTACTGCACCGAATATAAAGCTTATGACTGTAGAATTTTTAATTATCTTTTGAGAGATAGAGTTAGATTGTCAACAACTTCTCGAGAGATCTTCGACGGAGTTTTCTTAGTGATCTATAACCGTCTCCTAGGCTATAGGCATCCATGATGCAGAGGCTGTGGTTAATAGAAGCTTCCATTCTCAAAACAAATCTATAAGTGCTTCTTTGGATTGAAGGAATTCATAGGAATTTTGGAGGATTCCAATCCGTAGGAAAACCTCATTTTATTTTTCCTTTGAGAAGTCCAATGCACTCACACTCTATCTCTCTCTACTCTTATCTTCTCATTCTTGCAAAATTCCTGTGTTTGTTTCCTGTAGGAATTTAAAGTACATAACATCGCAATCCTTTGTTTTTCCTATTCCTAGGCTTTGAAAATCCTGCAATCCAAAGAGGCCATAACCCTCTCCCGACCAGTATAAGTCTTTTGATACCACAGTTATATCAGCTGTTAGAATGATACAAATGTAGCCTTTTTTTGCTCTTTGTTTCTAAGGGATAATCTGAGTAATTATCACTTACAACCATTATGGGCTTTAATCGCTTTGCACAGTGAATTGGAGAACACGTCACATATTTGCAGGTCGTCTACTGAACTATGAATTGAGAAATATCTGTCACCTTCATAGCTAGGTCGAGAAAACTCAAGATACTCTTTTTCGATAATTTGTTTTTCTATTTTTATTTATTCATTGTTGTGTAATTTTTAACAAATTTATGCAATAAAAGAAACATAATTTATGTATCAGCTCCAACAAGTCGGTTATTTACTAGATAATTTATTAAATATAAGGTTTACTTGACTCTCTGCGAAGTCCATCTAGGTATCTGTTTGAAAATTGAAATGTCTTCAAACTTTGAATCCAATTAACGTAGATGTTCTTTGCAAGTACACTTGATATTTATGTTAATGACGGTTAACTGTGGAATCAACATTCTCTTCTACTTTTACAGTTTGGCATAACTCCAATTGAAGTTGCAGCGTTTCAAGGCAGTAGAGAAATTGTTGAAATGTTATTTCCTGTAACTTCTCCCATTCCAATGCTGCCCGATTGGAGCGTCGATGGAATCATTTCTCATGTGAAAACTTTTGGTTTGAGGAAGGTATTTGTTTCCTTCTGTTCTCACTTGCAGCTCCATCATACTCCCTTTTGTTTGACTACATTTGTCACTAGCCCATGACTTGCAAGTATGCAACCACTTAACATCTTTGAAAGCTTTAAATTTGGGGTAGACAGTATAAAATTGATTTCGTCCATGGACCATTATTTAAGGTGGGAGATTTTTTAGCCTCTGAGACCTGTGATAGTTATAGTGAAATGAAGGGTGTATTATTTACTGTTTTTATTAGTCTTAGGACCTTCTGTCATGCGCTGCCTATGCCTTGCCAGTGATATTGATATTTACTGAAACTGGCATGTGCAAGTACACATAGACTTAAGGATATGTTGGCATTGACGCGTCATTGTTAGTCTCTAAATGCAGGTTCTTGTCGGTGTTAGTCTGACATAGTTGTTTTGACCTAAATTTGTTCGTAATCAGGATAAGCATTTGTGTCGGAAGAAAAGAGCTGAACTAAAACTACAAGCTTCTGAGGCTTTTAAGAGAAAGGAATATCTGATAGCAGGAGAGCTGTATACTACTGTAAGTCACTCTGTCGACTCTTGATTTCTTCAAGTCTTTTTTTTAGATATGCCAACTAATCAACTTTCTTCAAGGCTGTTTGAATTTTAAACAAAAGAAATTAAGAGAAATTCAACATTTATAGCTCTGTTGACACCTCACAGGGTTGATTTTAATGCTACTTCTAATTGATAAAAAAAATCATATTTCTCAAATGATTAACAAGATATGACAAAGGTGCCTTAAGTTATTCTGTAGATATATCATATGTATGATGATCTTATGATATTTTTTCTTTTTAAATATGTGTCCCCCGGTATTTTTACCAAATTTATGCAAATTCTATTTAGAAAAATCTAGGATTCAAAGGAACTCCAATGATTATGGTATTTTATGAATGTATCGCTTATCATTTGCTTACAAGATACACTGCCGTAAGAAGATTGCCCAGATAGCCCTTGATGCTATGCTACTCCAAGAGGGCCTACTTGGACTAGGGGGCCTAAGCACTCAGTTATTCCTTTTCCAATCAGTTTCCAAGATTGTCTTTGAGGTTTTAACATTGTCTTAATCAAAATGTTCGCAAAAAAATGTTCACGTATGCAATCTAAGTACACCCTTAAGATGGAAAGATGCTTAAAAGTTCCTTAGACTAACTGCAACTTCAACATCCTAGCCTAACTGTTTAAGCTGTAGCTAGCCTACTATAGAAGTAAACTGTTCTTCCTCAAAGTACAAAGCTCTGATTGTAACTGTACAAGCGGAAGTATACACAATCCGCATTGTACTCGTTACAAAGTACAATGCGGATTGTGTATACTTGCGCTTGTACAGTTACAATCAGAGCTTCACCTAACTCGTCACTTTGCATCATTCTGATATCTTAAGCATAGGCCCATGTTCCATCCAGCGATGGATTTCTCAACCTACCGTCAATGGTTGCTGAGATATATGTGATAGGGTGTAAACAAACTCGATCAACAAAGCCGAGCTGTTGCCAATTGTTTTCCTTCAGAAGGGAATTGCATTGTTCTAACAGGAGGGAACAAGCACTAACAGGGGCAAGAAAACTAACAGTTCATTACAAACATTTTTCGTATGAATGTCCTAAATAGTCTTGTGCCAAAATTTGAACTTGAATCCATTTATTTTGAATGATTTCCCCCCACAGTTCCTGGCTGCGGACAGTACTCTGTAATCCTTGTAGGGACTCTGGTTCCAGCCCATAAAACTGTGACTGCTTCCATTAACCAACCTGTGTCTTGCATACACAACCTAGGCACCATCCTGCCCTCTCAGAGCATACATAATGCAGGTGCTTCGATGAGTGTTTGTGCAAAGCCTGTGTTTTTTTGCCACATCAGATGCAGGTCCTTGCAAAGTCTTGAAGTGCTTCACTTTTTTCTTGAAATTAGGTAGCATGAACAATTTCAGCGCCCGTATAGCTTGGCTAGCATCTGAGGTGATAACTTTTATACAGGTGCTTAATGCGATGGCAACACTCTTTAATGGCAGTACCTTACATTGCACTGGCCCTTAGTAATAATGAGTTATTTCAGCGTTTTGTGTTCAAAGTGCTGACGTAACACACTAATGATATACACCAGTTTCTAATCTAAAATGTATCTGTATCAGCTTGTCCAATTATATTTCCTGGTTCTATGTGGATGAAGATCTTCTTGTGAATCATTTATTTAATTCTGTCTGACCGTTTTCTGCTTGACATAGTTTCACCGTCCAGGAATATTGTGTTTTAGCTATTGTAACTGTAGTTGTTGTGGGAACTCTACTTTAGTATTGGTAGAAGCGGCATCTGATTGTTGTACTGCAGGCAATTGATCTTGACCCTAGTTCAGATGATAATGCAACCCTGCTAGCCAATAGGAGTCTCTGCTTGTTGCGCATGGGAAGTGGCAATATGGCTCTGGAGGATGCTAGCGTGTGCAGAATGTTGCGACCTGATTGGCCAAAAGCATGCTATCGACAAGGTGCTGCTTTTATGTGTCTGAAGGTAACAAAATAACATAGTAAATTGCGTTCAATCTCGTATGACCATGGAGTTTATCATGTCCTCTTAACTTACAGGACTACGAAAAAGCATGTGACGCTTTCGCAGATGGCCTAAAGCTGGACCCTAAAGATGTTGAAATTAAGAAGGCTTTAAGGTAAAATTTCCATTTTCCAGTACTGCCAAAAGTTTCATAATCCCCTGCTTGATTGGTCCAGTAAAAGAATAAAATATTTTCTTATATATGGAAGTGATAATAATGTGAAGTTCTTCTGGAGTGTGTGTGTGTTTTTGCTGTCTCTTATATTTCATTGTACATGAAGATCTAAATTCTAGATGAATATCACGTGGGTTTGGCCATTTATGGCATGCTGAGATTTTAGTCAGTGGTAGCTCCTTCCATAATTAACTTATAGGAAAATCAGGAGATACATATTGTCCTGGTGACATGGTGCAAGACTGTTATGATTATTTTTTGGGAAAAGAAATTGCAAGTAAATTTCTCCTTAAACTTACCTTGATCTATTTTTCTGTCGCAGAGAAGCCTTTGAGGCGATGAAGGTCTCTCGTTGCGCTGAAAAACAACCTTGACTTAGTCTAGACGTGCTCAATCATACCTGGAGAAGTTTTGGCTCTCTTTTGTTGCTAGCTCCAAGATATCCCAGCTGCTCTCTAGTATTAAGCTGCCGCAAGAATGCCAAACTCTTGTGCCCTTTTAGACTTATATATATGGTTCGCACCCATGTAAATATTGCTGAATGTTAAAATATTATTTTAGTTTCAGTTAAATGCAAAGAAGTGTTTTCGATTGAGTTCCTTATCTGTCCTATAACTTGTTCTTGCTTTCTTTAGTATTATTAGCTTTAATTATTTTGCCATGTTCTTTGTCGTAGCTTGGGGAATTTTCTGGAATCGCTCACACTTCCACGTACAGGTAGTTACACACTAGAATGGGCCTATGGGCCTAACACATACATACAACCCAACACACCCTCTCAAAATGGACGATAAATGCCAACAAAAATGTTAGAGTATATATGTGTATATTGTAGTTTCCCCACCTGTTAGGGGGCTTTCTGTATATTTGCCTGTACCTGTACTATATATGTGGCCTTTGGCCCCTGGTAATACAACAAGCATCTATTATCCTAACAAAAAATAATTTACTACATAATCTCTTTGTCAAAAAATCTATTATTCGTTATTCGGAGGTTACATGGCTTAATTTCAAGGTGTCTTGCCTAGCCTCTCTTCGATAAAGAATCAATTTATTTAGGATGCGACTATGTGTAAGACGCCCTATATTTAGCAAATTTGTAGGGCGTTAGGACAATTCATATTTTAGTTAGTGACCATACTCACGCGGCTCGGACTGGTTTTCTCCCCGCAGGCATGCACTAAATAACACAATTGATGATGTCACCTCGTATTAAATGCAAAAACTGAAAATGTAAAATATTTTGTAGGTCAACCCGTTTATCTGATTCAGGATCGGTTTTCACCGTTGGGCTAGTCGCGACGAGATCTTCATTTTTTTTACCCAAAAGTTATCAACCATTAACACGTGAGTTACCAGGCTGTAGTATGTACGTTACCACACATGCAACGATTAATTTTTGGTATGAAACTATAGCCCACTTTTAATTGTTCTTTTAAAAAAATCAAGTTTTGTTGTTACTACCTAGTTTCATAAGTGAGTTAATATTTTGAGACAATAATGTAACATGTAAAAGTGATTAACTATATATATTAAAACATCCGTGCAACTCAATAAGTATTAGGATGATAACCTTGTCGATTGCATGGTGACAACTACACACTTAAAATAGATGGATAACTTCATCACTACTAGGTGGGTAACTTCATCAGTTTAGGGTGAATAACTCCATCACTATTGTGTGGTAACTTTATCAGTCCATCAGTACTGAATGGGTAACTCTATTAGTTTAGAATGGGTAATTTCATCACTACTGGGTGGGTAACTCCATCAGTTTAGGATGTATAACTCCATCACTACTGAGTGGTAACTCCATTAGTTTAGGGTGGATAACTCCATCACTACTGGGTGAGTAACTTAATCGATCTAGGGTGGGTAAGTCTATCATTACTAGATGGGTAAATCCATCACTACTGGGTGGATAACTCCATCATTACTACGTGAGTAACTCCATCATCTTAGGGGTGGGTAACTGTGTCAATACTTGTCAATACTGGATGGGTAACTCCTTAAATCTAGAGCGGGTAACTCTTTCAGTATAAGGTGGGTAACTCTTTCAGTCTAGAGTGGGTAAATCCATCTCTATTGCGTGGGCAACTCAGCAGTTCAGTATGGATAACTTCACCACTACTGGATAGGTAACTCCATTAGTGTAGAGTGGGTAACTCCATCAGTCTACGGTGGAATAACATCATCAATATTGGTTGGTAACTCCATCACTACATGTGGGTAGCTTACATGTTACAGGGTGGGTAACTTACTTGTTACGGGTGGGTAACTTAATTGTTATGGGGTGGGTAACTTTTTGGTCCAAAACAATTAATTGGAAGCCTCCACACATATTTTCTTTTGGGTGGGTAAATTACGTATTAAGGTCTGGTAACTTATTTGTTATGGTGTTGGTAACTTACTTGTCATGGGTTTGGTAACTTTTGGGTATAAAAGAAATTCATCGGAACATATCAGAATGGGATCTAGTTTTAAAAATCTCGACGCGAAGAGTCCAACGGTGAAATGGATCGTAAATCGAATAAATGGTTTGACCTACAAAACATTTAGAATTTTTGGATTTCGCATTTAATGCGGGATGACATCATCAATTTTGTCTTTTTCTACATATATGCTAAATAGTCTGCACACAAACTTTTTTTTGGGTGGTAAATTACATATTAAAGCCTGATAATTTATATGCTATGGGGTTGGTAACTTTTAGGTTCGAATTTTTTCTTATCGGAACATATTAATATGGGATTTAGTTTCAAAGATATCGACGCGAAGAGTCCAACAGTGAAAACGGATCGTAAATCGGATAAACGGTTTGAGGTACAAAACATTTTGAATTTTTGGATTTCGCATTTAATGCGAGATGACATCATTAATTTTGTCTTTTTCCAAACACTCAAACGTGAGCAATCAGAGTAGAATTGGTTTGCATAGATCTCAGCCGTAGGTTCACTTATCAATGACGTACAGAGCGTTCTAGAGATTCGCCAAATATAGGGCGCACTATGATTAGATTTTCTCTTTATTTATACATGCTTTATTCGGTCATGCTAAACTAGATTGCTAGTTATGTTGATTGCTGATGTAGTGTCGCACAAAAGTTCAATGGTCCTCCTTGTTGTAGTTTCATTTTCTATAGGAGGCCTCTCTTTTTTGAACCTTTATAGGAGGCCTCTCATCCATAACATCTCACTCAAACACAAACCTTGTTGGTCTAGGTTCAGCGTGAGAGTGTTGGACAATTTATTGGTCCGGTTCGGCAAAGCTATTGAGACCGTGGTTGGGCAGGTTTTGTATGACGGCACCCCAATTGCCCCCCCCCCCCCACAGGGTTATTGGGGGCACGAGTGGAGATGCTCTTAAGGTCGACTTAAGATGTAAGAATCGAGACGCCCGCCGTATGGAAGTTACTGCGCAGTTAAAAAAAATCTTCGAAATGTGGATATCACCCCGACCTCTGCATCTAAGGCTGAGAATGGTTGGAAAACTTGACCATACCTCAAACGAACCCGCACGACCAAACATGGCAGCCCAACCTGAACTAAACCCATTTGTTATTAACCGCAACCCAACCAAAACCAAACCTAATTGATTTTCCACCCAAACCGAACTAAACCTTATCTCCATCCACGGGTTGATTAACTGAAATGAGTTTAAAATTGTTTGATCAAATGGGTTGTGGCGGCCTTGCCGCTAGCCGCATGCAACATACCGATTATTTTCTTCTTGGGTCAATGGGTCATTGACCGTAGAAGGAGCGCGTTCCATGTGGATTTTTCTTAACACTCGACACCACATATGTGCATCGATTCAACTAAGGGTTCTTATAAAACCTAGAACTTTATGTATACATCTGCTATGATGATGTCACATTGATGTCATAACGTACATGACGTGCATGCACGAGCATGTACCTCGAGTCGGACCTGCACGGCATAAAACCTCGTGTCAAGCCTGGGTTTATGAGGCACTCCCGCTTTCACGCTCGTGCTGAGAATCAAAGGGCAAACCCATATAAAAAATTAGGTCTGAACCCATAGTCTGCACCTGTTAGGAACCGAAACATTTAAACCCATAACTAACCAAATCCAACTAGTTCCTTTGAGAAATCGAACCGTAACAAACTGTTAACATGCTAAGCCCATAACAACCTAAACCAAGTAAACCCACAATGGAAAACCGAACTTATTAAACAGGTTAATCATAAACTGTTATCAGATTTATCTGCATCAAGTGATGCACACAGACTTTTTCATTGCAAAGTTTCAAATATCAAGTTTATGAATCACAAATCACATAAGGTTAAGACATGAATCAACCATCGAAAAAGGACAACTTATAGCATCTAGGCATCCCTAATGTTATAAATATGTTGCCACGAAGTTCGGCTGAAATTATCCTGACCGGTCATAAGGAGCCATGCACATTCAGTAACCATAAGCTCTTGCTCATCAAATGGGAGTAGCTAAGCCAATGGCTTAATCCAATAAGCCGTCATATTGATAACATGCAAAATATAAACATTTTTTACCTGTTAAAAATAATGTTATTATTTCTACAATTCCAGATAGACCAATAAATAACTGGGCAGTCAAATAGAACAAGAGAAAAACAAATCATAGTATAGAAGTTGACACGATATCAAAACCCCACAAAAAAATTACCGCCTTTGCTTTTGAAACAATTAAGTCGGCCAATGCAAAAAAAAAAAAAAGAAGAACAGATGGGTCTGAGCACATCCCGCCGGTCAACCATATTTCCTGGGAAAATCTAATCATAGGGCGCCCTATGGTTGGCAAAGCTTCAGACGTAATGTGGATCGTAGATAAGCAAATCTATGGTTGAGATGTATGGAGACTAATTCAACTTAGGTTGATCACGTTTGAGTGTTTGGGAAAGACAAAATTAATGATGTCATCCCGCATTAAATGCTGAATTCGAAAATTCAAAAAGTTTTGTAGCTTAAACTGTTTATCCGATTTATAATCCGTTTTCACCGTTAGACTCCTCGCATCGAGATCTTCGAAACTAGGTCTCATGTCGATATGTTTCGACAAAAAAAAATTCGGAAACAAAAGTTACCAACCACATAACATGTAAGTTACCAGCCTTTAATACATAAGTTACCAACCCAAAAAAAAGTCCGTGTGGAGGCTATTTAGCATCCATGCAGAAAAAGACAAAACTGCTGACATCATCTGCATTAAATATAAAATTCAAAATTTCAAAAACTTTCATAGCTCAAACTGTTTATCTGATTTACAATCAGTTTTCATCGTTGGGATCGTCGCGTCGAGATCTTCGAAAATAGATCCCATATTGCTATGTTCTGATGAATTTTTTCCGAACCCGAAAGTTAGCAACCCAGAACAAGTAAGTTACCAACCCCATAACATGTAAGTTACCCACCCTGTAGTTATAGAGTTACCACCCAGTACTAAAGATGTTACCCACTGTAGACTAATGGAGTTTTCACCCTAGATTGATGGAGTTACCACCCGGTATTGATGAATTTATCACTCAGTAATGATGGAGTTATCCATCTAGACTGAAGAAGTTATCCACCAATATTAATAGAGTTACCCACCAAGTAATGATGGAGTTACTCATCCTAAACTGATAGAGTTACCCAACCGATAGTGATGGAGTTACCCACACATTAGTTATTGAGTTACCCACTCTAGATTGATTGAGTTACCATCCTATAATGAAGGAGTTACCCAATCTAAACCGATGGAGTTACCCACCCTAGACTGATTGAGTTACCATCATATACTGAAAGAGTTACCCAACCTAAACCGATAGAGTTACCCACCCTAAATTGATAGTTACCGTCCAATGGTGATGGATTTACCCACCCTAGTTTGATAGAGTAATCCTCTCTAGACCGATTAAGTTACCATCCATTGTATAGTGTACGGTGGTAATTTACGTACTACAGCCTGGTAACTTACGTGTTAAGTCGTTGGTAACTTTCGGGTCAAAAAAAATATCGCCGGAACATATCAACATGGGATCTAGTTTTGAAGATCTCGACGCGATTAGTGTAACGGTGAAAACGGATCATAAATCGGATAACGGTTTGAGGTACAAAACATTTTGAATTCTCGGATTTTGCATTAAATGCAGGATTATGTCATCAATTTCGTCATTTAGTATATACATGCAAACATACGGTAGCATTCGATGACTTTGGATGGATTATGATAAAAAAAAATTAATGCCCTATGGTTATGCCAAATTTAGGGCGCTCTATACATAGTCGGGTCCTATTTCCTTGGTCGCATGGTACGCCCCGCCAAAACTTTGGCTTCCCGGGCAAAGTATTCGATTTGCACCGCCAAAACTTCACCCGTCTACTACCCCTCCCTGGGCCCTGGCCATTCCCCTCCACCTCGATGCTCACTGCTTAGAGTTTCCCCTCCGTCTCCGACCACAAGCCCCCGCCCCATCCTCAACCACGTCCCGGCCAGGCCGTCCAGCCTCAGCTTCTGCGGAGGACGCAGTAAGTGATTTTTTTTTTGATGCTATCACCGGGGGGGAGAGAATCCCCACCTGAATTTTATTGCAGAGAGATTACATATTACAGAGGGTGAGGTGGTCGCGCCACAAGTCGGCTGCCAACCTCATGTCCGCTTTAGAAAAACGGTGAGCCCATAGGGTAAGGTCATAGATAATGTTCTTGACTGTTACAGAAGAAGGTTGATCTATACTTCTAAAAACACTCGCATTTCTAGCATCCCAAATTTTCCACAAAATGATAAGCAGGACTGAGTCCCAAACCTCGTGGGGCATGTGGGGTGGAATAGGTGACTCCCATAGCAGGCGGAAAGGCTGAGCATTAGGCTGAATACCTATCTTCTGCCACACTTGAGCTGCATACGGACATGAAATGAAGAGGTGGTGTCGGTCTTCCTTAGGCGCATTGCATCTGGGACAGAACTCGTAGTCCAAGATATGTTTGTGGCGAAGGTTAGCTCTAGTGTTGAGACGATCAAGCAGCAGGAGCCATCCGAAGATCTTGACCTTGTTAGGGACCCGAGAGGCCCAAACACGGTCAGCGTCAGGGTTAAGCAGCGCAGTCTGGATCCCCACATATGCCCCTCTAGTGGAGAAGGTGGAGCCATCGAGCAGGAGGCGAGAGTCTGCGTCGTCCATCAAAGTTGTACCCTGCAGTAGCAAAGAAAGAGCAGCTAGCTGTTGCGTTGCAGCCGTGGTAAATGCTTAATCATTGTGCATTTGTTTGTTTCTGGTGTTCGGATCGGGAATATGGCATGGCTCTGTTTCCTCCTTGTGCTCTGTTTCAATTCTGGTTCTTCGATTGAGAATATGGCATGCCTTGTTCAGTTCGATTGAGTACTGATTCAGTTCGATTGAGAATATGGCATACTTACTAGTAGTAGTCTAGTACTGATTCAGTTTCGTATGAGGCAGGAATCGCAAATGGCTTCTTCCCCGTCTCCAGGCAGCGCCGCTGGGCGCACGGAGGATGCGATATATGAGTTCACGACCTCATCTCTGCGCACGCAGTAGGAGGTGGACGCTCTCAGCAGTAGGTACGGCGTCGTCGTGTCCAAGGACTACTTCACACTGAGCCCGGCCGAGGAAAACCGGAACGTGAGCTCGCCGCCGCCGGCTGGGGCCGTGTGTTTGCACGTGCACGCGCTGCAGGCCGGTTTTCTCTGCAAACCGCGCCAACACTTCTACAATGAGGTGCTGAGCCACTTCGGGATCGCGCCGGGCCAGCTCGCACCCAACTCGTGGCGGACAATGGCGGGCTTCGTCGGGCTTTGCCATTACCTTGGTGGGGAGCCGTCAGTGACGGTGTTCCGGCGTTTCTTCAGGCTATGGCCGCTTCATTACGGTAGCAAGTATTTTCTTTTCCACAACAGTGTCAAGGGCCGCCCTTTCTTCTTGCCACAGCCATCTTGGCTGTGGAAGAAGAGCTTTTTCTTGGTATGGTCGCCGGTGCCGTGGGCTTGCCCCGTGGTGTGGGGCAATCCGTCTGAGAGCTCTCTTGCCGATCCGTGTTCTACCACTCCTACGGAGCACACCATGGTTCAGAGGTTGCAAGAGGCTGTCGAACACGGGCCGTTAGATATCTTCAAGTTTTGCCATCTTTATGACGACAACGGCCATGAAGCTGCCATGACACCACCACTTTCTTCTCCTAGCTCTGCTCAAGGTAAATGCCCAGCTACTCAATTTCTAAGTTGATTCCCGAACATGGCTTAGCGCGCATATATTGATCTTTCTGTTGTGCGACAGGGACGGATCCTGCCGCCAATGCAATGGTGAGCACTGCCCAGGCGGAGAAGGGGACATCGGTTGTGCAGGCATCAGCTGCACCCGAGATTTCAGGGAAGAAAAGGAACCGTGAGGAGGCACACACAGAAGGTCCATTGCGGCTTGGTCTCCGACGTGTGTCCCCGGCGCCGGGCTACTCCGCGCACAACAAACCTGACGTGATCCAGGTTTGCTCAAATAAATACTCCCTCCGTTCCATAATGTAAGCCTTTTTAGCATTTCTCTTTCCATCCGTATCTAGACATGTTTTAGTGCAAGATTCATTTGAACCTTACACTAAAACATGTCTAGATACGGATGGAAAGAGAAATGCTAAAAAGGCTTACATTATGGAACGGAGGTAGTAGTATCTGCTGGAAATGCATTATGTCTGGCCGATGAAATGGGGAATCCTTGATTTAACAGGTGTATCTGTTCACGTTATTTGTAGCTGGAGAAGGTGAAGGCGCTGCGGCCTGAGCTGCTTGACGACGCCATGGAGGCCGACGCTCTCCGGGAGGAGCTGAAGAAGACGGAGTTCCAGCTACGCGAGGCCAATGAGGCGGCGAGGCTGGAAAAGAAGAAGGCTCACGCTCGGAGGGAGGAGCTGAAGAAGACGAAGTCCCAGCTACGCGAGGCCAACGAGGCAGCGAAGCTGGAGAAGGAGAAGGCTGGCGCTCTGAGGGAGGAGCTGAAGAAGATGAAGACCCAGCTCAGCGAGGCCAATGAGGCGGTCAGAGTGGGGAAGGAGAAAGGTGACGCTCTGAGGGAGGAGCTGAGGAAGGTTAAAACCGCCAAGGTGCTGCCGAAGGAGGCGATGAAGGAAATATTGGAGAAGTGTCTTTGATAGACATGATCGCAATTTCACCGTTTCTAATGTGCTTGTGCTGACAGGCTTAACAGCGGCGCAAATGCATCACCAAATAGGCGTAAGGCCCCTTTTGCTACTTTCATTGTCGCAGTTGAAAGAACATCGCCTTAATATTAGTAGTATTGTCGAAACTCATCTGCAGTGGTAACTACTATTGCTTCGGTCTCCTCTTTGATGGCTGTGTTCTTTGTTTCTTGGCAAATCTTAGGACCTTCACACGTCTTTTGCTGATGGAATTCTGCTTCACCTCTTTCATAGTGATGATCCATTAGTTCTATACTTAGCTGCTTGCTTGATTTAGTGGTTTGGCTGCTTC
This sequence comes from Puccinellia tenuiflora, assembly GCA_012064385.1. Classification (NCBI taxonomy): domain Eukaryota; kingdom Viridiplantae; phylum Streptophyta; class Magnoliopsida; order Poales; family Poaceae; genus Puccinellia; species Puccinellia tenuiflora. The sequence continues at coordinate 2,008,103 of QRDG01000033.1, forward strand.
CCGGGTGGGTTTCTGTTTGACATGTCTCGTTTACTGCTCACTCAGTACTGCATATTGGTTTGGATTCATGAAGAAGAGATGGCTCCCAAGTTCATTTGGAATGGTGGAGCAGGCTCACTGGGTGAATTTGATTGCAGAATTGGGATCTGCTACTCTCCATGAAGGACCTGACGGTTTGAGTTGGAAGCTTGAGAACAAAGGGATGTTCTCCACAAAATCCCTGTATCGCAAACTCTGTTAGGATCCTATCTTGCCCTCCTCGGCAGAAATTTGGAAAGCTAGGGTACCGTTGAAGATTAGGATCTTCCTGTGGCAGTTGGCGAGGGATAGGCTCGCTTCCAATGATCAAATTGCCTTGCACCATGGCCATTCGTCTGGTAGATGCTCCCTCTGCGATCTTCCTGAAGATGCTAGCCATATTTTCTTTGGCTGCGATCTTGTGCGTTTTGTTTGGAGCGGTATTCGTGATAAATTCAATGTTAGGTGGAACCCTGAGTCTTATGCGGATCTTGTGCAGATTCTGCAAAGTCTCAAAGGGAAAGCTCGTCTCGCCTGTCGAATTTTGCTTGCTGCCATTTGCTGGGTGCTTTGGCTAGTTCGCAACAAGTTCACTATTGAGCACAAATTCCCAAGACAACCAGCTGAATGTTTTTTCAAAATTCTTTCATTTTTGTAGCTCTGGAGGCCCCTGTTCCACGACGGGCTTAGGACGACGACGGACGAGATGACCCTCATGATCAAGCAACTCTTTGGAGCTACTTTTGATGCGCCTACTCCACCTCCTGTCCTGCCCTAGCTATCTAGTTCTAGTCGTGCTCTCTGGCGAGTGGGCGAGTGTGCCTGTTCTCGCAGAAAAACTATCTCCTTTTATGTGTTTTGGCTTTATGCCCGGTGCTGTAATCGCTTGATCGCGTAACTCTTGTCGGATTCTGGTGGGCCGTTGGCTTTATTAATTTAAAGCCGGGCACTGGTTGCCTGTTATCTAAAAAAAAAGTTCATTGTACCCGTGAACTCCCTACCATGAGGGAACAACCAAAGGAATGTGCTGAGATGGTAAATTGAATGGGAATGGAATTCATTTTGCAGGATACAACAAAAATTTAGGCGTAATCAAGCGTGCTCAATCAATGTCAATATTGATATAACAAAATTAAGGCGTCCTCAAGTGTTCTCAATCCGTGTCGATGTTGAAAGAACCTGACTCTTACCTGACCGATAGGCCAGGCGAAATGCCACCTTGTGCAACTTTTTTCCCCTGGAAACAGTAGGACTGTACTCCGCAAAAAAGGAGGAAACAGTAGGACTGTACTGCGTGTATTTTTTATTTATATTTTTTTGTTTTTTGGTTACAAAGAAAAAGCATAAGAGGATTGTACTGAAAGAGAACTAAAAAGGCATCTGATGAATAAGCCTTCTTGCCATGTACTTAATCCACTTGAGCTCCTCTTTGAAAAAAGGCTCTACACCGTAATAAACTTGTTTTTCATTATGGATAAATGATCAAACTCGAAACGAAGCACGAGCCCTTATCAGCTCCTCCAGACCGCACCAGGGCCTCAGATCTGACGAGCCAGGGCATATGGCCGCTTCCCCCCAACCCCCTCGTCGTCGTTGAGGGGTACGGCCGGACAAACCCCGCTTTATGCCGGCAATGGCTGGGCCTTCTCCTGGTGGCGGTGCTCCCTCCCTTTTTGTTAGAATCCTACTGTTTTTATTCATTGTTCACCAGATGACAAAGTGAGTCATCCTTCTAGATCATTTGAAACAACAAGCAACAGTTGTGATACAATTCTGAACCGGTATGCTGGAGTCCTTTAACGTGCAAAGCCAGAAGAATCCAAGTTGTTCGTGACCCTTTGTCCAATGTGCTGGCCAGCAAGGGGCGCGCCCCACTATGGGCTTCTCCCCTTTGACCCATGTATTGCCCACACTTGGGCTGAGCCAACTGGGCTGCCCATGAGACCCTATGGAACATTCCATATACTCCTCTAGAACATTCCTAATGTTTTTAGGGTTATGCGGGAGTTTTCCGATACTCAAGAACTCTTCTGATTCTCTCCGAAACTGGTTTGTTCTTCCTAGAACTATTCCGATGATATTCTATCATGCTCCTAACATATCCAAGTACTCAATAGACTAGTGATACTTAAGTGTGTGGCCCCGCAGATTCGGTAACATGTAGATATGAACGAAACTCCTTCCGGTCAATAATCAATAGTGGGATCTGGATACTCAAATTGATTCCTACACTTACACGTGGATTCAAGCGAACCTTTTGTTCTCATACATAGTTCCCTTTGCTTCACGACAATATATAACAAAAATCGAGGCGATGTGTATCGGTATCCTTATGAAGCAACACTTGAGTAGGATACCTAGTTATCCTCGTTCGGTTTGTTCTCGTATCCGTATTCCGGTATCTCGTGATCACATCACGTTGTGTCTGGCGAGACAACGGTGGATACTGCAATACCGAGAGAATCTAAAGAGTATCTCTCCATCGTTATAGGAGCAAATCTCAACCTTGAACTATCAAGTCCTAGACGTCACTACAAAAAATGTGCTAACTTATGACCTTTTGATCGTGACTCTGAAAATATTGGTCATAGATCTGTGACCATTTTACACTAGTTGGTCATGCCCCACTTTGGAGGGTCGAAATCTTAAAATTTAACGACCAAACCTGTCAAAAAGGTCACAATGTCCTTTCATGGATTGGTCATAATGCAAATATCAGTAATTTAGAAACTTTTTTTTATCAATTTAAATGGTTATTCTCAGCCAACTCAGCAGTTTCGTCTACGTGTCACTACTTATGTGTCATTTTCGCTTACGTGTCATTTTCGCTTAAGTGTCACTACTCATCCATTTTGTTGATCTCGATGACATGTGGGACCTAGCATATGCACATTGACTTGTTGACTAGCCAACTCAGCAGTTTCGTCTACGTGTCACTACTTATGTGTCATTTTCGCTTACGTGTCACTGCTTACGTGTCATTTTCGCTTAAGTGTCACTACTCATCCATTTTGTTGATCTCGATGACATGTGGGACCTAGCATATGCACATTGACTTGTTGACTAGCCTGACCGGTGGGACCCACGCAGTCATATGGGACCCATGCTCTGACATGTGGGTCCCACCGTTACCCCACCCCATACTGACATTTGGGTCCCACCCTTACCCTACCCCACCCATCCTGACATGTGGGTCCCACCCTTAGCCCACCCAGCCTGACCGGTGGGACCCTAATGACATGTGGGACCCGCCTCACCCGCGCATGACATGTGGGACCGGTCCCTAACTGCATGACACGTGGGCCCTGCCTGACAATTGGGACCCGCACAGAGAAATCGGCGAAAACTCTTCGCAAAAGTTGCAATCCTGGGAGTCGAACTCGAGAGCTCCTGCTCTCCGCAATCGGAGCTAACCACCAGTGAAAGGACACGGATGTCGCCTAGAGGGGGGGGGTGAATAGGCGATTTAAAATTATTACGGTTAAGGCTTGAATAAATGCGGAATAAAACTAACGTTTAATTTATCAAGCCAAAACCTAAACTAGCTAGGTTCACCTATGTGCACCAACAACTTATGCTAAGCAATATGATCAACTAGGTGATAGCAAGATATATGACTTTAAGCTTAATGTCTATCACAAAGTAAATAGCATAACTAAGAAGCTCGGGATAGAAATACCGAGGCACTTGGAGACGATGATTTTATCCCGAAGTTCACTTCCCAATGGAAGCTAGTCTCCGTTGGAGCGGCGCGGTGTTCACCAATGTGAAACACCGAGTAGCCTTGATATGGCACACCGTATCTCTGTTGTGTCTTACCACCAATGTGGCGAGGCACTTGTCACTATGTTGCCGTTGAGGTTGACAACTAGAACCTTTACAAGGATGAAGCTCACTCCACAAGTTGGAGGGTCTTCACCAAATGCACCGAGCCACCAAGACTCGATGCCCAAGGCCGAGGCACACACCACAACTTAATTGATGGCTCCCGGCAATGTCTTCGTAGCTACCGAAGCTCCGAAGCTAACAAGGTTGAGCCACACTCCACAATTGGAGGCTCCCAACAAATCCCGTAAGCCACCAAGACTCCGAGAAATCAAACCGTCTAGGGTACCAACGTGCCCTAGAGGAACAAGCTCTAGGGAACCAAAGTACCCAAGAGTAACAAGCTTCTCAACTTCACTTTCCACGAATCACCGTGGAGAACTCAAACCGATGCAACTAATGCAATGGCAAGAACACACTAAGTGGTCAAGTTCTTCCAACCCGAATCCAACCAAAGCAACTAATGCTTGGGAGGGATTAGGGAGGAAGAACAAAGGAGGAACACAAAGAAACTCCAAAGATTTAGATCCAAAGTGTTCTCCTCACTTAGAGGAGAGATCAATTGGTGGAAACACGGATCTAAATCTCCTCTCTCTTTTCTCTCAAAGAAGTAGCACGAGCTAGTGGAGAGAATGAGAGAAAGCCAAGCTCAAGAGGTCAACAATGGAGGAGGGAGAATAGCTCAAGAGTTGGCAAAAAGGTTAGGGTTTATTTGGGGAAGAAGCCCCTTAAATAGGAGGCCAAAATATGGCCGTTGGAGCTGTTTTTGGGCAGCCAAAACAGGGCAGCCGGCCTGTGGGCCGGCCTAGGCCGGCCACCCCACAGAGTAGCCCGGCCTGGGAGCCGGCCTAGGCTGGCCTGGGGGCTGGCCACCCACCTGAGCCGGCCGGCCTTGGAGCCGGCCTAGGCTGGCCTGGGGGCTGGCCACCCACCCGGCGATACGAAAACTTCAATATCTTTTTCATCCGGACTCCGATTTCGATGATCTTGGGCTCGTTGGAATCGTCACAACGAGCACTACAAGATTATGCAGAGAAACATCATAGTCCATCATGTGAGGATAAAACCAAATGAAGAAAGGTAAACCTTCTCATTTGCAAACCGGAAATGCAATATCTTCCACATACGAACTCCGTTTTCGATAATCTTGAACTCGTTGGAATCGTCACAACGAGCACTACAAGATTATGCAGAGAAACATCATTGTTCAAAAAGATATGGTAAAACCAAATGATGAAAGGTAAAACCTTTCTATTGAAAACCGGAAAACCATATCTTTTGCAAATGAAGTCCGAATGACATGAAACCACTTTTGTTGGAAAGAGGACGACAAATGCTATCCAATAACAAGTGAAAATATTGAAACCAAGCAAGGGAGATTTTGCTAATAATTGGAAGAGTGAAACCTTCCACATAGATGGACCGGCAAAATCTCCATCACCGAAAACTCAATAGGAGACACATATGAGAACCGTTTTCGGTGATCTTGGCCTTGTCATGAAAAGCACGACAAGCACCAATACCACACCACGATAAGAGCCAAATAGGAACCAATAAAGATGATGCCAAGGATGCAAAGGTTTGAGCTCTCTACGACCGATACGCTAAAGCTCACTTGAGAGCCCCTCTTGATAGTACGGTTACCTATCCTAAAACCCGGTCTCCCAACTACACCGTGAGACCGGTAAAATAGAAACCCTATCAAGATCATACCTTTGCCTTGCGCATTCCACTTGAGCTAGATGATGACGATCTTGATCTACTCTCAAGTGGATCACCTTTCTTGATTTTGCTCCGCTTGGTGAAGACACGCATATTGCTCCCCCATACACCAAGATGGGAGAGACACTCTTCGACATATCTTCACATGGCCTTTATCTTCATGATGATCACCACGTGACGCCATCCACCATGGACAACATAGGATCTTGATCAACAAATGATCTTCTTCTTCACATGCCCTAATCTTGTATGTTGATCAATCTTGCACTAAGCCTTGATCAACATATAGTCTTCTTCTTTTAGCCTTGACTCCAACATATGGAGTCCAAGCATTCCTTATGGACCAACACTGCAAATATAACTTAAAGCACACATTAGTCCATAGAGATTGTCATTAATTACCAAAACAACACATGGGGGCAACCATGCTCTTTCAATCTCCCCCATTTTGGTAATTGATGACAATCCCTTTTAAGAGGGTTTATATTATGAATTAAGCAACCTTGCAAGACAAGGATGCATGAGCATGAGAGGCAAATGCTTAAGAACCAAACTAAAGCATAAAACCAATTCCCTTAAACCCTCTAAAACTTCTCCCCCATTGGCATCGATTGCCGAAATGGGAAGAAAAATTTTAGATGGCCAATATAATATGAGTTCCTCCACAAGTATGCATTCCTCAAGATATGAGTGAAATTAAATGCACATATCCATTGATGAATAATAGAGGAAATCAAACTATATTGAGGATCCAAAGATGGCAAAGGATGAAATCATTCTAAACATCTCCACAAAGGAGAAAAGCAATCAAGAAGATCCTAACTGAGAATTCTAAATAAAATTAGGGAAGCTCCCCAAATGGAATCCTCACTCCCCCATAATCATCTAGAACACTCACAAAGTGCAAGGATGTAACCATTAAAGCAAAACAAAGCACTTGCACCAAAGATGTGGTTGAGCCATATGGAGATACCAATTAAAAGAAATTATTAATGAAGGCCCAACCAAGAGTATGTGTGTGTGACAAGACAATTAATTTGATAAGACACATAGTCTTAACCAAATGGAGATAAGTTATATATCAAGTATTGACACACATAACTTACAAAGAAGATTTTTCATAAAGAATATGTTCACAAACTCGAGGATACCATTTTTTTTTTAACATTCAACATAGGATTGGCCCAACCGAGATAAAAGGAAGATCTTTTAAAGGAGTATGTTCACAAGCTTAGGGGTACCAATTGGAAACTAAAACCAATTGAAAATTCCAAAAGATAGTGAGAGAATTTAGCCGATAAAAATCAACATGCTCACCAAGGTAAGCATGAAGACAAAGATCCTCACAAATACATGAGTGTGCAAAGATACCGATAAAAAAAAATTAGACAAGCACTCATGAGACAAAATTGGAGCCACCAAAGAATTATAGATAAAAGCAAGGTAGCTCAAAAGAATTAGGATACCAACTAAAAGGTGACCTCTCTCATATGTATGGGTTTCTAAGTAGACAAATCATTGATGATATACATCCACAAAGAAACTTGCACATATGAGATGGTTGATAAAGTGGAAACCATGGTATCCAAAAGGGAAGTCATGAATATACAAAAGATATTATTGCTTAAAAGCATAGCACATAGCTCAAATTTATCTCATTGTATATAAATGAACTTCAAAAATATCAAAGACATCACACATATCACTAAGGGAACAAGAGATAGTGAAGATGCTTTGAGATAGGCAACAAGTATCACAAAGAAATAATACCAATTGAAGAAAAAGATTTTTGCACTTCCATCACAAATATCACAAAGATATACCAAGTGAAGGAAAGAGCCAAAGCCATAACAATTGTACATTTAAAGTTTTCATGCCAAGGGGCAACCTACACAAGGTTGAATACAAGAAAAATATGCCTGGGATAGATACTTGTTACCGAAATAGCATTGGTGATGATGAAGATGAGGATTTTTGTTTATCATCAAAGCTTGACTCCAATAATCGCATGGTGAGAACACCTTCCTTATGAATGAGGCAAGCATCCAATGCATCTCCATTGTACCTAAAACAAAATTCAAGTACAACATGGTTCCCAAACTCATTGGGTTCCATAGTAGTTAGATACACTACAATACATAGGAAACACTCCACATAAATATGTGCATATAGATGAACTTGAATTTCATGCACATCTTAGCCATTTTAGGATTTGGTGGAGTATCCCCTATATATTGGATCAAGAAAGACTAGCATGCCATAAAATAAATGTATTAGTAAATATGCATGCATGGACTTACAAGAACCAAATGAGATACGGTTTGGACAAAACACCAAGTAAACCAAGAAGAGAGCACACCAAAGTGTGACACAAAAAGGTTGTCCAAATTATATCAAAATCCAAATCAACACATGATTGAGGAAAGAAACAAATCAACATGTGATTGATTCCAAAACACATCAACACATGAAGTGTGATATCAATAGGAATCAAATCAAACAACACATGAGAGATAAGACACCAATTGAAAGATAAGATACCAACTAGGAGACAAGATACCAAGAAGAGGATAATACTTGACCGGAATCAAGTAAAGTAAAATAAAGTAATAAGGTATCAAAATTCTCACAATAAATATCAATTGAAACAAATATCTATGGAGGAGATATTAAATTCCAATTAATACCAATTGAAGGTACCTAGGCAAGGCCAATGAGCATATAGGATGAAAGAAAGAGACATGCCCAAAGGGTTTTCTCATTCTATAGGATAAAACATAAAACAAGAGATGAGATTGCAAGACTCCCAAGAGAGAGCAAGGTTACACTAAATAAACCAAACACCCTCTACAATTTTCATGATGGCACTAAGCATCAAGAGAAAAGATTTGTCTTCCATAAACACATATGATAGAAATCAAATGCCAATTGAAAAGATCAAATATTGATAGATAGGATAGTGTTCTAAATAAAAGGAATGCTCCCCCAAGATTCATGCATTTTTTTTTGATATTTGTATTTGAATACAAAATGCACACACAAGGGATCATTACTCTTCATATTTTATTTACAACACTAAACACTACCAATTTGAGAATTAGGATCCTAGCAAGAGGCAAGGAAGGCAATGGGAGTCAAAATAATTATTTTGGGAAGAGATGTGGCAAATAAACACCAACGCCAATGTAAGGATAATCAAAAATATTCTACCATAAACATAAGTATGGATTGTCCAAGGACAATGACCATTTGGAATTATTTTCCCGGTGATAGAGGTATCCAAGAATATCCTCACAAGATAAAACATATGGCAAGGGATAAGAAATAAAACACCATATTTTAATAAGGTTTGTTGGTAGTTCCAACTATTCAAACCAACCGGCAATGCCATGGTTAGAATAATATGGAACAAATGGTTTCTCAACTAATGTATGTAAATGCATTTTAGAGAAAAACCACACCAAGCAAACTCACACAAACAAGAGCCAAACGATAGTTAGAAAGCAAATTGGAACTTGTTCGAGCTAATATGCCACATAGGAATAAGATAATTTACAATATCAAATCTAAGTGGCAAACCTCAAATGTTCACATTTTGTAGGATTGTAATATGCACATAGCTTATTACTCCCCCACAATGTGATAATTCATTTCTTCTTAACAAGAGGCAACTAACATCAAATAGAGATAATTAATAGACATTATAGAATTTGAATTTCTCATGAGCATGACACACCACATAGTTACTAGATAATCTTGATATATCAATACTAGGTGGTGTTACTCATATACACACATTTTTAGGTTAGTGAAGTGCACAAAGCATATCACTCCCCCAAAATGGGATAGTCCATTAATTTCTCAAAAGAGCCCATTGAAATCAACACAAGATCCAATAAGGACTCAACACAAAGTTTACACATATATGGAGCGCACATTAACATACACAAACTTAATTGTTTAAGGTAAGTAATAAGCACAACATATACAAGCACATGCTAGGAACAAAACTAACACATGCTAGGGAGCAAGCAACTTTCAATGAATATATATAATTTAAATATAAGTTACCGCAAGAAGGAGCATTGGATATGAGATATGACAATATAATCCAAATAATTTGGCTAGTGGAAATAATCATCAAGAAGATCCCTTAATTCTTCAAGGATAGCCAAGTCTTCAATGTCCTTCATCACAACCTATTGATCAAGTTTGAGCTTGTTGGTCCCCAACCAAGTTGGGTCCTAAGAGGTTAGTCACAATAGGCTTGGCAACCCAAATGGTTCTTTTCTTGACACCACTTTGAGTTCCCACATATTTGGCAAACACATTGCCAACCCTATCCTTCCTAAGAGAATAAACATCATCAATAATTATGGGGTTGGATAGAGTACCGTTTGTGCATGAAGAGGCCAAATGGCCCTTCTCACGGCATAAGTAGCAATATCGACTCTTTTCTTTCTTCTTAATAGGCACCTCAACTTGAGGAGCAATGACTTGAGTCTTCTTAGGAGGTTGCCTTTGTTCAACCCGAGGTTGAGCAAGAGATTGAACAATAGGCCTCTTCCCTAGTTGCTTCTCACTAAGAGGCTTCTTCTTCATTGGGCAATCTCTAACATGATGCCCTTCAATTTTGCACTTGAAGCAAACAATCTTGGCCGAGTGATTGACTTGTTCTTGGCCCTTCTTATTGCTACTCTTGGACTTGTTCTTGATATTGGAGTTGAATCCAAGTCCACTCTTGTCATTGGAGGATTTTTGTACACTCAACATGTTGTCAAGTGTGGCCTTCTCTTTATGACGTTTCTCCACATCTTTCTTCAAAGAAGTGGCTTGTGCCTTGTGCTCTTTAGTCTTCCCTACAAGGTTAGTAGCTACACAAGTACTAGAGGAAGTTGAAGCTTCATTGTTAGAGCAACTAGGCACAAAATGTAATTCAACATATGATTTAGCATTAGTGTGAGATGAAGAATTACTAGGACTAGCACATGGCATTTTAGCATTTTTATTAGAAGTTGTGCCATTGTCCACATGGGGCTTACTAGATATTACCTTGGTAGCAATTGCCTCATGAGCTAACTTTAACTTATCATGAGATACGAGAAGATCTTCATGAGAGCTCGAGAGCTTCTCATGAATTTCTTCCAATATCTCATAATTGCTAGTTAGCAATTTAAGTTGAGCCCTTAGCTCAACATTCTCCTTTAAAATGGATGCTTCACAAGAAATAGAGTTAGTAGCACAAGCATCAACATTAATAGAAATGGGAGAACAAGTAGGAAGCTCTTTTAGTAATTGAGCTTGGAGTTGATCATGAGACTTAGTGAGATGTGCAAGAGAATCTTCCAAGGACTTGACATCCTTTTCAAATTTCACATTAGCCTCAAGGAGTCTAACAATTTCAACAACAAGCTCATCATTTTTAATTTTAAAATCATTAGCCACCTTGAGAGCTCTATCATAGGTTTCATTTACTTTGGATAACTCTAGAGTAAATGTCCCATCAAGAGATTTCTTGGTGGTTTGTTCTTCTTCAAGAGCTTCCTTAAGATCCGCAATCGTGTTCGCATAACCACGTTCGCGGCAAAGACTTTCATCTTCACGTGCTTCCGAATCATCTAATTCTTGCTTGTACCCAACAAAGGTAGTTATGAATTCTATGAAACTATCATGAGCATTTTTATCTTTTTGAAGAGCACGTTCAACCATTCCACTCTTATTCATAAGGAGGTCAAAACTATTATCCTTATCTTCATCATAATTTTCTTCATCATCATTAGATTTATATAAGTAATTTTTTGAAGATATGGAAGGACTTTCAACACAAGCATGTGAAACATTTATAGTGCTAGATGTGTTTAAGTCCAAAGATAAATCATTGCAATGAGATAGAGATGAAATATTATCTAGAAGAAGCTCACTATCATTATTGCAAGATTTATCCCTACTCACCATTGCATTATTTTGTGGCTTGCCACATGTAGGTGAGGTAGAAGAAGTTGAGAACTCATTACGCCCGGAGGTGGAGTGAGAACAATCATTCTCACTATCCATGGACACACCATAATTGTCTTGAAGCTTGGTCCATAGCTCATGAGCACTCCGATAAGGAGAAACCGACAAAGCAACTGCATTTCTCAAAGACGTGAAAACCACATTAGAAGCTTGAGCATCTAGATAAGAATTTTCCTCATCCTCCAAAGATAATCTTTTCGGATCCTTTGGAGGAGGAAAACCCATATCTAAGATTTGCTCTATAGATGGATCAATATCTCTAAAATAATTTAGCATGCGATTTCTCCAATCATTATAATTAGTGCCATCGAATATTAAAGAGGCATTGTGCACTAAACCACTAGACGACATCTTTACTCTCTAGGCCGTGAAGCCCTATAAAGAGAGAACCGGCTCTGATACCAATTGAAAGGACACGGATGTCGCCTAGAGGGGGGGGGGTGAATAGGCGATTTAAAATTATTACGGTTAAGGCTTGAATAAATGCGGAATAAAACTAACGTTTAATTTATCAAGCCAAAACCTAAACTAGCTAGGTTCACCTATGTGCACCAACAACTTATGCTAAGCAATATGATCAACTAGGTGATAGCAAGATATATGACTTTAAGCTTAATGTCTATCACAAAGTAAATAGCATAAGTAAGAAGCTCGGGATAGAAATACCGAGGCACTTGGAGACGATGATTTTATCCCGAAGTTCACTTCCCAATGGAAGCTAGTCTCCGTTGGAGCGGCGCGGTGTTCACCAATGTGAAACACCGAGTAGCCTTGATATGGCACACCGTATCTCCGTTGTGTCTTACCACCAATGTGGCGAGGCACTTGTCACTATGTTGCCGTTGAGGTTGACAACTAGAACCTTTACAAGGGTGAAGCTCACTCCACAAGTTGGAGGGTCTTCACCAAATGCACCGAGCCACCAAGACTCGATGCCCAAGGCCGAGGCACACACCACAACTTAATTGATGGCTCCCGGCAATGTCTTCGTAGCTACCGAAGCTCCGAAGCTAACAAGGTTGAGCCACACTCCACAATTGGAGGCTCCCAACAAATCCCGTAAGACACCAAGACTCCGAGAAATCAAACCGTCTAGGGTACCAACGTGCCCTAGAGGAACAAGCTCTAGGGAACCAAAGTACCCAAGAGTAACAAGCTTCTCAACTTCACTTTCCACGAATCACCGTGGAGAACTCAAACCGATGCAACTAATGCAATGGCAAGAACACACTAAGTGGTCAAGTTCTTCCAACCCGAATCCAACCAAAGCAACTAATGCTTGGGAGGGATTAGGGAGGAAGAACAAAGGAGGAACACAAAGAAACTCCAAAGATTTAGATCCAAAGTGTTCTCCTCACTTAGAGGAGAGATCAATTGGTGGAAACACGGATCTAAATCTCCTCTCTCTTTTCTCTCAAAGGAGTAGCACGAACTAGTGGAGAGAATGAGAGAAAGCCAAGCTCAAGAGGTCAACAATGGAGGAGGGAGAATAGCTCAAGAGTTGGAAAAAAGGTTAGGTTTATTTTGGGGAAGAAGCCCCTTAAATAGGAGGCCAAAATATGGCCGTTGGAGCTGTTTTCGGGCAGCCAAAACAGGGCAGCCGGCCTGTGGGCCGGCCTAGGCCGGCCTGGAGGCCGGCCACCCCACAGAGCAGCCCGGCCTGGGAGCCGGCCTAGGCTGGCCTGGGGGCTGGCCACCCACCTGAGCCGGCCGGCCTTGGAGCCGGCCTAGGCTGGCCTGGGGGCTGGCCACCCACCCGGCGATACGAAAACTTCAATATCTTTTTCATCCGGACTCCGATTTCGATGATCTTGGGCTCGTTGGAATCGTCACAACGAGCACTACAAGATTATGCAGAGAAACATCATAGTCCATCATGTGAGGATAAAACCAAATGAAGAAAGGTAAACCTTCTCATTTGCAAACCGGAAATGCAATATCTTCCACATACGAACTCCGTTTTCGATAATCTTGAACTCGTTGGAATCGTCACAACGAGCACTACAAGATTATGCAGAGAAACATCATTGTTCAAAAAGATATGGTAAAACCAAATGATGAAAGGTAAAACCTTTCTATTGAAAACCGGAAAACCATATCTTTTGCAAATGAAGTCCGAATGACATGAAACCACTTTTGTTGGAAAGAGGACGACAAATGCTATCCAATAACAAGTGAAAATATTGAAACCAAGCAAGGGAGATTTTGCTAATAATTGGAAGAGTGAAACCTTCCACATAGATGGACCGGCAAAATCTCCATCACCGAAAACTCAATAGGAGACACATATGAGAACCGTTTTCGGTGATCTTGGCCTTGTCATGAAAAGCACGACAAGCACCAATACCACACCACGATAAGAGCCAAATAGGAACCAATAAAGATGATGCCAAGGATGCAAAGGTTTGAGCTCTCTACGACCGATACGCTAAAGCTCACTTGAGAGCCCCTCTTGATAGTACGGTTACCTATCCTAAAACCCGGTCTCCCAACTACACCGTGAGACCGGTAAAATAGAAACCCTATCAAGATCATACCTTTGCCTTGCGCATTCCACTTGAGCTAGATGATGACGATCTTGATCTACTCTCAAGTGGATCACCTTTCTTGATTTTGCTCCGCTTGGTGAAGACACGCATATTGCTCCCCCATACACCAAGATGGGAGAGACACTCTTCGACATATCTTCACATGGCCTTTATCTTCATGATGATCACCACGTGACGCCATCCACCATGGACAACATAGGATCTTGATCAACAAATGATCTTCTTCTTCACATGCCCTAATCTTGTATGTTGATCAATCTTGCACTAAGCCTTGATCAACATATAGTCTTCTTCTTTTAGCCTTGACTCCAACATATGGAGTCCAAGCATTCCTTATGGACCAACACTGCAAATATAACTTAAAGCACACATTAGTCCATAGAGATTGTCATTAATTACCAAAACAACACATGGGGGCAACCATGCTCTTTCAACCAGCCCACCACATGTTTGGTGATAGAACACCGTGCTCAGCCTATTTAAGGTGTATTGCCGAGTGGGCTTGGGCCTCGGTGGCACGAGGCCACCACTTTTTTTTCTATATAAACATTTTAGTGTGCCGAGTGGGCTTGTCCCATCCTGGTTCGACCGTGCTGCTGGGCTAGGCCTGGTAGGCTCGACTGGCTCTTTTTTTTCTTCTTTTCTATTTTCTTTTATAACTTTTGATTTTGAACTCCAATTTCAACCAAATAAAATTTGGAAATTTTGTAAAAATGTCCTCTGTCATTATAGACTTTGGATTTTAAAATTATGACATGATGAAATGAAAACATCCACTTCCAAAATTTGGGTTTGAAAATTCTAACATGACTTTTTTCGAATTTTTATTCCGATTTCAAAACACGGTCGAAACGACGGACATGACCGTTTGTAGCTAGGGGTTGAATATTGCAAAACTATTGGTGTATCTGTGATGAAATAGGCACTTGTGTATCTAAAAATTATTTTTTCCAAAAATCTTGAGCAAACTACGAGGCACATGTAGTTCAAATTTAACCCGATTCCTACTGATTTGGCAGAAACTTGTCTTTTTTACGAGAGGTGGTTGGAAACCATTTGGCACACAACAATTTAGTTTTTTCTACATTATATGTGGTCTACTATTTTGAGAAAATGCATTGGTCCAATTTTGCAACATATTTTTGGTAGGTGCTTCACAAAAAAACCCATTTTTCGCACTCGGAAATTGAAAAATGATTTTTCCGTGAAAGGAAAATGAAAAGTTTCTTCGGCAACATTGTTGACGGTGCCAAGATACACGTATGTGCCCAATATGGGCATATTTAAGCAAACTATACTATGAATGTGGACATAACATTCGTCATGTGGCCCTAAAGCCATGAATCTTCGTAGATGATAACTCATTTCTGAGGACACTTTCTTAAGAAAATTGTCGTATTCCAAGTTTATAATTTTATTTGGATACTATGACACATATAATGACACCACGTGAAGGTTTTCCATTTATTTGATTTTTTTTGAATTTCGTATGACGATTTCAAGATACGGTCAAAACGGCGGACATGACCATTCGTAGCTAGGGATTGAATCTTGCAAAACTAATGTTGTTTCTCTGATGAAATAGGTACTTGTGTATCTAAAAATGATTTTTTCAAAAAATCTTGAGCAAACTACGAGGCACATGTAGTTCAAATTTGACCCGATTCCTGCTGAATTGGCGGAAACTTTTCTTTTTCACGAGAGGTGGTTGGAAACTGTTTGGCTGCAACAATTTACTTTTTTGTACATTATACGTGGTCTAGTATTTTTAGAAATTGGATTGCTCCAATTTTACAACATATTTTTGGTAGGTGCTTCACAAAAAAACCCATTTTTCGCACTCGAAAATTGAAAAATGGTTTTTTCGTGAAAGGAAAATGAAAAGTTTCTTCGGCAACATTGTTCAAGGTTCCAAGATACACGTTTGTGCCCAATATGGGCCTATTTGAACGAACTATGCCATGAATGTGGCCATAATATTCGTCATTTGGCCCGAAAGCCATGAATCTTCATAGATGATAGCTCATTTCTGAGAACACTTTTCCAAGAAAATTGACGTATTCCAAGTTTATATTTTTTTGTGCTAACTAGGTCACATATCATGACTCCACGCGAAGGTTTTCCATTTATTTGATTTTTTTTGAATTTCGTATGCCGATTTCAATATACGGTCAAAACGGCGGACATGACCGTTCGTACCTAGGGGTTGAATCTTGCGACAATTTTGTTGTATCTATGATGAAATAGGTACTTGTGAACCTAAATATGAAATTTTCAAAAAATCATAAGAAAACCATGAGGCACCTGTAGTTCAAATTTGACCCTCTTCCAACTGAATCGGCAGGAATTTATCTTTTTTACGAGAGGTAGATAGAAACAATTTGACACACAACCATTTGGTTAATTATAAATATTATGTGGTATAGTATTTTTAGAAAATGTATTTCTCCTATCTTACCACATATTTTCGGTAGTTGCTTCACAAAATAACCCATTTTTTACACTCAGAAAATAAAAAATGATTTTTTTGTGCAAGAAAAATAAAAACTTTATTCGGCAACATTGTTCACGGTTCCAAGATACACGTTTGTGCCCAATATGGGCATATTTTAACAAACTATGCCATGAATGTGGACGACTTTCTCGGTACCCGCTTCACAAAAAATGCTATTTTAAGCACCTGAAAAATGAAAAGTGGGTTTTTTTTGTGAAACATGTCGAAATCTTTGGTCGGCAACATTGCTTGCCATCCCACAATGAACACATGTCCCAAAATGAAAAATGGTTTTTGTGAGCAAAGAAAATGAATTTTTTTCAGCAACATTATTCTCCATTCCAAATTTCCCTCCCAAAACACGTCCCCCGCGCCAATCCAATCCAAAATTTTCGCTCCCAGCGGCAACTTCTCGCGCCTCCCCATTTTCCATACGTGAAATGACCGAATCAGCCCCAGAAAACCGAGCCACGCCTGTACATGACGGAGGGGCAATTTCGTGAATTATTCCAGACCTCCAAATAACCCTAGCCGCATCGCTCCCCTTCTGGAACCCTATCCACTCTTCCCCATCTCCCTCGCGACCGCCGCCATCGCCACCGCACGCCTCCACGGCTCCACCGATCTAGCAGTCTCCGGCTCCCTGTCCCACCACCCCTCCACTGGCGCCGCCTGCCATCGACTCGCCCCGTCCCCATCACCCCACAGCCTTCCTTGTCGGGCCATCGATCCATGGAGAGGAGATCCATGCTCGCGGTCCACGCAGTGGCCGCTCTCCGGTGCGCGGCGTCCAGATCAGCAGCCGCCCCACATCCGTCTCACCAGAGCTCGTCGTCCAGAGCAGCAGGCGCTCCCGGTCCGGGTAGTGGCCGCTCTCCGGTGCGCGGCGTCCAGACAAGCAGCCGCCCCGATCCCCTCTCTCCGGAGCTCGGCGTTCATACCAGCAGTCGCTCTCGGTCAACCCCGGCAAGGCCGCTGCCGGATAACAACTTCCCCGACATCACCGCCAGCAGATCCAATTCTACATCTCGGGAACATCCAGGCCGGGTCGATTTGGGCGGCAGATGTGGCCGTCGGCGGCGGCTACTTCATCTACAAGGACTCCAAGCTCGCCCGCGACTTTTAGAGGTGTTCAACAAGCTCAGGTCCGTCCGTCTCTTCCCGCATGAGCGATTGGCTCTTGCATCTCCCGATCCTGCGTGCGCGTAGTCGCTGAGCGAGGGTGATTTTGTTTTTGTTGCAGGATGTGAAGCAGCTCGCTCGTTTGCCACCCGACGCCATGGCCGGATGTGAAGCCAGGGTCTCGCCCACCGCCGCGACATCCACATCCAAAGGTCCGCCGTTTTTCTCCCTCTGCCTCTTCATCAGTTCTTCATGATCTCAACTCCTTTCTGATTCTCATGCCACCGTCTCCTCTGCAACCAGAGGGACACATCCGTGCAAGCTTCCTTCACGCACCGTCTCCATGTTGTGGGTAAGTCCCTTGATTCTTCCATTTGTTGACTGCTGCTCACTTGTTACCTGCTGTTAATTGGGGATCTGTTGTTTACTCGTTATCTGCTGTAAAGTGTATAAAATATTCTTGGTAATTCGTGCCCCATGTGTTGTTTGTGCAGAAATTAGCTGTTCTGTGCAGTTTAGATTGGTAGCTAGATATGGTTGGTAGTCTTTGCTAGACCTGTTGCTTGGGTGGGATATATTAGAATTTCTGCATGATTGTGTAAGTTTATAAGATATGACATGTGACAATCCAAAGCACTTCTGTTGACTATTATTATCCAAATCCAACCGAGATATGCGCATTGATAATGTGTATTTCCACTTCAACATGCCTTAAATTCATATGCTTCTCACATGGTTTCAACAACTGTGATTATGTAAACGATCATAGAGGTAGTTGTTTAATTTAGGAGATTCTGGTCATTCAATGATTAATCTCTTTGTTTCCTTGTGTGTGTGCTTGATATGGGCTTTAACATGTTAGGTGTTATTTACTTTATTGATTGTTTGTGTCATGCCCATCTGTTCCATCTTTCTTTCTAATTCAGTTGTGTCTACGAGTAACTGAACTAAGAACTGCTTGTGTGTATATCCAGGGCAAAATCTAAAGAAACTAAATAGTTAAGTTACTCCAAATATGCCCCAGGGCAAAATATCTTAGCAACATCTTTATTCTAGCACTGCATTTCCAGTATGTTTGATTGTTCCAATGTTTGTGATTTCTAAGAATTTCTTTGTGCTGATTGCTTCCAATGTGTTGTGTTCTGGACAGAGGTATGCTGGAGCTGGTGCCAGGAGCTCAGTCGAGTTCCTGGGAAGGGGTATGGTGGGGATGCAGCTGAGGGATGCCAAGCCAAATGCTGATGATGAAATGGTTCCAAAGGGGTATGTGTTTATTTAAACGTGACAATGATATATATTTGTACTAGATTAGAGTTCTAAAGTGCATGGGTAGTGGAATAGTTAAGTTAATGAAAATATGTATTAAAAAATGCTGTTATTGTACTATATTTGATACTCAGCTATACAATATTGTGTTGCTGTTGGGTTATATCTAGTCCATGCTCTGTCCTATCCTTTCTTTTGTTCAACCTGACATGCAATGCTATTGAATTTGTCCTGTCACGCCAATCAAACATACTAGCTAAATCTGGTCATTGAATTAACACATGTCAGCTTGAAGGCTTGGGTTACTTTTGTTGTTCATTGTCTGGTTACATTACTCTGTTTTCTTTATAAAACTGATGTTTAGTGCACATGCAAAATTGTTGTGCCTACCCTTAAATGATCTGCTTGTTTATATCAGAATAAAACTGGAGTTCTAAGAAAATTGATGCATGTGTGCTCTGTTCTGAAGTGGAAAATCACTAGATAGCTTGCCTTCTTTTGCTTGTTCTGAGCACCTTTTTAGCATTGTTTGCTACTAATAATAGAATTTTAAATCCTCTCTCTCTAGGTCTTCCTCACCGAAGCCGGTAGTAGTGCGTCAACGATGATGCGAACGAGATGTTCAGATGCATCCCCATCCATTGCTTCGACACGAAGTCAGGTATTTACCTTGTTGAATAGATATGGTCTAATGTGGACGAGATGTTCAGCTGCAACCCCTGTCTGATGCTTGATGACCTAATGCTTGAACATATATGTTTCTTATGCTAGATGACATGATGCTTGATGCATGTAGCATGTGCTCCCTATGGATATATATAATTGATGCATGTATCATGTGCTCCATGTGCTTGATGACCTGATGCCTGATTTTTACCATACTAGAGTGTTGCATGCAAGTACTACACTTGCCTCTATCTGGCAACATATGCCTCTTATTTCATGTCATTTATCTATTATCACTTTAGATGTTTTAAGTGAATGTTGTACTACTTGCAATTGTAGATGTACTGATACAAACACTGCTTGTGTAATTACAACTAATGAGGATTTTCCTCTCATTTATAGGAGTTCTAGGCTGAAGAAATGTGAAGAAGCTCGAAGCCCTAGCCTATATGTTGTATGAACTTGCTGTAATGCTGAATTTGCTGGGCATTTTGATGTAATACTGATCTTATTGTATATTTACTTGCTGTACTTATTCAAATGTTGGATGTGCTTGCTGTACATGTTATATGAATACTGGAAATTCATATTTACTGAAAGATATTATGATCATGAATATTGTTGTAATTCAATTTTACTGGATTCAAATTAAATTTGAAATGAATTCCTGTTTCCACTGATTTGAGTTCGGGCTGGCAGTAGGCCAAAGAGGCTTTGTGCCCAACTATTTGAACTCTATAAAGGCCACGGCCCAAGAAATATATACACTGTAAGAAGGCCGTGGCCCATAAAATAATTGGCTGAAATGTCTGTTAATTTGACCAACAATTCAAGAAAAGAAACCCTGAATGGGCTGAACTGTTGGGCTTGGCCCATGTAGATGACTACTGTGGATTGGGCTGATTCTGTTCTATGACTTTCTAATTTAGTCACAATTTGGCCACGTAGGATTGGCCACGTAGGATCTGACGTGGACTGGTCAGACAACCAATGACCAAAATGATTGGTCATAGAATTATGACCCTCCGATTTGGTCATAAACGGTTATGACCAATCCACTAAAAAGGTCATTATGGATCATTTAAGACGCTCGGTATGTGACCATCGGTTTTTGGTCATAAAATGGTCATAAATGAAAAATAATGACCTTCTAGTGACCAAAATGGAGGGTCGTTAACGAGCATATTTCTTGTAGTGCGTACTTTTTCGAATTACTTGAAGACCGTCAATTATGAAAATCCTGTTACGGATGACGTTTGAGAACGCCAAAATAAAACTTCGGAACTTGATATTCTCATGGTATAAGGATGTGAATATACGTTAACACTTCTATGGTGACACTAACAACGTGACAATATGATCTCGTTTTTTTTCTCGAAAAGGGTACCCCAGCCTCTGCATCGATTGATGCATACGGCTTTTATTGCTGACAATATGATCTCGTAGTATATCAATTAGTTGGGTTTGTCCATCACTCACTGTTCCACCAACAAATAGCTCTCTTTTGGTTGGTATCTTCTCAACCTCCCTTTGGCAATAAACAGTCTGTTATGGCTATTTCGTAAACAAAAAAAGTTCCATATTTAGCATGTACTCCTCCTCTATTGTTGACATATCTATTTATTTCTTCAAATGAATAATCGTTGACTGGTTGGAACATGCAAGAGAGATGCACAGGTGGTTGAATGCAACACGTGAAACAATTCCCAGCCGAACGTCTAAACCACAGGCGTATGCAAACATAGGCGCCACCGTACCGGAATGAGCGCAACACCCGGGCAGCCGGCAATGGAGATGGGTGCATGTATACATATGGATCGAGAGGAGAGGCGACCTGGTTAGCACTCTGCAGGCTGGGGATCGGAGGAGGATCGGAACAAAGCCTAGCTAGCTAGCAGAGCAAGAAGGACGACGACGATGCCGAGGACGACAGGGGTATGGCTGCTGGTGGCGATGATGGTGTGCCTTGCCGCGACGGCGGCGAGGGCGTACGACGACCTGGGCGACGTGAGCACGTACTGGCAGAAGCGCACGCAGGAGGCCGGTTTCAAGCGCGGCGGCCCCCTCCATGACCTCGTCAACGCCGCAGCTCGCTACCACCAGGAACTCAACGGCAACAGGTGTGTAGCGTTGTGCTTGCTGCTTCATCTGGTGAAGTGATTTTCAGTCACACATTATTAGGTTTATGCATTTTGATCGATCGCTTTTCCCAGGTTTGGCGGCGGGCGGTATCTTCTCCAGGAGGAGCCAGCGGCGGAAGCTCCGGCCGTCTCTACCGGTGTTCCGGCCGTCTCTACCGGTGCTGCAGCTCCTCCAACGGTTATCCAGAACTCGCTGGCGGACCACGAGATGATCGGCGCATAACTGATTCGATTTGTTATTACAGTACTATACTACTTCTACTATGTTGTTGCTAAGTAGTTCATTCATTTTATCATTTCTTAACTTCTTCTTTGTGGAACTAAGATCCGTGAATGCACCCACGGTACTCCATATATCCATCTGTTTCTTCCCCATACATGTATGTATTGTACACTCGACGTTATACCAGAGATCGATATTACTAGCTAGGCTCATGCCATGTGTAATCTTATTGATATGTGATATGATGTACAATACTCTTCTATCTTCCTTCTGTTGGACTTTCCGAGGCAGCAAACGCCCGTGCGTGCAGGCGTTGCACTAAAGTTTGTTTATGATATCATTTCCGTACTATGCAAGGTTGACATGAACTTGGAATGCGTTGCACTAAATCTACCACGTCGTAAGCATGATCACCAAAGAAGTGCTCTCGCAACGACATGTCACATGAGGATGCGTGTATCCTCTTGTTTCTGGACATCAACTCGTCGGTGCTCCAACAACACCACAAACAACCGTTGATCACCAAATATGTCCTATGCTGCCTACAACACTTGTTTCTGTCACCAACTCACCATGCCTCAGAGAACACGCTCATAAGCAGACGTGCAGCATCGCTACTATCAAAAACAGTTCAAGTTCGGTGCTGTCAGTTCTAACACACGACAGGATTTCATCCATATTATCATACAAATACTACAAAAAAAGGAGTAATAAATATTATGAACTAGAAAATGGTACCAATGAAATAAATTATGAAAAATCAGATTGTTTGGACAGGCACAGGTATGACCTTGTGCAAAGTGTAATGGCATTTGTTGTTTGCCTGTGCCATATTTCCAGTGAGCATATGGTCAACAACATTGGCAGTAACTAGGAACAAAAACACACCAAAGGTCTCATGGCCTCAAAAAAACACACACACACAGCAAAGGTCTCATGGTCAGAAAAAAGGAGAACTAACTGCCATTGTGTAACAGTACGAAATAAATATATCTACAAAGCTCCCTCCATTCCTTAATATAAGATGTTTTAGTTTTTACTTTTCTAGATTCATATGCACCTAGACGCTTTTAGTGTGTACATTCACTCATTTCACTCCGTATGTAGTCCATAATAAAATAGCCAAAACATCTTATATTAAGTAACAGAGGGAGTACAAACTTACTGGGTCACAAGATATCGTTTCTTACCAAGTCTGCCTGAGGCCTGATTTGTGGTACTATCCACGGACAAGCTGGGATGGTGACTGGTTTCTGTATCGTCTGTCCGACATAACAGCTTCCAGAAATGCTCATTCCGTTATAAAGATATGACTTCTAGAAGAAAGGTTAGACCTTAAGAATGGTTAAAGAGCCAAAAAAAAAAATCTATGGAACTTCAGACTTGATCAGCTATGTACAATTGATGATTGCTACTGTAGCTAAATGTATAAGTGCAGAGAACTGAAAATTGTAAGCACTATACAATCACAGACATCCCATAGATTTGCCACGACTGCATTATACCCTGGTTTGAGTGTAAAGTAATAGCTGGCAACCATTGTCAGCTACTGCCACTACACTTGATTTAGCATCAACAGCAACACAGGAAACTCGAACACCTGCTGATTGCAAAAGTTGGAAAGATGAAAATGTTATTTACAGAGGAACATGCAGTGTTGTAAAATAAAACAGAGAATCATTCAATTGAATAAAACAGCACCACATTAAAATAGCACCAGTTGAGAAATAAGCATAAGGACAGTTAGTTTACGATGCTCCTTGCACAGTGAACTGTTTGACAATACTATTAGAAGATTAGTTATAAATGTTGAACCAGAAAGACAGTAGTGAAACATATTTAAGTAGTAAGTACCCCCGCAAAAAAAAGTAGTAAGTACAGAACAAATGTTCAGAGTGCAACCCTCATTATCTCACTCGTCTGCTACAAACAGATTAATACTTTATGCTTTCACATCCCAACTGGTAAACTTTTTAAGTTTTTGGAGATGTCAAACTAGTTAACTACTAGCACAGATAAGAAGTGAGCCTAGCTCACTTGGTTGGGGGAGTGGACGTATAATCCTTCTACCTGGGCTCAAGTTGGCGTGAATTTGTGTTCCAATTTATGTTGCCGGGGCTCCCCTTACAATTTTTCTTGAAAAAACTACTAGCACATATTTAAGAAGATATGGTCACTTACTGTTGAAACACTGTGTACTGGTAAGTTTTCTCCCAGAAGACAATTCCCACATATACAAGAGACCTTCATATGTTCCAGCAAATCCATAGTTACCAGTGGCATCTATAGAAGTAGCCCTGGAAAGCAAAATGTGAGTCACTGAGATACCGAGGATGATTCATGGTATGCACCTAGGTAACAGTACTACTGTTGGCCTGCCTTCACCTGTACAAATCTAGGCTGGCAACTCTTCGCGGACTCAGTACAAGTAATACATTGTATGTCGTTGAACACTGAAAATAAAGATTAATGACTCATCAAGATATTCATCTTCTTTGCTTTTCAACCCTTTCTTTCTTGATGAGGGGCTTTAAGCTTGCAGATAAGTTAATAACTCCGTCAACTAGTTTCCACATGGTATGAACCTATGTATAAGTCAGTTACGAGAATCATCTACTGTCCCCGTTTTAAGCAATAGCATCGAGTTCCATTTTAAGCCCAATGGTGTCATGCATATTTGCTAAATATTAGCAGTCAACTAATTGTGTTGCTCACCACAATTTAGAGATGCGTGCAGGAAATCCTTTTGTTTAGGTAAAAACTAGGGGAGTTGCATTAAATTGCCATGTCCTTTGGAGCAGGAGATGAAAGCTTGATATGGCATTTGAGTCTACCAAGTAGACCACATGGCCAGTCATTCCTCTGTAAATAGGGGATGCTGCATGGATCGAGGGCAGGGATTAAAAAACCAACAAAATAGCTAAAGCTGGTAATGGCTGACTTTTAGTCACAGGTCCAATTATGGCCCAAATGTCACCCATTGGGTCCCTGTTATGGTGAAATAGATGTGATGTATGCACATTTTTTTCTCTGATAGATGAGACTAGACTACACCGCTCCAAAAAGAGAAAGAGATGCCGATGAATACAAAATAACCTCTTTATTGATCGAATGGCTGCTGATAGATGGCAACATGCCGTCTCTAATGTATGCTAGTGGATAATTTGGTCCCTTAGGATCTAATCTTAACTTTCCCGAGATCTCATCCCTTATATGAATGCCCCTAACTAATGCATGCAACAATAGGTGTATCATTACTTCTTAAACATGACCCAAACATTAAAGCTTGAAAAGTAAAATTCGAACTTTTGAAAAAAGAAAGACCACCTATGAAAATTTCATCTAGAAATATCGCTTGTGTGAATTTGTTATAAAAGGTCACCCTGGGCCTCGATGCTGAAATTGTATGATTATCATGTCCAGATTACATTGATGAATTTTGCCAGTATTTGTGTAATGCTTTTGTATGTGATTTTCGCCAAGGGGGCACACAAGCAACCCTAGATACGGATCAATACCCATGCTTGGATACCCTAGGGACTGCAAGTGAAGGGAACCCATCCCATCAAACACAAAATGGTAGTTATTCAGACCCGTTGACATGTTTGAGTGCAACAATCAAATGTAACATTCTATAACTGAACATGGAAAAGTGAAGATACCTTGGATCAAAAATATTTCCCATAAAAACTTTCTTGTTTGCCAGCAGAGCTAGCCTCCATCGAGCATTGTGTTCTTTTGCTCGAAGGTCGTGTTGATACTCAGCCACTGAAGCAGAAGACACCATAATCCAAACAGCTATATCTTTTCCTGATAACAGCAGAATGGACTCCTTGTCATCTTTTCCAGACATATCACTCACTGTGATCTCTCGTAACCTTCTCTCTATATCATCGACTGAGGCATGAACGACATCCTCCTGTAAACTACAGAGGCCTAAAGGGAGAATCTGGAACACAATATTCCCTGGAGCTGCAAAAGTTGACAGAAGTGTTCGCTTGGAGATGTCCCTAAGAAATTAGACTTAAAATCAGATGTTTACTCAGAGAACACATAAAAATTAGCAGACCAGCAAAATAACCATGATTAAAGCAAATCAAAAATCAGACAGGCATTATATCACATACAAGGATTGCATTGATAATGGACACCCATTTGCCAGTAGTTCTTAACAAAGAAAAAGTAGAGTTGACAAAAGAACCCAGCAGTATGCTCATGCATAGAACTGGACTCTTCATCAACTTTAACATATAGGTGTGCTGACAACTGGGTTGTATCACGTGTGCACGTGTTAGAGCTAGGCCCATGGCCCATGTATATGAAGTATGTATATCAAGTTATTATCAACAATAAGAATAGAGATGGTGATTCAAGAAACTTCCCAAAATAACCAAAAGGTTTTATGGCAGTCTTTCAGGAATATTATTTTCAAAACATCATTTTCCGCTTTTAGATGAGCCTCTGCACTGGGTGGATACTTCAAAGCACATATTGGTTTTGATACACCTTATCGGGGAAAAGTCTTTCATAATTCTGACCTACTCCTCCCTGCTCAGCTGCTCCTTGTTTAAGTCTGCCTAATCTACTTCTATAGCTTGTTGCTAGTTCTGCCGTTACTAAATTCTCTAATATCCCATTTGTCTTTTGGATTTCGGCAACTCAAAGAGCTTTATGTCAACTTGACTCTTGAGTATGTGAGGCCTTCTAATAAGACACTCTATATGACGTTCTTCAGTACATTTATACAGTAGGGTACTCCCCTGATAATTTCTTTAATTAAGGTAAGACACAGTACTGTATTTAGAGTCATCGCTGTGAACCTTGAATGTGGCCCTCACTTGGCAACTTGTTTTTTAGTGTCTCACGGAGAAGATACTGATGAAGGCCCGTGCAAGAATATGATGTCAAGAGGGAAGGATCCTAACTTACCACAAACAAAAGCCGCCTGAGCCATCATGACCAATAATGAGAGAGCTGCTTTTTGGAATTCTTCTGAGCTCCAGTATTGAAGGGCCCACATTACCCAAACTAGAGATGACATATTCCTCAGAGATCGCACTGCAAATAAGTGAATAACACACGGAATGCTGAGATTAAATGGCGTCCATCCAAGAGTTAGTATAGGAAATCTTCAAATCTAGTGCATCATAAGTCTGACAGGGACGTCATGTGAATGCAATGTATCCCTGATAGGAATGTCTAGCAAAAGGCAATATCAACATGAACTTAGTCGCAACTAATGTATTATAACAATACTGAAAGTATCATGTACAGAGAATCAGGTGGGGACTCACTCCCCCCAGGTGATTGCTCAAAAAAGAGTATGGAGAATTCTTTGAAAGTATGAAAGGTTCAGCGAATAAAACATGTATCAATCTACAGGATAGGGCATCCACAGGACCACAGGGCAGAAACAAATACACCAGAGCTAAAGCAATGTCTTAATTGCTCTTTCAGAAATACGTAAGTCTTGTAAGCTGTCAGGCAGCAAATAACTGTTTTTTCTGGTTTGCGTACTGGACCTATAAACTAGGGTGTTGTGTTCCGTTATCCTTCTGGTAGTGGAACCCAGCTCCCAAGAGGAGGATATGGAAAAAATGTAATAAAGCAATGCAATATACAACATAGATGCTTTCTCTTCAAGTAAGCAATTCCAGATATATTAGGGTGTGTCATATTGATGGTTAGAGTTATATTTCACAGCTTGTACAGTAAAAACTACAAATAGATAATTGCAAAGCAGATTATATAACAGTGAGTAGCCACAACTCTATTTGTATGCATTATATTCATATATAATAGGACTCCTATAAACAGGACCGTAGTTGTTAGTGAATGTTAATGTTTTCTTATACATGATGAATTTACAACATTATATGTGGGTCCACCAAATAAGTTGTGTAGTTTTCATTGTTTTTTTAATGTACAAATGTGCATCTTTTTTTATTATGAGTGCAAGAATATCCATCTCAGAGTAAATGCGATGCTTTCGACTTCCATTTAATCATATAATAAAACAGGTTGCTACACAGTGAAATGCAAAGGGATAATTACACTTCCAAGTTCCAACAATATAGCCAATAAGATGGCAACGTGAGTAACAGTGTAATACTGGATATGTCTCATACCATGCTGGCAGCAAAATTTGGGAGAAGGAAACATTTAATGTTTATATTACAGCAATTGTACCTCCATCCAGTGACCATCATCCATATATGCAAGTTTCTGCTGTCTTCAGCTGCTACAACATAATTTGGTTCACATATCAAAAAGCAAGACACTGTCCCATAAGGCATCAATTTGGTCACCGGTGAAATATAGCCAAAGTTAATAGATACAATCTTCAGAGAATTGTCATCGCACTGATCCAATTTGCACATGGAGCATGAACAATCAATGCTTCGCATCCTGTCAATAAACTACGTGATTAGCATCAATACAAGGGGTACGTCAAACATGTCCTGCATGGCACTAAGGGATAAGATTACAACCTGCAGCAAGGTATTCGTATACTGCTAAGGAGGACCAGAAACTGTCCATCAGGTGTAAACTGTATCCCGGATCGTCCAAATGTAGACTGAACCAAAAAAAAAACAAGTATCAAACAAACGAATATAATGCGCTTTAACTGACAAAAGGTTGTATACATAGAAAGTTCTTACATTCCCTGTAGAGGCCTGCTCCAATGAGGGAAGTAGAAGGGAAGTGTAGCCAGCAAAATAAGGCGGTTCTTCATGATGATCCTTAGGAGTGATGTTGTACACATAGAGACTCCTCTGACAGCTCTCAGAAAGACCACAAAGTACATAAACGCGTAAGCTGCTATTGCTTTTGGTGTTTAGCATGATAGACAAGACGGGCATCGGGTGCAGATAGCAGCCCATAAGCTCTAAATTATGATCTGATCCTTTTGTTGTTGTTTCTGAGTGTTTGGGTAGTAGGTCATTAACATGATTAATGTCAGAAAGTACGTGATCAGCGTGGTGGTCAAAAACATTTTGTCCATTGCCCATGTTGTTGTGACCTGGCCCATCTGTAGATATTGATGAGCTATTGTTGATACCTTCTTTTGGGTCCTTCAACTGCTGCTGGACTTGCATTGGTTTAACATCACTGTTACCATGATTGCAATGTGCAGGGTGGGAACTATCATCCATGCCGAACTCTTCCTCTAGGCAAGCAAGGAGCGAATCCGACAAAATATACTGACCTTTCTCATTATCATATACAGCATCAGCTACGTCTTTGCTGTTGTGTACCGCAACCTGACACTCTGAAAATTCAGCATGACTTTCCCTTCTGCTCTGTAGCAACTTTGAGCACTCATTAGGTTCGCTAGAGCACGCATCATCAGATTCATGATGGTGCGCACCCATACGTTTGGATGTGTTGTCGACCCAAATCTGTCCATCATCCTCGAAACTATCTGCGACAACAGATTTCTTGTCATCCAGTTTAGCGATTTGTTCACCATTACTGCTGGTGTCTTTAACCGTTTCATACAGAGGCTTCCCACTGACACGTGTTTGAGAACCATTCATATTCCCTCCACCAATACTTGTAGGCAAAGTTGCACCTGTTGAAGGCAAGAGGCTGTTCAGGAGGACCATACCATTCTTACACATTGTGATAAAATTATCGGCCAAAGATTGTGAAACTCTTAAGTATCATTTCTGCAAGCTGCTTGGCCAAAGAAAATTTTGCTTTTCCAAAAAGAGAGGAACATTTCTTGATTATGGTGAATCAATTTGTACAAAGTGTATTATTTCTTTTTTGTAGAATGGACCATATATTTTCCACAGAAGGAACAATAGTTACCTTGGCCCCCATCAGCGGAGGGATTTTGAGCTGAAGCACTTCTGGCTATAACTTCATGTTCTTTCTTTTTTTGCTTAGTCTTCCTTCTTCTGTAAGTTTTTGTCAGAAGGGGTATCGCTTGGGGAAGCAAAAATGCCATCATAGACCTAGCTACTTCCTTCTCTGCAAAATCCAGATCAGACTTTTCAGAGTCTAAATAAGAACTGGAAGATAACCCATCTTCTTGAGATGAACTTGGGGCATAATCTCCCAAATTATCATTAACCAGAGTGCATTTTGAATCAAGGGGTATTTTTTCCAGCAATTGAGGCATGCATCTTGAAGTAGAAGAATCCCACAACTGTTCATTATTTCCAAGACCTCCCTTGAATATTGAAAAAAAAAAACATCATTATCAAGCACTGGCCTTTCAATTATAATCAGATCTACTGTCACAATTCAGAGTTGCTAAAAAATACACAAGTAGGCATTTCATATCTAAGTAGCAGCTAAACATGGCGTCCAGTTTAAGAACATGATAATCAACATTAGGTCCTTAACATCCTGCTGAGGTGCAGATTAATTTCTTAATTGCTATTTAAGACATATTTGTGCATAACCATAGGTCCAAAGAAATATGTGTAAGCAATATGAATCTACGGATATAAGTATAACAGCTATGATCCAAAAATATGCCCTTACTTTTTTTATACAAAAAGGAATATGCCAGATATATATTCAGTGCACAAAGCTCTGTGACTCCTTGAGAAATCAAATGAAAAAGCATATGGTTCACCTGATTCGTGAAGCTACAAGAATTACCTCAAATTCGACTAGAGCTAACTGTTTAATATTATACTCATGAAATAAAGGTTTTTCAGACAGCAGAAGGTTGAAACAAATTATATGGCAGTAGTGGTCTCTGGTCTGTTTCTCCCTCTAGGTCCATCCAGCTGGGACAAATGATGTAAATGTCAAAATATATTCCTCTGTGGGATGTATACCAAATATCTGATGGAGGATCACATCATGTGCAACAAATGGCAATCTCTATTCCACAATACAGTGTAGTTTCATCCATGGTAAGCAGTGATGTAGTTTATTTTTTGCAGTGAACCAAAAAATATTATGTCAAAGTAATCAAACAGCAAGTATACTGCAGGTGAGAAACTCAACATACCTTGTTTGAACTTTGATGAGCAGATTTATCCAACTCATCATTGGAATTATTGACTGAAGTCAACATATCCTGGTAGTGGGCTCTCTTAGCAATAGCTTCCTCCTGGACTGGGTTCATAAATCTCTTAGCAGTTCCATCTGTCTTGTCCAGACAAACATGCTGCTCTTTATAATCATCAGAAACATCAGCTGCAACCTTATCAGTTGACTGTGAAGCAGCACCAGAAATGTTTGGAGAAGGCATGTCTATTCCAAATCCAGTCGAATCTACTAGAAGCTGACGAAGCAGTCTCTGAACAGATGCATTTTTAAACCCAAAAAGCTGCATAAGACAATAGAAAAACTAAATATTTATAATCTGGCTATGGTAAATACTAAATAGTGCTGAAGGCGTGCAATTATGATATGTCGAAAATGTTTACTGAAGAATCAATATAGCAATGGTCAAGGTTTGGTTTACAATTATTTAGTATAGGTTGCTGACCACTGTTGGGACTTGGGACAACTATTTGCATGCAAAGTGGTATAATTTGCGGACGAGCCAGGGCCGTGGAGTTGTAGTACTCAGTTTCTAGCACCAAGGAGTTTGTCTATCTACATTGTTCTCTTCCTTTTCCTCTTGTGTTCCATTAACCAAAAAATGGCTCACATACCACAGAAACGAGATAATTACAATTTCATAAATCGAGAAAAAGGTTCCACTCATATTCATAGAAGTAGCTTCTGATGTGAATGATGGCAATCATCTTAACTGTTAAACGTGCATGTATGGTTTTACAGAAACTACAAAGGGAGTGAGGCAATGCCTCAGCCATGAGCTTCCTGGTAAAAGCAGACTAGCAAAGAGCATTTTCAGTGCAATGTGCATTATCAGGTAACAAAATAAATAGATATGCATTTAGAGCATGCCTCGACACCATCAATCTTCTGAGGGAAGCTCCCCACCCTCTGCCAGTCCCTGACTTGAGCCCCGGCCTTCTTGTGTAAGTTCTTCCAAGCTATATCCGGGGTCTGTCCTGTTGCGGAATCTCCTTTGGTGGATGTGACCTGCTCCATCAGTTTTGGTTTCATATACAGTGGGTCGCCATCCAGAAAGCAGCAACTGGTAGTTAGTAATAGAGAGGATTGTGTTGGTGCAGACCTGGAACATAGGCCCCCTGGGTCCTTCTTGGATTTCCATGGCGTACGAAATCTCGGAGAAATGGCGGACGGCATGGTAGCCCACAGGGTACGGGTACCTATCTTTGCCCTTGGATGAGCAAACAACGAAAAGTGCAAAGGATTAATGAGTAGACACAAATAGGATGGTTCAATATTACAACTGACCATGAATTTCAAATATGTAAATTCGACTAACAAGCCCTGAACTCGACGCTGAGAACTAACAACATACTAGTTCAGAATTATCAGTATTCAGTCGGTACAGCTCAGATAGATGCAACGAGATACTGCTAGCGCATATCCGGCACACAATAGTGGCGCTGCGAACCGAAAACACCACAGCCACACGGTAATCGACGAGCAAAGGTGAAGGTGATGCCCGATTTGGAACAGGATGCAAACCCTAGAGAGAGGGGGAGAGAGAGATGGAGAGGAAGTACAAACCCTGGAGCAGCTCCAGTACTTGCGCTCCCATTGGGCGCCGCCGCGGAAGAGAGCCCCCGCGGACACCATCTCGATGAAGCGGTCGCCGTCCGCCTCGTCCGCCGCCATCTCCTCTCTTCTTCTCTTCCGCCGGCGAAAATGCGAGAGAGAAAGAGAGCGCGGTGTGGTTGGTTTGGGTGGGGAATTTCAGCTGCGCGCGCGGCAAAAAATAAATGGCGGGAGACCAAAATAAAAAACGACTCCGCTGGGGATCGAACCCAGAATCTCTGGTTTCGTAGACCAGCGCCTTATCCATTGGGCCACGGAGTCGTTGATGACGATTTTTATCTTGGAGGTTACAGATTCCTGTCCCATATATTTACCTTCCTCAGAATTGGCCATTCAGATCCACAAGGTTTTGTATAAGAGGTGCAAAATAGGTCCGAGCCCATTTTACATAATAAATAAAAGAAAAGGCGGTCGCATTTGGTGAAAAAAAGATACATTAAATATACGGCTTTATTAATCTTCAGAAACAAGTTCATCACAAATGATGGTCTACAACCTCATTAACCCAAACAACACTAACTACAGACGGAGCAAAAGATTCTCTGACTTTGTCCACCCTAACTTTTCCTGACTTTGAATGGACAGGTAGGCCCCAATGACTCAAAATCAGGAAAAGTTATGGTGGGCCGCTATGGACTATGTCACATGGACGAGAGCGTGCGCCTAGTGGCGGAGACAGGGGACCAGCAGGGGCCTGCCCCCCCCCCCCCCCCCCCTAATCCCATTGATTTGCTCCTAATTTTGTATGAACAGTACGAATTTTGAATATTTCTCTCTAACCGGCCCCCCTCAATATCCAAAAGTTGACAATCCTGCCTCCGCCCCTGCGTGCGCCGCTCTATTACAAACTCTATATTGGTGAAAAAAAACTAATGGAATAAGACTTCGTCCCCAATTTCTTTGATATCAAATACCACCGCTCCAATATGAGAGTTATCCTGATACTTGTCAATGATCTTGGCGATCATATTGGCACAGTCATACACAACCAACACGTCAATATGGTTTTGCTCGAGTGTCGCCGATAGAGCAACATGCAAGACCATCGCTTATGCTACTTCCGGATCATCAACATGGTCAAAGTTTTGGGTGCTAGCGAGAAGGACATGACCATGTGAAGGATCAAACTAGCACCCATGCATCCAGTTTGAGAAAATATGGCAACTATAGAATTAAGCATCGTCTTTCCCTTCGGCGGCGGGTCCAAGTTGGTGAAGATCGATGCGGACTCACGCTTGGTGGAGTTCGTTGTTTAACAAATGTTTCATGATCATCTCATAGTAGGCCTTGATTTTTTCCGCGACACGATTGAGGTGTTGCATAGCTTCGCTGCTTCTTCGAATGGCATTTCGTGCTTGCCAAAGGTGCTAAATGGTCATCACAAAGGCAATATTTTATTCTTCTTGAGCTGAAGAAACCTAGACGAGAGTCCACTGCCGGATGTTGGTAAAGGTTTTGAAGACGAAGGTGTAGATTGAACATATTCTTCACTACATAACAGATATCCGGGCATATGGATAGAAGAGAATTGTGTGCTAAATTGGTTCCTCTTTGCCACAAAAACAATACGATCATTCGGGACAGTTCGTCGTAACGCCGACCTTGACGGGAGACTGTCATGAGCTAATAGCTAATCTCCACGGGGCGACCTTCATTCTGTTTGGACACTGGATAGTCCACTGAGATTTTCAGCTCTTCATGTGAGACCGATGCATTGCTAGGGTACGCCTACGGTCGCATGTCTCCTCTCGATCTCCTCCAACGAACATTTGATTGATATATTGTGTCTACACACAATGAGCTAGTTGGCATTTGGCAAGGAAATTGATCATGGTCGTGTGCTTCTCAAAGAGGGAGTTATATATATATTGATGTTTTACTCAAATTTTGGTGACTTGTCGTGGGGATCATCGTGATGTTTTCTATCCATGGTGCATACATGTTGGTGATGCAACCAAAAAAAAGTCATATCCTGCACAACAAAAACGACTCCGCTGGGGATCGAACCCAGAATCTCTGGTTTCGTAGACCAGCGCCTTATCCATTGGGCCACGGAGTCTGAGTTATTAAATTTTCTGGTTACCATATATGGACATTCATCCCGGCACGACCACGCTTAAAAGCAAGATTTATCGCCAACAATTCTTACAAGTAGAACTGATACCCGCCGAAACGTGTTAGCATCTACTCCCTCCGTCCCAAAATATAAGGCGCGCTATTTTTATGCTGATATTTGATACTCGACTTTGACCACTAATATATCGTAAACTATATGGTTTGAGAATTTAGAAATGGTACCGTTGGATTCGTCTTGCGAAATTATTTCATTTCGTATATCTTTATACTAATTTTGTGGGCGTATTATAAGTACAAATCATGGTCAAAGTTACTCGTCGTTGACCAGCGAAATTAAAGGGCGCCTTATAATTTGGGACGGAGGGAGTATTTTCCTTACTCTAGAAGATTAACTATGTTTACACTTTAAGAAGCATCCAAATCTAGTTTATTACTACCTCCGCTTACATTTCAGAACCCCAATACCAGAGAAACTAGCACGGATCATGCATGGGACATTCCAACCAGACATGCCATCAAATTATTGAGAAAGAAACTAATTAGACTAGCTCGTATATGTTCATCAATCCACCTCGCTCCCTTGCCATTCCTCTTGCTGCTGTGGCTTCGGTCGTCCGCTAGGCGCCAAGGCAACTTGGCGGTAGGCTCCAGTGCAACCGAAACTAGGAGGCACCTCCCCCTGATATGGTTTGCAGGCCCTGCCAGGCTGACAGGACTAGGGTGGATTTTTTTCCGACGTCAGGGCTTCGAAGGTGGTTGGTCCAATGTGTAGGATGGAGGTATCCGGGAGCAGATCCAGGTGAAAAAACTTGACTTCGGTTAGTCGTTGGATCCGACGATGGCGCGCATTGGGCACCGTCTCTTTCCTGGAGGCATCATCGAGGTGAAGCTTCCTCACTTCCTTCTGCTACATCCATGTGAAACCCTAGATCCGTGGGCGGATGTTGGCGACCCTCCTTTGTTGTCCCTCCTTGGGGGCATCATCCTTAGAGTTATGCATCGGCTAGAGGGACCAGTGGATGGCATCGATGGTGAGTGTAGGGTAGCGGGCGACCACGACGACAGTGACGAGTGATAATTTTGTTACGACAAGATATTGTTAGTCGGCCTCTTGTTCCTTCTTGTTCCGGCAATCACTTTTTTTATAATTTGAACACTTCAAAATTAGTAATGCACAATTCTAAGATTTCACCTGACTCTACAAGTTTTGGAAATCCAATATTACAAAAGAAAATACAAACCATCAAATACAACATTTGCTTGAAATTATAAGAAAGCTTCTGAATTTAGAATTGCAGGTCATGCTTTCGTACTTTGACATCTATTTAAAATTTTGTGATAAGAATTAGACTATACTACGGACCATGGAGATGCCAAAATCTTGACAGCCGTCCAAGCAAGATTCAGGTTCTGCTCAAATATTAAAACAATTATTTTTTTTTGTAAGATTTGATCTGGATCACCAACCTAGCATATTTTTGAAATGTTGGACATGCATGAGTAAACTGTCGTTTTTCTTGTTTCTGAACCGAAGTGCATGACTACGATTTTACACTAGTGTGGGCCGCGCTGCGCTGTGCACGATCATGAAGGTGAATTTGATCAATTTGTACTCGCTAAAATGAATCAACAACTCAATCCAAGTGAAAGGTATATGCAAGAAAAAAGAAAACTAAATTCACTTGGTCACGGATATGGAGACCTCCTTCTCGTTGTTGGCGGTAGTCGCCTGCGGCGATCTGTACTTGTAGATGCTGGCGAAGTAGAGGAAGACGGCGAGGTTGACGGTGCTGAGCACGGCCAGCAGCCAGTACAAATAGTCAAACCTGCCGACGTTGATGTTCTGCGCCAGCCACGACGGCCTCCCCTCCACGACGTTCCCCGTGGCCGCGTCGACGGCGTTGTTGATCGCCGTCGCGACGAAGCACCCGAGTCCGCCGGCGACGGCGGCGTAGGCGGATCCCACGCTGCGCATGGCGTCGGGCGCCTCCTGGTAGAGGAACTCGATGAGGCCGACGAGGCAGAACACCTCGGCGATGCCGATGAGGCAGTACTGGATCAGCAGCCAGTAGGCGCTCAGGCCCGGCATCGCCGTCAGGAACAGCCCCAGGTATCCGTGCTCCACCGCGTAGCGCCGGCGGTACCGCTCGAAGACGCCCGCCCACACGACGGAGAGGATGGAGAAGGCGAGGCCGAGGCCGACGCGCTGCAGCTGCGACGCGCCGTGCGGGTGGCCGGTGACGCGGCGGGCGAGCGGCACGAAGGTCTGGTAGTAGAGGGCCAGGACGAGGAAGATGGCGAGGCAGGGGAAGACGGGCATGCAGGTCACCGGAAGGTGGGAGCCGAAGAGCGGGAGGGCGGTGTTGAGCGTGTAGGCCTGCTGCACGGAGAGCGTGAGGAACTCGGTGAGGACGACGCTGAGCATCACCGTGCAGGTCGGCACCGGCAGCAGCCGCACCAGGATCTTCACCTCCTCCACCTGCGTCACCGTGCACAGCCGCCACGGATCGATCTCTCCTTCCTCGTCGTCGTCCTCGATGAGCCGGAGCGCGGCCTTGTCGAGCCACCGGAAGTCGTCGGTGTGGTCGATCTTGGCGCTGCCGCGGATGGCGGACTTGGGCCCGGCCACCTCATGGAGCCCCACGTACCCGCCGCTGTCAAACCCGGCGTGCCGCTTCCGGAAGGCGGCGACGAGCACCTGCGCGACCCTGGTGAGAGGGCTGCCTCCCGGCGCCTTGTGGCGGTACAGCGACGTGCCGGCGAAGAAGAGCGCGTTGGAGGCGCCCATGGCGATGGCCAGCGCGCCGAACGCCGCCGCCCAGCCATGGTGCATCTGGATGTAGACGACGAGGGTGAAGGCCGCGATGGCGCCGACGGTGACGGCGAGGTAGAAGAGGTTGAAGAATCGGTCGAGCCGGCGCTTGTAGTTCACATCCCGGTCGTCGAACTGGTCGGCGCCGAAGGAGGACACGCAGGGCCGGATGCCCGCGGCGCCGAAGGCCGTCACGTAGAGCGCAGCGTAGAGGTACGCCATCTGCCAGCGCTCGGCCTGCTGGCAGCTGCCGAGGAGCATGGCGAGCGTGTCGCAGCCCTGCTGCGAGGGCACGAGCGACGGGAGGGTGGCGGCGAGGGTGAGCGCGACGAGGCCGAGGAGGTAGAGCGTGGCGAAGATGGCGATGGTCCAGTAGCGGCCGAGGTAGGCGTCGGCAAGGAAGCCGCCGAGGACGGAGGAGGCCTGGGAGATGCCGAGGAAGGTGTTGACGGCGCCGGCGGAGGCGGCGAAGGGGAGGTGCATGACCTTGAAGAGGAAGACGACCATGTTGACGGAGAGGCCGTAGTAGGCCATCCGCTCCGCCATCTCGTTGCCGAAGATGAAGAAGGCCGCCGTCCAGCCGCCCGTGCGCGGGAGGTCGTGCTCCGGGATGGGCGCCCCGCGGATGTCCAGCGGCGTGGTGCCGACCGCGTTCGGCGCGCCGGCGAAGCGGCGCTCGTCGCTTTCGAGAAAGTGGGAGCCGAGCTTCTTGCGCTGGAGCGATATGGAGGATGCCATGACCGGCGGCGGCGACTTGATCTCCTTGGGCTTACTGGATGGCGGTGGTGGTCGTTCCATCACGACTCACGACGGCAGGGACGCCACTGCCACTCGATCGATTCGATTCGATTGAAGTGGAGGGAGGAAGGAGGGAAAAGATGGATTTTTTACAAGAAGCAGCAGAGTTTGGCAGGACCTGGAAGCTGGAAATTTATTGCAGAGGAGAGGACAGCAGCGAGAAATTAATGGCGGCATTTAGCGCGACAAGGACGATTGATGCTGAATGAATGAATGAAAACGAGAAGTGCCGTCTGTGTGTGTGTGTGGGGGGGGGAGGTTGTACGTAGCTACAGTAACAGGACGACTTCACTCACACCATGGCCATGAATGGAAGCTGCCAACACATGACACAGCGGTCTGGTCAGGTAAATACTACAGTACTCGCTGAATAAAAACACACTGAGGCACACAGGCATGGCGGTGCACGCACATAATAAGCTGCCAATACATACATAGCATGCACGCGTGCTCCAACCACCGCACTGCAGTCGCCCGATCACCACCTGGCCACTAAACAATACAGCATCTCCACGATCGATCTCGACATCATTCACGGACTTGCTTGTAGTTGTTGATGATACTCCACTTGTGACTTGACTCGAGTGCTATTTCAAAAGCCTCTACCGAAGCGAAAAACCACAAATACTAGCTAGGACTACCACAAAGTGGACGTCTTAACTAACCAACGAGAAAAATGGCGCTACAATGACTGAACCGATCCAGCATACTGAATCTGAATCATGGCGCCAACGCGGCACGAATGAAATTGACAGCATCCATGATCCATCCAGGACAGACGGAGAACGTATCCAGTGAAACCGTGTACCTGTGCATCCAACCCCAAAATCGACCCCTAAAATATTTCAAAAAATACGAAAAAAAGTTTGGAAATACATTATGCTCATATCTAATATGTCACAAAATTTTGACTTCAAATTCATAACAGAACTCAAGAAACAAAATGACAAAGCCATATGTGAATAGTGATCTGAACACTATTCATGCTATACTTTGTTTTTTTTGTTTCTTGAGTTCTGTTACGAATTTGATGCCAAAATTTTGTGACATATTAGATATGAGCATAATCTATTTCCAAACTTTTTTTCATATTTTTTTAAACATTTTAGTGGGTCGATTTTGGGATTAGGTGCACGGATGCACGGTTTCACTGGATACGTCCTCAGGACAGACGAGCCTTGCCCTTGAATGCGCCATCATGTCCCCTGTAATTCATCTCCATGGAGCTAGCGGCGCGATGGGATCTGATTTTGGATTCAAGTTGGCGCGCAATGGAGTTCAGCCACCGACCACCAACGGCCACCGGCCCTTGCATGTCGTAAATGTAATCCAAGGAGGAACTAGAGACAGCATTGAATTTCTCCAGCTTACACGTATAGGACTATAGGAGACCATGTTGCTTTCTGAATTCTGAATTCTACCCATGCGTCTGCAACCGAAACCGTGCCTGATCCTGACAGGCACGCATGCTCATGAGTCATGACTAGGTATGGTAATAGGTATCCTGTACCCTGCGGCAGGTAATAACCTTATTAAAATAAGGTTTTGGGATTACAAAATACCCATATGTATATAAATGGGGAAATTTTGTGCCCATCGGGCAGAACAGGTACGGACATGGGATTACATAACCCATACCCACGTGCCCTTATTCCTGTATAAATTCTGTCAAGTGGGGGCTCAGTTTAATTAAACCTAACATAATTCTAATCCCGCAGGCAGGTCAACTCAAGGAGAGCCACGATTGATCAGACGTTATACGTACAAGCTTCAACTCTGTCCCATAATCCCTTGAGTTAAAGGAGTAAATGATACTAAATTAAATCACTAGTAGGTAATCGTTGTCTGTCATACGCAAATACGCTGCGTCGCTGCTACGCATCTGTCCATACGCGGATTGAGTTTATGAATTTAATAGTGTAGACTATGTACATATGGTCACATTATCTCAGCTCTTTTTTTTAGCTCAATTGATATGGGTTGAAAATGCGGGTATTTTTTACCCACGGTATCCTTTATCCTGTCGGGTGAAGGGTATGAAAAAAACTTATACCCGCTTACGGGTATGGGTACGGATAATGGATAAATTCGAAAGACACGGGCAAGGGTATGTAATGGCTCCATCCGCACCATACCCTACGGGTGCCATCCCTACTCATGACTACCTAAGCAAAATACTTCCTCCTCCTATCTGATTCTGACGGCACTGCAAGCTTTGTTTGATTAGTTCCACGAATGATCAAGCTAACAAACTTCCTGATTATGACATGTATGGATTTCTATACTATGTTCGCAAACATTCCAGTACTACTTGAAACCACACAAGAAAACGCTAATGATTGGGAGGCGGCGTTTTGGCTCATGGGTGCAACTGTACCCGCTGGGTAAAACATTTTTAATTTTTTTTAAAGTGTCAAAAAATTAAAAAAAAAAATTTCGGATATGCATCAACATTTTTTGTGTTAGCACAAAAAATTTCGCTGTGAAAAGATATTTTTGTGACCTGTGCAAAAAAGACAAAAACATGTCTCGTACAAAAGCCTTTTGTAGCGCATCAGATTTGTCTTTTTTGCACAGTCGCAAAAAATGTCTTTTCAACTCGGATTTTTTTGTGCTAACATGAAATATGTTAAAGTATGTCCAAATTTATTTTTGAAATATTTTGACATTTGAAAAATGGTTTTTTGGGCCGTATGCACCCATAACCCGAAATGGATTTCCGTAATGATTGCACCTACATTCTCAGACCTAGTTGGTGGCGAGCAACAAAACAAGGCACATTCATGGTCCAACACATTTGGTGACTTCCAGCCAGCCAAAACATCTCCAACTACATTTGTCAACTAGGAGTACTGATGAAGCTAGCAGCACGGTTGGCGTTTCTTCGTGATGGCCTTAACATTAACCGGTAGTAGAATCACACCTAGCCAACACAGAAATGTCACGTTGACAGGAACGATATATCCTCACACTGGACAGGATTGCAAAGTAACATCACGCTAACGCGAGTGCTCACCAAAACTCTCCACTTGTTTATGGTGCGCCGCCGAACGATTACGTACACCGAAACACATAGCCTGTGAAAAACAAACTATGCAAGCAACCACCATCCCTAGATCTGACAAAAAATCTTGACGCTCTATCCTGCCTTCGGCACAAAACAGGAACGAGAAGCTCGCTTTTCACTTGACTTTCACCAGCAAGACTTCATAGATGATTGTCGAGTTCTTGGGTGCATCTCCGACTGGTTTGCCGCCGATCTTGCTGGAGAATAAATGCGGTTACACAAGCAGCACAAAGATGTCATTCATCGAGTATATGTTGTATGTACAATTGGAGGATGAAAAGTGAACATGTCAAATGCTTACCACAGGGATGGAGGGATAGTTAGCCTCCTTTTGTCGCCAGCATGCATACCTGAAGTGAACATCATGACATGTTAACCATACTCAGAAAAAAATCTCAAACGTAAAAAAACAGTGAGCTCCAAGAGATGATTACCATCAATGCCAAGATTCCATCCAGAGATCACCTTCTCAGCACCTTCAGTCACCAAAATATGCATTTTAAGCATTTACACAAAACCATAGAATGGTAAGAAAAACACTGATGTTGTTTGTCAATATTTACCAAGCTTAAACTTGCAGGGCTTTGCCCCCGCATTAGTATGAACAGTTGTCCCGTCCTGTAGCTTGCCAACATAATTGATATAAACCTGCAGAGGTAAAGTGGACTTATTCACACACATCTTCTTTCGGGCAATGTGTCTTGAGCATATAAGTTATAGAGTATTGAATGCATACTACTCTGTCAGCATGGATTATTGTTTCTATTTTTCTGTTCTTACTGCTAATTGAGAGAAGAGCTTGGCCAAGCACATAGAAAAGAAACATACAATTCCATTCAGCATACTGGGTGGAAAGCTCAGAAAAGAAAGCTCGAGGATACCTTGCTGCCATTTGAAGCCACCTTTTCATCTTGGTTTCCTCCGGACAGATGTTCTATGACCAGCCCATTTTCCAACGTTCTAATGTTGTTGGAATGCTTTCCATCATCTGACTCTGATGGAGTTCTCTTCTTTTTCTTGGATTTCTTTTTTAACTCAGCTTCTTGTTTTGGAACTGATGACCCATTGACCTCTGTTTCGTCCCTGCTCATGTCAGGCAACAAGGTAGACAGATCAGTATTCATCAAGCACAACAGAAACAGATATATATATACAACTAAATAGGAAACAGAGATTTACATTGGGGGTGGAGGATCCTGATTGATGGTATCACGTTTTCTTTTCCTGACATTTCTGCTCTCTTTTTTGGTCTCATCCTTTGACGCAGCATTTTCAGGTTTGATTTCCTTGGAAACTTTACCATTACTTTTCTCACCCAAAGAAGGCAAGTCTTCCTCTTTGGCCAAAATATCTTCATCTTCACTGCCACTATCAAATATTGAACTTTTGCGCCTGACAGTTGGTTTGCATGAAGAATCTTCAATCTTCTCCTCGGTGCTGTCAACTTGGTGCTTCTTCATTAAGCGTCGCTGTATTTTAACCTTGCCAGCATGCTTTTCAGAGACTGTGATAAATATAAAAATGTGTTAGAAATTCCCTTCCCCAGACCCCCACAATGTGTGGGAGCTTTCAGCACTGGGTACGCCCCTTTTTATTAGCAGTCAGTAGGATGGAAATTTGAGGTGATATGTGTATTCGACATCCATGGCATCAAATGGCATTGTTTTAACACAAAAACAGGCAATACAAAAAGAGTAAGAAATAAAAAATAGCATAATCTTGCTGTAGAGAGACTTGTTACAAATGCTTGAAAAGGCATGTTAACTGAACTTTTACAAAACAAAATTAGAAGCGTTCAGACAATCACGCACTACACTGTGTCATCTCTAGTATTATGGTGGAAAAAAAAATTGGGAACTAAATAATAAGTAGAAGATAAATTACATACATCCGTCAATTCTAGTTAGTTACGAACTACAAAGGTGCTAATATCAAAGTGCAGACTTTACAAACATCGTTAAGTTTCATTTAAAAAGTATCTTACTTTCCCAGTTCAGAAATATGAAAAACAAGTGTATGTGTGTAAAAGATATGCTAAGTATTTCACTGCCACATTCAGTAACAAACCTGGCTTGTGGTCAGGGGTGGAGCATAAATCATCATCATCCATAGAATCAGAAACATCATTGTCCTTGGGTACTTCAACCTCACCATCATCAATAAAGTCAGACTCGTAACTGTCCTCACTCACGTCATAGTCTTGATCTGTATCAGACTCTCCAACATCCTCTCCATAAGATTCTCTATTTGCAGGGTTAAGAATGAACTCTAAGTCTGAAACGCTACACAAAAGAAACATTATGGCACGATGCAACTTTCAAAAAGGATACGATTCATCGTCTCCTGCACCGCTCCTGCTGCTTGGACGGAGGTAATATCCTGAGAGATGCACAGAACTCGGACCAAGTACTGAAAACAGAACCTCACCGTCCTCCTCCAACTCAATCTCAAGATGGCACATCTCAGCCAATCGAGGATTCAAGCTACAAATTATGACGGGTGTCTTGTTACCAACAACGCATTGCAGCACCGACCTTTTAGCAGCATCGCAACTGCCCAGTGTAGCCTAAAACCATCACAAAAGTCAATGTAATGCCCCCAAATACCCCTTTGAAGGATTCTGATGCTTGGAAAGCAAACAATACTGTTGGTTGAAGTAATTAATTGCTCGAATGACAAACAGGCTCAAGTAATTTTTGTATGCCCATCTTTGCTCGCTAAAATAGCCACACAGACCGCACGCTACTGTACTATAGTGATTGTATCACAGCAATGTTAAAAGTCTGCACAAATGTAATCTAATGGAATTATCATATCATACACGAAGATAGCTCAAAAACTCAAAAACCTAACACTGATATTTCCAAAAGCAATGTAGTAAAATTTTGGATTCAAATGAAATGGATATAGGGGAAAATCTATTCAAATCACAATATCATTTTTAGCAGCCCTTCGGAAGTAACAGGTTAACAACAAGACCTTGATGAGAAATAAAAAGTGGAGCGGGGGCAACCTGGGAAATCCGGAGACGGCCATGGGACGAGTGATAGCGGTGGGTGTACGGCTTCCCGGGCTTCACCTCCACGCCTGCAAAAATCATGGCATATTATTCGCAGATGTATATATGTACGTTTCACAAGAACAATTTAACCCAGAAATAGGTATTGATATAAAGAGATGCTTGGCTTACCCCAGAACGCCATAGGGAGGGCCTGATGGAATCAGGAGGAGGCGTCCTGCGACACGGCGACGGAGAGAACGCCCGCCGTCTGCGGAGCGGCGCAGGGACGGAGGGGCGTGGTCGGGAGTGGCGGCGAGCGGCGGC
Source organism: Puccinellia tenuiflora (assembly GCA_012064385.1). Classification (NCBI taxonomy): domain Eukaryota; kingdom Viridiplantae; phylum Streptophyta; class Magnoliopsida; order Poales; family Poaceae; genus Puccinellia; species Puccinellia tenuiflora. The sequence goes on from QRDG01000033.1 coordinate 2,052,851, forward strand.
TCTGCCGTCCTCCGCTGCAAGGGCTTAAAAAGGGAGGAGGGCGCTCAAGCGATTTCCGGGCTGTGTTTCGGGCTTTTCATCTCATGTGGGCCGGCCACTTCATAGATACCAGCGGTATGCAAACATGGAAGGTTTTTCTAAAAAAAAAACAATGTAAGGTACTAGAAAAACATGGATTCTGAAATCCACCTATTGCCGGAAAAATGGATGCCGAATTTTGAAACATGAATATTTATCTCAGCAATTTTGTTGGGGGAAAGCACTTAGTATACGCCGAGTGAGAATGAAGGAAACTAAAAGGCTACTGTCCACACTCCACCGTCCACATCACTCTCTTTATCTAGCGCAAGTTTTTATATGAAAAGCACTAAAAAATTAAAGACTTCGTATCTAGTCAACTAAGCGTTTCATCCATGAACATGAGATCTTCCAAACAAACTCAATGTCGAGTTGTTTTTAGTTCAACTTTGCATCTTCGCTTTGTACATAAAAACCTCCGTAATACTCACATAGTTGTAGGGACGACTCTGTTTAGTAACCGGGTGGATTATTAAAAAACAAATCACTAGTATTTTATAGATCTATATGTTACTGAACGGGTCTATTGTGTTATGAAACATGCGATGAAACGTGATATTCAAACAGTGTATTATAATATCGCGTAATTCGCAACTAGTTTTAATCACAAACAGCAACAAGAAGGTCTATTATGTTTGAATTGGTCAATATTAATTAGAGCATCTCCACCGGGAGCGTTTATTTTATGTCCAACAACGTTTAAAGTGGACAGCTTTAGGGGATGGCCGGACGGCTTTGCAGTCAAGTTTCCATAATGGTACCCCAAACAAACCAGACGTTTATTCTTATTAGAGGCTGACATGTAAGGTTGCGGTGAAATATGTGTATGATTTGCTTGTCCGGCACCACCAAAAGAGAGCCTAAACTTGGGGGTGACTTGGCAGTGCTAGACACAGAGTAGGCCGGACGAGAGCTTTTGAGTCCCGGTGTGGCACTTTTTTGTGTCCGACACCCTAAAGGGGCTTTAGGGTTACTTTAGGACCCCCGGTGGATATGCTCTTATATCTTTATTATATAAGGAAAAAACTTACTTCCTCCGTTCCAAAAAGGATGTCACAGATTTGTCCAAATTCGAATGTATCTAGACATAACATCCATTAGTCACTTGGAGAAGTTCACATAAAATTTAACAACCAAAGGACTTATCCGAGAAAATGAAGTTGGTACATGATTTCGTGTTTGATCTAATACGCATATCCAATCTCATCGCCTTTTGCTGATGAAGAGGTCAAGACCTCATATCCTAACAACTGAAGCAGCTGAGCTCTTAAAATATTTCTCTTGTTTATCAACTGGGTACACAGCAGCACTTCAGATAATGTATGAATGAGTTTTCAGCAAGTTCGATATAGCAGCGGTGCCTATCACTCTATCAGCCATCGTACTAGTCCATTAAATAGTAAAAGAGCATTCACCTTGATACTTTTTTTTGCATATCATTTCACTGAACACGACCATCAGAGGTACAACCTCCAGAGCGGAGGGACACACACATACACAACCGTCCTCAACAAGCAACTACAACCAAGTGAGGAGGTGCCCCCAGCTTCAGACCGAAACAACGAAAGGCCTCACACAGCCTGGCCTCCAGCAAAGAATGGAGAGGCGTCGAGACCCAGAGCAACAGGGTCACGCCATAGCCATTGCCAGACGCCTCTAAAGACGACCACATCTCCAGGACAGCCTCAACATATGAATTCATACACAAGCTCATATTCTTGCTATGCAAGTGTGTTGTAAGTTGTATCAGGTTCTCCAATTCACCGCGTCGAGACCCAGAGCAACAGGGTCGCGCCATAGCTGTTGCCAGACGTCTCCAAAGACAACCACGTCTCCAGGACAGCCTTAACATATGAACTCATACACAAGCTCATATTCTTGCTATGCGAGTATGTTGTAAGTTGTAACAGGTTCTCCAATTCACCGCGTCGAGACCCAGAGCAACAGGGTCACGCCATAGCGTTGCCAGACGCCTCCAAAGACAACCACATCTCCAGGACAGCCTTAACATACGAACTCGTACACAAGCTCGTATTCTTGCTATGCGAGTGTGTTGTAGTTGTAACAGGTTCTCCAGTTCACCTTAATATGTGCACAAAGGCACCCCATACAGGAACCAATGTTCTACACCGATTGCTCTGTCTTGGCTTCAGCGGCAGCGGCGACATGCATCTTCAAGGACTCAGGTCACTGGGTCATCAGACCTATCCTTGCAGCTATTCGGGCATCTTCAGTCTTCCATGGCAGCAGGATAGCTCATACAAACAGATGTTTCAATGTAAAGGCACACCATCAGGCAAAGCTAGCATGCAAAATTCAGACAAGGTCTCTAGCTGTTAGGTGTCTTCAGATTCAGGTCTATGTCCTGGTAGAGATATTCTCTCTGTGTCAAGTGTGAACCCATTCACACTCCTCTCTGTAAAGTGCTGCTAGTTCAATAAAAATCTTCTATGTTAAAAAAAAGGCAATTCAATACTACAGGCTAGATAACAAAAATCATCCTGTTTTGTAAAATAAAACTGATGCAAAAGCAGCCAAATCAAAATCATACTTGCAAGCTGTCACCATCAATTCAAAATCAACTATATAGGGAGAGCTACCATATCTAGAACAATATATCAGCTGATATCAAATCAGACTACTCAATGGTTCAGAATGATAACAAAAATGCACTATGTCAGTACCAAATTTACTACTGCATATGAATTTACAGGATAACTGAAATACACATGGAAACATCTGAGTTATGCATAAACCTGCATAAGTCATCACACCCAATAGCTTATTACCCCTACTAAAGAGCTTACTCCCTTTGTTACAAGGTCAATCATGATACAACTGCCTGCTCAACAGGCTCCATTACTATATTATCATAGTTAGTATGCTAATTCTCTGTTGCAATAGTATATCGTGATGACAAAAGGCAGACATTCTTTGCGGTATCTCTTGATAAATATGCACAAATCATTGATTTCAAGGCAACGCTGTTTATGCATATTGATTGACTCATAGTTTAGTGACCGACACACAGTAATACAATAATATATTACAAATATTAAGAAATCATGCTTCAAATGCAACACATTTGAAAAAAAAAAACATAACAAAGGACAGCATAGTTGACGAATATAGGGCCTTAAAATCATCGTTCAATGCAATTTACCGCTTCAGCGCTCCCTTTTAGCCCCTCTTATGCTCCCTGCTCTTCTCCCCAGTACGCTTCGCACCCTCTAGACCATGCCCCCCATCCTCATCCAGTCCACGGCTTTCTGAGATACGGTGGCTCTTCTTCTTGCTGGATCGCTTCCTCTCATATGGGGACTCACTGCCAGCACTGTCACCATCAGATGCATCCCTGCGGTGATGACGTCTCTTGTGATGGTGGCGATGTCTCTTCACTTCCCCTCCAGACTCATCATCGTCTGATGATTCGTCCTTCTTGCGGTGGGTCCTTGGCCTCTTCCTATCCTTCCTACTCTTCCGGTGCCTCTTCCTATCAGAGTCACTCTCGCTATCCTGATCTGAGCTTTCATGCTTCTTCCGCCTATGCTTCTTCTTATCCTTGGATCTCTCCTCGGAGTCGTCTTCGCTATCGCTCTTCCTGCTCCTCCTGTGCTTCGATTTTCCCCTGCTGCTGCTGCTCCTATGGCGGCTTGTTTTCTTGTCTTTCTCCTCGGACTGCTTCCCCTGGCGACTCTTGGCACGCTGCCGCTCAGCAATCAGCTTCTCCAGCACGGGATCAATATCCGAATCCGAGGAATCGCTGTCGATGTCGTCCTCGTCTTCCTCATCAGAACCTTCCTCGACAGCGTCCATGTCACCACTGGCTCTTTTCTTGATCCTTGCGTGCTTGGCCAGCGCCTCGGCCTCAGCCAGGATGTCGTCTTCTATGTCGCTCGGTTTGATAGCGAGGAAGTTGCGGCACTGGAAGGTGAGATGACCGACGCGGCCGCACTTCTTGCAGGCGCCCCGGGTCTCGTCGGTGGGGACGCTGGTGGCCCGGGCGAGCGCGAGGAGGCCCTGGAAGCTGCTGTAGGCGTTCTCGGAGGAGTCGGCGGCGGGGTCCGAGGAGGAGTGAGGCGCGGCGGCTTCGGCGGCGGCGTTGGCGGCCGCGGCCGCGGCGTTGGCGGAGACGGAGGAGGAGGGGGGCTGGTGCTTGGTGTTCTCGGGGGCGTAAGGGTCGTAGCCGATGGCGCTCTGCCAGATGCCGTGCGTCTGCAGCGCCGCGCTGCTGTGCACGCGGTTGTTCGCCGGCATGCGAACGCGCCCCGCCGTCGCCGGCATCTTCGCTCGCCGGGGTTAGGGTTAGGGCTTGGTGGGTGGGTGGAATTGGGGATTTCTCTCGATCGAATTGGGGGCGGAGGTCAGAGAATCGTGTATGACTTCTCACTGGACAGATCAGATCTATATACACAATATGCTAATGGGCCAACGTGGAGTTAGGCCGGATTCTGTTTGGGCTTGTACGCCCCAGTTGCGCTTCAACTCCGTCGCGCTTAATGTGCGGTTGATCGCTGTGTGCGGTTATGTTCGGACAACATCTGCCGAAGACAAATGTTTACACCTCACTGTTTTACTTTCCCAATTTTAACCCTGGCACTTCTCTCGAACTCTCAAAATTATGAAAAAACATTCAAATTCGTAAGTAGTTATACCACATGTTATATGGAGTGAAAATTTGATATGATATGCCCAAGAAGCTAGAGAGGAGAAAGAAAAATAAACGGGAGGTAGACGAGCGAATTCTAACGAGTCACTGTATCACCAACAAGAAAGCTGGCTGCCCCACTGGTTTAGAGCATTTGCCGCTAGGTGGTGCCAAGAGGCTGTGCTGGGAAGCATGATGATGAAGTTGCGTGTGATGCATTCGTGGGCAGTGGTGGAGTATGCATATAAGAAAATGAAGAAGAAAAAGTAGAGGAGTAGCTGATGATGAAGTAGGGGACAAGAGTGGCAGGATAAGTCCACAATTTTCAACCATAAGACATGGGTGAAATGGTACATTAATTTGTATTACGCTAGATAATTTTTGTTTTTGGTCAAATATACAAATAGTAATCCCTAGATACATAAACATAAGTGATCCTACTACTATTCGTCTGTATCCGATGATATCATATTTCATGGGTATCTCCATAACCTATCTGCCCAACTACGACGCCGATTGAAAGATCGGTCTGGTCGACTAGAGTGGAGGTGAATAGGCGACTGCTAATTTTGATAATATTTTCAATTTTAGGGGGATAACATAAATGTAAGTTCTATAGATATGCAAGTAGGTATACAAGCTATATGGAAAGCATATAACAATCATACAATTATTCCTTGTTAAAAAAAAGCATACAATTATTCAATTCGACCCTGAGGATTACAACTATATATTGATTCCTAGATGATAACATGTCCAAGTCTAATCAAATCCAATTGCTTAATTGTGGATTAAAATCAAAATTCAAGCAAACCCTAAAAATCGTACCACGTCGGAATCCGAGGAGGTAGTGTTTGCCGCCAAGGGAAACTACGTCCTCATTGGTGCCCCACGAAACCATATTGCATCGCTGGAGGCATACAAGTGAGCTTGAGAATGCGGCGTGTGTCAGACTGTAGAGGTGACGCGCAGAGAGGAGTCGTGGGTCGAACAAGACCACATATCGGGCAACCAGACGGTCGGAGAAGCCGCAGAAGAGCGCCGGTGGGCCGCAAAAGGGGCAAATATAATCGGCGGAAATGCAACGAAAATGCGGGTGTCGTGAAGCTCTTCTCCGACCAAAATCTGGTGGCAGAATGGTACAATGGGAATGCAGACGATGACGGGGTTGCAAGAAAGCGGCGTCGGGAAGGGGGAGGGGGGTGGTGGTAGAGCTAGGCAAGGACGTCAGAGCTAGGTAAGGGAGAAGACAAAAGTGAGTAAGAGGGCATGCCAGGCGCGAGTTTAGTCCGATTTAGTGTGATTTGGTGTGGGTCTGGTCTGCTGTGTCCGACGTGGCGGGCGTGTACGGGCTTGTCCGAACATCCCCATTTCTGCCTCATATATGGGCTGGGTATAACGGGTGTCGAACAACCAAAATATTTGGGCGAGGTATGAGAAGTCCAATTGGGTTATAGAGGGGAAGTCGGGATCCGCTTGGAGATGGTCTAACAGATAAAAACCAGAAGAAAGTACGGTTTCATTTTAACATAAAACATTTTTTAGAATATTCAAAACATAATTTTAAGATGATTAATGAAACGACTTGCATACACAAGGAATAGAAAATACTGTATATATAGATCTCCTGTACCTTAGATCTGTTTCTAAAAAGTTCCTTTTTTTGAAAAACTTTTATACCCCTACTTGATTTGCTGATATTTATAATTGTTTTATTTACGAAGAAAAATGAGAATCACCGGACCATCCTTTTGCCCGTGCCAAGGTCGGTTCGAAAGCTTCCCGCGGCGGTGGCGGCTAGTCTATTCTAGGGTTCTGCCCGCAAACCCCAATCCCACCAATCCCAATTCTAACCCCGCTCCCGTCAGCAGAGTGGCGTAGCCGCCGCCTCGGCCGCCTCCGGCGTCGGCCGACAGAGAGCCCGGAGCAATGGCGAACCGCACGGACCCCATGGCTCGGAGCATCCACGGCACGAACCCTCAGAACCTGATAGAGAAGATCGTGCGGTCCAAGATCTACCAGACCAACTACTGGAAGGGGGAGTGCTTCGGCCTCACGGCGGAGACCCTCGTCGACAAGGCCATGGAGCTCGACCACACCGGCGGCACCCACGGCGGCAACCGCAGGCCGACCCCCTTCCTCTGCCTCGCCCTCAAGATGCTCCAGATCCAGCCCGACAAGGACATCGTCGTCGAGTTCATCAAGAACGAGGACTACAAGTAATTTCCTCTCGCCTATTCTAGCTCTAGCTGCGTCTTGTTGGCATTCAACTGACGAATTGCTGCTTCTTCCTTTTTGCTGTTCTCTAGGTATGTCCGGGTCCTTGGGGCGTTCTACCTGCGCCTCACCGGCACCATCGCCGACGTCTACCAGTACCTCGAGCCACTCTACAACGACTACCGCAAGATTAGGCAAAAGCTCAACGATGGAAGTATGCACCCCAAATTTGCATTTCTCTTGATCTCAGATTGTTACTTATGCTGCTAGCATGAGATGTCAGATTTGGGGATTTTTGTTTGTTTTACTCATTCGCTCTGTATTCGTTTCAGAATTCACGCTGACTCACGTTGACGAGTTCATTGATGAGCTGCTGACCAAGGACTACTGCTGCGACACTGCCCTCCCCCGCATTCAGAAAAGGTCTGTTTTCCATTGTCCCAATGTGGAGGGAACCTCTTCTGTGCACTTAAATTTATCTTGTTTTCCACACTTGCATGGGCACTGACCTCTGCTGCTGTTCAATTTTGTTCTGATATTTTGAGACTGGTATTCAACATCTTAAAAAGAGGGTATCACTTTTGAGACCATAGTTGGGACAAGGAAAAACGCTAATAGTCTTCATCAATGTTTGAGCAATAAGGTTTTAGTTAGGAAATATTTTCCTATTGGCTATTGGTCAACAATCTTAAATACACCTTTGCTTTTTGATGCTTCACAAATTAATTTTCATCGATCTTCTCAACAGATGGGTCCTTGAAGCTTCTGGAACTCTAGAACCAAGAAGAAGTGCACTTGAAGATGATTTTGAGGAAGAGGAGGAAGACAAGGAGGATGGACAGCCTATGGATGTAGATGAGCCTAACACTCGTGAAAAGGTGAGCATATTTTCTAAATGACGCTTACCCACCAAGTTTGTTGACCAGAAGTGTTGACTTTGTTTTACTGTGTTTATCAGGAACATCATCGTGGAAGGAGCCCAGCTAAAGAACGGGACAGGGACAGGGACAGGGAGAGGGATAGGGACAGGAAGCATGAAAGACATCACAGGTATCTGCTTCATATGAATTGCTTTCTGTTTAGATGGTTTGCCAATGAGTTATTTGTTTCTAAAAATGCTTACTATATCTAGCATGCATATTGCTTGTGCGAAAATGAGAATCTGGTGAGAGTTGAAAGGGATGATACTCATCTGACCCCAAGTTTATAGTACTCTCTTGCTTCTTTGACAGAGAGCCAAGGATGTTTTATTCTTATTGTTTAAGGGCCCAAAAGAAATCTCTGTTTCATTGATCTTATGTTGGTACATGCGAGTCATGTCTTACTTAAGCTGTATTTACTTCGAAAATATAGAATAAATTGGAAGCCATACATTTTCTCTATATTTGTTTTGGTAGCTTTAGGTTATATAGAAAAGTGCCACATGTGTATAAATACTAAAACTTGAGCTATCCTTTTCATATGTGGATCTGACTTAATACTAACATAAGACGAACGAGTAGTGCTAGAGCTTTCGTAACATACATTCGAGAGCAGGTTCACTTGTTGTTTTGTATCACTGCAAGACTGAAACAGTGAATTTGCTCTAGTTTCTTTTCATATTATATATTTTTTAATTCTGGATCATACTGGAAGCTGTTGCTGTGGCATTGCATATTTGCATACCTAGTACTTACTGCCATGACATGTTAATATCAAGAGTCATTGGTAGATGAGCTGCTTCCTACAGTGAATGTTCGTGGCCCTACCAGGTTTCTCTGCACTGATAGTGTGCAGTGAGAAGTATGATGTGCCAAACAGACTAGAACTCCCAAAGCGGTTCATATTTGACCATTTTTCTTACTGAATTTTGTTGTTGTCTCTGTTCATCTTAAACTTTCTTTTATCAGGTTTCACATCCCTCTTTTTCTGCTACTGACCCTTGAGCTTTCGAAATGATAAGCAGGGTACTTGTTTCTGTGTCTGCTTTTTTGAAACTTTTAAGAATCCTGGTTTATCACGTCTAAAATGTATAGAACGTGGTAGAATTTTGTAAGTGTGCCACAGGTGAATGTTTGCTAGTTAGGAGTTGTTAGTGTTTCTTGAAATGTTATACGTGTCTATCAGTCATATTGCTCTTGCGTGAATGTAAGAGTCAGCTAAGAGTGGAGGGGGTTAAATTCATGTCATGGCACATTTTTAGTCACTGTTGATTCACACGCTCTTTGAGTTTAGGACAACAATGTTTTCTTTTCTTATTGGTTAAGGGCACAGAGGTAATCTCAGTTTCATTAGTGTTATGTTGATACATGTTAGTTATGTCATGCTAAGGCATATCAACTTGGAAAATATATTCTAAATTAGAAGCCGTAAGCATTTTGCTGACTTGGTTTTGGCAACTGTAGATCTTACAGAAAATGCCATACACTTGAAAAATGAGATCCAGAGTTGCTGTTGTTTTATTATTTATTGCATGAAAGTGTTTTTCTTGGTAAGCATGGTAATTCGGCTTTGCCAAAATGAACACCTTTGTTATTTTGTTGCTTGCTTGAGTTGGGTTTTCAAGAACTTAGTATTTTATCTGTATAATATAGTTTATATCTTAAACCAAGTTTGTCTTAAAATGGGTACATATTCTCTAATCTGTGTGGAATGTGAATTATGTTGTTCATATGCGGTCGGGAGCTTTCATGGCAACCATTCGAGAGCATGTCCATTGTTGTCTTGTATAGCTGCAAGACTGAAACAGTGGCATTTACTTTAGTTGTTTATCATTATATTATTTTTTCAATGCCGGAGATCATACTGGAAGCTGATGCCTGTAGCATTGCAGTGTTGCATTTGCACTATTGCATACTAGAGTTACTGCCATGGCATGTTAATTTCAAGAGCCATTGGTAGATGAGCTGCTTCCTATAGTGAATAATCGTGGCTCTGCCAGGTTTCTCTGCACTGATAGTGTGCAGTGAGAAGTATGATGCGCCAAACAGATATTTGTTTTCACAAAATGGGTAAAATGTAAACATATTTCTTATTGAATTTTCTCGCTCTTGCTTTAGCTCATGTTCAACTTTCTTGCATCAGATTTCTCATCCCTCATTTCTCCCTGCTCTGGCATATATTACCTTTCAGACATAATAAGCTGCTTCTTTTCATTGCCTGCTTTTATGAAAAGTTATAAGAAGCATGTTTTTTTTCCATGTGTGAAATGTTAACCTGATAGGATTATGAGCAGTGCTTGATTATCGGCCTAGTTATGTTTAGTTTCTCTGTTATAGGCTGTTTGTTCATAATCAAATGAAAATAAGGACTTGGGGCATTTTTTTTGGAATTATTACTTTAATCTTGATATGAAAGGTGTATTGACAATTTGACATACTGCCCTTTGGTATTGGCTTCGGTAGGAAGCAAATGGCTTCAACCTCGAGAACGATGATTTATGTTTACAAAAGATACTAGTATTGTGTTTTCAAAATGATATTGGATCCTTTTCTCTGAGTTCCTCAATGATAAGTCCAGCTGTATGATAAATAGAGAATTAATTCATCAAAATGGTGCTTACAATTGCATTATGTGTAAATATCTTCATCTATTTCATCATTATTGTTAACCTTGTATTCTTCAATGTTGATATGTCTGCGCCTTAAGGGCTCACCTTCAGGTTACATCATGAAAGCACAACTGTAGTCAAATTGTCAGTTCTGGTTATGTGCATTGTCCGTTAACAAATTAATACTTGCTTAGCTGTGCATAAGTGTACCGATGTTCAGAACACACATCCACTTTGTAAGTTAACACACAATGGTTACAGTTATAGTTTTTTGTTAACCATCTGTCTGAACTGTTGCCCCATTATGGCCTGTAACTCCGTGAAATCTTATTGTTTGTGCAAATGAAATGCAGATCAACTCATACAGTAGACACAACTCTAGGTACCTGCCTATAAATACTTACGTGGGCCAAAACATTTCATCAGGGTTGGAAATGTGATGTTACCTTAAAACTGTGGCTATTTTGTTGGAATATTACATATCTCAAGGCCCCATGTCCCATGTCCATTTAATTTCATCACTTAGCTAGACATCCACAGGTATAGAAAGGGAGCAATTACTTAATGACAAATTGATCCCTTGTTTCTCTGCATGTTTTGTCTGTGGTTTGAGGTTATTGACATACTTATAAAAAATTGGGTGTGATACTGCTCCGTAATGCATGCACTGGCTATTTGATTTAGTGTTTGTCAGATAATGACTGTCTGTATTGTTCACTGTTTTTCCAGGGACAGAGATCGGGATTATGACAGGGACTCTGCAAGGGGACGGGATAGAGACCGAGACAGAGGCCGTGAAAGAGATAGAGATAGGGATCGAGACCGTCACCGCATCCGAGATGATGACTACAACCGAGATAGAGACCGTGATAGGGATAGGGAACGTCGGGACAGAGACCGTGGCAGACATCGGAGCCGTTCAAGGAGCCGGGATCGGCGAGAAAGAGACCGTGAAGACGGAGAGCACCGTAGAAGACGTGGCCGTGGTAGCGGCAGTCCTCGAGGGCGTGCGGAGGATGATGGCCCGAGGGAGGAGCCTAAGCAGAGAAAGGAAAAGAAAGAGAAGAAGGGCGACCGGAATGGTCCAGATCCTAATGATCCGGAGATTATAGCGATGAACAAGCTCCGAGCGTCGATGGGGATGGGACCATTGAAGTAGTGTTACATTGCTGTAATGTATTTTTGAAGCTTCAAGTTCCCCTGTTGCTTAAAACCAACAAGAGTATTTGACAATTTTTCTCTGACACTGTAAGATTATCAGAAACTCAGAATACACATGTTGTCTCATTAGTTTGATATGCTTTTCTGTCTCTGCCTTTCGGGGTCTTGTTTGCATTTTTTTTGTAAAACCGAGAAATCAAAAGCTGGTGAAGGAAAGCATTTGATTTCTATACAATATGTTGACATAAATTAGTTCATGTGCTGCATTGTTTAAATCGTGCCATGATGGAGGTTCACTGTGACATAAAACTTCATATACTTAGGTGATAAGATGTGGATATATGCGATGATTATTGATAGAAAATAATGTAACCAGTAAAGTACATCTCTTGAACGGAAATGCTCCAGGTAGAAAAAGGAAACCGTCTACTGTGATCCATGACAAAGGAAGTAAGGAAGCACTGTGCAAAAAAGCTAAACCGCTGGCACTAAAATGAGTTCTTCTCTGGTTGTAGTCTTCAGCAGAACATAATCCACATCAAAGCCTCAGTTATGTACTCCGTATAAGTTTGCAGTAATCAGGGAGCATCATCTGCTTGCAGTGAAGATGCAACTGAGGCTGCTCCTCCATCACCCCATGACAAGACCAAAGGGACGTTTCCTAAGCAGTTCCCCGTCGACAGTTCGCGGGAAGATGCATCCAGTTCTGGTGCGCTTTTGACGTCCGTACTTGTAGTCCCCAACAATCGGTGTTCCAAGAACCTCTGCGCAGTGGACTCGGAGCTGGGTGGTTTCGGGCAGAAAAAGAGAGCAAGTTTTCTAGTGGTGACTGTGATCCCGGTACTTTGTAAGATTTTTGTTCAGAGATAAATGTCTGTCTATTGAAATTACCTGATGCTTTCTTCCGGTAAGAGGAAAAGTCCTAACCAAGTGATCCCTACAATCATTGGCAAACCAAAGTGACATAGATCGGTAACAACTATGATTTCAGTCTCATAACAGTCATTTACATCGGTAACAACTATGATTTCAGTTGATATGGGTGAGGGATTAACACCAGGTCAATCTTTCTGTTTTTCCTGACCATCATTTGCATTGGTGCTCTGGTTCAGGGTTTGTGAGTGCACATACTCTGCCAGTGTTCTATGAGGTGCTCTACAACATGCTTGGGTTGATCGGGAGCCAGTACCAGAAGCTGGACAAGGCCGTATTGAGCAAGATACCTAAAGGAAGCCTCAAGTTCAAGAAGAGCCAGTAGCTTGACTCACCAACCGAGAGTCTGTATGCTATGTAATTCAGATGAACAAAGGGGATGCTGATACTATAATTTTTAGATAAAATGCTGATACTATAATTTTTAGATAAAATGCTGATACTATAATTGCGTACAGCTAAGAAAACCTTTGAATTTCCCTTGCGAAAAGAAGATGTTATATTTTGATTTTATTTTTAGACCCGTGGAATCAAAGAACACATTTTGTTCTGTCTCTTAACTACAAAAATGGAATGAAAAGGGTGGATGGTATTATTATAAAGCTCTTAGCAGTGTATGCATTTTCGCATGTGCAATGTACATTCTGTATTCTGAGAATGAACTTCTTTCATCTATTTTAATAATAAGGATATGTTTCATGTGAAGAAAATACTCCTTGTTACCATGCTGGCATGGGTAATCTGCAGTGCGAAGTTTCACATGCTCGTATTACCGCAGGATCCCAGAAAAGGGAAATACATGTTTTGATATCTGCAGTTGTCACTATTTAGTATTTACAAACATTCCGAACGTTTGATTTACTTCCATAAAGATATCAAGATCGTAATTACTAATGGATTTGGTGCAATAGCGATGCATGCTAGCAGCCAATAAGGGAAGTTGCAATTGAAATGTAGGTTTAGGACTTGAGGCAAAGCGAAGAGTTTGCAGTCTGTACATCTCTGTTTTTTCGGAACTCAAGGAAACACAAGATGTTGCAGGAAAGCTCTGTTTTTCACTTTGCTATATACTGTCAATGGCCATGTCTGCCAATGGACATCAAAGGAACTAAATAGCAACAGACGTAAGGTTTTTGAAACTATTTTTTTTTTTTGAAACTAGCAACAGAGACGTAAGGTAGTGGCAAAGAAAATGTTTCAGGCAAACTGAAGATTCTGGTTATACATATTTTTTCCTTTCACTCCAATTCCTGCGACTAAAGATGTGAAAGTGTAGTAAGCACGTAGAATCTGTTGTTCATATCCAAAAGCTAGAAACCTGAACTGAACAAAAGCAACTTGAAGCAGATGATGTTCATTCAATTCACATGAGAATTTCATTACATTACAGAAGTCCATGATCCCGGACTGGAGGGTTACATTGGGATGAAACATCCTTGATGACTAGCTAAGCCTTTCGGCACGCATACGTGAGGTTTGCTACCATGAGTCTCGACGGTGGTCGGCTGGAAGGCGCCATGACTTGATCACTTGGTGGTGTTGAGTAATTAGGCAATAATTACATGATTAATTCCAGAATATTAAGCATGACAACAATCGCTACTAACATGTTAATCTCAAACATACTAAAAGTATTAACTAACATGAACAGCAGCATACTAGCAGAAAACATGTTAAGCCAGCAGATTGGATCACGCAACACGTACCGATCCGTGGTGGAGGAAGTAGTCGTAGCCGTTGCCGTACCGATGTTGTTGACGACAACGTTGGCGATGACCGGTCGAAGAAGACGGCGTTGAAGACGACGAGCTTTAGGTCCCACCGAGCGACCGGGAAGACGAGCCGTGATGACGAACTTGAGCAGTCGCGCGGAGCGCTTCCCAAAAACCTAATTAGCCCTCTCCCGTACAGGATCGCAAGAGCTAACGGTTCCGGAGACCTGCTCTCCCGCTCGCCGGTGCACGCCGGCGATCGGGATGGAGTAGACTACGGTGGCGGCGCAAGGCACGAGATTGGCAAAACCTAGATTGGTTCGGTGTATGTTGCGGCGCACGCAGTGCACGACAATATATAGTGCGGCTCGGAAAAACCCTAACGGGTACAACGTGGGCCAAGTCCACGTCGCAGGTCGGTTACAGTAGCCCACGATCCGGGAGCGACCCGAAACGACTAACTGTGACGCGTCCGTCCAGACCGTTTTTCCCGGACTGCAAAAATAAAGCTCAGCTCGGCGAGATTCCCGCAACCCGCGTCGCGTCGCGTCGCGTCGTGACGGGCGGGCGGGCGGGCGGTGCGTGCGAGCGAGCGGCGGAGGAGCGCGTGAGAGAGCCTCTTATTCTCACTCACTTACCAACTAGTGGAACACTCCACCTTATAAGGTGGTGCAACTCCTCTCAAACTAGCAATGTGGGACTAAACTTTAGCTCCCACTCCACTCACTTGTGAGCTGCCATCATTTTGGGCTTTGAGATTTTCTGAAATTGCTATTGGGCTGCCACAAATGGGCCCAATTCTAACAGGTGGGTGGCATGGTTGACTTCACTTGGTCCAAGGCGATCCGCACGGTTCGACCA
Organism: Puccinellia tenuiflora; assembly: GCA_012064385.1. Lineage (NCBI taxonomy): Eukaryota > Viridiplantae > Streptophyta > Magnoliopsida > Poales > Poaceae > Puccinellia > Puccinellia tenuiflora. The sequence goes on from QRDG01000033.1 coordinate 2,067,990, forward strand.
GAGTCGCCCCTGAGGACCACATCAACGTGGCCATCCTCTACGTCCGAGACGACGACGGCGTCGTGCAAGATGACAAGACGCTGCCCCGTTGGCAGGGTTCCCGCCGGCATGCGTATCTTCACGGTCATGTCCTTCTTCACCGAACATGGTGGCCGGATCGGTGCGGTCGAGGGCTTCTTCACGGTTGTCGTCGCGTGCGGGGTTGTCGTCGACAGGTTTGCAGCTGGTGCGTGCGGGATCAACGCCGCCGTCGGGGTAGTGGACTTGGGCAGCTTCGTTGGGGTCATCAGGCGTGGCGCAGTTAACCTCTTTGGAGCATCTCCCAGCTCCATGTAGACGATCTTGTTCCTGGCAGCGCCGGGTGCCCCGGACGGGATGAGCACGCGTGGGGCCGGGGCAGAGGCTTTCTTTGCAACTCCGGGCGCGTTGGTGAGCTTCAGGGTCGCAGCGCCGGCGGTGCCTGACACGGGCGGGATTAGGCGGCGCGGCGGCGGTGCGGCAGAGGACGTCGTCTTCACGATTCTCCCCTTGGAGACGTCCATGGCCTTCCTTCGGCGCTCCAACTCACGGCGGATCTGGTTGCGCGCGGCAGACGAGCGCTGCGCCATTAGAGCAGGCATTTTGATGGCTACGGATCGGGAGGAGGGTTCAGAGAGAGGCGTCCAAATTGCAGGGCGGCGCTAGGCATATATCGAGTTGGGGGAGGTCGCCGAGGTGGAGTCGGAGTCGGACAGCCAAGCGTGGATGTCAAGCAGCTGCAGTCTGCGGAGCGAGGTCGCCGAGGTGGAGTCGGAGTCCATGGCAATGGCGGTGCCTCGTTTGAAATTTGGTCTGGATCGGTACGCTGTACGCGCTTTCCCCGCCCCGAGTTCGCACTTTCCTATACTTTAAATTGCACGTAATTTTTTTTGAACAAACAAAGGATATACTAGTATTATTATATTAAAGCACACTTACAAGGTGAGGATAGGCCCCTACGAAATACAAAAACTACATCTAGGCCCTCACAAATTACAAAGTAGACCTTGGAACAAAAAGTGAAAACGCAATCAGGTCCAAGTTCTACTCCATCGCATCGCCATGGATTCCAGAAGGTGCCTGCACAACCACCGGGGAACATGCCACTTGGGGGCGCGCCGGCAGGGATTCCCGCATGGAGATCCTTGAAGATCCTCCGCCATGGAGGAAGAAGAAGCCCAGGCACAAAGCCGAGCGCGGAGTGGTCCCGTTGACCAAAGATAGCAGTGGCAAGGAACTGCCACCACTGAGGAACTCCGCAGGAGGTCGACGCAGCATCGAGAGCACGCAGAGGAACACACGCTCTCCCTTTCCACCGGGTATCCGCACCAGGAAGATCACCGGCATGCTCAACACCTTCTCCCCCATCGCCATGACGTCCAGAAACGGGAGAGCAGCACAGATCCCTCCTTGACATCGCCCCAACATCGAGCTTATTGAACATACCTTAGGTTAGACGCCTCAACGGAAACTCCCACCATGGGAGCACGCCGTAGAAGCTTCTCGCCCCGACACAGCTGCCGCTCGCCAGCATCCGCATCAAGTATGGAGAGGGGAAGACGGCTTTATTAGAGGAGATGCCTGGCCTCAGCTCATCCACCTGCCGCAGCTCCCACCACCGGAGCAGGACAGCAAGGACAGCTGTGACCAGGATGCACCAGATCCAGTCGATGGAATCCGGCAGCCTACTCCAAGACGCCATATAGGACCAAACAACACACAAGCTAAACCTACTATATACAGAGTGGCGGTCGGAGCCTCGCCTCAGTCGCTCACCGTCGGCATCGCCGCCGGGAAGGACCTCGGTTCGGTCCGGGGAAAGGGAGACGACTCTCAAAGTACTGTAGAGAGGAGAGAAAGATAAAAATGAGAGAAGTTAAATTGCACGTAATTTGTCTGAAAGTAATGCACGCCAATATTTGTGCTGTCAGCAGATCCAAAATGTCTACATGTCTACTTCTATATGACTAATCATTTATTCTTGAATATTTAAAACATCGTGCGGATAAAATGGCTTTTGAAAAGCATAACTAGATTTTTTATGTTCTTGGAACTTGGATGCTTTTTTACAGATGTGTAACTACCCACTTTTTAAAATTGCAATAGTGTGATTTCCATGCTATATGTAATTTTTTCAAAATTGCTAGATATCAGTTGCAAGATTTTTTTTTCTTAGGACACGGTTGACGGAACGTCGACTTGCGAAACACTGAATTCTTCTAAGCGATATGCGTAGCTAGGATTTTCGAGTGGACCTTGAAGTAGGTCATGGAGAAGATTTTTGAGCTTTTTTATGTGTGCTTTCTTTTATGTTTCGTTTGTAGCTGAGTTTTTAATCTTTCTTTTAGTCGCTTTTATTTTATATTTTGTTTGGCTGTTGGGTTGCGTTTGAGAAACAAAAATGTGTTTATGAGAGATTGTCTATTGGTTTCTGGACGTATCTATCTTTTCTAAAATGTGCTTCTTCAACCGATTTTTTTAGTGATCTTTGGCGTCCTAATCAGAAAACTTGGAACATCAATCTTGTCAAAGCTTTGTTTCATCCTCATACAACACAAGCTATACTGCAAACGCCTATTGTTAATATTGTTGGACATGATATGTTGGTTTGGAAACTAACCCCTGCAGGAGATTGCTCATCGAAAAGTGCCTACAAACACTGCTTGAGTGATCTAGCGCTACCAGCAAACCAGCGACCAAAATCTGTTCCTCTACAGGTTGTAAATCTTCTCAATCAGGTTTGGAATGATAAACTCATGGAGCCAAGAGTTCAAACTTTCGCATGGAGGCTACTTTGCCGAGCACTTCCAACTGGTATGCGTGCAAGTAATTATCGAAACACATTAGTGAGACTTGTGCTAGATGCGGCAACCAAGAGGATGAAATGCACATGCTTTTTCTATGTCCCTTCTCAAAGGCCACTTGGTTCTCCTCTCCCTTGTATATTAGAACAGAAGTTTTGGCTGAGCATAACCATTCCATTCCACAGATGATTAAGGTTTTACTGGATTCTGCTCATCCACATATCAACGTAACTAGTTTATACACTTTTTGTGGTGCCTTTGGAAAGCGCCCAAAACTAGTGGATGCGATGGCAGGACATGATCAAAACTCAACAACTATTGGTGTACAGCAGGCAATAACCAATCAAGAACCAGCATTAGTTACAGGTCAAGGAATTCACGCTTGCTTCGGTACGACCCCCCCCCCCCCCCCCCCCCCCCCGAGAAAAAAAAAACTGGGCAGGGCCGGCCCGCCCGCTATCCAAATCCAATCCCGTAGTTGGGCGTATTCGTGTACGATGGCGTACAGAGAACGTGCCCTTGTTCCGACGTCCAACACCCGACCCCACGATCGTTCCAGTCGAGCGAACCGCCCGATCGATGCGCCCTCGTAGACATAAGAGGCCGCCGCACCATCTTTAACCAGCATCCGATCTGCGTCCATATTGACGGCAGTAGATCTCATCATGCCGGGTTCGAGAGGGTGGCAGGCGTCTAGGATTTGGCTATGGAAGTCTAAGGTTTGGGCTTCGCGGCGAAGAACTCCTCCCTAAACATGGCCGCCTCAACCGCGGAGGAGACGAGTGTGAGATCTTAGGGCAGTTCCACCGAACACCGCTGGCGAAGAATGTCTCCCTACACATGGCCGCCACCACCGCCGATGATACGAGCGCGACCTTGCCAGGCAGTTCCACCGACCGTCGCCGGCAAAAAACGCATCGCCTACACCGACGACGACCTCCCGTATAGCCGGGCAGCGAACTCCACCAATTTCCTCCGCCCACGCATTACTGTCGGCGATCCACCACTCGCCGACGCCTATGGACCTCGCAGCTCCACCTGAACGTGGGCACCGCGATCATATCGAGACGGTCCTATTTTTTTAGGATGGGTCACGGCGCCGTATCAATGGGCCATACAGGCTTCATACGGGTTATACAACATACGTTATACGTTTATAGCGAAGGGCTATCATGCAATCTGAGCCGTTGATGTGCCTAGGGGGGGTTGTACCGAAGCAGAAGTGCAAGGAATTTTCTGTGATGCGGCATGGACAAACGAGGAGAATATGCAATCTTCTCCAGCAGGTATTGGTGTCATCATCCAACTTGGAAAAAATGAGCACTGTCAGTAGCTGCAGGTTTCAGCTTTGTCTCCTCCAGTGTCATCCCCTCTGCAAGCTGAAGCATATGGGCTACTCCTCGCCACAATGATAGCAGATGCTCTCCACATCCCAGAACCACAATACTATACGGATTGCTCTATTCTTGCATCGGCAGCAGCGACGATTTCCATCTTCAAAGTCACATGTCACTGGAACATTAGACCCATTCTTGCTTCTATACAGGCGTCGCCATCTTTCAGCCAAACAAGAGTAGCACACACCAGCAGGTGCTTTAACGTCAAAGCACATCATCAAGCAAAGTTAGCGATCAAAATCAAAAGTAGGCCTGTAGCTTTCCGATGTCTTGCTTCAGATACTGGTCCTTGTACTGCGAGAGATGTTCTCGCCAGGTCAAGTGTGAGCCCTTTCGCACTACTCTCTGTAAAATGTTGCTAATGGAAAAAAATCTTTAGTTGTTAAAAAAAACGTTTTTTATTTGTTATGAGTTGCATTTTTTTAAATGTGCAATTATCAATGGATTTAGCTCTTTTTTTCAAAAATATTCATGTACCAAATGGGTTGTGATATGAGTTGCACTTTTCTCGATAAATGTGCAATTAGCAACAAAATTAACACTTTTTTTGAAATATTCAAATAGCAAATGGGTTGCGATACGAGTGTCACTTTTCTCAATAAATATGTCATATGAGTTGCACTTTTCTTAGTAAGCATGCTATTAGCAATGGGGCCGTATCGTTTTCCTCCTCCCAGCCGCCGGGAGAGGAAAAGCGATCTAGTCTCTCCGCCCAATCTCTATCGGTCGAGCTGGTCCCCTCTTCCTCCGCCTGCTGCTCCGGCGGCGGGAGGGAGGGGGGACCCCGTTCCTCCGCTCTGTAGTTAGGGTTTGGTTTTGTAGGTCGTGGTGCGCCGTTGGGATGGCGGGAGCAGCACCCGGACGAATAAATCTGCTTCAACTCCACTCCCACACCGGCGGTGTTCTTCATGGCGGCGTCTCAGAGTTGATAGCATCATGTGTTTGCTGATCTGTCAGATCGGTGGTGTTAGGGTTCATGGATGGTGTCGGCGAGGCGGCGGCGGCGACCCCATCAGGTGTGTCTCTCCCTCTGCTCTGCCCCCGTTGCTGCGGCGTTCTCTCCGACGTCATGGTGGAGCAGGGAGGATGTGTCGTCCAGGAGTACGTGCAGATGGTTGTCTGCGCATGTGACAGCTGGAAGATGGTGTATCCTGTGTTGGGTTTGTGGATGGAGTCTGACAGTTCTGACTTGCTTGTTCGACGTCCTAGTCGTGCGGGGGTGTCAGTTCTGAAGTTCGATGGCGTGTCCGGGGACATGTTGCCCCGGTCTGATTCGTTCAACGACAATGGTTTTGCTTATGGCAAACTACTTTGGAGGTCCGTAAAGCTGATGATCAGCGATGGAGCCGCGTCGAGCTCGGGTGAAGAGGTGATCTGTCTCGCTTCACTTTGGTATCTACTTTGGTGGTGTCGAAGGATAGGGATAGGCGTTGGTTTGTCATATAGGTTTATCCTATCTTTACAGATCTGTAAGATCAGTGTGTACGTGCTTTGTATCTTGTTCTTGATTTATCAATGAGAAACGTATTACCTTGCAAAAAAAATGCTATTAGCAATGGGTTATAGATATTAGTTGCACATTTCACAAGAAATGTGGTAGTAGCAAATGATTTTCGCTACGCTACGAGTTGGACTTTTTAGAAGATATGTTTAATTTCAACTGGTTTTCAATACAAGTTATACTTTTCTCAAGAAACGTGCAACTAGCAATCGATTTTGCATACGGGTTGCATTTTTTTGAAAAAAATGTGTAACTAGCAATCGATTTTCATACGAGTTGCACATTTCTCGAGAAACATGCAACTCCAACGAGTTGCACACTTTTTTTCAAAAAACATGCAACTCCAAACTAGTTTTTTTATACGTGTTGTAGTTTTCTAAATGAACGTGCAACTCCAAACCCATTTTAATATGAGTTGCACTTTACTTAAGAAAGATGCAACGGGCAACCAATTTTCATGTAAGTTGCACTTTTCTCAAGAAACGTGCAACACCAACCAGTTTTCAATACGAGTTACACTTTTTTGATAGAAACGTGCAATTCCTAACCTATTTTCAATACGAGTTGCACTTAACTTAAGAAATATGCAATCGGCAACCAAATTTCATGCGAGCTGCACTTTTCTCAAAAACATGCAACTCCAATTGTCTTTTTATATGAGTTATACATTTTTTGAAGAAATGTGCAACTCCAAACCCGTTTTTAATATGAGTTGCACTTTACTCAAGAAATATGCAATGAGATCAATTTTCATGCGAGTTGCAGTTTTCTGAAGAAATGATTTTCATGCGAGTTGCACTTTTCTCAAGAAACGTGCAACTCCAACCGGTTTTCTATATGAGTTCCACTTTTTCCTAAAAACCATGTTGAACTCCAACCGGTTTTCAGTACGAGTTACACTTTTCTTAAAAAACGTGCAACTTGCAACTGATTTAAGAGTTACACTTTTCTCAAAATATATGCAACTTTCAACCTATGTTCGACATGAGTTGCTCCTTTAACAATAAACACAAATCCAGTCGGTCAAACTATTTTATTTTTATTTTTTCTCTTCATGTTTTCCTTTCCGTTTTTATGTTAGAAGTTGAGAAAAATTACGATATAGATTTTTTTCATAATTCATGAAGTTTTATTAATATATTTATATATAAGGTTTGTGCTGTTTGAAAAATATATTCATGGGGTTTAAAAAAATGTACAATGGTCACGTGGTGCGGGATAATTGTTCAGGAGATAAAAAAAAGTTCACTTATTACACAATTAAAAAAAGGAGAGATGATTTTAAAATCCAAAAAGGACATCGGGAAAAAATGTAACATCAAACATGAACAGAAAAAATTAAAAGGCAAACTAGAAAAAAAGGAGACAAATAACCAATAGTAGAAAAAAATATGTTTTTTTTGAAACGAGGCAAAAGCTTTACCTTTATATTGATATAGTAGAAGCAAACGTACAGGACAAGTCCTAAAAATAAAAAGATACAACTCAAACACAACCCACGCCGGCCCCGAGGCTGCGGTTCACACGGGTCGACGACCAAGTTGCCCAAGCAACCAAAGCCAACACTTGAGAGTCCGGAGCCGCTGCTCCGACATCCATGCCGGCCCCAAAGCCGCGCCCCACACGGGTCGACGACCAAGACGCCCTAGCGACCAAGGTCGACACCAAACGACCTCGATGCAACATGGTGGAGGTGACCTCGACGCGTCCCAGCGGAGGCGGAGCATCCGGAGCTGCCGCTCCGACATCCGCACCAACCCCAAGGTTGCGCCTCCACACGAGCCGACGACCAAGTTGCCCAAACGACCAAAGTCAGTGCTCCACCACCTCAATGTAGCACGGCGGAGGCGAAACACGGAACCGCCGCTCCGGCATCCACGTCGGCCCCAAGGCCGCGCACCCCCTAGCCGAAGACGAAAACTCGCCGCCGCCCACCACCAGCTCTCCGCAAATCCCCTGGCCAGTGGAACATCCAAGACGAGGCCCCAAGTGGCAAGCGACGCAGGAGCGCCACCCTCGCCCGATCCCGCGAGGGATCTAGGGTTTCCCCTGGAGAACCCGACATGGAGAAAACAACACAATGCTAGTCCTGAACCAAATTGCAAATCCTTTATTGCCCAAAAGCTAGTCCGTAGAAGGCCAATATGTACGTGTACTATTTGTCTAAAAACAAAGTGTACATGGATCGCTGGTTTCAACAATACGAATGTAATGACGTACGATGTATGATTCCATCCCTGATACCATTGACTGAGACTTAACCGGATCGGGAGTCGCCTGTGACATAGCCAAACCCTTGAATTTCCCCTGCGAAAAGAAGATGTTATATTTTGATTTTATTTTAGACCCGTAGAATCAAAGAACACATTTTGTTCTGTCTCTTAATTAAAAAGATGGAATGAAAAGGGTGGATGGTATTGTAAAGCTCAGAGCAGTGTATGTATTTTTGCATGTGCAATGTACATTTTGTCATGATTCTGAGACTGAACTTTCTTCCTCTCTTTTAATAATAATAATATGTTTCATTGAAGAAAAAACTCCTTGTTCCCATGATGGAATGGATAATCTGCACTGTGAAGTTTCACATGCTCCTATTGCTATCAGGATCCCAGAAAAGAGAAACTAATGTTTTGATATCAGCAGTTGTCACTATTTACACTTGGATGTTCACAAACATTCCGAACGTTTGATTTACTTCCACAAAGATATCAAGATCGATCGTAATTACTAATGGATTTGGTGCAATAGTGATGCATGCTAACCGCCAATAAGGGAAGTTGCTATTGAAATGTAGGTTCAGGAATTTTCAGGCAAACCGAAGAGTTTACAGCCTATACATCTATGTATATGTGCATCTGTCCTATACGGAATCAATATATTTAGGTTCTCTGTCAATGGCCATGCCTGTCAATGGATATCAAAGGAATTAAATAGAAATAAACATAAGGTAGTGGCAACGAAAATTTTCAGCAAAAGATTTTGCTTACACACATCTTTCTCTTTCACTCCAATTCCTGCGACTGAAGATGTGGAAGTGTAGTAAGCACGTAGAATCTGTTGTTCATATCCAAAAGCTAGAACCTGAATAATCATCGGCCTACTAATGGGCAGTGGTGCTCAATCTGGTCGACGCAATTGCTGTAGTATAAGACAGTGCACCTAGTTAATTAGAACTTGTCGATGAAAGATTCCTCAGGCTCAGGACAATGCACCTGAACAAAAGCAACTTGAAACAGATGATTTTCATTCAATTCACATGAGAATTTCATTACATTACAGAAGTCCTTGATCCCGGACTTGAAGGGTTACATTACATTGGGATGAAACATTACATTGGGACTAGCTAGGCTAAGCCTTTCTGCACGCATACATGAGGTTTGGTACCATGAGTCTCGACGGTGGTCGGCTGGAAGGCGCCATGACTTGATCACTTGGTGGGTGTCATGGTCCTCACTTGGTCCAAGGCGATCCGCACGGTTCGAGCAGAGTTGCCCTTGATGATCACATCGACGTAGCCATCCTCTACATCGGAGACGACGACGGCATCGTGCAAGATGACAAGACGCTGCCCCGTTGGCAGGGTTCCCGCCGGCATGCGTATCTTCACGGTCATGTCCTTCTTCACCGATGTCGACGACGAAGATGGTGGCTGGATCGGTGCGGTCGAGGGCCTCTTCACTGGTGTCGTCGCGTGCGGGGTTGTCGTCGGCGACAGCTTCATGGCGGAGGCAGCTGGTGCGTGCGGGATCAACGCCGCCGTCGGGGCGGTGGGCTTGGGCAGCTTCTTTGGGGTTATCAGGCGCGGCGCAGTTAACCTCGTTGGAGCATCTCCCAGCTCCATGTAGACGACCTTGTTCCTAGCAGCGCCGGGTGCCCCGGACGGGATGAGCACGCGTGTGGCCGGGGCAGAGGCTTTCTTTGCAACTCCGGGCGCGTTGGTGAGCTTCAGGGTCGCAGCGCCGGCGGTGCGTGACACGGACGGGATGAGGCGCGGCGGCGGCAGCGGCGCGGTAGAGGACGTCTTCACGATTCTCCCCTTGGACACGCTGGCGAACTTCCTCCGGCGCTCGAGCTCACGACGGATCTCGTTGCGGGTCGCGGACGAGCGTTGCGCCATGAGAGCCGGCATGGTGATGGCTGATGGCTACGGACGGGAGGAAGGTAGGAGGGTTCAGCTTCAGCGAGAGAGAGAGTCCAGATTGCAGGTCAGCGCTAGGCATATATCTAGTGGGAGAGGTCGCCGAGGTGGAGTCGGAGTCGAACATGCAAGCGTGGATGTCAAGCAAAAGCAGAGCGAGGCCAGAGGATGGCAATGGCAGTGCGCCGGTGCCTCGTTTGAAATTTGGTCTGGACCGGTACGATGTACGCGCTTTCCCCTATCCGAGTCCGATCGACTCTCAGCCAAGCCAAGTGAAGGTTGATCGCGACCTGGATTCATACTCGTAATTTTTTTTTGGTATTTACTAATTCTCAGGCGCCTGATTTTTTCTTATGTCTCAATCACCCATAAAAATATGCATGAGTTGCACTTTTCTGTGAGAAATGTGCAATTGCACTTTTCTGCCAGAAAAATGCAACTCGTTCCAGTTGCACTTTTTTTAAAATGTAGTTGCACTTTTTTGAGGTGATTGAGACTTAAGAAATTCTCATTTATGTCTCAGTCACCCACAAAATGTGCATGAGTTGCACTTTTCTGTGAGAAATGTGCAGTTGCACTTTTCTGCCAGAAAAATGCAACTCGTTCTAGTTGCACTTTTTTGAACTATAATTACACTTTTCTGAGGTAATTGAGACTTAAGAAATTCTCAGTAAACTGAGACATAGGTAAACCCATTTTTTTTCGAAGAAGACGGGGGGATTGCTCCCCACCGGTTGTTATATTCACAGCGGAACTTTCCGAAATACTCCGTAGTACATACACAGCGGCGACGACTCATACTCGGATCCGGAAGCATTAATTGGGGGCATGTCGATCGATGGCAAGTTCCAACTTCCAAAACCAAGAAACCACAGAAGCAAAGACCAAATTCTACCAAGAGCAATTCCACTGCACGGTCGCCAATCGCCATGTTCGTCGGCCACACCTTCTGCACCCAATGCGCCCGCGTGATCGGCCTCGACAATTCCTCCGAGCGGCACACCTTTCACAACATGACGTTGGGGGCATGGACGGATGACGGCCATGTCGGCGCCCACGCCGACGATCTCACCTCGCCTCCACGGCTCCACCACCATCGCCCGAAGCCAGCGACGACACCACACACGGAGCAGAGGATGCACGGCGCGGTCGGTGCTGCAGGCCATCCACGAGGCGGTGCCATGCCGATCGAACATGCTCGGTGCGATACCCGACAAGATGCTCGCCTCGCCGACGCGTTCCATTCCATCAACGACATGGCGGAGCGGCTGGGCTCGCGGCGGCCGTCAGAGACTGTGCCAGGGAGGTGTCCAGGAAGCTGGTGGATGCTGATAGAATATGAGTTGTAGTATTTTGTAAATACATGTATACGTGTTGTAATATGTTTGTAACCCTAATATATCAATATATAAGGCTAGGACGCCGCCCCTGTTGGGCTGTGCGTTTCACCTCAATTCATTGTTCCTCTCATTGTTTCACATGGTATCAGCCTAAAATCGATCTAGGGTTATGACTTCCGCCACCCTCACCTCGTCCGCCTCCTCGGCGTCCTCCTCTGCCCCGTCCGCCGCCGACTTCGCCGGTCTTCTTCCACCGGTGCCCACCTCCTCTCTGTCGGCTGGCGCTCCTGTTTCAGGGCCGGTCCAGTTTGGACATCTGATCACGATCAAGCTCTCCGCCGAGACTCATCTTCTCTGGCGTGCTCAGGTCGTCACCCAGCTGAGGAGCCATCTCCTTCATGGGTTCGTCGAGGGTACCCATCCGTGCCCTGCTCCGACCATCTCCGACACCAAGGAAGGAGGTGCTCCGGCTGTTCGTCCCAATCCCGCGTTTGCGGCTTGGGTGCAACAGGACCAGGCAATTCTCTCGGTCCTCCACTCGTCGTCGACTCCGGCGGTTGGCGGCATGATCATGTTCGCCAACACATCTGCTGAGGCGTGGACCATCATCAGCCGTGCCTTCGCTGCCCAGACCTCGGCTCGCTCCGCCCACCTCCGCGTTGAACTTGGCAAGGCCAAGAAACTCGACACCACCATCGTCGTCTTCTTCAACAAAGTGAAGACGCTGGCGGATACGCTGGCCTCCATCGGGCAGCCGCTCCGACCGGAAGAGTTCAACAATTTCATCCTCGACGGTCTGGATGAGGAGTACGACTCCGTTGTCGAAACCGTGCGTGATCGTGAAACTCCGATCGCGCCGCATGATCTGTATGCCCGTCTTCTCTCGACGGAGCAGCGGGTGGAAAGCCGTCGTGCGGTGGCCCATCAGGCCAACGCCGCTCGCTTCGGCGGCAAGTTCCAGCCTGCGAAGTCCGGGGCGCCTGCCTCACCTTTTCGCCCCGGACCATCTTCAACCAAGCCTGGCTATGCGCCTAGGTCTACTCCATCTGGTGGTGGCGCTGCTCCTGGTGGTCGCCCTGACGGCCGCCCCGACCCGCGCTCTGATGGTCGTGGTGATGCACGTTTTGGTGGTTCTCGTGCTGCTACGATCTGTCAACTCTGCGATGAACCCGGCCACGTTGCTGCTAAATGCTTCAAGCGATTCAACAAGACCATCCTCGGCATGTACAATGACGGTCGTTTTCTCGATCATCAGCTCTCGATGGCTAATCACGTCTATGGCCCGTCGGCACAGCACCCAAAGCAGCCCCAGGGACACACTCCTACGCTTCCAGTTGATCCTCACTGGTATATGGATTCTGGAGCCACGGACCACTTCTCTGCGGAGATGGAGAAGCTGCACATGAGGGAGGCCTATCAGGGCAAGGAGCAGGTTTACACGGCCGACGGTTCAGGTATGCGTATACTTCATGTTGGTCAAGCAATCCTCCCTACTCCTTCCTCTAGGCCTCTTTACCTCCGTAACGTTCTCCATGTCCCTGCCGTCACTAGGAATCTGTTATCAGTTCGTAAACTTTCTCATGATAATAACGTTCTTGTTGAGTTTCATCCTAATAGTGTTTTTGTTAAGGACCTGGACACACGAGCCATCATTCTTAGAGGTCGCTGGCGTGGTGGTCTTTATGCGCTTGATGTCCCTGCAGTCAAACAAGTTCTCAGTGCTATTAAAGCTTCATCCTCACAGTGGCATGCTCGCTTAGGCCATCCTTCATCCCAGATTGTTCAACATGTTTTGAGTCGTCATGAGCTTCCCACTGTGTCCAATAAAAGTAATTTAGTATGTGATGCCTGTCAGCAAGGCAAGAGTCATCAGCTACCCTTTTCTCTTTCTCAGCATGTAACAACTGCTCCCTTAGAGCTTATTTATTCAGATGTGTGGGGCCCTGCCCAAACCTCAGTCAGTGGTCATAATTACTATGTCAGCTTTGTGGATGCTTACAGTCGCTTTACATGGTTATATCTTATTAAACGCAAGAGTGATGTTTTTTCTGTCTTCTTGCAATTTCAGTCTCATGTTGAGCGTCTTCTTAACCATAAAATTGTGCATGTTCAGTCTGACTGGGGTGGTGAGTATATTAAACTCGATGCTTTCTTTCAGAAAATAGGTATCTCTCATCGTGTCTCCTGTCCTCACACACATCAACAAAATGGTAGTGCTGAACGTAAACATCGTCATATTGTTGAAACAGGTTTAGCCTTGCTTGCGCATGCTTCTATCCCCTTCCGATATTGGAGTGATGCGTTTATTACCGCTTGTTTCCTCATTAATCGCATGCCTACCCGTGTTATTAACATGCAAACTCCTCTTGAGCGCTTACTTGGTGAAACACCAGACTACACGTTCTTTAAAGTTTTTGGGTGTGCCTGTTGGCCTAATCTTCGTCCCTATAATCGCCATAAACTTGAGTTTCGTTCCAAAAAGTGTGTCTTCCTAGGGTATAGTCCTCTCCATAAAGGTTACAAATGTCTTCATGTTCCATCTAACCGTGTTTATATTAGCCGTGATGTCGTTTTTGATGAACTTGTGTTTCCCTTTTCCAACTTACCATCCACCGAGTCTCCATCTTTTTCCTCTAATGTTCCTCTCTCGCTTGACCAGTTTGAAGATTATGCGCATGCCCCGTCTTTGCTTCCTAATCATGGCGTAGGTACCGGGGGAGGTGCGTGGCTTGAGCTTCTGGACGAAAATTCGTCGCTAGCTCCGCCGCACGTCGATCACACGGATGCACGCATGCAGCTGCATGGCGCAACTCCTCCGTTGTGTGGACCTGGTTCACCACCGGTCCACCCTGCTGCGGCTGCCTCGTCGCCTGGTCATAGCGACACGCGGGCCTCCGGGTCGCCCGCTACTCCATCACCTGCGTCGTCGACTGGATCGTCTGCATCACCTCCTACAGCGATTCCTTTTGTGCTCCACTCGCTGTTTCCTTCACCTGGCGCGTCGCCATCTGCCACGTCGCCTGCCTCTGCCGTTGATGGTGTGCAGCTACTGGAACCTGTTGTTCCTTTACCAGCTGACTGTCTTCGGCCTGTTACTCGCAGCCTCCGTGGGATTCATCAACGGAAGAATCGTACTGATGGTACGGTGGCATGGTTGGCCACATGTATGGCCTAGCCAGCTGCTGATCCGACAGCTGAGCCTCATCATTTTCGCACAGCCTTGGGTACTCCTCACTGGCGCGAAGCTATGGAGACTGAATTTGACGCTCTTATCAAGAATGGTGCATGGCACCTTGCTCCTCCTTGGCACGGTGTTAATGTTATTGATTCGAAGTGGGTTTTCAAAGTCAAGCGTCATGCCAATGGTACTATTGAGAGGTATAAAGCTCGTCTGGTTGCTAAAGGATTTAAACAACGCTATGGGTTGGACTATGAGGACACATTCAGTCCAGTGGTAAAACCTACAACCATTCGTTTGCTCCTCTCGCTTGCAGTGACTCGTGGCTGGTTTATGAGGCAGCTTGATATTCAGAATGCTTTTCTAAATGGTGTTCTTGAGGAGGAGGTGTTCATGCGTCAGCCACCTGGTTTTGAGGATTCTGCACACCCTGATCATCTTTGTCGGTTGGTCAAGGCTATCTACGGACTGAAACAGGCTCCTCGTGCATGGCATGCTCGTCTTGCTACAGCTTTACATCAGCATGGTTTTCTGGAGTCCACTGCTGATACATCATTGTTTATTCTTCAGAGGCCAGATGTCACTGTGTATCTATTGGTTTATGTTGATGATATAATTGTTCTCAGCTCCTCCTCACAGGCTATTGATCGACTGGTTATTGGGCTTTGTCAGGATTTTGCTGTCAAGGACCTTGGACCACTTCATTACTTCCTTGGCATTGAGGTTGCTCGACGATCTGGTGCTCTCACACTGACTCAGCGGAAATATGCACTAGATCTTCTTCGGCGTGCTAGTCTGTTAAAGTGCAAGATCGCTGACACTCCTATGTCGGCTGTTACTAAACTGTTTCCTGCTGATAATCCATCCCTCAGTGATGAAGGTGCTACTACCTATCGGAGTATTGTTGGAGGTCTACAGTATCTCACACTTACGCGGCCTGACTTGTCCTTTGCTGTCAACCGTGTCTGTCAGTTTCTTCATTCTCCTACTGAAGATCACTGGTCAGCTGTCAAGAGGATTCTGCGGTTTGTTCATGGTACTCTTGATCATGGTCTTCTCCTTCGACCGTCAGTATCTACTTCTATTGCTGCTTATTCTGATGCTGATTGGGCTGGAGATGTTGGAGACAGGCGATCAACTGGGGGATATGCTCTCTTTTATGGTGAGAATTTGATCGCCTGGAGTTCTCGCAAACAGGCTACTGTGTCACGTTCCAGCATAGAGTCTGAATATAAGGCCATTGCTAATGCTACAGCTGAGTTGATATGGGTAGAGGCTTTGCTTAAGGAACTTGGTGTTCGTCAGGTTTCTCCACCTATTCTATGGTGTGACAATATTGGCGCTACTTTGCTTTCTTCTAACCCAGTTTTTCATGCACGGACGAAGCATATTGAGGTGGATTTTCACTTTGTTCGTGAACGAGTTGCACAGAAGTTGTTGCAAGTTCGGTTTATTTCTTCTAGAGATCAGCCTGCTGATATCTTCACCAAACCACTACCGTTGCCATTGTTTCAGGAGTGCAAGCGCAATCTCCACATGTTTCCCATAGTTGAGATTGAGGGAGGCTGATAGAATATGAGTTGTAGTATTTTGTAAATACATGTATACGTGTTGTAATATGTTTGTAACCCTAATATATCAATATATAAGGCTAGGACGCCGCCCCTGTTGGGCTGTGCGTTTCACCTCAATTCATTGTTCCTCTCATTGTTTCACAGACGCCAAGGCTTTCCCGAGGGCGGCAACCAGCACACGCTCTAAGCGGCCTGCCTCCACGCCGCGTGCCGTGCCGGGGGCGTTCGAGGAGCTGGTGTCGGTGACAGGGGACAGAGCGACGACGGCCGGGAACAGTGACTCCGGGCGTTCTATTCTATCTATTCTGCTAGCAACATGCACCTCCCCATCATTTTTTTTGCGGGAAACAACTGATGAAATTACAGCCAGGTAGTTACAGAAAGGCACCCAACAAAGATGAGAAATACAGACAAGTCCTTCTGCAAGTCGATGTCGCCGGTGAGGAGCAAGACGTGCCGATGGCGCGCCGCCGCTGCATCTTCCCACAAGCCTTGGAACAGAAGATGACCCCCTGCGGACGGGAAGTCGTCGGACCTCGAACTCCGGAGAGCCTCCACCCTACTCCACCAGCAGCATCGCCCAGCTTCATCTTCATCAGCAGCTTCAGATTCTCCACCTGGATTCGCCGCACCGAAATCCAGCGGGGGAAGAGACGCACACGGCGGTCCCCGAGGACCGCGAGCGCGTAGGGAAGTCAGCCGCTTGACGCCGGAGCTCCAGAGAACGCCGTCATCGGAGGAGGAAGCAGCCGACACCAAAACGCCCACCACCGACGCCACCGCCTCCAAGACACCGCCGGCAAGCACTCCCTCTAACCCTACACTATATACATGGCGAGATCCGGGGATGACCTCCCCATCATTTTGGTACCTTGTTTTTATGTTCTGATCATTCACTTATTCATGTTACATTAAAGTGCTACGGCCTAGGTCGAATTGGCCCGTGCAAGCTATTCAGAATACACTGTACATGTTACTAGATGTTGTCTCATTAGTTTGATCTGCTTTGTTGTCTCTACCTTTCTCGGTATTGCTTGCATTTTTGGTAAAACCGAGACAGCAAAAGCTGGTGAAGGAAAGCATTGGATTTTCACGAGAAAGCACGCCTTTTTATATGTAGAAGGAGAACACACAGTTACAAAAATCCACAACAACACAAAAGGTCAAAAACCTAAACATAAACGACAACTTCTCACAAAAACCCCACAATTTTCCACCGCTCGGCTTCCGCCAGAATTGCATCAAGCAAGCTAGCCTCCGTGCGAGCTCCTCTGCTAAACACCCGATTGTTGCGCTCTAACCAGATAGAGCGCATGGCAAGCAATACCAGGGAACGAACTTTAGGCGCCTCCTTGGTAGGCCAGTGCAAGGCGATATCCGTCCACCAATCTTGAAGGTTCTCCATAGCCGAAGGCGTCAGCTCCGGCCGTCCAAGCCCTGAAAGGATCTCAAACCAAACGGAGCGAGAGTAGCAGCACTTGAGCAACAGATGTTGAATTTTTCAGGCTCCTGGAGACAAATATGGCAAGTATCATCGTTAGTCAGGCCATGACGTAACCGCCTCTCTCCCGTCCAACATCGGTTCCATGCCGCCTTCCACACAAAGAATTTGTACTTCAAAGGGGCTTTACAATCCCAAATAGCCACGTGAAAAGGCCACACAGTCCGACCTTCAAAGAATGCAAGGTATGCCGATCTGGCCGAGTAGACTTTATTGCTAGTCCAGCTCCACTCGAAACGATCAGCCAAATCCACGAGGGTAAACTGAACGAGGGTGTTCCATAAGGTAAGGAATTGGACCAAGCTCTCCTAAACTTCGTGGATCCCAAAATCCAAAATATGCGAACTGTTGAGCAAGCTCAACATAACAACACTTTGATTCGCAATCCACTTGTCGGTCCAGAAGAGACAACTTTGGCCATTGCCAAGCGCAATGCAAACAGAAGCATCAAACATGTCCCGACAATTTTTCGAACAAGACACTGCTTTGTCAACTATTAGCAACAGACACTGCTTTGTCTTTGTTGTGGACATTAAGTCAAGAAATTTCATCTTTCTTGACTCTTGGTATTCAGAAGAAAGCTCTTATCATAGGAGGATTCAAACAATGATGGTAAATTAATTATAGTATGTTCTCTAGTTTTGTTTTTTTACATGAAGTTTTTTTTCAACTAGTTTGGCAATGTTTTTTCCTTGATGCATTTGTTTTGCATATCAGCAATTTCGTGAAGACATGGATGGATGCTGGACTAAAAGAGATGTACTTCCAGAACTTTGGCAGAGTTACCCGAATGTCCCGAAACAGAAAACTGGGTACAAATGTGTTTTTTTATATTATGATTAAAAACTTTTGTGTTTTCTCCTGTTATTTTTCTTTTTGTTGGTTTTGCTTAATGTTCGTTTTTGTTCAATTTGTTTATGCACATCTAGCAATGACTGCGGGATATTCTCAATGAAGTTCATGGAACTATTCAGCCCACGGAATCCCATGTCATGTGCGTTTTCGCACACATATATTCCTTCTTCTCGCATCAGATACACTCACGACATTCTGTTGAGTGAACACAACTTCGAACATGACGCGATAAACCTAGCTTGCACATACAACCCAAAGGTAAGAGTCATTTTTAAGTTATATTTAGCTTTTTTGACTGATGTTATTGACTGTTGCAAAGTGATATGAAATCATTATACTCTTTCATACAGGCTTCAACATTTTTTGCTTTTTTTCTTCATGATTTTTGTGTGCTTTATTCTTTTTTTATAACCTCGTAATGAACTTTTTAACTTCGTCCTAACTTTTTTTTTGTATTTTTTTAAACTTTCTGTATATGAACAATTAATATCAGATCGCAGAAGCCTGAAAGAGAGAAAACAACACCTTTAAAATATACCACACCTGAACACAAAGCTGAGACACATTGAGCATCAACATCAGCAACAAATCTACAATTCTTGCCTTAGATTTTTTACAAGTCATGCCTGTAAATGTAAAGTGTGTGTGTATTACTGGTAGCATACCGTTGTTACCTGTGTGTACAACATGAATGTTGATGTCACATTGTATCCCCACCTGACAGTCTGCAATAGAACTGAAAACGCCATGGATCATGAATATTGATGTTTATTTGTCCTTTCTGTTAACAGAATATAGTTTTTCTGTTTTTTCTTTTTCGTATTTTTTTCATCTAATGTGTTATACTGGCTATATTTGTTTATAGTTTGTTTTCGTTTTATTTTTTTCCTCACACATGGCACTGGCATTTTTTTAGGGCCATTTACTTTCGTGCCCCACTTCCCTTAGCTTTCCTCGTTTTTGCCCCACTCGCTTAACTTTCCTCATTTTTGCCCCACTTCGCTCTACCCACTCTCGTAGGCAGCCAAGCGGCCGTTTCTGTCCGGTCAACCTCGTTTGACCGTTACTTGGCCTGACTAGTGGGGCACTAGTGGGGCCGAACTGTCTCACTTGTTTAATCAAGGGATACCGCCGATGGGTCCCACGTGGTCTTTCTCTCCTGCTCATCACGAGTGGGGCTGGGTAGGGCCGAACAGGGGACCCACACTGTCCTGGCCTCCCCCCAAATAAAAGGCCGTGATAGTACTAATACTAATCCTAATTAAACCTTGTTTGGCCTTCTTTAATTTTACGATTAGGAAATATTAATATTTTCTCTCGCTCGCCGCCCCCAAATAAAAGGCCGTGGTAGTACTAATACTAATCCTAATCGTTTGGCCTTCTTTAATTTGACGATTAGGAAATATTAATATTTCCTCTCGCTCGCCGCCCCCAAATAAAAGGCCGTGGTAGTACTAATACTAATCCTAATCGTTTGGCCTTCTTTAATTTGACGATTAGGAAATATTAATATTTTCTCTCGCCCGCTGCCTCCCAAATAAAAGGCCGAGGTAGTACTAATACTAATCCTAATCGTTTGACCTTCTTTAATTTGACGATTAGGACATATTAATATTTCATTAGCACAAAAGATGTTCTTTATTACATATTCAACAACTAAACTAATAATATTACTAGTACTAATACTACTGCTAATACTAGTACTATACAAAACCCTAATCCTAGGGCTTCCTCCTCTTCGCCGGCGGTGCGTCGTCGCCGCCTTCCTCCTCGTCGTCGTCATCACCGTCCTCCTCATTGTCGTCGTAGTCGACGGGGGGGGGGGGGGCCTCCTCCGCCTCCTCCTCCTCCTCCTCGTGGGCGTCGTGATTGACGTCCTCATCCTCATCCTCCTCCTCCGACGTTGGAACAATCGAGTGCCTCGAGTTGATCGAAGAGAGCATTAAATCGCATGCAGAAGTAGAATCGACGGGAGATATCAATCTGCCTGCGGTTGACAAGACATGACAATAGAAGCATCTTGACTATCTTGACCGTTTTGAACATTGTTTTTTTTTGTCAACAGGATCTTTGGGGTATTGATATGTTGCAAGGGTAAACAGCCCAGTCCTAAACAAACATGTTCTTTGTGGTATTTTTTTTGCCTAGTCGTGAAAAGAGTGCTCCAAATGAGCTCCAAAGCTAGGATAAACGGCCCATTCCTAAGCAAGTTTTTTTCGACCTTCTCGAAATGACAAAAAAAAACAATGTGATCCATGTATACCATGTTGGACGCGAACTGACACGAAAATTGGTTTAACAGTAAATAGCTTTTTTTTTGCTTTGATCTTAAAAAGCTATTAAAATGATTTTCTATTTTTTATAAGTTGAAAAGGAGGATTAATCAGAGCTCGACTCGGGTTCTAAATTTGTTTGCACGAGATATCAAGGTTGAAAAAATGAAATGATTTTCAATTTTTTATAAGTTGAAAAAGAGGATTATAAACTGGCTAATGCTCTGTTAGGGTGCCACATTCGGAGCTTATAAACTGGTCGTACATGCTATAAACTAGCGAGGTGGGACTAAACATGCTAACCAGTCTGTACGTGCGACAAAACTATCTACTGGGCAATGGGACAGCCGGCCCCACTCGTCACAGGCGAAGACAGAGAATTGCCAAGTCCTACGCGGCCAATCACGTTGCAGAACCAGTCTCTCGCGGATCGCCTTACAAAATCTGATCGGAACCGTCCATGCGATCCATATCGGACGGCGCGGAGCCTGCCCGCAGCCTGGCCGCGAATTTCCTTCTAGAAGACCATATCTGACGGCTGTAATTCGGCGCTAGGGTATGATCGAACGGATGTAGTTCGGCGGTAGGGTTAGCGGGGTTTTGAGGCGGTCAACGGAGTTTTCTCAGGTTTGACCAAATTAGGGTATGGCATAACTAATTCAAAAAAAAAAATCAAAAAATATGAAACTTGCACACATGGTCTTCTAATATTGTATACTAACGACAAAAAATATAAATATGGTTTATATACATTTTTACGAAAAATCTTTAAATCAAGTGAGAGACCTCGAACACTTTGAAATGAGTATAAGTAATTAAAAAGAAATCAAAAAAATATGGAACCTTCGCACATAGTCATCTTATGTCATATAGTAACGAGAAAAAAATATAAATATGGTTTACATACATTTGCACAAAAAAGGCTTCACTCAAATGTGATATCTTGGACAGAGTAGTAGGGATTTCGAGGGAGATGACCAAATTAGGGTATGGCATAAGTAATTAAAAAAATAAAAAAATGAAACTTGCGCACCCGGTCTTATAATGTTGTATACTAACGACAAAAAATTTATAAATATGGTTTATATACATTTTTACGAAAAATCTTTAAATCAAGTGAGAGACCTCGAACACTTTGAAATGAGCATAACTAATTCAAAAAAATCAAAAAATATGAAACCTTCACACATAATTATCTTATGTCATATAGTAACAATAAAAAAATATAAATATGGTTTACATACATTTGCATGAAAAAGTATTCACTCAAATGTGATATCTTGAACAGAGTAGTAGGGATTTCGAGGGAGATGACCAAATTAGGGTATGGCATAAGTAATTCAAAAAATCGAAAAATATGAAACTTGCGCACATGGTCTTATAATGTTGTATACTAACGACAAAAAAATATAAATATGGTTTATATACATTTTTACGAAAAATCTTTAAATCAAGTGAGAGAGGTCAAATGAGCCATAGCACGGGTGAGGAGCCACGATCGAGGTCAAATGAGCATAACTAATTCAAAAAAAATCGAAAAAAATACAAAACCTGCACACATTGTCATAAAAGAACCTTCACACAAATGAGCTACCACGAACGAAGTTTCCGAAAAATGTAAAAATACCAACTTTGACCATTCACCCCGCTCGTCCTTTAAGTTCTCGCCGCCTCCCTGCAGTTTCTCCAAACCACTCTCCTCCGTGACCTTCTGGCCTCCTCCGTGCAGTTTCTCCAAACCCCTCTCCTATCGCTCCATGTCATCCGGGCGCCGCCGTGGCGGCCTTCACGGGAGCGGCGGTGGACGTGATCCTGCGGGCGGCGACGACGACGCGAAGAAAAGCGCCGCCTCTTGGAATTGGGCCGCAGGCGCGGTTGCCGGCACTTAACTAACTGGGACGGTTTGCGCACCCCCAGGCCTAATTCTCCAACCCCACCGCCGCGACGCCATGATGGGGAGGCTCGGTCCTCACGGGCCGCCGCGCGTGCGCCACCATTGCCGGCACCCTCAACCGAGCCCAGCGACGACGAGTCCTTCTCAAGCGTCTATTCTGACTCCACCGACGACGGCGAGGAGCTCGTCAAGATCGTCGACCCCGACGAACTGGAGGCGCGTGTCCTCACCAAGTCCGTGTGCTCCGAGCATCGCGCGGAGAAGCGGCGCCGTGCTGATGCTGAGTTTCAGGAGGTGATGAACGAGGTGTGGCTGAGGCAGGGCTTCCGACAGGACGCCGAGCAGTTACGCCGAGCAAACTGCTCGTGAGCGGGAGTGGGACGAGGTGCGGCGCCGCCAGCGCCTCAACCAGGTCTACCCCTCGTCAGATAGTGAGTAGCGGCGCCGCCGAGGCAGATGGGTTTATGGGTTAGATTAGGCAGGGTTTTATATGTAAGCCCTAAAAATATGTATGAACTACCGTATTTTAACTATGTTCTGTTGTTATTATGAACTAAGATCAGAATCAATCCAATGTATTTTAAATTTTTCCGTACGCACACCAGAGCAGAGCGCTCTGCTGCATGTCCGTCGCGTTCCAAGCGCGTAGCTGCGGTACAGCTCGATCGCTTGCGCCAGTCCGCATAACTTGTGGTTTCATTTATGTGGATTGACCATATGGCAGAACGAGCGGCACCAATCCATTCATTTCTATTAGTAAAGTACATTCAGAATCCGAACCATATCGTCAATTCTGATCAATTTGAGATATATTTCTCTTTATGACCAGACGAGACAAACCTGAGAGCCTTCCAGTGCGTGCATGGCGCTACGTGCACATTGAATGCATGCGTGGGATGCCGATGGTAGTCCACCCTGCGTCTATGTGGCGTGCACGGATGGACATGGCCATTGAACGCGTGGCAGAACTTTTGCCTCACCGCTAGCCTAGCCTATCCGTCACGTCCAATCACCATATTAAATGTACAACAAACGATCAGAGAAACAATTTACATAGCAATAGTACGATTAATTCGATTTACTCAATACGAACCCGATACAAACCCTACAATTGTTCAAAAGAAAAAATATACAAACCCTAGAAAACATTAACTAAAACTATTTGTTCTTCACGGCTCCTTCAGGACGTAACTTCGGAGGCGTCGGAGCCCTCGGAGTCCTCATCGGAGTCGTCGGAGTCGGAGTTGGCACCGTCGGCATCGTCGGAGTCAGACTCGTCCTGGTCGCCGAAGTCATCCTCGTTGACGACATTGGCCTCGGCCATCTCGATGTCGACGACCGCGTGTGGTTGGTCGACGACAGAAGGCCCATGCTCCTCGTCCGAGTATGGCTCGTCTGAGGACTCCGATGCCCCGTACTCGTAGACCGGTGATTGTGGCAGAAGATCTTCATGCGCCGCCTCGTGATGGCCGTCTTCTTCTCCGCCTTCTTGCGCAACCGCTTCTCTGCCGCAATCTCACTGGGCACGGCGGAGTACCCGTGCTCCTCACGGAACCGCTTCTCCTCCTCTATCTCTGCCTCTATCTCCGCCTCCTCCTCCTCCAACATTGTGTGCATGGTATATGGCGAGTACATATCAGAGTCTGACAGCGGCGGAGAATGGGCTCTCCGGGCTGGGCGGGCTCCACATTTTGGAAGGAGAAGAGAGAAAGAAAGAAGGAGTGGGTTGTGTTCTTCGAGTACAGGGTAGGCCCCATTTTATTTAGAGGCGGCGGGGGAAAGCGGGGGAGAGAAACCGCCGTGGGGGTCCCACCTGTCAGCGCACTGACGGTCGCCCTAACAGTCAACGAGCTTGAGCAGACGGAAACGCCCCGTTTGGACACCTGCGAGAGTGGATAGAGCGAAGTGGGGCAAAAAAGAGGAAAGCTAAGCGGGCGGGGCAAAACGAGCAAAACTAAGCGAAGTGGGGCACATAAGTAATTGTCCCTTTTTTGAACTTCAACATTTTGAAGCAAAGACGCATACAGCAACAATATACACATCAACTTTATTTCAGTATGTCAAATAGTTTCTTATTACCTGGTGCCTTCTTCTTTTTTGCTGTTGTAGTAGCAAATACATATTTGGGCAAGTGTTTGTTAGGACAAGTTGCAAAGTTATGATCATGTGATCCACAATGGCTGCAAGTGATTTGATTTTTTGAAAACAACTCTTCCACAAATGTTTTTGTCATTTTGAACCCTCAGGACGACCTTTTGATGGTGCAACGTCAGGATCTTGAAGGAACCCCTCATATCCATCTTTGTGCACTGATGGTGCAGGTGGATATGGTTCCTTGCCTGTTTGGTTGCTGATCTTCTTTAAGAAGATCTGCAGCTTCATCTTCTCTACTCATCTCGTCTAGTATGTCCTCTATCATTTTCGCAGATTCCATCACAAACAAGAATTGTTTGTTTCTGATGGATCCTTCAGAAGCTATATTTCTCAGTCTTCTTGAAAGCACACAGTTCCTCAGATGCCTGTTGCTTGTTGTTAGGTCAATTGGTACATTGAACTGTCTATCTCTTATATCTTTCGTTTCTTTAGGCTTCCACCTATCAATGTAATACTTCTCTGGCAGCTCAGACATGTTAAGATGTGTAAGGACTCTCAGTATGTGTGCACACACTATTCCATCTTTCTGGAATTTGTAGCATATGCAGACAAAATCATTGTCTGGCAAGTTCACAGAAACAACAAACCTTCTGGACCTGAAATCTTGAAGTTGAAGTGCAGGAGATTTGAACACCTCGTACCTTTAAAACTTCTCAATCTCCTCAACATGCAACTTTGTGGTAAAGATGAGTTGGGTCAGTTGTCCTTGTTACAGAGTCTTGCTCTCTTTCAATCTCTTCGATGTTTTCAGAGATCTTTTCATATTCACCCAGGAAGCTAATGACACTGTGAGTCGAACAAACATTGTCTTTGAATATTGCATTTGTACCTTCACTTCGAGCAGTTGAGTGAATAAAGGGAAAGAAATCTGACTTGAAGTACACTGGAACAAATCTATCCCTGTATTCCCACATTGCCTTCAAGTAGCTTAGGTTACCTACATCATACCTCTGAATCATCTCAGGCCATAGTGTCTCAAACTCAGTAACTGTCAACGAGTTGTGTAGGATGTCACTGAAATCTGCGTGGAAGTTAGGAATCTTACCAAAACTACGCCCACACTTCTCCTCTGCTTTTCTCTTGATGTGGAAAAAGCAATTCCCGTGTCGACTTCTTGTGAATATTGCGGGAACTGCATTTTTCATTGCAACATCCTGGTCTGTTATTACTGTCGCTGGTTGTTTACCACCAATGCAATCTAGAATGTCTCAAATAACCACTTGAATGTGTCTACTATCTCATTGTGCAGAATTGCACACGCAAATAGATTCTGACCATGGCCCAACACACCAACAAACGGGGCAAATGGTAGATTGTACCTATTTGTGTTGTATGTTGTGTCAAAACTAAGGCAGTCACCATACAGGCTGTACATCTGTCGAGAGAAACCGTCCGCACAGAAAATGCTCAGTACCTTGTTGTTGTCGCCTAACTTGAATGCATAGTAGAAGCGAGGGTCCTCAGCCTGTCTCCTCCTGAAGTAGTCTAAAACTTGCATCATGTCATTCTTTGTGTTCTCTTTTCTAATTGACGTTATCTCATTGCTTACTCTTTTCTTGTTGTAAGGTACATTCTTTTCTTCCCGCCTCTCAAGTATGTCAGTATGGCCATGATCTTCCGTGTGAGGAGTTTCATGGATGTAAATGTACGTATGAAGAGCATCTCATCCTCTGTCATCTTCTTGTGAGACCTCATGAACTTTGTTTCATCGTGTGGGCTAAGCTGGTGGTTGTGTTGCAGTTCCAAATTTGTCACAATCCATTTCCCTTCTTTCAATGTATCTATCATCTTGGCTTGACAGTCTGTTACTTCAATAACATTCCTCCTCCTCCTTCTTGTTTTTTGTGGTGCAGCTGATCCAGTCCTCTCTTGCTTCCTTTCCTGTTTCTTCTTCTTTCTTTCCTCAAGAACATCTATGCTAACAACTTTTCCAGCCCTGTTGCATGTGTAAGTCCTTCTAGTGCCAACTTCACTTCCAAGATTCTTGCCTTTGTAATTTGCCGCCTTCTTGATAGAAAAACCACATATCGAGCCATACTCGTTGTAGAAAGCATATGCCTCTGCCTCAGTGTCAAAGATCATGTTGATATGGGGTGCATGATGACTGCGAGCCTCCTGGCTACAGCTATGAGCTACGACAACACTTTCATGCTCAAGAAAAAGACGAATATCTTCTGGAGTAAGATTTTCTACCTCATTATCAGCTTCAGTATCGGCTTCTCTATCTGCATTGATGGGTATTCTGTTGTTTTTTCATCTTGCATTGATTTTGTGTTCTCAGTGTGTTCAACATCCTCATATACCCGAACATCATCTTCACCAGATTCTGCTTGCTGTTCTCTGTTCTCATCCCAGTGTCAGTTCGTACTTTCGTTTCTATTGTCTTCAACTTCATCTTCATTTCCAAATGTTGGAACCTCTTCTTCTTCCTATTCTTCTTCTTGTTGTTGACTTCCATTTCTCCCAGTGATCATGAATGTTTTGTTCTGTTAAAATCAAAGACAAAGACAACTGAGCATTTTTCGATTATAAAGCAATACAAAATAAAAAAGCCGTTTTTTATGTTGAGTATGTTTTTCTACTGTAATGTACCTCAGATCACATAGGCTCTTTCATTGGATTCCTGTTGCACTGCATAAAAGTCTAAAACAATGATTTTACGTTTAATGTCAGAAAATAATTAGTCCATAGAATATTTCTATAAATGTTGTCCAACAACAAGACGACAGTTTGTTTTTTACCTTTGATGAAGTCGGGTCATCAATAGATAACAACATCATAGTGTAGGACATGTTCATGCCTTCTGAAGCGAGATTGTTTTCAAGTCCATAGAATGAATTATTTGATTTGTAATCAATTCCTTGGGGAAAGAACATTTGCAGCATCAGTTAGCATACACAAGATCAAAAATAGAAATCAACAACATAATTTTATTCCTTTTTTCTTTTTGTGTGATTCATATATATTGATTTTATATATTTTTTAGTTCATAGCAGATTTGTCTTTTTTGTTTTTCAATGTTCATTTTGAATTTGTGACTGAAATTTTTTGAGGTAGCACAAATATATCATGTCAACACACACATTTTTTGGTAGATTTTTTTAAAACTTTTAAAATTGGTTTTTTGAAACGGATGCATTGTATCACCTAAGGGGTCGTATCACTGGATATTCTCTCCTTCAGGGTCGCAGCGCCGGCGGTGCCTGACACGGAAGGGATTAGGCGGCGCGGCGGCGGTGTGGCAGAGGACGTCGTCTTCACGATTCTCCCCTTGGAGACGTCCATGGCCTTCCTTCGGCGCTCCAACTCACGGCGGATCTGGTTGCGCGCGGCAGACGAGCGCTGCGCCATTAGAGCAGGCATTTTGATGGCTACGGATCGGGAGGAGGGTTCAGAGAGAGGCGTCCAAATTGTAGGGCGGCGCTAGGCATATATCGAGTTGGGAAGGTCGCCGAGGTGGAGTCGGAGTCGGACAGCCAAGCGTGGATGTCAAGCAGCTGCAGTCTGCGGAGCGAGGTCGCCGAGGTGGAGTCGGAGTCCATGGCAATGGCGGTGCCTCATTTGAAATTTGGTCTGGATCGGTACGATGTACGCGCTTTCCCCTCTCCGAGTCCGTCCGACTCTCAGCCAAGTGAAGGGTGATCGCACCGTGTTGGACCGTTTTTTAAAAATGTTGTTGCACTTTCCTATACTTCAAATTGCACGTAATTTGTCTGAAAGTAATGCACGCCAATATTTGTGCTGTCAGCAGATCCAAAATGTCTGCATGTCTACTTCTATACGACTAATCATTACTTCTTGAATATTTAAAACACGTGCGGATAAAATGGCTTTTGAAAAGCATAACTAGAATTTTTATGTTTTTGGATACTTTTTTGAGTCCACCTACTTCTCAATCGACTGAGAAAAAGTTACGTCTCAGTCGACCGGAATGGCAGAACGTATATCATGATCGATCCATCGATCGATCCACCCAATGGATCCACACGTAGGCTAGCTGAGTTGTTTTGTTGGGCTTTATTAACTATTTCTTCTTTACGGGCTGTTTTGGGCCTGCTAGTCATGTCCACTGGATATAAAATATATTTCATTATTTGATTTCTATTTCACATATCAATTTTTCTAATAATAAGTGTAACACGTAAATAACCATAAAATATAAAAAATAAATAGAAATCTTCTTTGTACTTAAGAAATGCACACGTTTTTTAGGAAAATGTAACCGGTATCGAAAATTGGTTGGAGTTGCACATTTCTGAAGAAAATGTAACCGTATCTCATTTTTCGATGGAGAAGTGTTAGTGATTTTAAATCGAAGAACAAGCCACCAAATCAAATAGAAACATGAAAACCAAAAAAATGCGAGTTGCATATTTGTTGAGAAAAAGTGTAACTTCTATAAAAATCGGTTTGAGTTGCCCATTTGTTCAGAAAAGTGCAACTCATATCGAAAACTAGTTGCTACTTGCATATTTACTTATTGGCCTTTTAATGTATAATTAGAAGGAAAAATAGGTGTACGTTTTTCAAAAGTAAAAATTCAGAGAAAAATGCAACTCAACCAACTAAAAACAAACCAGTTGCACAAATCTGAGAGAAATGTGCCATTGGTTGATTAGTTTCTCGAATTTGAAAGAAATATACAACTAAGCTAACTAGTTGCACAAATTTTAGAGAGAGCAACTGGTCGATTAGTTGCACAAATATGAAAGAAATGAGCAACTAAAAACAAACTAGTTGCACAAATCTAAGAGAAATGTGTAACTGGTCGATTAGTTGCTCAAATTTGAAAGAAATGTGCAACTAATCCAATTAGTTGCAGAAATCTGAGAGAATTGTGCAACAGGTTGATTAGTTGCACAAATCTGAAAAAATGATCAACTAACTAGCCAGTTGCACAAATATGAGAGAAATGTGCAACTGGTCGATTAGTTACTCAAATTTGAAAGAAATATGCAACTAAGCTAACCAGTTGCACAAATCCAAGAGAAATATTCAACTGGTCGATTAGTTGCATAAATTTGAAAGAAAGAAGGACTAAACTATACAGCGGCGCCGCATAAAAGAGCTCCCGTGCGGCGGTTTCAATTTGCATGCATGCAGAGTGATGTAAGCGGTGATGTCATCCTAGATTTCTCTCAACGATTAAATTAAAAAAATTTTATCTCTCAAACCGATAATCCGATTTAAAATCCGTTTTCACCGTTGGCTTAGTCGCGTCGAGATCTACGAAACTAGATCCCATATTGTCATGTTTTGACAACTTTTTTTTTCGTCAGTAGCTACCAGATTGTTTTCACTAACCTACCAGATTATAATAATTTGGTTACCAGGTTTCTGTACATAGTAGTTAAGGCCGCATGATACTTGTATATGTGCAATAATATGATCTTTTAGATATTATAAACAGTTGAACTCTTACTCTGTAGTTGTATATATCATTGTAATGTTAAAAAAAATTTAAAACATCATCCGACAAATATGTATAATTATCATGATAACTGTTCGATACTAATCTGGTATCCATGGTATTTTAATCTGGTAACTGGTGTGACGAGAAAAATTCATCACACTTGATATGGTATATGTGTTGCAATATCTAAAAACGTGTAAAAAGTTATATAGTAACCATGTATAATTATTCGGGTAGCTCTTTGGTGCAAATCTGGTAGCCATACTACTATAATCTGGTAGCTAGTTCGAAAAAAAAAAGTTCGTCAAAACATATCAACAATGGATCTAGTTTTGAAGCCCTAATCGAGACGAATTTAACATTGTAAACGAATCGACAATCGGATAAACGGTTTAGGGGATAAATCAATTTAAATTTTCGAATTTTGTAATTAATGTGATGACATCACCATGTGGTCTCCCTTATAGGGAAAAGCATATACAATTTGCCGCCGCATCCCACACCCTACCAAGCGGCGCTTTTGTTTAGATTTCCCAAGAAAGAAATAAGCAACTAACTAACCTGTTGCACAAATCTGAGAGAAATGTGCAACTGGTCGATTAGTTACTCACATTTAAAAGAATACACAACTAAACTAACCAGTTGCACAAATCTGAGAGAAATGTGCAACTCATATCATAAATCGGTTGGAGTTGCACATTCTTATAAAAGTGCAACTCATATTGAATATTGGTTGTTAGTTACACGTTTCTCAAGAAAATCGCAACTCATTTAGAAAGTTGGTTAGTAGATGCACATTTGTTGTGAAAAATACAATACGCATCAAATAACAACTGGAGTTGCACACTCTTTGATAAAAATGCAACTCGCATCAAAACTGATTGCTACTTGCACGTTTTTGGAGAAAAAGTGTGACTTGTATCACATAAGATTGGAGTTGCGTATTTAAATACGCTCATATTGAAATTCGGTTGAAGTTAATTTTTTTTAAACAACTTGTAGCCTCCTATGATAAGAATGGAAAACCACATCTAGTGGACCTAGAAAAAAATGCAAAATCCATATAGAATCCTAGTTCCATTTTCTCAACGTGGTAGTTGCATATTTCTAAAAAGGGCAACTATGACGTGATGAAAACTACAACCTACCTAAATAAAAAAATGAAAAAGCAATACATATAGAACAATGTCCAACTATGTTGTGGTTGAAAAATGGTAAAATACATACATTTCATTAATTTTTCACGTACCAAATTTCCTAGCCACATACAACAAAACTACAAAATACACAAGAAAGAAGAAAAGAAAAAAGAAAGAAATGAAAAAGGGGAAAGAATAAATGGCTATTCATGTAAAACACATGCACGGATTTTCACTTGGTCTCTTCGTAATTTTTAGCCCACAAAAAACCATCCAAAAAGCACATACAATAATACAAAGAAGCATGAAGGAAACAAAACTGCTTTACACGTCACAAGCGGGAGGCCCATATCAGGCCCAAACTTTGTGTCAGCTCACGCTAGAGGCATATAGCGATGTGAACTATGTAACGGGATAGTCGACTGAGATGTAACAAGAAATCGGGTATCTGAGAAATAGCAAAACCGTACTTTTTTAGAGATGTGTAACTACCCACTTTTTAAAATTGCAATAGTGTGATTTCCATGCTATATGCTATATGTAAATTTTTCAAATTGCTAGATATCAGTTGCAAGATTTTTTTCTTAGGACTCGGTTGATGGAGCATCGTCCGATGCGACTTGCGATTATCAAACACTGAATTCTTCTAAGCGATATGCGTAGTTAGGATTTTCAAGCGGATCTTGAAGTAGGTCATGGAGAAGATTTTTGAGCTTTTTTATGTGTGCTTTCTTTTATGTTTCGTTTGTAGCTTAGTTTTTAATCTTTCTTTTAGTCGCTTTTATTTTATATTTTTTGTCTGTTGGGTTGCGTTTGAGAAACAAAAATGTGTTTATGAGAGATTGTTTATTGGTTTCTGGACGTATCTATCTTTTCTAAAATGTGCTTCTTCAACCCGTTTTGTTAGTGATCTTTGGCGTCCTAATCAGAAAACTTGGAACATCAATCTTGTCAAATCTTTGTTTCATCCTCATACAACACAAGCTATATTGCAAACGCCTATCGTTAATACTGTTAGACATGATATGTTGGTTTGGAAACTAACCCCTGCAGGAGATTGCTCATCGAAAAGTGCCTACAAACACTGCTTCAGTAATCTAGCGCTACCAACGACCAAAATTTGTTCCTCTATGGGATGTAAATCTTCTCAATCAGGTTTGGAATGATAAACTCATGGAGCCAAGAGTTCAAACTTTCGCATAGAGGCTACTTCGCCGAGCATTTCCAACTGGTATGCGTGCAAGTAAGTTATCGAAACACATTAGTGAAACTTGTGCTAGATGCGGCAACCAAGAGGATGAAATGCACATGCTTTTTCTATGTCCCTTCTCAAAGGCCACTTGGTTCTCCTCTCCCTTGTATATTAGAACAGAAGTTTTGGCTGAGCATAACCATTCCATTCCACAAATGATTAAGGTTTTACTGGATTCTGCTCATCCACATATCAACGTAACTAGTTTATACACTTTTTTGTGGTGCCTTTGGAAAGCAAGAAATGATGCCCTGTTTCGCAGAAATTTTTGTAAACCATCACAGGTATACCCGGTAGCGAAAGCGATTTTACAGGGCCCAAAACTAGAGGATGCGATGGCAGGACATGACCAAAACTCAACAACTATTGGTGTACATCATCCAATAACAGCGAGGCTTACTTGGGTCGTGTTATAAATGCTCTGGCTAAATCTATTGATGGGAGAGGAGAAATTGTAGCTTCAGAATCTCGCTTAATTGAATCTCCTGCTCCGGGTAGAATTTCCAGGCGCTCGTTTAGTTGCTCGATCGCTGCCATCCGCATTGGGATAATTCAAATCCTATGCTCCATGCTCTTGCGGGTTTGCTCCATTTGAACTTGTCCACACTGGCATAACCAGTATCTCCCCGGAACTAAGAGGCATGGATACCCATCTTTATCGATTCAAAGAAATGAATAAGTATCAGCGAGGCGGGGAATATGGGCCCGGTAGAGATAGGGATGATCGGCAAGCGCTACGAGCGGGGCCGATGTTTCGTGTTGTGGGTGGCCATCGGATTGTTAATCAAGAACCAGCATTAGTTGCAGGTCAAGGAATTTTCTCTGATGCGACATGGACAAACGAGGAGAATATGCAATCTTCTCCAACATGTATTGGTGTCATCATCCAACTTGGAAAAAATTATGATATAGATTTTTTTTCATAATTCACGAAGGTTTGTTAAAATATTTATAATAAAGGTTTGTGCTGTTTGAAAAATTATATTTATGGGGTTTAAAAAAATGTTCAATGGTCATGTGGTGCGGGGTAATTGTTCACGAGATAAAAAAAAGTTCACTTATTACACAATTAAAAAAGGAGAGATGACTTTCAAAATCCAAAAAGGACATGGGAAAAAAATGTAACATCAAACATGAACATAAAAAATTAAAAGGCAAACTAGAAAAAAAGGAGACAAATAACCAATAGTAGAAAACAAAATTATGGCCCGTCAATCCTTTATGGCCCAAAAGCTAGTCCGTAGAAGGCCAATATGTACGTGTACAAAGTGTACATGGATCGCTGGTTTCAACAATACGAATGGAATGACGTACGACGTATGACTCCATCCCTGATACCATCGACTGAGACTTAACCGGATCTGGAGTCGCCTGTGACATACCCTTGAATTTCCCCTGCGAAAAGAAGATGTTATATTTTATTTTATTTTTAGACCCGTAGAATCAAAGAACACATTTTGTTCTGTCTCTTAACTAAAAAGATGGAATGAAAAGGGTGGATAGTATTGTAAAGCTCAGAGCAGTGTATGTATTTTTGCATGTGCAATGTACATTTTGTCATGATTATGAGACTTGAACTTTCTTCCTCTCTTGTAATAATAAGAATATGTTTCATCTGAAGAGAAAAAACTCCGGAGGCGGCATTTCGGGTCACGGGTGCATCTGCACCCGTTGTGTAAAAAAAATAAAAAACTTTTTAGAATGTAAAAAAATTCTAAATTTTTTTTTTGGATATACATCAGGAAATTTTGTGTTAGCACAAAAAGTTCCGTGGTAAAAAGACACTTTTTGTGATCTGTGCAAAAAAGACAAAACATGTCCCGTACAAAGTCATTTTGTATTGCCCGAATTTGTCTTTTTTGCACAGCTCATAAAAAATGTCTTTTCACCACGAAATTTTTTGTGTTGGCACAAAATGTCTTGAAGTATATGCAAAATTTTTATTTTGATTTTTTTGACATTTGGAAATTTATTTTTGCACAGTGGGTGCATCTGCACCCACTACCCGAAATGGATTTCCGAAAAACTCCTTGTTCCCATGATGGAATGGATAATCAGCATTGTGAAGTTTCACATGTTCCTATTGCTATCAGGATCCTAGAAAAGAGAAACTAATGTTTTGATATCAGCAGTTGTCACTATTTACACTAGGATGTTCACAAACGTTCCGAACGTTTGGTTTATTTCCACAAAGATATCAAGATCGTAATCACTAATGGATTTGGTGCAATAGTGATGCATGCTAACAGCCAATGTACATTTTCTCTCCCCTCTCGCCCCCGCACGGTGGCAGGGGGGAAACCCTAACTACCGCCGCCGCCTCGACTCCCTCAGCTCCTCCTCCCCCGATGTCACGAAGGGCGCAGCCAGGCAAGGCCTGAGCGCTACCGACGGCGCGGGGGGGGGGGGGGGATTTCTTCGCCCTCGAGTGAAGATGAGGCCGGCGCGGGTTGGTGCCCATGGATCTCGGGTGTGGCGCGGCCGCCGTCGGGCACCACGGCGACGTCGAGGCCTTTGCATCGGCGGCGTGGCAGACGACGAGGGGCGGATCTCTCCATGGCCAGATCGGTGGCTCCTGCTGCTTCTTTTGGGTTGTGCGTGGGGTGGATCCCGCCGATGTGGGTGACAGATCTCCGGTGGCGCTGCTCACCTCCGGTGGCGTGCCACCCCGGCATCTTGCTGCTGCTCGTGGTGGATCTGGAGGTGTTGATGATGGCCGGTGAGAGCCGGGCTCCGATGCTGTCGGGGCCGACGATGGCGACGCCCGCGGGCGCCATTACCTTGATGAAGGTGTCGTCGCCGTGATTCGTCCGCCTCCCACCCAGTTGTTCCGGGGGAAACCCTAGATCCGGGTTACTCCTGGATCGGATGATGGCGGCACTACTAGTGTTGTTCACCCTCTTGAGGGCATCGTCTTGGAGCACGAGATGTCTGGAAGAGGTCTGCTGGTGGAGCAGTGTTTCATGTACCGCGTCGATGGCGGCAAGTCTCGACTGCGTGGCGCAGTGGAGTCTTCGTGACGGGCGTGTGCTCATGGGCTCGTGCTGGGCGGTGGCGCTGGCTGACGTCATGTGACGTCGTCGACAGGATCGGCGAAGTTCATGCAGATCTCAACTTTGAAGATTGCTCGGTGGTTCGAATGAGGTGACGGCTTCTGTAGCGTGTACACGAGGTGTTCGCTAAGAGTCTGCTAGTACGGATGTGCGCTCTCGTTTCGCCTAGAGGGCGTCACGGGGTATGCGANTTTAAAGTCCCTTGCCGTCGCTCTTGGCCTCGGCCAGACTTGATCCGCTCCCTGCAAAAAAAGAACCCACTATTAGATCAAGAACTATCAGCTCCATCCTCAACTACCAAGATCCAAACCAAATCTTCTCTTCAAGAAAGCAAGCAAAGATGATGCCAAGAACGACCGCAAGAAGCTTATGCAGAATGTAGCGAAGAAGAACATGTTACTGACAGATAGCTTAAGCACTGTAAGTAATAAACATTTTGAACATTAAAATATAACCGTGTAGGGCAATTATTTCTGAATCTATAAGTTACAGGAAAATTAGGTGTAGTTGCACTGTAATGCTTTTATGCTTCTAATGTTTGGGTCTAGAACTCTAGGCGCAATTTCAAGCTCGAACAACTGTGATGGAAAAATGATTGCCCGGAGCTGATGTTGAAGAAATTTCAGTTTACATACAGATTGCAAAATGCAGCTAACTACGGGTGTCAAATAGTGGCAACAAGCAATATTAAGTTATTTGATTGTCTTCGTGGACAATTCAAGCAACTGACTCATTAACAAACGTATAATTACGCAGCCTCATAAAATCAGATAAGAGTAATGGTCATTCGACATGAATTAAAATAAAACCTTAATATGCAGACGGCCAATTTTCCATTCATATAGTGACAAATACCAATCATCTCTCTTGCTTCTTGGCATTCGCGGTCTCTCCTTAACCAACCAGCTTGTAAAAGGATAATAGACTGCAAGATTGGGCATCCGCGTACAAAAGAATATTACAATCAGTCAAGCGGACTCCGTCAGAATCAAGAAGGGGAATAATTTCACATACGGAGTATTGAAAATGATTAGAACATATTACCTAATCAAATTAAAATCTTGTACGTGGAGATCAATTCGAGTAACCTGTCCTGGTGTTGCTAGATTCGCCCGTAACCAAGAAGCCAGATGACACAGCGGAAGGGGAGCTTGGACGGCCGGGGAACGCCGGCGTCGACGTCCATGGACTCAACAGCCTCCTCCCCCTCCCGGCGCGTGTGAGGCGGGGCGTCGAAGGGATAAGCAGTGGTCTGCGGAGGTGGTTCAGTTGGGCAGGTTGCCGAAGGTTGCGCAGCACACATGGTGGAGCGGCGGCGGCGGCAGTGGATTAAGCTCGGGAGGAGGTCTTGCGGGATCCAGGAGGCGTGCGATAGTGCGGGGCGTGAGAGCTGAGCCAACAATCGAGCGGCCGAGCGGGCGTGAGAGCCGAGCGATGGATCGAGCGGTCAGCGTTTGTTGGGATCTCCAGCAACATCTGCTGCTCGAGGCGGCGGTGGCGACGACGAGAGGATGGAGAGAGAGGGGGAGAGCGGGCGCTGGCCGATGGTGTGCGCAGATCCAGGCGAAAACGTCAGTGGATTTTGTCCGGCTGGAGCGGGTTGAAATCGCTGGTGACGTTCGTTCGAGGCGATGGTCTGGAGGCGGGTGCGAAAGGTGAGCGATGCGGAGGGCACTAAATTCAGGTGATGGTGTGCGGTTTGACCCATGCATGCGTGAAGCGGGCATATGATTGTCAGATTTTTTTCCCGATTGATTTGATTGCCAGATTTACTGAGCATTTATTTGTTTTCATATACTCTCGCACACGATCGGTTGGAACTGGAAGGCAGGATCCATTTGATTCTCCTGTGATTGAATGGTTGCCAGATTTACGTCCCGACATTTATTTGTTTCCTTCCTTCCTCCGTGATTTCCTTTTGTGGGCTGACGGATTGACGTAGCGATCGATCGGACGGTTGTAGTGGGAGCGGTGGTGAGTCATTTTGATCGTACGGTCAGCGTGCGTGCGATGGTCATCCCAGGACGTACCAACTCCCATATTATTATAGTATATAGATATATAGATATATAGATATATAGATATAGATATAGATATAGATAGATACATAGACTAGTGAACTGAGTCATTGATGGGTAGGTACGTATGGGGTCCGGTATGAATCTACATTCACATATTGTAGTTTGAAATATTCTTAGTAATGTGCACGATCTGAGTTGTCTGAAATCTTTAATCGAGTTTCATCCCATTCATCCAGTGGCAGTGGACAAATGTTGTACTCACATGATCACTCGTGCATTACTCATTGCCCATTGGTACTTTCTATTTGAAAAGTATCTGCGCTCTAATTTATTTTGGTACGTAAAAATGGTTGTTTTTCATGTTTAAAATTTATTTTATGGAACATTAAAAAATTGCATGTCAAACTTGAGCTGTTGAGCGAGTTGAAGACATCACATCCGTTGTAGCCTTGTAGGTACATGCGTAACATGCCCCTGGCTTCGACTAGAGCATGGATGGATATGACTACGTCTGCGTGTTCATTTCTACGCTAGCCCGTGACAGAAAAGTTTCATTCAGCAGGGAAAAAAAAAACGAGTTCACGTGCTTTGATGCAGACATGAGAATGTCTGTTCGTCAGTTTGTGGTTTTGATTCCTTTTGAACAAGGAAGTATATTTTCTAAGAAACAACTTGAAGTAGATCTTCAACATCAAGTACACAAGTTATACGTCAACCTTGGTAACCGTCTTGATCTGTCCCTTCTAGACTTTTCCCTAGGCAGGGCCCGCTTGGAATGTCGTATTCCAGCTGAAAACCCTGGGGATGGCCCGAAAAGCTATTTGGATGGCCGTTTAGTTTCTCCCTTCCGCGTCGTTTAGGCCCGTAAACCCCGGAATTTTATGCAGACCATCCCACGTCCGGCAAAAATCCGATTGTTTTCTTGTGCACGACCAGTTACGCCAGTTGATTAAAACGGAGGTATAATTTAACCAGCTAGCCAAGCGGGGCCTAAACGATTACTGGAGGCGACTCCGAGACATGCCGAATAGTCCCTGCCCCCAGTGGTATTTGCGTGGATGTACGAGCTGCGAAGTTCAATACCACACTTTCAATCGAAATTCCTACACATGAACGAGATTCTATTCCTCTTCTTTATTTTTCCTAAATATAACCCCCCCACCCTCACCTTTCTTAGGACTATCAAGCCTTCTCGAATTAGGTCTATGGGTACGAAGGCCTCTATAATTTGTTCTAGGGTAGAAGCTTTGAACGTAGACCCGGATACAAATCTTTCACTCACTGAAAAGTGAAAACCTATGA
The DNA here is from genome assembly GCA_012064385.1 of Puccinellia tenuiflora. Taxonomy (NCBI): domain Eukaryota; kingdom Viridiplantae; phylum Streptophyta; class Magnoliopsida; order Poales; family Poaceae; genus Puccinellia; species Puccinellia tenuiflora. The sequence continues at coordinate 2,106,797 of QRDG01000033.1, forward strand.
CTATATCGTCCTGAAGACGGATGCGACGGGAAGAAGTGGCATTTAGAAGTGTTGCTGACTTTACATTTAGGTTTCGGCATAACAAAGCTTGCACTGTCTTTTTGCACTTAGGCGCACAACGTGCCGTTGGTAATGATTCTACTACGGTGCTGCAAATTCGCAAGCTGATCCTAAGTAATCGTTGTTGGTCATTGGATTCCTCCGGAATGACTTCGTTAGGATTGAAGAATTGCTGCAATTCTTCCTGAATAGACTCGATTCTCCCGTCGAGAGTTTCTTTTAGAATAATGATGAATGAAAAAAATAGAAAAATCCTTTAGCTGGATAAGGGGCATTAATTAGTACAAGAAAGAGGCATTCGGGAAGCGACTAGTCGCTTCTGGCGAAGCTTAACAAAGGCCGACTACTACATAGAGACAACTACCAGTCATGAGCGATAGTGAAGCCGTCAGAGGCAGAAGCTGTCGCTTGACGGACGAAGCCGAGCCGATACGATAGGCGGGCGAAGTGAGCGAGACCAAGACGGGTGTTGCTTGGGCCCATGGAAAGTTTGATTGACTAGCTGCCGAGGCCAGAGGCGGGTGCAAAATAATAATGATGAATCAACATCGCAGGGCGGAATGGCACGAGAGTGGTGGCAATGGTGCACTAGGGTTAGGAGCAATGATTTAAATAGCGCGTTGTAGCGCCGATATTAGCATGCTATAGCGTTTTGAACAATGTATTACCAAGTAAAATCAATGTACAATCGTTGGCTATAGCACGGTATATATTGCTAATGGATTTTAATGTCTGCGCTATTTTGTCATGTCACGTTTTCTTCCTTGTTAGGAAGTGTGGTGGTGGATAAAGACACTGATAATTAATTACGATTTAGCCCGGGCGATCGGACGAGAAGTCTAGTTTTGTATGATATCCATTTTTTTACGAATGGCCGAAAGTTCTGTTCCATATGATATCATAATATTTTCCTAGATTTAGATGATTGTGGGCTATTAAGATTACTACCCAAAGCAAGATGAAACAAATGGCTCGCCTCGTTGGGTATCAATGTCAGGAAAGAGCGAACAAGAGTTAGACGCCCGTTCGACTGGGCACCTAAACAGATCGAAGCGGATACGACACTACCGGAAATGAATATTTTGCCGTGAGGCAAAAATACACGGCAGAGGCCTCCCGGAACACGGCAAAGGATGTGCCGTGAGGACTCTCATGGCAAAGGTCACACGGCAATGTTTCCGTCGGCAAAGAACATTTGCCGTGTACTTTCCGGAAAAATACTCGGCAAAGTGTTTGCCGTGTGTCTGCCTATGGTCACGGCACAAAATATGTGTCAGTGCGTGTCAGAACTTGGTCAACGAGGGACCATTTCTTTGCCGTGAGCCTCCCTCTGCCCGCACGGCACCTTTTTCTGCTTTGCCGTGTGTCCCTCTAAAAAACGCACGGCACCTTTTCTGCTTTGCCGTGTGTCCCTCTGAAAAACTCACGGCACAGATTTCTCCTTTGCCGTGTTCCGCGTCAAAATACACACGGCAAAGAACCTGTGTCGATATCCCAGCCTCAGCCCTTGCCGTGTACCGCGATTAAAAGCGCACGGCAAAGTGACCATATGGTCATCAGCACCGTGCCAGGAGCACAGGCTGCCGCCACGTGTGGGCTTTGCCGTGTGCTGGGTACAACGGCACAGGCCTTTGCCGTGTGCTGGTACACGGCAAAGTGACCATAATGTCACATTTTATTCTGTTTTTTCTAGAATTCCTGCATTTTACAAATAATTGACAGAATAATTCACAGATCATAAGTTTCACACAATCACATATATAAACAACAATCCATAACTTATATAAACACAATCAAACTCCTCCATAAGATTAATTTCAAACTCCACATAGCATATAGTATAGAAATAATCTCATACATCACATAGACATCATTATCCATAGTTCAAGTCAAACACGACATGAACTCCACTCCACGACGATGAACGGTGACTTGAAACACCACATGGACTCTTCGACGATGGACGGAAGGCGAAGATGGACGTCTTTGTTGATCGTCCTACAAGTTATACAAAAATCATGAGTGGTAATGTCATGGGCATAATTAAACTAACTAAGTTAAAGTGACAAGTTTGACAACTAAAAGAACTAAGTTTCAACGTCACGGGCATAATAAAACTAATTAAGTAGAAATGACAAGTATAACAACTAAAATACCTAAGTAGAAATGGCAACTAGAATAGTTGAAGTAACTAAGTGGAAATGGCAAGTTTGGTTGGCTATGTCGATCTAAGTGAGACATGAAGTAAGTTTTTGAATGAGTGGCAGCAAGTTCAAATGGTAACTAACCTGATCCTTCTGCGACGGAGTAGGTCCTCAACATCATTGCGGCTGAGAAGGATCCTGATCCTACACGTTTGCAAGAAAATGATAAGTTCGACAACTAGGTGGAAATGGCATTGGTATGAAAAGAAAGCGGACTAAAACTTCGGAGAAAGAGTCATGCGAGCATACCCACGGAAGCCTCCGGACAATGGAAGGGTTTGTGAAGAGGGGCTGCTGCTCCGGATCGTCCTGACCACCAGGCGGCGGCTGCGGCGCCATCGAGTGAGATCCACCCGCCGATCCTGGAACCATCTACAACATGGAAAAACGCTCGCATTACAAAGATAACTAAGTTAGAACAGTAAGATGGATAGAATGACAAGTTTGACGACATACCCATGGGAACGTCGGTGGAGCAAAAGCAAGAGTCCCGTCCGCAGGAGCCAAGCGCTGCATGTTGGCCGTCATCCACTCCATCATCTGCCTGGACGCCTCCTGCGAGTTGCGGGCGGGGGATGTGCGGGCGCGGGGGAGGCGACGGGCGGGAGGTGAGGCGGCGGTGGAGGATCCGCGGCAGGAGGTCCGGCGACGGGGGAGGTGCGGCGGCGGGGAGGCGGCGGGTGGCGGCCGGGTCGGGGTGTCCGTGTGAGTGTGGTGTGTGCGTGAGTGTGGTGTGTGTGGCAGAGAGAAGCCGGTAAAGGGATAAGCCCTTTACCGTGCGCCGCACCTCTCGGATCACGGCAAAGACCTTCTTTGCCGTGCGCCCCTGCAGAAAAGCTCAGGGCAAAGACCTCCTTTGCCGTGTGTACGTCCCCTGGCATCACGGCAAAGAAGTCATTTCCCTTTTTTTTCTTTCTTTTTGTTTTTTCTTTTAATTGTTTTTCTACCTTAGTATTTTTCTAATATTCCTACTATTTATTAATAGTTTATAATAGTGCTTATATACTATGTACCAACCTAGGAGTATGTGACACTCCAGGGCCCGGGGTAGACGAAACCCTAGATCCGCAGGGAAAAACCCTAACGTTTTCGTCTACCCCCTTGACCGGCGTCGAAAGGGGGTCACTACTAGGAAACAGGCTATCAGTGGCGCACATTTTTACAATTCTGTGGCGCATCCCTGGAAATAGTGGATGCGCCACTAAATCCTCGCCACTAAAATATATTTCTGTGGCGCACGCCGGTGGTGCGCCACAGAAATGCCAAATTCTGTGGCGCATCCAGCACCGTGCGCCACAGAAATATTTTAGTGGCGCATCCCACCTTGGTGCGCCACATAATTTTTTTTGAATTTCAAAAAAAGGGCGGCCAGATCTAGATCCAGATCTGGATCTAGATCTGGCCGCCGGAATTTCGCCGGAATTTCGTCGGAGCTCGTCGGAGACCGTGTTGCCGTGGGTGGAGGAAGGGGTTGTCGGAGGTCGTCGGAGGTCGCCGGATGAGGTCACCGGAGTGGAGGAGGAGGTCGCCGGAGTGGAGGCCGAGGTCACCGGAGTGGAGGAGGTTGCCGGTGGTGGGGGAGGTCGCCGGAGGTGGAGGAGGAGGT